>OZ018333.1:103573967-104773967 GCA_963969495.1 Ceratothoa steindachneri
TGTTCACGACTTCTGGCGGAAGCGCGTTCCACTCGTTGCAGATACTGTAACTGAAGAAGTTCCCGCATCTGAGAGAGAGAGAGAGAGAGAGAGAGAGAGAGAGAGAGAGAGAGAGAGAGAGAGAGAGAGAGAGAGAGAGAGAGAGAGAGAGAGAGAGAGAGAGAGAGAGAGAGAGAGAGAGAGAGAGAGAGAGAGAGAGAGAGAGAGAGTCACAAGGAGTCACAAGGAAAAGAAGTACCCTAGAAGACCTTACGGTCCATACGAGAGGGTACTTGTTACGAGTCAGGGACTCGTGAGCCTGTCAGCGAACCAGGACTTTATCCAGGCGCCTTTTGAACTGCTCCACAGAGTCGCTATTCACGACTTCTGGCGGAAGCGCGTTCCACTCGTTGCAGATACTGTAACTGAAGAAGTTCCCGCATCTGTCCCGGTGATAACGCGGCAGCTCAATTTTGTAGCCGTGGTTTCTCGTTACGCCCTCGCTTAGTTGGAACATGTCCCCGTTGCCTACGTGGTCAATACCTCGGAGGATTTTGAAGACCTCGATTAATTGACCGCGCCGTCTTCGGGTTTCAGTGAGAAGAGGTTTAGTTCTTCTAGGCGGGCTTCGTAACTTTTGTGCCTGATCGAGGGGATCAGTTTGGTCGCCCTGGCTTGTACTCGCTCCAGTCGGGCGATGTCCTTCCGAAGGGATGGACTCCAAAACTGGACTGCGTACTCCAGGTGAGGTCGGACCAGGGAATTAAAGAGAGTGATAACGATTTCCCTGTTCCGATACCCAAACTGTCGCTTGATATACCCCAAGATTCTCTGGGCTTTCTTCTCCGCCTCGATGCACTGCTTGGAAAACTTGAGGTCGCTGGTGATCACGACTCCCAAGTCTTTTTCCATGTCTGTGCTCTCGAGCGCCGAGTTTTTGAGGCTGTAGACGGCTTGGGGATTTCTGTGGCCGATGTGCATCACCTTGCACTTTTCGACATTGAACGGCATTTGCCATTTGTCTGACCACTCCCCGAGTTTCCTCAAGTCGGCTTGGAGTCTCTCGACGTTTTCCGCGTCTGCCACGTTCATACCTAGTTTGGTATCGTCGGCAAATTTGGAAATCCTCGCAGTTATGCCATCATCTATGTCGTTTACATAGATGATGAAGAGTAGGGGGCCCAGCACGGAGCCTTGGGGAACGCCGCTTGTTACCGCTAGCCAACCGGACTTT
Organism: Ceratothoa steindachneri; assembly: GCA_963969495.1. Classification (NCBI taxonomy): domain Eukaryota; kingdom Metazoa; phylum Arthropoda; class Malacostraca; order Isopoda; family Cymothoidae; genus Ceratothoa; species Ceratothoa steindachneri. The sequence goes on from OZ018333.1 coordinate 103,575,181, forward strand.
TGCCCGTTCACCACTACTCGCTGCCTTCGACTATGCAGCCAGTTTTCGATCCAGTCACCTACAGCTCCGGCGATGCCTAGCGCTCGAACCTTTTTCAGCAATCGGCGGTGGGGAACCTTGTCGAAGGCCTTCTTCAAGTCGAGGTAGATGACATCCACCGCCTTCTCCCGGTCGTGCTCGCTGAACACGAAGTGGAAGAATTCCAAAAGGTTCGTTAGGCATGACCTGTGCCGCCGGAACCCGTGTTGGGAATTCCTCAATAGGTGGTTGGACTCGACGTGCTGCATTATTTCGTCAACCAGGATACTTTCCATCAATTTTCCTACTACCGACGTCAGGCTGATCGGCCGGTAGTTAGATGGCTCGCTCGCGTTACCCTTTTTGAATATGGGGGTGACTTCCGCGTCTCGCCAGTCCTTTGGCACGCATCCAGTCTCGAGCGATTTCCTGAAGATCGAGCAGAGATGTGGGGAGACCTCATCTCGCACTTCCTTCAGCACCCGTGGTAAGAAGCCATCGGGCCCTGGCGACTTGTAGCGGTTCAAAGCGTCGATCTTTGAACGCACTGTCGTCTCTTCGAAGTGAAATCTCTCCAATTGCTCTGAGCCTTCGTACTTGTCGCGAGGCTCAGGGGTGGTGTCCTTCTCCTCAGTGAAAACTGACGAGAAGTACTTGTTGAGGATGGTCGCATTCGCTTCGTCACTGAGCTCTAGCTCACCATCCTCTTTCACCAAGGGACCGATCCGTCTACGTGTCGGCTTACGGCTGTTTACGTATCCGAAGAATTCCTTGGGGCTCTCTTTGCAGAGTCTCGCCACACGGACTTCTTCAGCGCGTTTCGCCACCCTTATCATGGACTTGACACTTCTGCATAGACTTCTGTAGTGCTCGAATTCTCCAGTGTTCATCGCTTGGCGATAGGCGGTTTTTCTCTTCCGTAGGGTTCTCCCGATTTCGGGGGTGAACCACTTGGGTTGAGTAGCTCCGACTCGGACGCGTTCTGATGGAATGAATCGTGACTGCAGGGCCATGAATGAGTTTTTTGAAATTCTTCCATGGTTGCTCGACGTTGTCACTATCTTCCACCTCTATCGCTGCCACGCCAGCACGAAGTCCCGCGAAATTTGCCTTTCTGAAGTTCAGCTTGGCTGCAGCACGAGCTACTGCTTCGCGAGCTGGGACTCGAATGCAGAACCTGATGAGGCGGTGGTCGCTGCCACCTAGCTCCTCATCTACACTAACTTCCTCAATGATGTCATCCTCGGATGTGAGAACTAGGTCGAGGATGTTTGCACCTCGTGTTGGTTCTCTCACCCATTGAGTGAAGAATCCTTCATTTACGAAGTTAAGGAGCCGTATGTTGTCGGTGCGGGTTTCTCTGGTTGCCCAGTCAACGTGAGTGTTGAAGTCCCCCATGACGATACTCACCCTGCCTTCAGTTAACTGATTCAGTTGATTATAGAGGTCCCTGTCTTGATCCTCCGTCGAGGATGGGGGTCTATAAACTGTAACAGTCCTGTACTTGGTGGTACCCAGCTCCAAGTCCACGCATAGGACTTCTTGGTGGGCGGTGGTGGTGCTGCTCGTTGCCGTGAATACACTTCTCACGTACACCACCACTCCGCCCCCCTCCTTCGCCAGCCGGTCTTTGTGGAAGATCTGGTAGCCCGGGATTGCGAATTCGCCCTCAAAGTCACGAACAGAGGTTCGAATCCACGACTCCGTGATGGCCACCAGATCTGGTTCTTCCGTTGCTACGAGGGCCACTAATTCCAGAAACTTGTTCCAGGTGGACCTCGCGTTGAACAGAAGAACCTTAAGGGAGTTCCCGGCTGGTGGTCTCCCTAAGTTCGACCGTTTCCCGCCGCCTTTGGCTTGGCGGCAGGAACGGTCCTCCTTTCCCGAACAGACCGGACGCAGCGGTTAACCGTCTCCTGGATGAGGTTAGCCAGCCTGGCTTTTCCCTTCATCGATAGGTGGGCTCCGTCCCTTTGGTAGAGGTCGTTTCTACCAAAGAACGTCCGGAAAGGGTCCGCGAAGAAGACCCCTTCAGCTGTACAGAGGTCTCTCAACCTCTGGTTTACCAGCTCATTGCGACGGTATGTAATGGGGTTAGGGCTCCTCCGTGGAAGGATCCCGACAACGACCCTCCTCCTCGTCTTTAGTCCGCAGTCGTCGACTGCCCCCATGACGTTCTGGAGTATTGCTTCTGTCGCCCCTGCTCCCCCGTTGCGGAAGTAGAGGTCGTTGCCACTAGCCAGAATGGCAACTACTGAAGAGTCAGGAGTGGGACTCTTCTCCACCTCCTTTCTCAGTGCCTTATTACCCTTGCCGGGCAGGCACTTGACCTCCACTTTCTTTTGGAGCCGTGCTCGCAGGAACGGTTCTAGTCCTCGAGCCTGAGAGTCACCATAGACAGTGACCTCCGGTTTCTTAGACGCTTTCTCTTTCTTCCTCTCCACCTTCTTCCAGCCATCTGCCTTCGTGCTCTTTTCCTTCTCTTTCGTGTTAACAGCTTCGCTCTCTTCTTTTTTCTTCTTTTCAATCTTCTCTTCTTCCCCTTTCTGCTTCCTTCTATTCTTCTTCCTTTCTTGCTTCTTTCGCTTTCTCTCCTTTTTCTCATCTTCTGTGATGGGAGTTTTGGGGGGTTTCTTGACGGCTGCTGCGTAGCTGCCATCATTGTCCCCTCCACTACCCTCAGCGGTCTTCTCCTCAGTCGTAGCGCTCGAGTCGTCACTCGAGTGCTTGAGGTCGAGTGCATTCTTTAGGAGGGCGACCTGGCTCTTAAGGTCGGTGATCTGCCCGGTGTACCTCTCCTCCATCTGGGCAATCTCCTTCCTCCTCCTTTCCTCCGCCTGTTCGAGCTTCTCGTCCAGAACGCATAAGAGGCATCTGCTCGTTGGAGCAATGTCCCTGAAGTTGCCTTCCGGGAAGTCGATACACCAGCGTGTGCTTTCGCATTTTGGGCATTCGCTTTTTAGTGTTTGAGCGCCAGGCATTATTGTTATCACTTGTAGACCACTTGTTGAAAAAAATTTTGAGGGGTGGTGATTTATCCTCGCGAGAGTCGCTCCCGCCTACCCTTCCTTCAGCTTTGGGACTTTTGGAGTGCAATCCGCTTTGGCGTTGCCGTCCAGCTAGTAGCGACTAGACTGTCGAGCCCTGGGCACCGTGGCTCCCAACCAGGCGAATGCACAGGGAGACAACAGTTTCATGCACCTTACTAACTCTTAATGACTGAAGTCGGAGCGGCCAGGATCTCTGGCGAGCGGTCAAGGGATATCGTACTCGCTTTGAGAGACTCTACCCGGGGCTTTTAGTTGGCCTGGCAGCCAACCTGGTAACAAGGACCCGTCACCTCGGGTCGGTGCAACCACTGGCACTAAGGAACGGTCACAGGGAGCTGGTCAGGCAATTGCACGTTAGGAGAAGGCTTAACGGGGCACTTAGCTCATCTCCATTAATCGCGCCCCGGTGCCTAGGATCCCTTCAATCCTAGTCTCTCGCGACCTGTGAGCGTTAGATAGTGTTATTTATAGAGGTTCCAAAGCCTCTCTTCCCACACGGCATAAGGTAGCTGGTGAGGTCCTTACTATCAAATAGTATCGAAGTTTTTTTTTTTTTTTTTTTTTTTTTTCAAGGTTGGGGATAGCGTAAGAAAAGGACGGAGTCATAGCGGCAAAGTGCCATCAAAAAATTTAGGAGGATGCAAGGAGACGCATCAAAGAAGTGGTAGAGAAGTTTGACAACCATTAGTCTGGATCCTACTACAGCTACCTTACTGGCATGGGTGACCCTACCGGACTAAAAGTCCCCCAGCTTAGCTAGCTTAACTCAGGCAGATCACGCAAGCTCTCTCACCGACGACAAGGTGGTTGTGTTGAGAGAGGAGAGAGAGAGAGAGAGAGAGAGAGAGAGAGAGAGAGAGAGAGAGAGAGAGAGAGAGAGAGAGAGAAGAGAGAGAGAGAGAGAGGGAGGGAGAAGAGAGAGAGAGAGAGAGAGAGAGAGAGAGAGAGAGAGAGAGAGAGAGAGAGAGAGTGTTACAAGGAGTTACAAGGAAAGAAGGTACCCTAGGAGACCTTACGGTCCATTCAAAGAGGGTACCTTGGGACTAGCAATCGAGCGGGCACATGGCTGCTCAATTGTTTTGCGTCCCTAAACGGCCACTTTTCAAGACTTTGTCTAGTCTTGACTTGAACTGGTCAACAGATTCACTGTTGACAACTTCCACTGGAAGTGCGTTCCACTTACCGCAAAGACTGTAGGTGAAAAAGTTTCCACACAGATTGCGGTTGTAACGCTTCAGTTCAAGTTTGAAGCCGTGATTGCGCGTTCTGTTCTCACTCAGTGTGAAAATATCCCGGTAGTCAACATTGTCGAACCCTCGAAGTATTTTGAAAACTTCGATGAGCTGACCACGCAGTCTACGGGTTTCCAGCGAGAAAAGATCTAATTCCCTTAGTCTATCCTCATAACTTTTATGTCGGATAGAGGGAATCAGTTTGGTTGCCCTGGCTTGTACGCGTTCCAACCTTGCGATGTCCTTTCGAAACGAAGGACTCCAAAATTGTACGGCATACTCCAGGTGCGGACGAACTAGGGAGTTGTACAGACAAAGTACTATTTCCCTGTTACGGTATCCAAACTGGCGCTTTATGTAGCCTAACATCCTTTGGGCTTTCTTCTCTGCCTCAATGCACTGTTTCGAGAACTTGAGGTCGCTAGTGACAGTAACACCCAAGTCCTTCTCAGTGTCACTCGATTCGAGAGCAGTGCCCTTAAGGATATAATGAGATTGGGGATTTCTGTGGCCGATATGCATTACTTTGCACTTGATCACGTTGAACGGCATTTGCCACGTGTCCGACCACTCCCCAATCTTCCCAAGGTCTTCCTGCAGGCGGGCAGTATTTCCATCCTTTGCAACGTTCATACCAAGCTTGGTATCGTCGGCAAATTTGGAAATCTTGGCAACCATGTCACCGTCCATGTCGTTGACGTAGATGATGAATAGTAGTGGTCCCAGGAAAGAACCTTGAGGCACTCCGCTAGTAACGGGCACCCACTCAGAAGCCTGTCCATTCACCACCACCCGTTGCCGTCTGCCACTTAGCCAGTTCTCGATCCAGCCGGCTACTTTTCCGTCTATGCCCAGCGCTCGCACTTTCCGGAGAATGCGGCGGTGTGGTACCTTATCAAAGGCTTTCTGAAAGTCTAAGTAAACCACATCCACCGCCTTGTCCCGATCGTGCTCACTGAACACGAAGTGGAAGAATTCCACAAGGTTCGTCAGGCATGACCGTTGCCTTCGGAAGCCGTGCTGGGAACTGCTCAGTAGCAGGTTTGACTCTAAATACGACGTTATTTTCTCCACCATCATGCTTTCCATGAGTTTACCAACTATCGAAGTCAGACTGATAGGTCGGTAGTTTGACGGATGGCTGGAGGATCCTTTCTTGAAGATCGGAGTCACCTCCGCCTCACGCCAGTCTCTAGGAACGCATCCGGTCCGGATTGACATGTTAAAGATAGCGCACAGATGTCGTGATACTTCATCGCACACTTCCTTCAACACCTTGGGTAGAAACCCGTCCGGTCCAGGGGACTTATTCGTCTTTAGGTCAGCGATCTTTTTCTTTATTTCTCCTTCGGTGAAGTCCATTGCCTCCAGCTTTTCCCCCGAGTAGGAATCCTTGGGCTGGGGGATGGGACCACACTCTTTGGTAAACACTGAGGAGAAGTAGTCATTGAGAAGGTTAGCATCTTCTGCATCTGACTGAGTTAATGCACCCTCCTCGTCCACTAGGGGCCCAATCCTACGATGGATTGGTTTACGGCTATTTACATAGCCGAAGAACTCCTTGGGATTCTCCTTGCAGAGTCTCGCCACTCGGAGTTCCTCAGTACGCTTAGCCGCCCTTATGCTGGACTTCACTCTCCTGGCTAGCCTCCGGTACTCGTCAAAGGCACCCGAGATCTTAGATCGCCGGTACGCATTTCTCTTCTCCCTAAGCAGTTGGCCGATTTCTCGATTAAACCACTTTGGTTGAACAGAAGACCGACGGAGGCATTTTAGAGGGATGCAACTTGATTGAAGACTCATGGATTTATTTTTGAAATTGTTCCACGAATACTCAACCTCTTCGCATACCGCTAGCCTTACATCAGTCAGCCCAGCACGAAGGCGTGCAAAGTCTGCTCTTCTCAAGTCAAGTTTCCTTGATTGACTGGCAACAGACCTTACCTTCGGGATCTTGACGCTAAATCTAACTAGCTGGTGATCACTGCCACCGAGCTCTTCGCCTACAGAGACATCCTCAACGATATCCTCCTCAGAGGTGAAGACCAAGTCGAGGATATTGTCTCCTCTCGTCGGTTCTCTGACCCATTGAGTGAGGAACTCGTTGTTGGCGAACTCCAGGAGTAGCGCGCTATCGCCACAGGCTGCTCTGGTTTCCCAGTCAACTTGTCTGTTGAAGTCGCCCATAACGATGCACACTCTGCCTTGAACAAGCTCACCCAGCAGCTGGTACAGTTCCCTGTCCTTCTCAACGGGTTGGGAAGGGGGTCTGTAAAGCACCAGGGTCCTGTATCTGACAGGACCTATCTCTAGGTCAACGCCTAGGAGCTCGTGATCGGATATAATGTTGGAGTTCGTAGATTTGATTGTATCCTTGACATACAACATTACACCGCCACCCTCTCTGTCTGGCCTATCTTTGTGGAAGAGTTGGTAGCCAGGAACCGTGAATTCGCCTTCAAAGTCTCGGTTTGACGTTTTTATCCACGATTCTGTTATGGCTACCATTTCGGGTTCTTCCGTCGCTACGAGGCCACGGAGCTCAGGAAACTTGTTCCTGATTGACCTCGCATTGAACAGAAGAACTTTCAGGGAGTCCCCGACTGTAGGACTCCCTATGCTCTTCCGTTTCCCGGCTTCTTTGTTGGCGAGGCACCCCTTTTTGCGATCTCTGAGAAGGTCGTTCCTGGAGTGACACGGGCGTACTGGCGTACGTCCGCCCTCACTCTGGGCCGGATACTCCTTTCGGTCCTCTCTACGACATTCTGGATCATGTTCAACAGAAAGGCCTTTCCTTTAAAGGAAAGATGTACCCCATCCCTTTGGTAGAGATCATTTCTACCATAAAAGGTGCGGTACGGGTCCACAAAAAAGACCCCCTCTGCCGTACACAAATCTGCCAGGCGCCGGTTTAGAGACACATTCATCGAGTGAGCGGTCCGTGTTGGACCTCTCCTCGGGAGCATCCCGACTACCACACGCTTGCGGGTTTTCAGCCCACAGTCGTCCACGGCACCCATGACCGTGTGGAGGATTTTATCTGTAGGGCCTACCCTACCTCCTCTCAGGTACAGGTCGTTTCCACTGACCATCAGAGCAACGACTGAGCTCTCAGAAATCTGTGATTTCTCAGCCTCTACTCTGATGTGGTGGTTACCACATCCTGGCAGGCAGCTTACCTTCACACTAGTGCGAAGGCGGGCCGCTAGCAGGGACTGCAAGCCCCGTGCTTGAGAATCACCAATAAGGGTAACTCTTGCACATTTGTCAGCAGGCGACTTATTCTTTCCTCTCGGAAGAGAGAGAGAGAGAGTGAGAGAGAGAGAGAGAGAGAGAGAGAGATAGAGTGTTACAAGGAGTTACAAGGAAAGAAGATACCCTAGGAGACCTTACGGTCCATTCAAAGAGGGTACCTTGGGACTAGCAATCGAGCGGGCACATGGCTGCTCAATTGTTTTGCGTCCATAAACGGCCACTTTTCAAGACTTTGTCTAGTCTTGACTTGAACTGGTCAACAGATTCACTGTTGACAACTTCCACTGGAAGTGCGTTCCACATACCGCAGATACTGTAAGTGAAAAAATTTTCACACAGATTGCGGTTGTAACGCTTCAGTTCAAGTTTGAAGCCGTGATTGCGCGTTCTGTTCTCACTCAGTGTGAAAATATCCCGGTAGTCAACATTGTCGAACCCTCGAAGTATTTTGAAAACTTCGATGAGCTGACCACGCTGTCTACGGGTTTCCAGCGAGAACAGATCTAATTCCCTTAGTCTATCCTCATAACTTTTATGTCGGATAGAGGGAATCAGCTTGGTCGCCCTGGCTTGTACGCGTTCCAATCTCGTGATGTCCTTTCGCAATGAAGGACTCCAAAATTGTACGGCATACTCCAGGTGCGGTCGGACAAGTGAGTTGTACAGGCACAGTACAATCTCCTGGTTCCGATAACCAAACTGGCGCTTAATATAGCCTAGCATCCTTTGGGACTTTTTCTCCGCCTCAATGCACTGTTTCGAGAACTTGAGGTCACTAGTGATTGTTACACCTAAGTCCTTCTCAGTGTCGGTGGATTCCATAACAGTGCCCTTAAGGATATACTGAGATTGGGGGTTTCTGTGGCCGATATGCATCACTTTGCATTTGCCCACGTTAAAAGGCATTTGCCACGTGTCCGACCACTCCCCAATCTTCCCAAGATCTTCCTGCAGGCGGGCAGTATTTCCATCCTTTGCAACGTTCATACCAAGCTTGGTATCGTCGGCAAATTTGGAAATCTTGGCAACCATGTCACCGTCCATGTCATTGACGTAGATGATGAATAGTAGTGGTCCCAGGACAGAACCTTGAGGCATCCCGCTAGTAACGGGCACCCACTCAGAAGACTGTCCATTTACCACCACCCGTTGCCGTCTGCCACTTAGCCAGTTCTCAATCCAGCCGGCTACCTTTCCGTCTATGCCAAGCGCTCGCACTTTCCGGAGAAGGCGGCGGTGTGGTACCTTATCAAAGGCTTTCTGAAAGTCTAGGTAGACCACATCCACCGCCTTGTCCCGATCGTGCTCACTGAAAACGAAGTGGAAGAATTCTACAAGGTTCGTCAGGCATGACCGTTGCCTTCGGAAGCCGTGCTGGGAACTCCTCAGTAGCAGGTTTGACTCTAAATACGACGTCACTTTGTCCACCATGATGCTTTCCATGAGTTTACCGACTATCGAAGTCAGACTGATAGGTCGGTAGTTCGACGGTTGGTTACGGTCTCCTTTCTTGAAGATCGGAGTCACCTCCGCATCACGCCAGTCTCTAGGAACGCATCCGGTCCGGATTGACATGTTAAAGATAGCGCACAGACGGCAACGGGTGGTGGTAAATGGACAGTCTTCTGAGTGGGTGCCCGTTACTAGCGGGGTGCCTCAAGGTTCTGTCCTGGGACCACTACTATTCATCATCTACGTCAACGACATGGACGGTGACATGGTTGCGAAGATTTCCAAATTTGCCGACGATACCAAGCTTGGTATGAACGTTGCAAAGGATGGAAATACTGCCCGCCTGCAGGAAGATCTTGGGAAGATTGGGGAGTGGTCGGACACGTGGCAAATGCCTTTTAACGTGGGCAAATGCAAAGTGATGCATATCGGCCACAGAAACCCCCAATCTCAGTATATCCTTAAGGGCACTGCTCTTGAATCGAGTGACACTGAGAAGGACTTGGGTGTAACAATCACTAGTGACCTCAAGTTCTCGAAACAGTGCATTGAGGGGGAGAAAAAGGCCCAAAGGATGCTAGGCTATATTAAGCGCCAGTTTGGTTATCGGAACCAGGAGATTGTACTGTGCCTGTACAACTCACTTGTCCGACCGCACCTGGAGTATGCCGTACAATTTTGGAGTCCTTCATTGCGAAAGGACATCGCGAGATTGGAACGCGTACAAGCCAGGGCAACCAAGCTGATTCCCTCTATCCGACATAAAAGTTATGAGGATAGACTAAGGGAGTTAGATCTGTTCTCACTGGAAACCCGTAGACTGCGTGGTCAGCTCATCGAAGTCTTCAAAATACTTCGAGGGTTCGACAATGTTGACTACCGGGATATTTTCACACTGAGTGAGAACAGAACGCGCAATCACGGCTTCAAACTTGAACTGAAGCGTTACAACCGCAATCTGTGTGGAAACTTTTTCACCTACAGTATCTGCGGTAAGTGGAACGCACTTCCAGTGGAAGTTGTCAACAGTGAATCTGTTGACCAGTTCAAGTCAAGACTAGACAAAGTCTTGAAAAGTGGCCGTTTATGGACGCAAAACAATTGAGCAGCCATGTGCCCGCTCAATTGCTAGTCCAAAGGTACCCTCTTTGAATGGACCGTAAGGTCTCCTAGGGTACTTACTTTCCTTGTTACTCCTTGTTACTCCTTGTTACTTCATCGCACACTTCCTTCAACACTTTAGGTAGAAACCCGTCCGGTCCAGGGGACTTATTCGTCTTTAGGTCAGCGATCTTTTTCTTTATTTCTCCTTCGGTGAAGTCCATTGCCTCCAGCTTTTCCCCCGAGTAGGAATCCGTCGGCTGGGGAATGGGACCACACTCTTCAGTAAACACTGAAGAGAAGTAGTCGTTGAGGAGGTTGGCATTTTCTGCATCTGAATGCTTTAATGTCCCCTCCTCGTTCCTCAAAGGGCCAATCGTTCGACGGATTGGTTTACGGCTGTTCACATATCCAAAAAACTCCTTGGGATTCTCTTTACAGAGTCTCGCCACTCGGAGTTCCTCAGACCGCTTAGCCGCCCTTATGCTGGACTTCACTCTCCTGGCTAGCCTCCGGTATTCGTCAAAGTCACCCGAGATCTTCGATTGCCGGTACACATTTCTCTTCTCCCTAAGCAGTTGGCCGATTTCTCGATTAAACCACTTTGGTTGAACAGAAGACCGACGGGAGCATTTCAGAGGGATAAAACGCGATTGAAGACTCATGAATGTGGTTTTGAAACTGTTCCAAGAGTCTTCAACAGCATCGCACTCCTCTAGCCTCGCGTCAGTCAGTCCCGCGCGTAGACCTGCAAAGTCTGCTCTTCTTAAATCCAGTTTCCTTGATTTACTAGTTGCAGGCTCTGCCTTGGGGACTTTGATTACAAATCTAATTAGTCGGTGGTCACTGCCACCGAGCTCTTCGCCTACAGAGAGGTCCTCAACGATGTCATCCTCAGAGGTGAAAACCAAGTCGAGGATATTGTCTCCTCTCGTTGGCTCTCTCACCCATTGAGTGAGGAACTCGTTGTTCGTGAACTCCAGGAGTAGTGCGTTCTCGCCACAGGGTTCTCTGGTTTCCCAGTCAACTTGTGTGTTGAAATCACCCATGACGATACACACTCTGTCTTTCACAAGTTCTCCTAGTAGCTAGTACAGATCTCTGTCCTTTTCAACGAGTTGGGCAGGAGGTCTATAAAGCACCAGGGTCCTGTATTTGGCAGGACCTATCTCTAGGTCAACACCTAGTATTCCATGGTCGGATACGATGTTGCAATCCGTCGAGTTGAGAGTATCCTTGACATACAACATCACACCGCCACCCTCTCTGTCTGGCCTATCTTTCAAGAAGAGCTGGTAACCGGGAATCGTGAATTCACCTTCAAAATCTCGGCTTGAGGTTTTCATCCACGACTCCGTTATGGCCACCATCTCAGGTTCTTCTGTTGCTACGAGGCCACGAAGTTCTAGAAACTTGTTTCTGATAGACCTCGCATTAAACAGAAGAACTTTTAGGGAGTCCCCGACTGTAGGACTCCCTACGCTCTTCCGTTTCCCGCTTTCTTTCTCTGTGGCGGGATAACTCCACTTTTTGTGACTTCAGAAAAGGTCGTTCCTGGAGTAACACGGGTGTACTGGCGCACGTCCTCCTTTACTCGGGGTCTGACACTTCTTTGGGTCCGCTCCACAACATCCTGGATCATGTTTGCGAGTGCAGCTTTCCCTTTAAAGGAAAGATGCACTCCGTCCCTTTTGTACAGGTCATTTCTCCCGTAAAAGGTGCGGTAGGGTCTACAAAAAAGACTCCTTCCGCCGTACATAGATCTCCCAGGCGTTGGTTTATGGAGACATTCCTCGCGTGAGCATTGCGGGATGGACCTCGTCTTGGGAGTATCCCGACCACGACACGTCTGCGGGTTTTTAGCCCACAGTCGTCAACTCCTCCCATAACCGTGGTCAGGATCTTCCCGCTGGCGCCTACATTGCCTCCTCGTAGGTAGAGATCGTTGCCACTTGCCATGAGGGAGAGAGAGAGAGAGAGAGAGAGAGAGAGAGATAGAGAGAGAGAGAGAGAGAGTTACAAGGAGTTACAAGGAAAGAAGGTACCCTAGGAGACCTTACGGTCCATTCAAAGAGGGTACCTTGGGACTAGCAATCGAGCGGGCACATGGCTGCTCAATTGTTTTGCGTCCATAAACGAACACTTTTCAAGACTTTGTCTAGTCTTGACTTGAACTGGTCAACAGATTCACTGTTGACAACTTCCACTGGAAGTGCGTTCCACTTACCGCAGATACTGTAGGTGAAAAAGTTTCCACACAGATTGCGGTTGTAACGCTTCAGTTCAAGTTTGAAGCCGTGATTGCGCGTTCTGTTCTCACTCAGTGTGAAAATATCCCGGTAGTCAACATTGTCGAACCCTCGAAGTATTTTGAAAACTTCGATGAGCTGAACACGCAGTCTACGGGTTTCCAACGAGAACAGATCTAATTCCCTTAGTCTATCCTCATAACTTTTATGTCGGATAGAGGGAATCAGTTGGTTGCCCTGGCTTGTACGCGTTCCAACCTTGCGATGTCCTTTCGAAACGAAGGACTCCAAAATTGTACGGCATACTCCAGGTGCGGCCGAACTAGGGAGTTGTACAGACAAAGTACTATCTCCCTGTTACGGTATCCAAACTAGCGCTTTATGTAGCCTAACATCCTTTGGGCTTTCTTCTCTGCCTCAATGCACTGTTTCGAGAACTTGAGGTCGCTAGTGACAGTAACACCCAAGTCCTTCTCAGTGTCACTCGATTCGAGAGCAGTGCCCTTAAGGATATAATGAGATTGGGGATTTCTGTGGCCGATATGCATTACTTTGCACTTGTTCACGTTGAACGGCATTTGCCACGTGTCCGACCACTCCCCAATCTTCCCAAGGTCTTCCTGCAGGCGGGCAGTATTTCCATCCTTTGCAACGTTCATACCAAGCTTGGTATCGTCGGCAAATTTGGAAATCTTGGCAACCATGTCACCGTCCATGTCGTTGACGTAGATGATGAATAGTAGTGGTCCCAGGACAGAACCTTGAGGCACTCCGCTAGTAACAGGCACCCACTCAGAAGCCTGTCCATTCACCACCACCCGTTGCCGTCTGCCACTTAGCCAGTTCTCGATCCAGCCGGCTACTTTTCCGTCTATGACCAGCGCTCGCACTTTCCGGAGAAGGCGGCGGTGTGGTACCTTATCAAAGGCTTTCTGAAAGTCTAAGTAAACCACATCCACCGCCTTGTCCCGATCGTGCTCACTGAACACGAAGTGGAAGAATTCCACAAGGTTCGTCAGGCATGACCGTTGCCTTCGGAAGCCGTGCTGGGAACTCCTCAGTAGCAGGTTTGACTCTAAATACGACGTTATTTTCTCCACCATCATGCTTTCCATGAGTTTACCAACTATGGAAGTCAGACTGATAGGTCGGTAGTTTGACGGATGGCTGGAGGATCCTTTCTTGAAGATCGGAGTCACCTCCGCCTCACGCCAGTCTCTAGGAACGCCTCCGGTCCGGATTGACATGTTAAAGATAGCGCACAGATGTCGTGATACTTCATCGCACACTTCCTTCAACACCTTGGGTAGAAACCCGTCCGGTCCAGGGGACTTATTCGTCTTTAGGTCAGCGATCTTTTTCTTTATTTCTCCTTCGGTGAAGTCCATTGCCTCCAGCTTTTCCCCCGAGTAGGAATCCGTGGGCTGGGGGATGGGACCACACTCTTTAGTAAACACTGAGGAGAAGTAGTCATTGAGAAGGTTAGCATTTTCTGCATCTGACTGAGTTAATGCACCCTCCTCGTCCACTAGGGGCCCAATCCTACGATGGATTGGTTTACGGCTATTTACATAGCCGAAGAACTCCTTGGGATTCTCCTTGCAGAGTCTCGCCACTCGGAGTTCCTCAGTACGCTTAGCCGCCCTTATGCTGGACTTCACTCTCCTGGCTAGCCTCCGGTACTCGTCAAAGGCACCCGAGATCTTAGATCGCCGGTACGCATTTCTCTTCTCCCTAAGCAGTTGGCCGATTTCTCGATTAAACCACTTTGGTTGAACAGAAGACCGACGGAGGCATTTTAGAGGGATGCAACTTGATTGAAGACTCATGAATTTATTTTTGAAATTGTTCCACGAATCCTCAACCTCTTCGCATACCGCTAGCCTTACATCAGTCAGCCCAGCACGAAGGCGTGCAAAGTCTGCTCTTCTCAAGTCAAGTTTCCTTGATTGACTGGCAACAGACCTTACCTTCGGGATCTTGACGCTAAATCTAACTAGCTGGTGATCACTGCCACCGAGCTCTTCGCCTACAGAGACATCCTCAACGATATCATCCTCAGAGGTGAAGACCAAGTCGAGGATATTGTCTCCTCTCGTCGGTTCTCTGACCCATTGAGTGAGGAACTCGTTGTTGGCGAACTCCAGGAGTAGCGCGCTATCGCCACAGGCTGCTCTGGTTTCCCAGTCAACTTGTCTGTTGAAGTCGCCCATAACGATGCACACTCTGCCTTGAACAAGCTCACCCAGCAGCTGGTACAGTTCCCTGTCCTTCTCAACGGGTTGGGAAGGGGGTCTGTAAAGCACCAGGGTCCTGCATCTGACAGGACCTATCTCTAGGTCAACGCCTAGGAGCTCGTGATCGGATATAATGTTGGAGTTCGTAGATTTGATTGTATCCTTGACATACAACATTACACCGCCACCCTCTCTGTCTGGCCTATCTTTGTGGAAGAGTTGGTAGCCAGGAACCGTGAATTCGCCTTCAAAGTCTCGGTTTGACGTTTTTATCCACGATTCTGTTATGGCTACCATTTCGGGTTCTTCCGTCGCTACGAGGCCACGGAGCTCAGGAAACTTGTTCCTGATTGACCTCGCATTGAACAGAAGAACTTTCAGGGAGTCCCCGACTGTAGGACTTCCTATGCTCTTCCGTTTCCCGGCTTCTTTGTTGGCGAGGCACCCCCTTTTGCGACCTCTGAGAAGGTCGTTCCTGGAGTGACACGGGCGTACTGGCGTACGTCCGCCCTCACTCTGGGCCGGATACTCCTTTCGGTCCTCTCTACGACATTCTGGATCATGTTCGACAGAAAGGCCTTTCCTTTAAAGGAAAGATGTACCCCATCCCTTTGGTAGAGATCATTTCTACCATAAAAGGTGCGGTACGGGTCCACAAAAAAGACCCCCTCTGCCGTACACAAATCTGCCAGGCGCCGGTTTAGAGACACATTCATCGAGTGAGCGGTCCGTGTTGGACCTCTCCTCGGGAGCATCCCGACTACCACACGCTTGCGGGTTTTCAGCCCACAGTCGTCCACGGCACCCATGACCGTGTGGAGGATTTTATCTGTAGGGCCTACCCTACCTCCTCTCAGGTACAGGTCGTTTCCACTGACCATCAGAGCAACGACTGAGCTCTCAGAAATCTGTGATTTCTCAGCCTCTACTCTGATGTGGTGGTTACCACATCCTGGCAGGCAGCTTACCTTCACACTAGTGCGAAGGCGGGCCGCTAGCAGGGACTGCAAGCCCCGTGCTTGAGAATCACCAATAAGGGTGACTCTTGCACATTTGTCAGCAGGCGACTTATTCTTTCCTCTCGGAACGACTTGCCGCTTTCCTCTTGTATCTCTGCATTTTTCTTTTTTTTCTTCCTCATCTTATTTTTCTTCTCTTCATTTGTTTTCTCTTCTTCCGTTTCTCTTTTCTCTTCTTCTCTTTCCACTTTCCCATGCGCACCAGTAGCGCTCGAATCCTCTACACTGGGGTGAGCTGCATTATGGTCCTTTTTCTTCTTTTTCTTTTTCTTCTTCTCATTGGCTCCGCATGGCAGAAGTGGGACTGCCAATGCAGTTTCACCTCCTTGGGCTGGAGTCACATCGGCGGAACCACCCAAGTCAGTCGGACTTTCGTCTCGAGCTTGAGCCGACTGGGCCTCTAGTTTAGAGGCTAGCTCTAGGATCTTTTCCTCGAGACGCCGAATCTGAAGCGCGTGCTGCGTTTCTAGGGTCTGCAGTTTATTTTCCAGCGCCCTAGATTTTTCTTCAGAGGCTGTGAAGAGATCCTTGAGTTCATTGCAGCATGCCACTGCCTCTCGGATCTCTCCTTTAAGGATGCAATCGGTGCATATACTTCCCGGGTGGCATTTCGAAAAACATCCTTCCGGGAATTCCACGCACCACTTATCCTTCTGGCATATCGCACATGTATATTTAAGTGCAGCTGGACCTTTTTTCCCTGTCATTTTAAACACTTTCTCTCTTTCAAAACTTTGTGACCAATCAATAGAAAAAAGGGGGTTGGTGAGTTCTCCCCGCGTGAGTCGCTCCCGCCTATCGATCGGAGACGTTTCGGATCTTTCAGAAGGCACGCTCCATGTGCTGCTGTTCGTCCGACCGAGTCGTCAAGCCTCGGCGTGCCGTGGCTCCCAACCAAGCAGCACAGACGGTCCCCGAAGGGGCCATCGATTTGTCACCAGGTGAACAACAACGAAGCACGCCCCTTACTAAACTCCTACTAGTTCCCTTCACAACGGCCAGGATCTCGGAGCAGCGTTCAATGGATATCCCGCCCCACCAAGAGACTCGACCCAAGGCTTTTTATTGGCCTGGCAACCAACCTGGGAACAAAGGGCCGTCACCTCGGACCGATGCTACCAGAGGCACCCGTCAACGGGCACTGGGAACGGTCAATAATTACGCGCCAGGGAAGGGGTTAACGGGGCACTACCCTCATCCCATTCATCGTGCCCCAACGCCTAGGACACCTCTAGTCCTAGTCTCTCGCAACCAGTGAGCGTCGATTGGCGTTGTTTATAGAGGTTCCAAAGCCTCTCTTCTGACGCATGAGGTAGCTGCCAGGTCCTTATATGTAGATAGAGGAAGAAAAGAGAAACAGGGACATGATAGGAGTAGGCTTTTTTTTGTTTTTTTTTCTTTTTGTATAAGTGGGAGAGATAGAATAAAAGTAAAAAAAGAGAAGGATAGAGTAAAAAAAAAGGAAGGAATGACGCACTTAGTCTGGAATCTCGTTTTCGACCAAATCGACAAGGGAAGCCCTACCAGGGGTACCCAGAAGAGGTACCCCCGCCGACATAGCTCGAAAAGTCAAAGGTACACACAAGTTTTCTTCCCGCGACAAGGGGGCGTCACCTCTCCCTCTACATTCTTTGAAGAGAGAGAGAGAGAGAGAGAGGGAGAGAGAGAGAGAGAGAGAGAGAGAGAGAGAGAGAGAGAGAGAGAGAGAGAGAGAGAGAGAGAGAGAGAGAGAGAGAGAGAGAGAGAGAAAAAAGAGAGAGAGAGAGAGAAGAGAGAGAGAGAGAGAGAGAGAGAGAGGGAGGGAGAGAGAGAGAGAGAGAGAGAGAGAGAGAGAGAGAGAGAGAGAGAGTGTTGTTATCCAGTAGGCCCTTATGTTTCTGTACGTCATATCACGCTAGTACTTCTTCAACAAGATTCTCAATTTCATATATTTCTTTGATAGATGAAACGATGTTCTTAAATTCACCTCTTTCTATTTTCTTCGTTTCTCTTGGATGTAATGCAAAAATACGAAAATATAATGTGTTACTATGCCCAAAACGACTTTCCCAGAGACTGAATCAAGGAATCCATGTGCGGGATATATATGATGCGGCGATAGTACTCCCCAATGGAGCCTCCTACATTCGGCCGGTTGGTCTGGCGTGCGCATCGTCGAGGCATAGTCAATTCTATACCAAGTTCTCCTGACAATATTTTAACCTTAGGAAAGACATATTCTGAAAACACACGATTCGCTTCATCCCGGTTATCTCGAAAAGCCTCCATTATCAAGTCAATGTGATCTCGGACTCCCATCATGTCCATCTCGAATGCCTGTAGCTGTTGGGCAACTGGCTCCAACATTGTTGAGTATTTCGCTATAATCTTGAGACAGATAAGGAACACTGTGGTACCTGCTGCATTCCTCAGCTGATGTGCCGTCTGACGGATATATCTGCGGTGTATACAAGTGTAAAATGATCGTCAGACACCCCCTTTGTGTTAGTTTTGCATAAAGCATGAACTTTGATCAGTCCATGCTCTCCAAACTAATATACGCCACTCTCTCCAGGACGTATTCACAGAGCGTTCTTTTCAAATTTTCACTTAGTCCCAGCCGTTGTATCTTTTATTGTATTCCAGTTTTCTACACCTTATCGAATGCTTTTGATACATCCCGACATAAAATTTCCACATAACTCTCCTCCCTTTGGGCTTGTGCCTGGTTTCCGTGGTGACATTTATCGTCTTCTCTGTACTTGGCTTTCCTAGAAAGCTAAATTACTATGGATTGAACAAAGAGATCTCATCCAGGTAAGACACCAGTTTTCGGCTGCAATTTTCACGAAAAGGTTCCCGCTAAATTCCAATATTAAAATTGACCGGTAGCTCTCTCTCTTTCTCTCTCTCTCTCTCTCTCTCTCTCTCTCAAAAACACACACACTATATCTCTCACTCATTCGCTCTCACTCTCAGTCTTTCTCTCTCTCTTTCTCTCTCTCTCTCTCTCTCTCTCTCTCTCTCTCTCTATATATATATATATATATATATATATATATATATATATATATATATATATATATATATATATATATATATGGCTAAGTGAACATGTCAACGGGTGATGTGTTGAATAAAAGGACTTCTGAGTGGGTACCCGTTACTACTGGTGTTCCTCAAGGTTCTGTCCTGGGACCACTACTGTTCATCATCTACGTCAACGACATTGACGGTGAAATGGTTGAGAAGATTTCTGAATTTGCCGATGATACCAAGCTTGGTATGAACGTCGCTAAGGAAGGAAATACTGCCTGCCTTCAAGATGATCTTCGGATGATTGGGGAGTAGTCGGACACTTGGCAAATACCTTTTAACGTGAACACAGGCAAAGTGATGCACATCTGTCACCAACACTCCAAATCTCAGTATATACTTAAGGGCATTGTTCTTGAATCCACCGACACTGAGAAGGACTTGGGTGTAACTATCACTAGTGATCTCACTTAACAAGGCAGTATATCGAGGCGGAGAAGAAAGTCCAAAGGATGTTAACTTATATAAAGCTATAGTTTGGATAATGGAACAAGGATATAGTACTCTGTTTGTTTAACTTCCTTGTCCGATCGCAACTGGAGTATGCCGTACAATTTTAGAGGCCTTCGTTTCGAAAGGATATCGCAAGATTAAAACGTGCGCAAGCCAGAACAACCAAACTGATTCTCTCTATCAGACACAAGAGTTACGAAGATAGATTACGGGAATTAGACTTGTTCTAGCTGGAGACCCGCAAACTGCGTGTTCAGCTTATCGAAGTGTTTAAAATACTTCGAGGCTTCAACATTATAGACTACCGGGTTATTTTCCAGTTTAGCCAGAGCAGAACAACAAACTATGGCTACAAACTTAAACTGAAGCGTTGCCAGCGTGATCTGTGTGGGAACTCTTTCACATATAGCATCTGGGGCATCTGGAAAGCACTTCCAGTGGAAGTTGTCAACAGCAATTCTGTTGAAAAGTCAATTCAAGACTAGACAAAGTCGTTAAAAATAGCCGCTTGGAGACTTGAAGCGTTGCGCGAGTGCTCTTATAGAGCGTCAATCCGACCCTTTAGAGAACTGCGCCTGCTCGAGTGTTCGCTCAAAGGTACCTTCTTTGAATGGATATCTCTATCTTTCTCTCGGTGATTCTCGATCAAGGGATCTGCAAACCATGCTAGCGGCCCGCCTTCGCACTAGTGTGATGGTAAGCTGCTTCCCAGGACGTGGTAACCACCAGATAAGAGTAGAGGCTGAGAAATCTTAGGTTTCTGAGAGTTGGGTCATTGCCCTGATAGTAAGTGGCAATGACCACTACCTCAGAGGAGGTAGGGTAGGCCCTACAGGCGAGATCCATCCAGACGGTCATAGGGGCTGTTTGAGACTGTGGGTTGAAAACCCGCAGACTTGTCATGGTCGCGATGCTCCCGAGAAGAGATCCAAGCCAGATTGCTCACTCGAGGAAAATCTCATTGAACCGACGACTAGCAGATTTATGTACGGCTAAGAGGGTGTTTCTTATCAATCTCTACCGCATCTTTTATGGTAGAGTCATAGGGGCTGTTGATGACTGTGCGTTGAAAACCCGCAGACTTGTCATGGTGAGGATGCCCCCGAGAAGAGATATAAGCCGGATCGCTCATTCGAGAAACGTCTCATTGGACTGACGACTAGCAGATTTATGTACGGCGGAGGGGGTGTCTTTAGTTGACCCCCAAGGCATCTTTTATGGTAGGAACGAGCGCTACCAAAGGGATGGGCTGCAGCTTTCCTTTAAAGGAAATGCTGTACTCTCCAACCTGATACAAGATGTCACGGAACGGACTCTAAGGACGGTCCGGCCCAAAGTGAGGGCGAACGTGCGCAGGTACGCCAAAATCGCCCCTGGAGCGACCTTCGTGGAGGTCGCTAGAAAGGGTATCAGCACACCACCAAAAGAGAATAGAGATATAAGTAAGACGGGAAACGGAAGAGCATAGGGAGTCCTACATTCGGGTACTGCGTGAAAGTTCATCTGTTTAATGCGAGGTCAATCAGAAACAAGTTTCTTGAACTTCATGGCCTCTTAGCGACGGAAGAACCTGAAATGTTGGCCATAACAGAGTCGTGGGTAAAAACATCAAACCGAGATTTTGTAGGTGAATTCACAATTCCCGGTTACCAACTCTTCCCAAAAGATGGGCCAGACAGAGAGGGCGGCGGTGTGATTTTGTATGTCAAGGATACGCCCAAATCGACAAACTGCAACATTGTATCCGACCACGAGCTACTAGGTGTTGACCTAGATATAGGTCCTGCCAGATACAGGACCCTGATGCTTTACAGACCCCCCTGCCCAACTCGTTAAAAAGAACATGGATCTGTACCGGCTGTTGGGTAAACTTGTTCAAGGCAGTGTGTGTATCGCCATGGGTGATTTCAATACCCAAGCTGACAGGAAAACCAGAGAACTCTGTGGCGACAACGCACTACTCCTGGAGTTCGCGAATAACGAGTTCCTGACTCAATATGTGAGAGAGCCGAGCAGAGTCAATAATACCCTCGACATGATTTTCACCTATGAGGATGAAATCGTTGAGGATCTTTCTGTTGGCGAAGAGCTCGGTGGCAGTGATCACCGTCTATTCAGATTTATAGTCAAGGACCATAAGGTAGAGTCTGCGACTAGTTAATCGAGGAGACTCGATTTGAGAAGAGCAGAGTTTGTAGGTATTCGTGCTGGATTGACAGATGCGAGGATAGAAGTGTGCGAGGATGTTGAAGATTTGTGGACTAGATTCCAAACTACGTTTATGATTCTTCAATCACGATTCATCCCTTTGAAAAGCCTTCGTCGGCCTTCTGTCCAACTAAAGTGGTATAATCGAGAAATTGGTCAACTGCTGAGGGAGAAGAGAACGGTGTAACGGCAGTCAAAGATTTCTGGAGACTTTGAGGACTACTGTAGGCTACCTAGGAGAGTGAAGTCCAGCATAAGGGCGGCAAAGCGTGCTGAGGAGCTTCGACTAGCGAGACTTTGCAAGGAGAATCCCAAGGAGTTTTTTTATGTAAACAGCCGTAAACCAATCCATCACACGATTTGACCTTTACTGAATGAGGAGGGGGCATTAAAGCAGTCTGATGCAGAAAATGCTAACCTCATGAACAACTACTTCTCTCTCTCTCTCTCTTTCTTTCTTCTCTCTCTCTCTCTCTCTCTCTCTCTCTCTCTCTCTCTCTCTCTCTCGCTCAGTGATTCTCAATCAAGGGATCTGCAACCCATGCTTGCGGCCCGCCATCGCACAAGTGTGATGGTAAGCTGCCTCCCAGGACGTGGGAACCACAAGATAAGAGTAGAGGCTGAGAAATCTCAGATTTCTGAGAGTTCGGTCGTTGCCCTGATAGTAAGTGACAACGACCTCTACCTCAGAGGAGGTAGGGTAGGCCCTACAGGCGAGATATACCAAACGGTCATGAGGGCGGTGGATGACTGTGTGTTGAAAACCCGCAGACGTGTCTTGGTCGGGATGCTTCCGAGAAGAGGTTCAAGCCGGATCGCTCACTCGAGGAACGTCTCATTGAACTGACGACAAGCAGATTTATCTACGGCGGAGTGGGTGTTTTTTTCAACCCCTACCGCATCTTTTATGGTAGGAACAATCTCTACCAAAGGGATGTGGTGCACCTTTCATTTAAGGGAAAGGCTGTACTCTCAAACCTGACACAAAATGTCGTTGAGCGGACTCAAGGGACGGTCCGGCCCAGGGTGAGGGCGGGCGTGCGCCCGTACGCCAAAGTCAGCCCTGGAACGACCTTCGCGGAGGTCGCTCGAAAGGGTGCCACCACACCCCCAAATGAGAACAGGGAGGGAAGTAAGACGGGAAACCGAAGAGCGTAGGGAGTCCTACATTTAGGGACTCCCTGAAAGTTCTTCTGTTTAATGCGAGGTCGATCAGAAACAAGTTTCTTGAACTTCGTGCCCTCGTAGCGACGCAAGAACCTGAAATAGTAGCCATAACAGAGTCGTGGGTAAAACCTCAAACCGAGATTTTAAGGGTAAATTCACGATTCCCGGTTACCAACTCTTCCAAAAAGATAGGCCAGACAAAGAGGGCGGCGGTGTGATGTTGTATGTCAAGGATACGCCCAAATTGACAAACTGCAACATTGTATCCGACCACGAGCTACTAGGAGTTGACCTAGATAAAGGTCCTGCCAGATTCAGGCCCCTGATGCTTTACCGCCCCCTCCCCGCCCAACTCGTTGAAAAAGACAGGTATCTGTACCAGCTGCTGGGTAAACTTGTTCAAGACATTGTGTGTATTGCCATGGCTGAGCTAAGTTGACTGGGAAACCAGAGAACCTTGTGGCGAGAACGCACTACTCCTGGAGTTCGCGAACAATGAGTTCCTGACTCAATGGGTGAGAGAGCCTTCGAGAGGTATTAATACCCTCGACTTAGTTTTCACCTCTGAGGATGACATCGTTGAGGATCTCTCTGTAGGCGAAGAACTCGGTGGCATTGATCACCGACTAGTCAGATTTATAGTTAAGGTGCCCAAGGTAGAGTTTGCGACTGGAAAATCGAAGAAACTTAATTTGAGAAAAGCAGACTTTGAGGGTCTTCGTGTTGGATTGACTGATGCTAGGCTAGGAGTGTGCGAGGAGGTTGAAGATTCGTGGAATAGATTTAAAACTACGTTCATGAAACTTCAATCAAGATTCATCACTTTGAAAAGCCTTCGTCGGTCTTCTGTTCAACCAAAGTGGTTTAATCGAGAAATTGGTCAACTGCTAAGGAAGAATAGAACACTTTACTGGCAGTCAAAGATTTCTGGAGACTTTGAGAAGTACCATAGGCTACCTAGGGGAGTGAAGTCCAGCATAAGGGCGGCAAAGTGGTCTGAGGAAGTCCGAGTGGCGAGACTTTGTAAAAAGAATCCCAAGGAGTTCTTTGGATATCTAAACAGCGGTAAACCAATCCGTCGAATGATTGGCCCTTTGAGGAATGAGGAGGGGACATTAAAGCACTCGGATCCAGAAAATGCTAACCTCCTCAACGACTACTTCTCTTCAGTGTTTACTGAAGAGTGTGGTCCCATCCCCCAGCCAACGAGTTCCTACTCGGGGAAAAAGCTGGAGGATATGGACTTCACTGAAGGAGAAATAGAAAAGAAGATCACTGAGCTAATGACGAATAAGTCACCTGGCCCAGAGGGGTTTCTACCTAAAGTGTTGAAGTGGAGGTGACTCCTATCTTCAAGAAAGGAGACCCTAGACAGCTGTCGAACTAGCAACCTAGTAGCTTAACCTCAATAGACGGTAAAAGTCATGGAAAGTAACATGGTAGACAAAATGACCTCATATTTAGAGTCCAACTTGCGATTGAGGAGTTTCTATCACGGGTTCCAAAAGCAACGTTCATGCCTAACGTTTCGTGTGAAATTCTTCCACTTCGTTTTCAGTAAGCACGACAGGGATAACGAGGTTGATGTTATCTACTTAGACTTTCAAAAAGCCTTCTATAAGGTACCACACCGCCGCCACCTCCTGAAAGTGCGTGCGCTGGGCATAGACGGAAATGTAGTGAGTTGGATAGAGAACTGGCTAAGTGGCAGACGGCAACGGGTGGTGTTGAATGGACTGAATTATGAGTGGGTGCCCTTTACTAGCGGTGTTCCTCAAGGTTTTTGTCCTGGGACCACTACTGTTCATTATCTACCTCAATGACATTGACGCTGACATGATTGCGAAGATTGGTATGAACGTCGCTAAGGAAGGAAATACTGCCTGCCCTCAAGATGATCTTTGAAAGATCGAGCGGTGGTCGGACACGTGAACAAATGCAAAGTGATACATATCGGCCACCAAAACACCTTGTCCGACCGCACCTAGAGTATACCGTACAATTTGGGAGTCCTTCGCTTCGAAAGGATATCGCAAGATTAAAACGTGTGCAAGCCAGAGCAACCAAACTGATTTCCTCTATCAGACACAAGAGTTACGAAGTTAGATTACGGGAATTAGACTTGTTCTCGCTTGAGACCCGAAGACTGCGTGGTCAGCTTATCGAAGTGTTCAAAATACTTAGAGGCTTTGACATTGTAGACTACAGGGATATTTTCCAGCTTAGCCAGAGCAGGACAAGAAACCGCGTGATATGTGTGGGAAATCTTTCAAATATAGCATCTGCAGCACTTGGAACGCACTTCCAGTGGAACTTCTCAACAGGAACTCTGTTGAACAGTTCAAGTCAAGACTAGACAGTCTTGAAAAATAGCCACTTGGAGATTTGAAGCGTGTCGTGAGTGCTCTTTTAGAGCGTCAATCGGACCCTTTAGAGGACTGCGCCTGCTCAAGTGTTGACTCAAAGGTACCCTATTTGAATGGATCGTAAGGTCTACTAGGGTACTTTTCCTTGTTTCTCTCTCTCTCTTCATTGGATCCTTTCCATACTGTGTTTAGCCAGTCGTTAAAAATCCTTCTCAGTCCTTCGCTGATGCCTTTTCAAAGTTTAACTCTGTTAGCCCTGATTGTCCTGTGGCCTTCTGTCGGAATGAGCGGAGTGCTTCTAATTGTTACTCTTCGGTTATCTCGGCGCTTCCGTCGCACTGTCTATCCACCTGGGGGTGCAGGTGCGTCCGATGGATTTGTGTTCAGCTCTTCGATGGTTTCGTTTTCAAACTCAATATCAGAATCCTCCTTCTCTTCAGTTTTACTGAATATTTTTCCCAATAACTTCGGAATATTGCTTCACTGTTTTCTTCTTCCGTTTCGATGTTTCTGTCTTCGTTTCGTATTTCCACTTCCTTCTTCCTTTCAGTCGATCCTTTGAAACTTCTGATTTTATTTAAAAAATCTTTGGGAGATGCGTCATGATAGAGGCTTTCGATCGCATCGTCCCAAATGAGCTCTTCTTTGATCTCGACTTCGTTGTATTGAGTCAATCGATTGATTTCGGATATTTATAATAATTTCGGTTTACGGTATAAATCATTCATGTATTCGGTTCATCTATATGTTGAGGATGGCCCTATAGGCGGATTTCGGGATACTTCTCTATCTGCGTTGATTAGGTGGTTATTAAGGTCGTCGAGTGCCTCGTTAATCTCCCTGAGAATTGCTTCATCCAAAGTGTGATGGTTCTCGAGGAGTTGTGTGTACCGTGCGCAGTCTGCCTGTTGTTGGCGAGTAGGATCCCTATAAGGTACCAGGATTGGTTCCATGTAGTAGTTGAACGGCAGCAGACGATTGGCCAGACATATCTCTGGATTGGTGACACCCCTTCCACTATGAAAGTCGGGGCCAATTTGCTGGACAAAGTTCCTGAGCAGCAAAGTATCGAGGCTCTTCCCGATCCAATTGAAAGTTCTAGGGCCGGACTCCTGACACCAGGCATTCAGCTACCCCTTTAGGATTGCGGAGGTCCTTCTGCCAAATAGGCTAGTGAGAGACTGAAAAGGTAAAATGTCTCTCTTTGACGGCTGGTATTCGGTGGTTATGACCATCTGTTCTATGTCGAGGTCGACCTCAATCGCCAGATAGAAATCTTCGAAATATCTGATTTGTTTGTATTTTATCCTTCTTTAAATCGCAATAGCGGCTTCGTCGAATCCCTCTTCCAAATAGTTTGTGATCGAGACGTCGTAATTCCAAATATTATTTAGTTCACTACGTGTGTTGATTCCGTGTTTCGAAATCAAGATGACATCTGCATCAATCTCTCTGAATATGTTCCCGTGAAGAGTCATTTTCGTGCTCCTCAGAGCGCTTCGTTGCGTGATTCTGTGTAATCAACCGTTGTTTCATTTTGTCTTTCTTCTTTTTCGCTTGGTGGATCTTTCTCGTATGCCCAGGCTTTTGAGTCTTTGGGGGGGGGGAGGATTTGCTCTAAGTCTTCCTTGTACCAGTGCACGGGCCCTCGTCGCTCTCTGAAGAGGTATTGTCTTCTTCTTCCTCCTCGGATTCTTCTGAAGAAGGCGCTTCCACCGTCGCTTCGAGTCCAGCTTTTCTCTACGTGTTATTTCGGATCCCTGAATCCTTGGAGCACTCGGGGTTGGCCGCCATAACTGCTGTTGGGAGGCCATTCGCCTTCAACAGGGAGGTAACCGCATTTGCTACATTAGCATCTGTAATGCAGAGGATGATTCGTGTCTCTGACGGAGATTCCCTCGTTTGTTGCATCTCACTTGTGTATGAGCTTTGTTTCGCCTTCTTGGTTTCCTTTTCTTTCTTTTTTCTGGTCCTTTCCTTTGGGGCAACTCAAGGCCAACGACCAATTCCCTCATCCTACCCCCGCACCCCATTTTTAATTGGCTCCCGGGACGTTATAAAATCAAATTCTCCCACCCTTCCATGGCCGGTCCCAAGCCCGGCTGAGAGAGGCGCAGGGTTGGCTAAGGGGCGCAGATATTCCATGAATAAAACAAACACGGGTCTAAATAATCATAATTGATTGCTCGCAATTAATAATAAATAAATAAAAAAAAACAATTCTCTGAAGGTGTCATTTGAATAGAACGAAAACTTAGATTAAATTTAGGGAACAAAATTAAAGCGTTCATTTCATTTTAAAATCTACTCCAAAAATTCAAGTTCAAAAGAAAATAAACTAATATTCCAGCTCATATCGACTCTTAATAAATAATAATACTAAAATATTACTACTACTATCGTTACTCTGGTTTGAAAACATTAGACATCTGTAAGCACCGTAAAACTGTATGTAAAATGGAGGGGGAAAACACCGACCAATACGGACAGTTCAAAGCTCTCGTCTAATCAGAAATTTGAGAAGTCTTTAAAATTAATTCAGTTTGAGAATCCCCCCCGCCCCCTCGAGCGGATAAAGGGTTGGATTTTCGAGACTGGTTAGGGAGTGGATTACCCCCAGTAAGAGTGGCGGCATCTCTTGTCCAACGGACGCCACCAAACACATAATCAATCATAGCACCGCTGTTTTTCCCTGCCTCATATCCCACGCACAACACATCACTCATCCGACGGGTTGTTTTCATATCCATACTCCCCTGGCGCGGAACAGCTAGTGCCTGAAGAGTTCCCTCCTCAGTGGTCGGTCGGAAAACAGTACTACCGTTCTCACCACATCTGGTCAGTCACAGTGGTAGCGGCCTTTCTTGCTATGTGCAGGTTGGTGAAACCCCACCCCGATATTTTTCATTGTTCCGTCAGGGTGGTCTTGGTCTACGATTAAAGGTTGTGGAATTAACTAAATAACTCAGGAAATTAATTCTAAGTCAGTGTCAAATTAGTTATTGAATTGGGAGACATTTTTAATTGAATTATTTGGAACAGATTCAATGCAAATGAGGAGTTACAAGGAAGTAGGGAAACCTCAAAGGCCTTACGACCAACTCGAGGAGATGTAGATATTTGTTGACTTATTTCCATAGATGTGACTTGTCTCAATAACTTTACCGCAATGTTCTAAAGCGATAATTTTGTCTAACCTATTTTGAAACATATTTGACGCTTGTACTTTTCATCACAGGTTCGGCATTAATAACCAACTCTTTCTTCCTGCAGAGAAAAATAACCAACTGTTTCTTCCTGCAGAGAAAAATAACCAACTGTTTCTTCCTGCAGAGAAAAATAACCAACTGTTTCTTCCTACAAGGAAAAATAACTAACTGTTTCTTCCTGCAAAGAAAAATAACCAACTGTTTCTTCCTGCAGAGAAAAATAACCAACTGTTTCTTCCTGCAGAGAAAAATAACCAACTGTTTCTTCCTACAAGGAAAAATAACTAACTGTTTCTTCCTGAAAAGAAAAATAACCAACTGTTTCTTCCTGCAGAGAAAAATAACCAACTGTTTCTTCCTGCAGAGAAAAATAACAAACTGTTTCTTCGTACTCTAAGATCACCAAAATACCAGTTAAAACTAACGAATTAGTAACTATAACCGATTTTGAAGTTACTCTACATAATTAAGACACGAAAGAAAAAAATCAAACAAATGTAAATAAATGTATTAATAAAGAAAAAATGGAAAGACAGAAATAACAAAACATAAACTGAGAAAATAAAAGTACTTGAAATTACATCGAGATAAACACTCTTAGAGACTAAGTTGAGGGCCCGGAGGCCCCTTGTTAATGTTTTGGTTGCCCTTTCAAGATGACTTTGATGGTCCTCGCTGGTTGTCGACTTTGAGCCCTTTTTCCCCCGTCCCCCAAGCTTGTTGGTACTCCACTGGTATCTTCGGGGCTTCTTTACCCCATCCTTTGTGGAGGCACTCTCGGTTTCAGCTCTTCGGTCATTTTGCTCTGAGTGCCACGTGGCTACCCATCCCTCGGGGGAGTCGAGGGCCACTGCTTCCCGAATCTTCTCCCTCGGGGCCATTTTGAAGCACCCTCAGGGGGAGTCGTCAGATGCCTTCGGTGGTTTCTTCTTTTTTAATCCTCCCTTTGATGGGCAGCTTTTCCTTTTCCTCCCGGTGGTTAAGAAGTGTTGCCACCTTCTAAAGGTGACGCCGTTCAAAGACTTGACGTGACCAACGAGTCCTTTCAACTTTGGCCTCCAATCCCACCAACAAACAAACACACATCGCCAACTCTTCCACCAGATGTTAACTGCAGCACAACTTCTTAGAGCGTTATTTTGAAACGTGAGGGATAGGGGGGGGGGGGAAGTAACCTGCGTGAAAATAAAAAAGAACGGGGCACTCGAAGGGGTGAAAGTAAAAAGAATGCAGCCAAAGACCCAATTCAAGAAGGAGGGAGGAATTCGTTCCTAAGAATAACACTTTCCTTTCCAATTTACTCAATATTTAATGAATTGAGGCTAGAAATAGGTGCGAATGTGTCTATTTAATTATTATTACTTAAATATGAATCGCTGAGAAGTGGTCGGGATCGGGGGAGAAGGAAGGGGGGTAAGGGGTAATCACGCTATGGGGATGGGGGAACCGAAAAGAAAATTCATCTCTTCCGTGTGCGCCAAATACTGTGTACATATAGACATGTTTTTAGCGTACACGTGTGATCTCGGTTAATCAGCGATGATGCAACCTTTGGTAAGCCGAGGGGGGAGGGAAAGGGAGGCTATTTAGGCCAAGGTCAGGTGGGTATGAGTGCCCCAAAAGGGAACGCTACTAATCCATATGGAGGGTTTCCTAAAAGAGGAGGGTTGTTGTGCTGTGAGGCCGGGGAGGGAAATGATAGCGGGGTCGTGATTATTTAGGAGCTGTGACACGACTTATGATGGGTATCAATCAGTGTGTCCGCCCAGTGGGCGGCCAGTTCATAACTCCGCTCTGGTTGGGATGGAACCCCCGCCTTGACCTCAGAAATCCCGCCGGGTAGCGAGAACTGTAGAGGGGACATAAATTGTCTCTAAATAAATCCCTCTGAGGGTTCGATCCCCGTCCAAATGCAGCCGCCGCTGTCCCACTCTGAAAGAGCCGAGAGGAGTCACATCGTCAATTGGCATCGCATCCCATTTCGAAGGGGTTTTCTCCATTAAAATCTGCTATGGACATTTTATATTATTGAAGAAAAGAGGATGGATTCAATCGGGACTCGGGCGCGGGGCTTTTACGGGTCTCAAGTTAAGAAGTCTCGCGTGAAAACAAGAAACATTGGAGCGACTAACGACGTCTGGCCCTCGCATAAGAGTTTGAACTTCATGTTATAGGCTTTCAAATTCTGATACTACTAGTTTATTACAAAATAATGGGGGTGCAACCATTATGGGGGTGAATTCCACCATTTCGAAATAATCAGCCAAGAGTTCAAATTCGGGTGCCAGACGTCGTTAGCGCTCCAATGTTCCTTGTTTTGATGCCGCGTTCCGCACCTTCGGGGAAGAGCTAGAAATGGAGTCAGGAAATTTCATTCAAGTTGGTCAATGTCTATTAATATTATCTATATTATTTTCGAATTTTAGGAAATAAAAATAAAAATACACCACTCAAAAAGGAAGAAGCACTAAAGACCCCATTGCTATGCCCTCCCCTCCTGGGCTGAGCAAAAAAAATGAAAATCTGAAACTTCCTTCTGGCGGGATTTTCAAATTGACTCATTCTCCGAAGACTCGGCCGATTTGGAGGGGAAGACGATCAGATTTGGTCTGATTGTTGTATCATGTGGGAAAGTGCTTTTTTTCACCAGTGTTGAAGCCTCTCGGGGGTGTTTCCCCCCCTTTGTGCTGGTCTCGATGAATGCTGGTGGAAGCACAAGAGGAGTGGGCATGGAAGCAATGACAACCGAGCAGCCTCCTTCTACAAGAAAAGTAATTTGCCTGCAACAACGTTTCGACGGGGCACTTCCCTCCCCCCTCCATCAGGTCCAGGTTCTGGTTGTTATGCCACCCTTTTTAACGTGATGTGGCGTTTATTTGTGTGGAATGTAATGTTGATCATCCGCTCCTTCCAAATAGTACTTTTTAATACTTAGCATTTTATTCGGTCCAATAAACTTGTGCTACCCTTAGCCACCTGCCCTCGGGTACTTTGGCCATGAAGGCTCCCAGGGGGCACAGACAGGGGCTACTTCACCGTGTGGTCGGAATCTCGGGTGTGCATTTAACAGCGCTCACAGAAATCTTGGTCTGAAGATGATGACGCAGAAGACCAAAAACTGTATACTAGCCGAGACCATCAAGACCTTACAACCCTCCTTCAACTTCCGTGGAAGGAGAGCAACATACCCGAATTTACCATTTAAATTATTAAATTAATTAAATTTATTGCCATTTACAGAATTGAATGAAAAATGAATGAGTTCTGTTTATAAAGCGTTCTCTCCTGTGTAGGGTTGCCTGACGTCCTGAAAATTAAGGATAGGTCCTGATTTTGCATGATTTTGTCCTGTGTCCTAAATCAACTCTGATAGGACGCTTAAATGTCCTGAATTATGAAAAATGTTTAGTCAATGACAAATTTATCGGAATTATTCCTCTTAACCATCAAAAATATCCACTATTTCCTAAAAGAAACGTCTGGAACAGACTGAAGCATAATAATCGCATTTGGGTCCAGTCATTTGCTTGTTCAGTTTATGTACAGAACGTGTTTGATGGTCGTTCATTCTGGTTCAAAGCAGCGTGGTTGCAGTTGCTTTGGCGGCCTCCGAGTCCGGGTCCGGGGCACTCACAGTTATCTAATGAGTTCTGACGTGAGAGAATGTCGATGTCATTTCCGCCTAATAAGTGCACTTAGCGAATAAGTTAATAACCAGTTAATCAGAGCTTTCCTTCGTGCTATATTAGTTGGTACTTTGAAGTGTATTTAACTAATATTTCTTTTTTAATTTGCAGGCCCTTATTTGTGCCCCCAACACTCCGAAAAGAAAATGTAAATTTTGTAATGAATTTTTAGAGCAATGGAGCTTTATTAAAAGAGGTAAAACTGTTTATGAAGCATATTGTGCATTGCTTAATTGTTCATAGTGATTGTTACACCCAAGTCCTTCTCAGTGTCGGTGGATTCCATAGCAGTGCCCTTAAGGATATACTGAGATTGGGGGTTTCTGTGGCCGATATGCATCACTTTGCATTTGCCCACGTTAAAAGGCATTTGCCACGTGTCCGACCACTCCCCAATCTTCCCAAGATCTTCCTGCAGGCGGGCAGTATTTCCATCCTTTGCAACGTTCATACCAAGCTTGGTATCGTCGGCAAATTTGGAAATCTTCGCAACCATGTCACCGTCCATGTCGTTGACGTAGATGATGAATAGTAGTGGTCCCATGACAGAACCTTGAGGCACCCCGCTAGTAACGGGCACCCACTCAGAAGACTGTCCATTTACCACCACCCTTTGCCGTCTGCCACTTAGCCAGTTCTCGATCCAGCCGGCTACCTTTCCGTCTATGCCAAGCGCTCGCACTTTCCGGAGAAGGCGGCGGTGTGGTACCTTATCAAAGGCTTTCTGAAAGTCTAGGTAGACCACATCCACCGCCTTGTCCCGATCGTGCTCACTGAAAACGAAGTGGAAGAATTCTACAAGGTTCGTCAGGCATGACCGTTGCCTTCGGAAGCCGTGCTGGGAACTCCTCAGTAGCAGGTTTGACTCTAAATACGACGTCACTTTGTCCACCATGATGCTTTCCATGAGTTTACCGACTATCGAAGTCAGACTGATAGGTCGGTAGTTCGACGGTTGGTTACGGTCTCCTTTCTTCAAGATAGGAGTCACCTCCGCCTCACGCCAGTCTCTAGGAACGCATGCGGTCCGGATTGACATGTTAAAGATAGCGCACAGATGTCGTGATACTTCATCGCACACTTCCTTCAACACTTTAGGTAGAAACCCGTCCGGTCCAGGGGACTTATTCGTCTTTAGGTCAGCGATCTTTTTCTTTATTTCTCCTTCGGTGAAGTCCATTGCCTCCAGCTTTTCCCCCGAGTAGGAATCCGTCGGCTGGGGAATGGGACCACACTCTTCAGTAAACACTGAAGAGAAGTAGTCGTTGAGGAGGTTGGCATTTTCTGCATCTGAATGCTTTAATGTCCCCTCCTCGTTCCTCAAAGGGCCAATCGTTCGACGGATTGGTTTACGGCTGTTCACATATCCAAAAAACTCCTTGGGATTCTCTTTACAGAGTCTCGCCACTCGGAGTTCCTCAGACCGCTTAGCCGCCCTTATGCTGGACTTCACTCTCCTGGCTAGCCTCCGGTATTCGTCAAAGTCACCCGAGATCTTCGATTGCCGGTACACATTTCTCTTCTCCCTAAGCAGTTGGCCGATTTCTCGATTAAACCACTTTGGTTGAACAGAAGACCGACGGGGGCATTTCAGAGGGATAAAACGCGATTGAAGACTCATGAATGTGGTTTTGAAACTGTTCCAAGAGTCTTCAACAGCATCGCACTCCTCTAGCCTCGCGTCAGTCAGTCCCGCGCGTAGACCTGCAAAGTCTGCTCTTCTTAAATCCAGTTTCCTTGATTTACTAGTTGCAGGCTCTGCCTTGGGGACTTTGACTACAAATCTAATTAGTCGGTGGTCACTGCCACCGAGCTCTTCGCCAACAGAGAGGTCCTCAACGATGTCATCCTCAGAGGTGAAAACCAAGTCGAGGATATTGTCTCCTCTCGTTGGCTCTCTCACCCATTGAGTGAGGAACTCGTTGTTCGTGAACTCCAGGAGTAGTGCGTTCTCGCCACAGGGTTCTCTGGTTTCCCAGTCAACTTGTGTGTTGAAATCAACCATGACGATACACACTCTGTCTTCGACAAGTTCTCCTAGTAGCTGGTACAGATCTCTGTCCTTTTCAACGAGTTGGGTAGGAGGTCTATAAAGCACCAGGGTCCTATATTTGGCAGGACCTATCTCTAGGTCAACACCTAGTAGTTCATGGTCGGATACGATGTTGCAATCCGTCGAGTTGAGAGTATCCTTGACATACAACATCACACCGCCACCTTCCCTGTCTGGCCTATCTTTCAAGAAGAGCTGGTAACCGGGAATCGTGAATTCGCCTTCAAAGTCTCGGTTTAAGGTTTTTATCCACGATTCTGTTATGGCTACCATTTCGGGTTCTTCCGTCGCTACGAGGCCACGGAGCTCAGGAAACTTGTTCCTGATTGACCTCGCATTGAACAGAAGAACTTTCAGGGAGTCCCCGACTGTAGGACTCCCTACGCTCTTCCGTTTCCCGGCTTGTTTGTTTGTGAGGCACCCCTTTTTGCGACCTCTGAGAAGGTCGTTCCTGGAGTGACACGGGCATACTGGCGTACGTCCGCCCTCACTCTGGGCCGGATACTCCTTTGGGTCCTCTCTACGACATCCTGGATCATGTTCGACAGAAAGGCCTTTCCTTTAAAGGAAAGATGTACCCCATCCCTTTGGTAGAGATCATTTCTACCATAAAAGGTGCGGTACGGGTCCACAAAAAAGACCCCCTCTGCCGTACACAAATCTGCCAGGCGCCGGTTTAAAGACACATTCATCGAGTGAGCGGTCCGTGTTGGACCTCTCCTCGGGAGCATCCCGACTACCACGCGCTTGCGGGTTTTCAGCCCACAGTCGTCCACGGCACCCATGACCGTGTGGAGGATTTTATCTGTAGGGCCTACCCTACCTCCTCTCAGGTAGAGGTCGTTTCCACTGACCATCAGAGCAACGACTGAGCTCTCAGAAATCTGTGATTTCTCAGCCTCTACTCTGATGTGGTGGTTACCACATCCTGGCAGGCAGCTTACCTTAACGCTTGTGCGAAGGCGGGCCGCTAGCAGGGGCTGCAGGTCCCGTGCCTGGGAATCGCCCACAAGGATGACCCTGGCACATTTGCCTGCTGAGCTCGGATTCTTTTTTTCTGAGGCAAGCTCTCCGATTCCTCTCTCTTCCCCATCATGGTGTTTTCAGGCTTTTCTTTTTTCTTCTTCCTCTTATTCTTCTTCTTCTTCTCTATCATCTTTTCCCCCTTGTCATCCTTTTCATTAACTTCTTCTACTCTTTCTTCTTCTATTTCTCTCTCTTCCTCTTTCTTCTTTCCCTTTTTCGTCTTTTTTTTCTTTTTCCCTTTTGATGTCGCTGCCACATTCGGGCACGGGCTCTCTGCAGAGGTAGTGTTTGCCACAGGACTCGAGAGATCGTTTAATTTCTCTTCGAGCCTGCGGATCTGGTGGGAGTGCTCCTCCTTGAGCCTCTCGATTTTCTGTTCGAGGTCTGTAGTTCTTTCCCTGTAGTAGGCGACTACTTCCTCCACTTCCTTCTTTAAAATGCAAGTGGTGCATACACTGTCTGGGTGGCATTTCGCATAGCAGCCTTCCGGGAAGTCAACGCACCACTTGTCCTTCTTACATGTGGCACACGTGAATTTTAGCGCTGCTGGACCTTTCTTTCCTGCCATTTCGAACACTCTATTTCTTAAGCTTGTGACCAATCAATATATAAAAAGGGGGTTGGTGAGTTCTCCCCGCGTGAGTCGCTCCCGCCTATTGATCGGAGTCGTTTCGGAGTCTTCCAGAAGGCACGCTCCATGTGCTGCTGTTCGTCCGACCGAGTCGTCAAGCCTCGGCGTGCCGTGGCTCCCAACCAAGCAGCACAGACGGTCCCCGAAGGGGCCATCGATTTCTCACCAGGTGAACAACAACGAAGCACACCCCTTACTAAACTCCTACTAGTTCCCTTCACAACGGCCAGGATCTCGGAGTAGCGTTCAATGGATATCCCGCCACACCAAGGAACTCGACCCAAGGCTTTTTATTGGCCTGGCAACCAACCTAGGAACAAAGGGCCGTCACCTCGGACCGATGCTACCAGAGGCACCCGTCAACGGGCACTGGGAACGGTCAATAATTACGCGCCAGGGAAGGGGTTAACGGGGCACTACCCTCATCCCATTCATCGTGCCCCAACGCCTAGGACACCTCTATTCCTAGTCTCTCGCAACCAGTGAGCGTCGATTGGCGTTGTTTATAGAGGTTCCAAAGCCTCTCTTCTGACGCATGAGGTAGCTGCCAGGTCCTTATATGTAGATAGAGGGAAAAAAGGGAAAGAGTGACATGATAGGAGTAGGCTTCTTTTTTTTTTCTTTTTTTTTGTATAAGTGGGAAGTAAGATAAAAGTAAAAAAAGAGAAGGATAGAGTAGAAAAAAGAAAAGATGACGCACTTAGTCTGGAACCTCGTTTCCGACCAAACCGACAAGGGAAGCCCTGCCAGGGGTACCCAGAAGAGGTACCCCCGCCGACATAGCTCGAAAAGTCAAAGGTCCACACAAGCTCTCTTCCCGCGACAAGGGGGCGTCACCTCTCCCTCTGGTTTATTTATTTAGAGAGAGAGAGAGAGAGAGAGAGAGAGAGAGAGAGAGAGAGAGAGAGAGAGTGTGTTACATAGAGTTACATAGATACACAGATCACACGGGCCTTACGGCCCAGACTAAGGTGATCTGGCCTTAAATCTACTGCCACTTACACATAGAATAGTAGAAGTAAAGGATAGAAAAGTTTTAGGCTCTCCCCACCCTCCACTCCCTCCGGCAAAAGCCGTACATGAAATAATTTGGGAAAAGTACCTTGCAGGTGTAAGAAGACAGTACCTGAAGGAAATTTGCATTGAATAGTAATTAAATGAAATGAATATGAAAACCACTTACATAAACCTGAAAGAGTTATATTTTTGTAATATTATTTTATTTTGTAGCTTATGCTAAACAATTCAAATATTTGTTAAGTGTTTGTCTAATCTCATTTTAAATGAATCTATAGTTCTGCTGTCCACTACTGCGTTTGGCAAATTATTCCAATCATTAATAATCGAGTAAGTGAAGAAGTTTTTTATTACATCCATAGTGGCTCTTTTACCCTGAAGTTTTAAATCATGTCCACGGGTGGGACACTCCCCTGCCAGTGTGAACAAGTTATTGGCATTAACGTTGTTAAATCCTTTAAGTATTTTGAAGCACTCTATAAGCTGCCCCCTTAGTCTTCGTTTTCTGACGGAAAATAGATTGAGTTTTTTTAGCCTCTCGTGGTAAGGTTTGTTACGTACTGAGAGAGAGAGAGAGAGAGAGAGAGAGAGAGAGAGAGAGAGAGAGAGAGAGAGAGAGAGAGAGAGAGTCACAAGGAGTCACAAGAAAAAGAAGTACCCTAGAAGACCTTACGGTCCATACGAGAGGGTACTTGTTACGAGTCAGGGACTCGTGAGCCTGTCAGCGAACCAGGACTTTATCCAGGCGCCTTTTGAACTGCTCCACAGAGTCGCTGTTCACGACTTCTGGCGGAAGCGCGTTCCACTCGTTGCAGATACTGTAACTGAAGAAGTTCCCGCATCTGTCCCGGTGATAACGCGGCAGCTCAATTTTGTAGCCGTAGTTTCTCGTTACGCCCTCGCTTAGTTGGAACATGTCCCCGTTGCCTACGTGGTCAATACCTCGGAGGATTTTGAAGACCTCGATTAATTGACCGCGCCGTCTTCGGGTTTCCAGTGAGAAGAGGTTTAGTTCTTCTAGGCGGGCTTCGTAACTTTTGTGCCTGATCGAGGGGATCAGTTTGGTCGCCCTGGCTTGTACTCGCTCCAGTCGGGCGATGTCCTTCCGAAGGGATGGACTCCAAAACTGGACTGCGTACTCCAGGTGAGGTCGGACCAGGGAATTAAAGAGAGTGAGAACGATTTCCCTGTTCCGATACCCAAACTGTCGCTTGATATACCCCAAGATTCTCTGGGCTTTCTTCTCCGCCTCGATGCACTGCTTGGAAAACTTGAGGTCGCTGGTGATCACGACTCCCAAGTCTTTTTCCATGTCTGTGCTCTCGAGCGCCGAGTTTTTGAGGCTGTAGACGGCTTGGGGATTTCTGTGGCCGATGTGTATCACCTTGCACTTTTCGACATTGAACGGCATTTGCCATTTGTCTGACCACTCCCCGAGTTTCCTCAAGTCGGCTTGGAGTCTCTCGACGTTTTCCGCGTCTGCCACGTTCATACCTAGTTTGGTATCGTCGGCAAATTTGGAAATCCTCGCAGTTATGCCATCATCTATGTCGTTTACATAGATGATGAAGAGTAGGGGGCCCAGCACGGAGCCTTGGGGAACGCCGCTTGTTACCGGTAGCCAACCGGACTTTTGCCCGTTCACCACTACTCGCTGCCTTCGACTATGCAGCCAGTTTTCGATCCAGTCACCTACAGCTCCGGCGATGCCTAGCGCTCGAACCTTTTTCAGCAATCGGCGGTGGGGCACCTTGTCAAAGGCCTTCTTCAAGTCGAGGTAGATGACATCCACCGCCTTCTCCCGGTCGTGCTCGCTGAACACGAAGCGGAAGAATTCCAAAAGGTTCGTTAGGCATGACCTGTGCCGCCGGAACCCGTGTTGGGAATTCCTCAATAGGT
The DNA here is from genome assembly GCA_963969495.1 of Ceratothoa steindachneri. NCBI lineage: Eukaryota > Metazoa > Arthropoda > Malacostraca > Isopoda > Cymothoidae > Ceratothoa > Ceratothoa steindachneri. Next base: position 103,613,584 of record OZ018333.1, read on the forward strand.
GGTTGGACTCGACGTGCTGCGTTATTTCGTCAACCAGGATACTTTCCATCAATTTTCCTACTACCGACGTCAGGCTGATCGGCCGGTAGTTAGATGGCTCGCTCGCGTTACCCTTTTTGAATATGGGGGTGACTTCCGCGTCTCGCCAGTCCTTTGGCACGCATCCAGTCTCGAGCGATTTCCTGAAGATCGAGCAGAGATGTGGGGAGACCTCATCTCGCACTTCCTTCAGCACCCGTGGTAAGAAGCCATCGGGCCCTGGCGACTTGTAGCGGTTCAAAGCGTCGATCTTTGAACGCACTGTCGTCTCTTCGAAGTGAAATCTCTCCAATTGCTCTGAGCCTTCGTACTTGTCGCGAGGCTCAGGGGTGGTGTCCTTCTCCTCAGTGAAAACTGACGAGAAGTACTTGTTGAGGATGGTCGCATTCGCTTCGTCACTGAGCTCTAGCTCACCATCCTCTTTCACCAAGGGACCGATCCGTCTACGTGTCGGCTTACGGCTGTTTACGTATCCGAAGAATTCCTTGGGGCTCTCTTTGCAGAGTCTCGCCACACGGACTTCTTCGGCGCGTTTCGCCACCCTTATCATGGACTTGACACTTCGGCATAGACTTCTGTAGTGCTCGAATTCTCCAGTGTTCATCGCTTGGCGATAGGCGGTTTTTCTCTTCCGTAGGGTTCTCCCGATTTCGGGGGTGAACCACTTGGGTTGAGTAGCTCCGACTCGGCCGCGTTCTGATGCAATGAATCGTGACTGCAGGGCCATGAATGAGTTTTTGAAATTCTTCCATGGTTGCTCGACGTTGACACTATCTTCCACCTCTATCGCTGCCACGCCAGCACGAAGTCCCGCGAAATTTGCCTTTCTGAAGTTCAGCTTGGCTGCAGCACGAGCTACTGCTTCGCGAGCTGGGACTCGAATGCAGAACCTGATGAGGCGGTGGTCGCTGCCACCTAGCTCCTCATCTACACTAACTTCCTCAATGATGTCATCCTCGGATGTGAGAACTAGGTCGAGGATGTTTGCACCTCGTGTTGGTTCGCTCACCCATTGAGTGAAGAATCCTTCATTTACGAAGTTAAGGAGCCGTATGTTGTCGATGCGGGTTTCTCTGGTTGCCCAGTCAACGTGAGTGTTGAAGTCCCCCATGACGATACTCACCCTGCCTTCAGTTAACTGATTCAGTTGATTATAGAGGTCCCTGTCTTGATCCTCCGTCGAGGATGGGGGTCTATAAACTGTAACAGTCCTGTACTTGGTGGTATCCAGCTCCAAGTCCACGCATAGGACTTCTTGGTGGGCGGTGGTGTTGCTGCTCGTTGCCGTGAATACACTTCTCACGTACACCACCACTCCGCCCCCCTCCTTCGCCAGCCGGTCTTTGTGGAAGATCTGGTAGCCCGGGATTGCGAATTCGCCCTCAAAGTCACGAACAGAGGTTCGAATCCACGACTCCGTGATGGCCACCAGATCTGGTTCTTCCGTTGCTACGAGGGCCACTAATTCCAGAAATTTGTTCCGGATGGACCTCGCGTTGAACAGAAGAACCTTAAGGGAGTTCCCGGCTGGTGGTCTCCCTAAGTTCGACCGTTTCCCGCCGCCTTTGGCTTGGCGGCAGGAACGGTCCTCCTTTCCCGAACAGACCGGACGCAGCGGTTAACCGTCTCCTGGATGAGGTTAGCCAGCATGGCTTTTCCCTTCATCGACAGGTGGGCTCCGTCCCTTTGGTAGAGGTCGTTCCTACCAAAGAACGTCCGGAAAGGGTCCGCGAAGAAGACCCCTTCAGCTGTACAGAGGTCTCTCAACCTCTGGTTTACCAGCTCATTGCGACGGTATGTAATGGGGTTAGGGCTCCTCCGTGGAAGGATCCCGACAACGACCCTCCTCCTCGTCTTTAGTCCGCAGTCGTCGACTGCCCCCATGACGTTCTGGAGTATTGCTTCTGTCGCCCCTGCTCCCCCGTTGCGGAAGTAGAGGTCGTTGCCACTAGCCAGAGAGAGAGAGAGAGAGAGAGAGAGAGAGAGAGAGAGAGTGTGTGTGTTACATAGAGTTACATAGATACACAGATCACACGGGCCTTACGGCCCAGACTAAGGTGATCTGGCCTTAAATCTACTGCCACTTACACATAGAATAGTAGAAGTAAAGGATAGAAAAGTTTTAGGCTCTCCCCACCCTCCACTCCCTCCGGCAAAAGCCGTACATGAAATAATTTGGGAAAAGTACCTTGCAGGTGTAAGAAGACAGTACCTGAAGGAAATTTGCATTGAATAGTAATTAAATGAAATGAATATGAAAACCACTTACATAAACCTGAAAGAGTTATATTTTTGTAATATTATTTTATTTTGTAGCTTATGCTAAACAATTCCAATATTTGTTAAGTGTTTGTCTAATCTCATTTTAAATGAATCTATAGTTCTGCTGTCCACTACTGCGTTTGGCAAATTATTCCAATCATTAATAATCGAGTAAGTGAAGAAGTTTTTTATTACATCCATAGTGGCTCTTTTACCCTGAAGTTTTGAATCATGTCCACGGGTGGGACACTCCCCTGTCAGTGTGAACAAGTTATTGGCATTAACGTTGTTAAATCCTTTAAGTATTTTGAAGCACTCTATAAGCTGCCCCCTTAGTCTTCGTTTTCTGACGGAAAATAGATTGAGTTTTTTTAGCCTCTCGTGGTAAGGTTTGTTACGTACTGACGGGATAAGTTTTGTAGCTCTGTGTTGTACAGCTTCTAATTTATCTATGTCTTTTATTAAGTAAGGGGCCCAGAACTGTACAGCGTATTCGAGATGGGGCCTGACAATACTTTTATATAGTGGCATAATTATCTCCTCGCTTTTATAAGTAAAGTTTCTTTTTATAAATCCTAGTGCTGTGTTAGCTTTGTTTGCAGCAGCTGCGCATTGGTTTGATGTTTTTAAGTTTTCTGTAATTATTACTCCTAAATCTTTAACCTGCGGGGTTGTGTTTATTAAGCCGCCTTGCAATGTATAGGTGTATTTTTTGTTTTTTGTTCCGCACTGAAGGATTTGGCATTTGTCGATATTAAATGGCATTTGCCATTTCTCAGACCATTCGGTAATTTTATTTATATCAGCCTGCAGGCTCGCCCTGTCATCTTCGCATAGTACTGAGTTACCTATTTTCGTGTCATCTGCAAATTTAGATATGATATTATTTATTCCAACGTCTATGTCATTGATGTATATAGTAAATAAAATAGGCCCCAGGACTGATCCCTGGGGAACACCACTGGTAACAGATACCCAGTCCGATTCCACGCCATTTATTATCACTCTCTGCTTCCTGTTTTTTAACCAGCTACTAATCCATCCGTATATATTACCGTTAATTCCTAGCGTACGCACTTTGTTCATGAGTTTCTGATGTGGAATTTTGTCAAATGCCTTTTTGAAATCTAGGTAAATTATATCTAATGATTTAGTATCGTTATATAGGTTGAAAAGGTTATGGTAAAAGTCAATTAGGTTTGTTAAGCACGATCTCTTAGACCTAAAACCATGCTGAATATCACGTATAAGGTTATTGTTTTCGAGGAACTCTACTAGCTTGTCTCTAATGATCGTTTCGAGCAACTTTCCAACTATTGAGGTTAAGCTAATGAGAGAGAGAGAGAGAGAGAGAGAGAGAGAGAGAGAGAGTAACAAGGAGTAACAAGGAAAGTTAGTACCCTAGGAGACCTTACGGTCCATTCAAAGAGGGTACCTTTAGGCTAGCAATCGAGCGGGCACATGGCTGCTCAATTGTTTTGCGTCCATAAACGGCCACTTTTCAAGACTTTGTCTAGTCTTGACTTGAACTGGTCAACAGATTCACTGTTGACAACTTCCACTGGAAGTGCGTTCCACATACCGCAGATACTGTAAGTGAAAAAATTTCCACACAGATTGCGGTTGTAACGCTTCAGTTCAAGTTTGAAGCCGTGATTGCGCGTTCTGTTCTCACTCAGTGTGAAAATATCCCGGTAGTCAACATTGTCGAACCCTCGAAGTATTTTGAAAACTTCGATGAGCTGACCACGCTGTCTACGGGTTTCCAGCGAGAACAGATCTAATTCCCTTAGTCTATCCTCATAACTTTTATGTCGGATAGAGGTAATCAGCTTGGTTGCCCTGGCTTGTACGCGTTCCAATCTCGCGATGTCCTTTCGCAATGAAGGACTCCAAAATTGTACGGCATACTCCAGGTGCGGTCGGACAAGTGAGTTGTACAGGCACAGTACAATCTCCTGGTTCCGATAACCAAACTGGCGCTTAATATAGCCTAGCATCCTTTGGGACTTTTTCTCCGCCTCAATGCACTGTTTCGAGAACTTGAGGTCACTAGTGATTGTTACACCCAAGTCCTTCTCAGTGTCGGTGGATTCCATAACAGTGCCCTTAAGGATATACTGAGATTGGGGGTTTCTGTGGCCGATATGCATCACTTTGCATTTGCCCACGTTAAAAGGCATTTGCCACGTGTCCGACCACTCCCCAATCTTCCCAAGATCTTCCTGCAGGCGGGCAGTATTTCCATCCTTTGCAACGTTCATACCAAGCTTGGTATCGTCGGCAAATTTGGAAATCTTGGCAACCATGTCACCGTCCATGTCATTGACGTAGATGATGAATAGTAGTGGTCCCATGACAGAACCTTGAGGCACCCCGCTAGTAACGGGCACCCACTCAGAAGACTGTCCATTTACCACCACCCGTTGCCGTCTGCCACTTAGCCAGTTCTCGATCCAGCCGGCTACCTTTCCGTCTATGCCAAGCGCTCGCACTTTCCGGAGAAGGCGGCGGTGTGGTACCTTATCAAAGGCTTTCTGAAAGTCTAGGTAGACCACATCCACCGCCTTGTCCCGATCGTGCTCACTGAAAACGAAGTGGAAGAATTCTACAAGGTTCGTCAGGCATGACCGTTGCCTTCGGAAGCCGTGCTGGGAACTCCTCAGTAGCAGGTTTGACTCTAAATACGACGTCACTTTGTCCACCATGATGCTTTCCATGAGTTTACCGACTATCGAAGTCAGACTGATAGGTCGGTAGTTCGACGGTTGGTTACGGTCTCCTTTCTTCAAGATAGGAGTCACCTCCGCCTCACGCCAGTCTCTAGGAACGCATGCGGTCCGGATTGACATGTTAAAGATAGCGCACAGATGTCGTGATACTTCATCGCACACTTCCTTCAACACTTTAGGTAGAAACCCGTCCGGTCCAGGGGACTTATTCGTCTTTAGGTCAGCGATCTTTTTCTTTATTTCTCCTTCGGTGAAGTCCATTGCCTCCAGCTTTTCCCCCGAGTAGGAATCCGTCGGCTGGGGAATGGGACCACACTCTTCAGTAAACACTGAAGAGAAGTAGTCGTTGAGGAGGTTGGCATTTTCTGCATCTGAATGCTTTAATGTCCCCTCCTCGTTCCTCAAAGGGCCAATCGTTCGACGGATTGGTTTACGGCTGTTCACATATCCAAAAAACTCCTTGGGATTCTCTTTACAGAGTCTCGCCACTCGGAGTTCCTCAGACCGCTTAGCCGCCCTTATGCTGGACTTCACTCTCCTGGCTAGCCTCCGGTATTCGTCAAAGTCACCCGAGATCTTCGATTGCCGGTACACATTTCTCTTCTCCCTAAGCAGTTGGCCGATTTCTCGATTAAACCACTTTGGTTGAACAGAAGACCGACGGGGGCATTTCAGAGGGATAAAACGCGATTGAAGACTCATGAATGTGGTTTTGAAACTGTTCCAAGAGTCTTCAACAGCATCGCACTCCTCTAGCCTCGCGTCAGTCAGTCCCGCGCGTAGACCTGCAAAGTCTGCTCTTCTTAAATCCAGTTTCCTTGATTTACTAGTTGCAGGCTCTGCCTTGGGGACTTTGACTACAAATCTAATTAGTCGGTGGTCACTGCCACCGAGCTCTTCGCCTACAGAGAGGTCCTCAACGATGTCATCCTCAGAGGTGAAAACCAAGTCAAGGATATTGTCTCCTCTCGTTGGCTCTCTCACCCATTGAGTGAGGAACTCGTTGTTCGTGAACTCCAGGAGTAGTGCGTTCTCGCCACAGGGTTCTCTGGTTTCCCAGTCAACTTGTGTGTTGAAATCACCCATGACGATACACACTCTGTCTTTCACAAGTTCTCCTAGTAGCTGGTACAGATCTCTGTCCTTTTCAACGAGTTGGGCAGGAGGTCTATAAAGCACCAGGGTCCTGTATTTGGCAGGACCTATCTCTAGGTCAACACCTAGTAGTTCATGGTCGGATACGATGTTGCAATCCGTCGAGTTGAGAGTATCCTTGACATACAACATCACACCGCCACCCTCTCTGTCTGGCCTCTCTTTCAAGAAGAGCTGGTAACCGGGAATCGTGAATTCACCTTCAAAATCTCGGCTTGAGGTTTTTATCCACGACTCCGTTATGGCCACCATCTCAGGTTCTTCTGTTGCTACGAGGCCACGAAGTTCTAGAAACTTGTTTCTGATAGACCTCGCATTAAACAGAAGAACTTTTAGGGAGTCCCCGACTGTAGGACTCCCTACGCTCTTCCGTTTCCCGCTTTCTTTCTCTGTGGCGGGATAACTCCACTCTTTGTGACTTCAGAAAAGGTCGTTCCTGGAGTAACACGGGTGTACTGGCGTACGTCCTCCTTTACTCGGGGTCTGACACTTCTTTGGGTCCGCTCCACAACATCCTGGATCATGTTTGCGAGTGCAGCTTTCCCTTTAAAGGAAAGATGCACTCCGTCCCTTTTGTACAGGTCATTTCTCCCGTAAAAGGTGCGGTAGGGGTCTACAAAAAAGACTCCTTCCGCCGTACATAGATCTCCCAGGCGTTGGTTTATGGAGACATTCCTTGCGTGAGCATTGCGGGATGGACCTCGTCTTGGGAGTATCCCGACCACGACACGTCTGCGGGTTTTTAGCCCACAGTCGTCAACTCCTCCCATAACCGTGGTCAGGATCTTCCCGCTGGCGCCTACATTGCCTCCTCGTAAGTAGAGATCGTTGCCACTTGCCATGAGAGAGAGAGAGAGAGAGAGAGAGAGAGAGAGAGAGAGAGAGAGAAAAGAGAGAGAGAGAGAAGAGAGAGAGAGAGAGAGAGAGAGGGAGGAGAGAGAGAGAGAGAGAGAGAGAGAGAGAGAGAGAGAGAGAGAGAGAGTGTTGTTATCCAGTAGGCCCTTATGTTTCTGTACGTCATATCATGCTAGTACTTCTTCAACAAGATTCTCAATTTCATATATTTCTTTGATAGATGAAACGATGTTCTTAAATTCACCTCTTTCTATTTTCTTCGTTTCTCTTGGATGTAATGCAAAAATACGAAAATATAATGTGTTACTATCCCCAAAACGACTTTCCCAGAGACTGAATCAAGGAATCCATGTGCGGGATATATATGATGCGGCGATAGTACTCCCCAATGGAGCCTCCTACATTCGGCCGGTTGGTCTGGCGTGCGCATCGTCGAGGCATAGTCAATTCTATACCAAGTTCTCCTGACAATATTTTAACCTTAGGAAAGACATATTCTGAAAACACACGATTCGCTTCATCCCGGTTATCTCGAAAAGCCTCCATTATCAAGTCAATGTGATCTCGGACTCCCATCATGTCCATCTCGAATGCCTGTAGCTGTTGGGCAACTGGCTCCAACATTGTTGAGTATTTCGCTATAATCTTGAGACAGATAAGGAACACTGTGGTACCTGCTGCATTCCTCAGCTGATGTGCCGTCTGACGGATACTCTGTGACTCATGTTGGCTTACCTCCAGTTGCTCTAGTTGCTCCAGTTTTGCATAGATATCACAAAAGTTCTCTGAAAAGACGCGAATTCTTTTGTACCTTTTCGCTCCATCTATTGTCACACAACAAAGGTAGATTTTGAATCAGCCTTCTGCGCTTTGGACTGTTACGGAAAATATTAATGATAGATTTCACAGTTCCAGTTGTATTCCTAATATCTGCGACAGAATTCAGATCATGAACCACCAAATTAAGCCGATGTGAAGAGCAGTGCACGAAAACGGCTTAGGGATAAGTGTTCCCGATACGGGCCTTTACACCATTGTCTTTTCCTGCCATGGTTGAGCATCCATCGTAGCCTTGACCATGAAGATTTTTGAGGTCAAGACCAATTCTTTTTGATTGGTTGATGATAGTATCTGCAATTGTTGCAACGTCCATCATCTCCAGTGGAACAAATCCAAGGAATTCTTCACGTATGATGGCTGAATCATTCCGTTTCTCCTGCAGCTCAACAAATCGTACGCCAATGGACAATTGTTCGGTGCCTGATATGTCAGCAGTTTCATCAGTAATCATCGAGAATCCATTTGATTTATTTGCAGCCTTCACAATATCTTCTCTTATCACTTCTTCGGAGAGAAGTATCAGCTGGTTCTGTACACGAACTGATGTGTACCTCACATTTTTACTCGCGCTCTCCATGTGATACCTCCAAGACCGTGTCCCCTCCTTCTATTCTGAATCGCAGTAGGTCACAGAGGTTTCCCGATGTACTTTCCTTTCCCCTCAAAGCAATGTCATGACTGCAGCAGAACATAATACTACATAAGATAGGGAATAGTTTCTCACGGTTATGAGTGACTGCTCGGTTCATCTGGCTTACGGTGGTTGACTCAGGGTTTTTCACAGTGGTGAGGAAATTGTTGCCCTCACGTAGTGCACCTTTGTGCCAGGATGAAAGCATTTGCTTCATCGCGTGTTGATTGAAGTCTTTGTATTTGACAAAAAGGCGTCACGATGAAAGCACCCATTAGACCTCGGTTCACTGGTTGAAGGAACAACACACAGTATTTGCACAGAGCTCCTTTCAAGTGACTTGAGTAAGATAACCAGGGAAAATATTGGTTAATCCACGGGTGACAGAAACAACGGAGCCCTGTGAATCTTTCTGATAGTTGTAATCAATTGGTGAGGGGACATACGAGTATGTGTTGATCAGGAGATCATATCTTCTATCATTGGTCAAATGTTCTTTGGTGCTGACATATAATCCGATATCGAGAGGATGAGGCTAGTCATTGGCCACTGTAGCAAGTGGTGTTTGGGGTGGCATCTGATTGGTTGCTGTGAGTAACTGCTCATCATATCCTTCTCTGCGCTGCTCTGCTGGGTCAGCATGCGTCTCCGATGTGCCTGGGGTATCTTGATTGTTGTCCGAGTAATCAGATTTACGTTTTTTGAAGAACCTCCTGCTATCCATTTCACAATCCTAAAAAAAATGAAATATAATATAAAATATTAAATTATCCATATAAAAATTATTTTTAAGTATCTTAGATGTCTTATCAATAGGATATCCAAACATACAGTAACTATTACATGTAGAAACAAAACTACAGTACTATTAATTTAATACTATTAATAGTATAATAACTTAATAGTTTAATAATTTACACTTAATAATTTAATAGTATTAAATGTAAAAACAAAAAAAAAAAAACCCCGGAAAGAACGACTGCTATCAAATGTAACAAAAACGACTGCTATCAAATGCTAGCCGCCTATACTTTACACATATACTTATATTTCACTTATTCATGAATTTCAGGGGGGACGGAGCAAATGCCCCTCCTTGCCCCCCCCCCTCCCCCCACGCGGATGCCCATGTTTATATTGTTGCTGTTTCATTTTAATTAAATGTATCCTTATAAATTTTGACAGGTATATTTGATAAATATAATATCTCGGTTGGTTTCACAATTTGTATTTATGTTTGGTCATCATCCATAAGTATTCTGTATTAAAGCCTCCTAATAATTACTTTTATTGTTGCTGTATTAGAATGATGGAATGTATCAATATTAATTTTCAATAGTATATTTGTTTAATATGTAATATCTGGGTTTCATATATTGTAGTTTATTTTTTTTAATCACATATAGGCATTGCCTATTAAAGTGTCTTACTTATTTTATTGTTTTATTTGACACACTATCACACATAACAGAGTGCACAAAAGAATTGCAGGAATATTGGTTTACATATCATTCATGATATCAAATCCCTATATACGCCACTGAATCGCATCATATTATATTACTTACTTCTGCAGGTTCATTTCCAAGGCCTTCCGTTCAATCTCCGAAGCAGAAGCGGGCCTTCTATTATGTTAGAATAGGACTAATTTAATTGAATTAGACTTAAGAACATAAGAAAAGAAGGAGTCTGCAAAAGACCATTCATGGCCTACACTTGGTAGCTCCTGTTCCAGTCAGTATAGAATTTTACAGGTTTATTTCCAAGGCTTTCCGTTCAATCTCCGAAGCATAATCTTCTCAGGCGGGCCTTCTATTATGTTAGAATAGGACTAATTTAATTGAGCTAGAATTATATAGCATTTAATGTATCATATTTTGTATAATTCTGAAGTGAATTTTTTTCTGAATTAAAATATGATATCGACACTTCATATCAATCATTTTCGAAAGAAAATGTTATTGCTTTAAATAGCATTTAGGGGTGAGACTTGTGTGTCTTATGTGAAAATAGCGGTAGAAAAACTAGAACCAGATTTACACTCTGTTTACAAACAAAGAAATATAGTGGAGGTAGTAATGAAGGTAAGAGAGCTAAAGGTGAGACACATCTTGCTACACATCCTCACAAGAAATAATGAGCGAAATAAAAGGTTACAAAAAGAATTATTAGGAATTATAAGCAAGTAGACAAGACCATTGCTAATGTTAGGGGATTTTAATGCACACTTGGGATTCTTGGGGCAGCCAGAGATTAACAAGAATGGAGAAATAGTAATGACATTACTGGAAAAGGGAGACCTGATCCTAGTTAATGCCACAGAGGCATGCAAAGGGACCTACACATGGGCAACAAGAAATTGAAGAAGTGTCATTGACTTTGTAATGACAAACAAAGAAGGTTTTAACGTGATAGAGAAAATGAAAATAGACAAGGAAGAAGAGTGTAAGCAATAAGAGTGCTGAAGTCATTGTAAAACTGTATCTGGCACTAGTTAGGCCTCATCTAGACTATGTAGCACAATTTTGGTCACCATATTATAGGAAGGATATTGATTTGCTTGAGTCTGTGCAGAGAAGGATGACAAAGATGATTGGTGGGCTAAGGAACTTACCTTATGGTGAAAGGCTCAGAAAACTAAATATACATACATTGGAAAGGAGAAGAGTCAGAGGGAAATTGATTGAAGTCTTCAAATGGGTGAAAGGATATAATAAAGGGGATCTGGCTAAGGTTCTTATACTTAGTGAACATGACAGGACACGTAGCAGTGGGTTTAAGCTTGATAAGTATAGGTTTAGGAAGGAGATTGGGGAGGAATTGGTTTACAAATCGTGTGGTAGATGAATGGAATAGGCTCACTAGACATGTGATAGAAGACTCCTCTCTGGGTAGTTTTAAGAATAGATTAGATAAATATATGGATGAAGCTGCTAGATGGGACTGACTTTTTTTATGTACATATGTATATATTTTTCTAAGGAGTGGGGAGATTATATTTTGTGGTTGTATGAATGGACATAATCCTCTGGATGCATTTTATGTATATTGTAGATTAGATGATCTGACGAACTCCTGTAAAGGGTGACAATGTTGATGACTTTTCTCTGGTAAGAAATCTTTTGTGTGTTGAATGGAACAGGAGCTGCCAAGTGTAGGCCATGAATGGTCTTTTGCAGTCTCCTTCTTTTCTTATGTTCTTAAATTATAGATTTCTCAGACCACAATTTGATTATATGTGAGAACGAGGGAGAGAGAAAAGGAAACATAACATAATATAATTTTACGGATGACTAAAGCTACAAGGGCCTATTAAAGGTATGTGCATCTTTCAAAACCCACCCACAAAATGCATCCATAAGATTATGTCCGATCATAAGAACATAAGAACATAAGAAAAGAAGGAGACTGCAAAAGACCATTCATGGCCTACACTTGGCAGCTCCTGTTCCAGTCAACACACAAAAGATTTCTTACCAGAGAAAAGTCATCAACATTGTCACCCTTTACAGGAGTTCGTCATCTAATCTACAATATACATAAAATGCATCCAGAGGATTATGTCCATTCATGCAACCGCAAAATAATCTCCCCACTCCGCAGAAAAATATATTCATATGTACATAAAAAAAGTCAGTCCCATCTAGCAGCTTCATTCATATATTTATCTAATCTATTCTTAAAACTACCCAGAGAGGAGGCTTCTATCACATGTCTAGTGAGCCTATTCCATTCATCTACCACACGATTTGTAAACCAATTCCTCCCAATCTCCTTCCTAAACCTATACTTATCAAGCTTAAACCCATTGCTACGTGTCCTGTCATGTTCACTAAGTATAAGAACCTTACCCAGATCCCCTTTATTATATCCTTTTACCCATTTGAAGACTTCAATCAATTCCCCTCTGACTCTTCTCCTTTCCAATGTATGTAGATTTAGTTTTCTGAGCCTTTCACCATAAGGTAAGTTCCTTAGCCCACCAATCATCTTTGTCATCCTTCTCTGCACAGACTCAAGCAAATCAATATCCTTCCTATAATATGGTGACCAAAATTGTACTGCATAGTCTAGATGAGGCCTAACTAGCGCCAGATACAGTTTTAGAATGACTTCAGCACTCTTATTGCTTACACTTCTCCTAATGAATCCCAATATCCTATTAGCTTTATTCTTAGCATTTAGGCATTGCTTTCTAGGATGAAGGTCTGAACTTACCAAAATACCCAAGTCCCTCTCACAATCGGTCCTCCCTAAATTTCTCCCATTTAATTTATAACTATTCAGTGGATTATTTCTACCTATACTAAGTACACTACATTTGTCTATGTTAAACTTCATTTGCCATTTCTCAGCCCAATTGGACAGAATGGTCAATTCCTCCTGCATTACAACAGCATCAGAATCAGCCCTAATGGCCCTACCTAGCTTAGTATCATCAGCAAATTTACTCAGGTCACTACTTATACCTATGTCAAGATCATTAATATAAATTAAGAATAGCAAGGGACCCAAAACAGATCCTTGCGGAACTCCACTGCTAACACACCCCCACTCAGATTTAACTCCATCTATACTAACTCTTTGCTGTCTGTCACCAAGCCATGACTGAATCCACCTAAATATACTGCCATCGATCCCGTGTGCTTTAACTTTGCTCAGAAGCCGTAAGTGTGGCACTCGATCAAAAGCCTTACTAAAGTCCAAGTATAAAATATCATAGTTTTCATCATTATCTGCTGCTTCATACACCTTACTATAAAAAGACAGCAAATTAGTCAGGCAGGATTTACCCTTACTAAAGCCATGCTGTGATTCTTTTATCAACTTATGATTATCCAAGTGATCCCTAATATTCCTTGCTATAATAGATTCCATCATTTTCCCTACCACTGATGTCAAACTTACTGGTCTGTAATTAGACATATTTGTTTTATCCCCTTTCTTAAATATAGGTATCACATTGGCTTTCTTCCATGCCACTGGCACAATGCCACTCTCCAATGATTTTCTAAAGATGCATGCTAGGGGCTCACTTAACACATCCTTACATTCTTTCAAAATTCTAGGAAAGACCTCATCAGGACCGGGTGCTTTACTACTTTTGATTTTATCAATTTCCTTTGTCACTATCTCCTTTGTGATCAAGATATCCTTTAATTTCTCTTCATCATTACCCCAAAAGATCATTGACACCTCGGGTATATTTAGAGTATCCTCCTGTGCAAATACTGAGAGAAAAAAGTCATTTAGCATTCCAGCCATTGAGTCCCTATCACTCACTAATTCTCCATTGGAATCTATAAGTGGGCCTATTTTATCTCTAACCTTAGTTTTGTATAATTGATAAAAACTTTTAGGATCTTCCTTTGCCCTATTTGCCACTTTAATTTCATAATTTCTCCTTGCTACTCTAACTAACTTTTTAACATCTCTTGCTAGTTCATTATATCTCTGCCTTAAGTGATCCTCTCCATTTTTTATTTTCCTATAAATGCCCTTTTTAATGCCAATATAATGCTTAATTTTATCTGTCATCCATTTTGGGTCATTATTTTTAGTCCTAATCTCCTTATAAGGAATGTTAATGATCTGACCTGTAATTAATTGCTCAATTATTCTTTCATACTCCTCTTCAATTGTAATCTCTTCCTCCTGGTGATTATTGTCTCCACTAACTGATATCATTGAATCTATTCCTGAATTGATTTCATTGCCTGGTTTCTGTACAACTGCCTCCAGGTAAGTCCTTAGCCCATTATAATTTGCTCTTCTAAAGTCAGGAATTTTAACATTGTTCATGCTACTATCAATACCATTCCATTTCATCTTGAATCTAATTTCACAATGGTCACTATTACCCAAATTTCCTCCAATCTCAGTATCCTTAATAACTTCTTCCCTATTTATCAGAACTAAATCCAGTATATTATTACCTCTAGTGGGTTCGTTAATAATCTGCCTCAGAAAATTATCTTGGACAACATTCAAAAATTCCTCAGCCTCCTGATCACCCACAAGAGCTTCCCAGTCTATATTTCTGTAATTAAAATCGCCCATTATACACACATGCTTACTTCTACATGCCCGTTCAATCTCCTGCCACAGAAGATTTGAAGCTTCCTTACTAAGATTTGGTGGTCTGTATAATAATCCTATGACAAGCTTGTTTTTACCTTCCTTTACATTTAGCCATAATGACTCTGTGTTATCATCTAATTTAATTGTACTGTTTACACAACACTGGAGATTATCTTTAATATAAATAATAACCCCTCCTCCTCTCTTCCTATTCCTATCTGTATGGAACATGTTAAAGCCCTCAATCTCAACCTCAGGTTTAAAGTGATTTCCTGCCAAATCAAGCCATGCCTCTGTTATCGCAATTATATCAAAATTCTCTTCACTCGCTAACGCTCTTAAGAGATCTATCTTATTCCTTATACTCCGACCATTTGTGTAGTATATTTTTAAGGTTTTTTTATTATTCCCATCTTCATTGCAGCGTGCTTTTCTATTCCTAGTTATCTGCTCATTCACTTGTGCATTAGTCCCCCTATAACGCATCAGTATGCCCTCTCCCTTAGCTATTCCTCTATCTCTGCATCCCTTCCATTTCCTACACCTGCCCTCTATTCCTGTTATTCCCTTACCTCTAACAGCTTCTAGTTTCCCACCCGTAAGGACCTAATCACACTATCCAGCTCCCCCCATAGAACCTCAACACCTGCCCGACTAAGATGGAGCCCATCCATCGCATACAACCTCCTATTCCCGTAAAACCCTCCCCAGACATCTACAAACACCAATCCTAACTCCTCACACAGTCCTTTCACAAATTCATTCAAACCAATTGCACGCGACAACCATTCTACCCCCACATCCAATCTTGGAAGCACACCAGAAACAACACCTTTTACCCTGCTTTTACTCATCCTTTCAACTAACCTTTTATACTGCTCACGTAACTCACATGTACCCACCTTCTTTACATCATTCACTCCCACATGCATCTACAATATACAATTCGAACCATACACAAGATTGTGTCAAAAACAAAGAGCATCATCATCAAGACTCATCAAAATCAATCGTAAAATACAATAATAAAAAACTACATCCACAGGAATGAGTCCAGAATACCCCCCAAAGATAACCCTCCCTCCCTATATAATCATATAATCTGCGTTAGAAAACGTTCAAGTTTGGACTGTCTACCGTCTCAGATGGCAAACTATTCCAGTAATCTACCACTATATTGGTGAAAAATATTTGGTAACACTTCAGATTCAGGGCGCACGGTAGATGGCGCTGTTAGTCGGCTATAATTTTGGGCTACAGCATATCTCTTATGACATCAGACTATAGCGTCAGATGTGAACAATATCGAGGTAATATTTTTTTTGTATGAGTATATACTGGGGGCTGCACCCCCCAGACCCCCATCAATTGATTGAAACTCAGGATCATTGCAGGGTGGCCCCCCTGCAGTGATATCTCCCCCATGAGCAGTCCTCTTGAATTCACTGGGTTTTTTTTCTCCCCAATAGCTTTTTACTGGCAGAAAAACCTAACCTAATAACAAACAATTCTTACTTTTTATAGGTTTCTTGATTAGTTTATGCGCCTCTAAATAATCTAAAAGTTTTTCGCAATTATATAAAGTAAAGCTGAATTCGAATAACAAAGAAGTACATGGAGACCACGAAAACACAATAACAAAACAAAAATATTTGCAAAACGGGTCCTATTTATAAGCTACGATGTTTCCAGTAAGAAGCTGTTATCGTTTGCACTAAACAAAAAATCTGAAAACTAAAAAAAAACGATAAAAGACATCAAGAAACCTTACCTAACCTAGGAAAAAACTATAAACGAGCAGATCGGAGATATTTAGTAAATAATAGACTAAAAGTTACAAATCCCCAAAACAACAAAAAAATATAACTCAGTGATTGTCACATCTCACGCTACCGTCTGACATCATAAGAGATATGCTGTAGCCCAAAATTGTATTTGACTAACAGCGCCATATAACGTGCGCCCCGAATCTGAGTATTACCAATTATTTTCTAACATACAACCTTCATCTCTGTTTTTTAATTTTTAAGTGGTGAGCCCTAGTCCTATTATTACCTTCCAACTCAAATAACTTGCTAAAATCCAACTCATCCATTCTAGAACAGATTTTAAAAAGCTTAATCATATCTCCACTCACACATCTCTCCAATGAGAACATATCTAGTACCCTCAGTCTATCTTCATATTCAAGGTGCTTCAGGGAAGGTATTATTTTTGTTGCCCTCCTTTGTACTGACTAGCAGGTTGATGTCATGTCTAAAATGTGATGATCATGCTTGTATACATTACTCTAAATGTGGCCTGACATACGAGTATCCTAGCACCCTATTTGCTCTATTTTTTGCCTCAATACACTGCTATAAAACTTCAGTGACCTATCTACTACTATGCCTAAGTCCTTTTCATCCTCAACTGAATTCAGCGAATGCCATCCATTTCATAACTAAATTCCCTATTATCCCTTCCCATCTTAAGAACTTTGCACTTTTTAAGGTTAAAAGTCATCTGCCACTTCTGAGCCTAAGCTAATAACTTATTTAAGTCACTCTGCACTTTAAAGCTACCCTCAACTTCTTTGACTATAGCTGCCAATTTAGTATCATCAGCAAAAATTGACACTTTGCTATTTACAGCCTCCCCAAGATCATTTATATAAACTATGAATAATAAAGGGCCTACAACGGATCCTTGAGGTACACCACTAATAACATCCTTCCACTGTGACCTCACCCATAACATAACATAACATAATTACACAGATGACAAACCCACAAGGGCCTATCAAAGGTCATCTGCCTCCGTCAAAACCCACCCACAAAAAGCACCATCACCAGGGGAAGACAAAATCAAAGTCTCCCACAATATAATATAACAGATGACAAAAGCCACAAGGGCTCATCATAGGTCATCCAAGTCAAACGGCCTCTTTTTTGAGGCACCCAAACTCCCAGGAAAACTACATCCAGAGGATTGCATCCAGAAACAAGGGTATCACCAATCAAGGCTTGTCAAGAACTAAATCATGCAGCTATAGATATATACAAACAATATTAATATATACAAAACTTAGGAACCATCACAACCTTCCATTCCCATAAACTCATCCAACCTACTCTTAAATACATTTAGATTTGGACTACCTACTACCCTCTGCGGCAATTTGTTCCAGAAGTCTACCACTCTATTGGTGAAAAAATATTTTCTTAAATCCAACCTACACCCTTGCTTTTTAATTTTCAAGTGGTGACCTCTAGTCCGATTTCCATCATCTAACTCAAAAAACTTGCTAACATGTAATTTATTTATCCCGGAAATTTTTTTAAAGAGCTCAATCATATCCCCTCTCACACACCTCCTTTCGAACGAGAACATATTTAATACCCTCAGTCTATCTACATATTCAAGGTGCCTCAGGGAAGGAATAATCTTTGTTGCCCTCCATTGCACTGACTCGAGAAGGTTAATATCATGTCTAAAATGTGGTGACCATGCCTGTATACAGTACTCTAGATGTGGCCTAACATAAGAGTTATAGAGTTTAAGAATAACCTCCTTACTTTTGTAATTGACATTTCTCTTAATAAAACCCAGCACTCTATTTGCCCTATTTCTTGCTTCAATACACTGCTTAGATAACCTTAATGACTTATCTATTACTACTCCTAGATCTTTCTCATCCTCTACTGAGCTCAGTTAATGCCCATCCATTTCATAGTTGAATTCTCTATTATCTTTTCCCATGTTAATAACTTTGCACTTATCAAGGTTGAAAGTCATTTGCCACTTATGTGCCCAGGATAACAATTTATTTAAATCCCCCTGCACTTTAAAATTATCATCAATATCTTTAACTACAGCTGCTAATTTGGTATCATCCGCAAAAATTGACACTTTATTATTAACTGCCTGCCCAAGATCGTTTATATAGATGACAAATAATAATGGACCGAGAATTGATCCCTGAGGAACCCCACTGATAACATCCCTCCACTCTGACTTTACACCATTTAGCACTACCTTTTGCTTCCTGTCTTTCAGCCACTCAGCTATCCAATTTGAAACACCCCCACATATCCCAATCATTTTTAATTTATGAACTAGTCTCCTATGTGGTACCTTATCAAATGCTTTACTAAAATCTAAGTAAATTATATCTACATTCTCTCCCTTATCTACTTGATCTGTTACAAACTCCAGAAAGTCTAGTAAGTTAGTCAAACATGATCTACCTGATCTAAACCCATGCTGAGCATCTCTGATTAACCCCTCCCTCTCCAGATGTTGGCAAATCCCTTTTTTAACTATTTTCTCAAGAATTTTACAGACTACAGGAGTTAAGTTATTTGGATCCTAAAGTTATTTGGATCCTCTTTACTACCCTTCTTGAAAATGGGGACTACATTCGCTCTCTTCCAATCATCGGGTATTTCTCCATATTCCAGTGACCTAGTATACAACTTCTCCAGAGCTATTGAGATACTTTCTACCCCTCTTTAAGTATCCTAGAATGAATATTATCAGGGCCGGAGGCCTTGGTAGTATCTAACTCACCTATTAGTCCTTTTATCATCCTCCAATCCACACTAATGTTAGTAAACACCTCTTTCCCTCACCCATGAGTACTATACATAGGACTCTTTAGTTTCTCCTTTGTAAATACTGATGCAAAATGACCATTTAGTACCTCAACTATTTCCTCATCAGTTTCTCTCACAACCCCTTCATATTTGATAGGTCCTATTTTAACTCTGCCAGACTTGTTATTAATTTTATAGTAACTAAAGAACTTTCTAGGATCTTTGTTGCTATCCTGAGCTAATTTAATTTCTGACACTCTTTTGTTCTTCTTTATAATCTTATTTAACTCATTCCTAGCCATTCTATAATCACTTAAATTTTGAATATTATTTTGTACCTGTAATTTTTTGTATGCCCTTTTCTTCTCTGAAATTTTTCTAGCTATCTCCTGATTCCACAATAATAGTTTCCTACTTTTGTTCCTAATGGCCTTCATTGGGATACATTGTTCTTGGACTACATTTATTATATGCTTGAAAGTATCCCACATCCCATAAGCATTTTTACCTCTGAATTCTACATCCCAGTCTACCAAATTTAGCAAGCTTTGAAGTTTTACATAATCTTCCTTATGAAAATTTGGAACTTTTTCAGCATTCTCGGTTATTTTACCCTTCTCAATTCCCAAGTTAAAACGAACTATCTGATGGTCACTATTTCCCAATGCTTCCCCAACAGTCAATTCTTGAACTAAATGATCACTGTTAGAAAGTACTAAATCTAATATATTGTCCTCCCTCATTAGATCATCAACAAATTGATTCAAAAAATTATCCTCAAAGCATTCTATGAACCTGCCACTTGTTCTATCCCTACCTATCATATTTTCCCAGTCCACAGAGTTTAAGTTGAAGTCCCCAATAATAACTGCATCTGTTTCACATCCCTTACTTATTTCCCCATTCAGCACAACTCTGTTTCCTGTCTTTCAGCCATTAAGCTATCTAATTCAAAACTTTACCACATATCCCATCCATTTTATTTTTTTATTTTCTCACAAAAGTGATACAAACTTCGTGTACCAAACTAAACCATTCGTAAATTGTTTTAGGTGTCACCGGAATTTCTTCAGCAATTCTTTCGTATGCATTCTGGTCTACCAATAGATTGATGAATTATTTTTTCCACTCTAAGGTGCACTTAGGAAAAAATGTTGCATTTAGAGTGGAATGGGGAAAAAAATTGTAGTCTTTTTCCCAATTTCCCGGTTGCATTTAATTTAGACCCCTAGAAGGCAACTCATTTTTCTGGATTACAAATCAGACTAAACACATTGTGAGAAGTAACTGGGCAAATCTTTTAAGAAATATCAGACGTACAATCACAGGCTGAAGCCATCATAAAACTAATTAACAGAGAGAAGGACTCAGAGGTATTCATTAGACTAGGATTGGGGCAAAGTAGTTCCAATTTAATTATAAAAGTTTAACTAATTAAAGTAGGATAGAATGGAATTTATTTGGGAGGAAAAAAAGAGATGTATAAAAAAACTAAAATAAATGTGTACCCCCCCCCTCCCTAACCCCCAAATTTGAACTAGGAACAGTGCAAAGTAGTTCCAATTTAATTTAAAAGTTTAAGTAATTAAAGAAGGATAGAAGAAAAAAAAAGATTCTGGGAAAAGGAAAAGATATTTTAAAATACTTAAAATAAGCGTGTCAACTAAATAATTTTTTTTATTGGTATAGATGATGCCACAATAGGCAAGTGCTTAGTTATTCATATATGTATTTAGTTATTCATATATGTGTTATGTGGTTATTGTATATGTATCTGGCTATTCGTGTATGTGTTTGGTTACTGGAAGGCAATTTCAGCTGTACCTGGGTTGCTATAAAATGCTCCACCACTTTGCTAATAAATGAAAAAGATTTTGGAACAAAAGGTGAATCATTATTGGATAACAGGAAGAAAATCCTGAGTTAATAATATATAAAATTACCCCAAATTAACCCATTAGTCACCCAGCTAATTTGCTCAAAATTGGCCTGGACAAAATCACAAATTGTACACCATTATCAAAAACAATTAAAATAAAATATTTAAATCCTTTTTTATAAATCAAATAATATATAATTTTAATTGAAAATAATTTTTCTATTGATATAATTTAAAAATTATTAATAATTGATTGATAATTGTTGGTTCTTCCACAAATTTTTTTTACTCCTTTGCTTACATTCTTTTTAAAACTGTTTTCTCTCTTATAGAAAACATTGCTTCTATTCATGGGAAACATTTTTCTATCTTAAATATTTTGAAAATTTTGTTCTTAGCTTATTTTTAACCTATAAAGCTCTATTTTTTAGTCACATTCCACTGTGACAAGGCCCCCGAGTTGATGCATGCCGGTTGGTATTGCTACCACATGAAGGTATTCATGCTACTGCTGCGAAGGTGTTACTAATGTGACTGCTTTGGCCATACTAATTGCTCCTGTCAGGGAGATGCTCCAAGGCCACACACAATAAGTGTGGCAATATGGTGCGTATCTCCTTGAGAAGGAAATACTGGCTATTCAGCTCCATGATCGTCTATCATTTTGCAAGGCTAAAGACTTGGTCCTGGTGTGCTTGGTGCTGCCTGGAAGGCCACCCTCTGTTCCTGGTTCCTCCAGGCCTTATGTGGATGAACTTTTGATCTCTTTTGGCGCGGCCCAGATGCCAACTTTGAGCGTTGACTCCAATGGCATTGAACCGTGTCTCTCACTAAGCCCAAGTGCACAGACTTCAATTTTCCTTGGCCAAGGACAAAAGTAGTGCACTTCTATCGCTATCCACAGCTCCATCCTGACCCATACATTTTTCTCAATGGGGTGCCCCTGGAAGTGGTGGACTCGCACCATTTCCTTGGTGTGTATTTTACTGATGCCTCACCTAGGAGGTTCATATGTGAAGCCTAAGGGTCTCTTTTACTCGCACCATGGATATTCTTCATTCTGTGATGTTCAGCTGATAGGGCTACTGCCTTACTTTTTTATTGATCCCCTGTTTATTTGAAGCTCGACTACGGATGCGAGTTTTATGCATCTGCCGCCGAGTGTATATTGTGGAAGGTTGACTCTATCCACTACACCGGCCTTCTCCTTGCAACTATACTCTTTCCCCCATCCAATCTACACTTATCAATCCTAGGCACTTTCCTAATCAAAGTTCCTTTTCCCACATTCACTTCACTCTCCGAAGAGCTACTCTCTGTCTCACTCATTCCAATCATATTGTCACTCTCTCCCTCATCTGAGTTTAACGAATCCACACTCTTTCCTCTCGCCTCCTATCCCTACCCTTAGAGCTATGCTTCCTTCCTCTCTTACTTTCCACTTTCTTCCACAGTATCTTCCCTAGACTCAATCACACTGCCCTTCATTCCATTCAGCTGAGTCCCTTTAGTCAGAGCAGGGGTCAGGGTTGAGGGTCCTGGGACTGGTCCCGACCCCTTCATCATGTCATACAAGTCCTTCATTTGTTGGTCAGTCTGATCCTGTCGGGTCTTCCATTTCCTTCTTCATCCTATGTCAATCGCACTACTTCTTCATTCAAACTTTCAGCCAAAGCCATTGTTCCCGAGTTTGTACAAGAGGATAGGAGGAGGGGAAAATCAACCAACTACCTGTCACTCTAATTGGGTGTGGACTGCAATCCAATCCTAACAATACTCCCAGTTTTGAGATCTCGCATCCCTGTTCGGGCATCAAATGTAGCGAGCTGAAAATCTATGCTCTCATCCCAATTGTTTCAATCCGCTTCCTACACTAATTCAGACATGAAAAATCAAAGGAGAATGAAATGGATTGTATATACAGTCCCTTTACTTACAAAAAATACAATAATATTTACAATAGAGAACAGTGATTAAATTGGAGATCTTGTTATTATTCACACAAAAATATACAGCTAATTTTCCTATACACAAAAAAATAAAACCTACTTATAAATACTAACAATCGATCCTTAGAAACAATTCTATAAAAAAAATCGCATCACCCCCCCCCCAAAAAAAATATTTGGACTAAAACAGTCAATAAATAAACAACAAAAGAAAGGCCTCATGTTCTCCAATTAAATCTTCGTATACAAAACAAACTGGCACCTCTGAGCTTGGTGTAAGATAAGTGACCTTGTCTACACTTAACCAAGTCAAACATAACATGGCCTTGAACCTTAGTCAAATACTAGTAGCCTTTGGTAGTTAACAATAATAAATAGTTAGCTTCTATTACAGGGGTAATTTACAAGGTTTCTCTATCTTTCCAGAAAGAAAGAAAAAAACATTTAATAATAACATGGATATCAATTTTATATATAAGAACAAACAAAAAAAAAAAATAAACCCATTTCCATTCACACACATTTTACAGAGGGAGAGAGAGGGTATTGGGAAAAGGGGTGGGAGAATGGCCTTTCACATACACACACACACACTCACATTCGCTCCACCACAATGCCTCTGCTCCCAAAGCTTCTACAGCGCTGGGAGTATTGCGTTTGGCCTTTTCAGAGACACTTCGTGTCACGCTGGAACAATGATAGTGTATATGGATGGCTCAAAGTCCCAGAAGGGGTCCTCCATCTCTTGATTTGCGACATCTGTGATGCCACGGTTTTGGTGAGCCAGGCGCTATCAAGATTATCTTCTGCTGGGTTCCTGTGGACATGTAGGAATTACAGGGAATGAGCACGCTGATGTTTGTGCCAAAGAATCTGTCAGGACTGGGAGACTAGACCAGCGTTTCGCTCTTCTTCACACCCATTACATGGCAGGAATACAGGCAGCTCTCCGGGCTAGCTGGTGCCCTCAAATGAAAAATAATTTGCTTTTATCATTATATAAACTAAACTTTTGGCAGAACACACAATGAAGCAAGAATAAATAGATATATTAATCAGTTTCACGCAAGACAAAGAGAAAAAAAGGCTATTCAAAGCATAATATATTACCTGAGAGGGCCTAGTTGGAAATATGTGCAGCCAAAAAATGCAAGCAGACTAGGAAAAGCAAGCTAATCCTACACATCACAGGGCATCCTGAAACAAAAAGTTGAAATTAACTTCATGAAAAATTGAAGGAGAGTGGTAGACATTTTTTGCAATTTACAAGGGGCGGTCATTCAACCTTCTCTGGTTGGTCTCTAATTTCAGAGGGTAGACGCTGACCAGCTTCGTATCACTCAACCATCCCAGATCAGGGCTCCTAGGGTAGGGGACAATGCCCTCTTACCCCTGAGTTTTTAACAACCTGCTTCATCCCCACCCTCGCCTTGCTCACATCCCCTTTCTTTCTCCTTCACTGTCTATCGATTCTACACCGAGCCTAAGGGGGAGTTGGCTTGCCAATAGGCTGCCAGACCACTAGGCAGGAGGAATGGCCTCAAATGGTGGCATCTGGTTTTGCCAGCCCTGTGTTCACTCTTCACAGAGCAGCGAATGCGTGAAGTGAATAGTGTATGCATCTTGTGCTAAAATTGGGTCACCATGCCCATATTTGAAAACTTTAATACTTTCCCTCTACCATTGCCAGAGCCACCTTCGGGCAGCTCCACTGAAAATAATGGAGGTCCCCACCCTCATGCTTTTGCATGGGATCCTCCAAAACTCATCACCAGAGAGGAGGCTTACTCCTCTCCTTTGCCTACTGTTGCAGGGGACTCCCCCTCACCCCCTTCTCTGGAGTCACCCTTGGGTGAATCTCTCTTTACAGCCATAGTTTCCCCTTTACTTTCCCAGGGGACTGCCAAGAAAGCACGCCAGCACCACATATTTAACTGCTCCTGGTGAGTGGCTCAATAGGGCCAACCCCCTTAGGTGGGCGAGGGATGACAGGGCTCATCTGCCCATGCCATACAAAGTCCTGCTGGCATGCATTTTGAGCTTACAGGGGGTCACTGTACATGCCCCTCTCTTCCCTGACTGATGCCCAGAATAGGACAAAAGGTACCCAAAGAGGACCTGTGATGTCTTGGTAGGGACGGACATGGTCCCTGGGGTGACCCAGCCCCAGATGGTAGGATCTTTCATGGGGTCGAACATGGAATTGGTGCCAAGCACCGAACCCGACTCCTCCCCTGGGAAAGCTTCATTTCAGAGAAGGATCTTGCTGAGGCCGGCTCATCTGGCCTGGGGGGTCCTGCAGTGGAGCGGGTTTATTCCCCACCCTCTTATAAAAAGAAATGAAACAGGATAAAACAAAAAAGAGGGGGGGGGGTGCTCCACTCAGTCCGCAGAGATGCACAGGGCCCCTGCAGTGAGTGGAGCCTCAATTACATAATTCCCAGATAGGAACCTTCTGGCAAATGTGCTGAGAAAACAGGGAGGAGCCTCAAAATTCAACTCTACACTCATCACATTTGTGCCACTGCCACAGAGGTGCTACTACTGCCACTGCTCCAAAGCTGCACACGATAAGTTCAAATCATGTGTGGCCAAGTATGTCAATTGTGGAGAGGCACAACCCGCTTTTTCGAAACAATGTGGTACTTTTCACCTTGAGAATGAAATCCTGGCTGTCCAGGTCCAGGATTTCATTTCGTCTCTCATTTTGTGAGGCTACGGACTTGGTCCTAATACGCTGTAATATATTCCCCTTCTTCTGTTCATTTCTTTTAATTTTTTCCTTTAAATATTTGGATTAGATTATTGTTAGAATATTTTAAATTAAATGAGTTCCTTTAATTTCAGAGAAGATATCTGATAATTACCTTTGATTGTCTTAAAGCATCCCAAACTGGAAATTTTTGGTAATCAACTTTATAAGTTAAATACTCTTAATTAAGATTTAAAT
This sequence comes from Ceratothoa steindachneri, assembly GCA_963969495.1. Taxonomy (NCBI): domain Eukaryota; kingdom Metazoa; phylum Arthropoda; class Malacostraca; order Isopoda; family Cymothoidae; genus Ceratothoa; species Ceratothoa steindachneri. Next base: position 103,639,534 of record OZ018333.1, read on the forward strand.
CTGTAAGGACCCCCAAAAGTGGTAAGTTATTTGCTAATTTTGAACTTATCTATTTTATTATTTACCTGTTAGATAAATTAGATTATTTAAATTTTTGATAACTCTTAATTTAGTTTAATTTTGTTGACTGTTGCTGTGCAAGACAAAGGTTTCTTCACCTTTTCATGAAGTTTTCTGTTGTAAATTAATAAGCCTAATTCCAACTTAAATTTATTATAATTTATCGCAATAGATTTACATTATTATATTACTAAATTTATAATCTTCGCCTCCATTTCATTATTAAATTTTCTTTAGAAGATTTCCAGTGTCATATGTTAATATAACCAAATTTTTGTGAGATCGTTGATTGTGGTTCATCAGGCTCCATAATCTTCTTCGCCTCTACCACACCGTCTGGCAACACGGCTGGCAGGTCACCCTCTGTGACTCTCTGGAACAGGCTGCCATCTCCTCTGGCATCCTCATCAGCTAGTCTGCCTTAATGGGATCCTGGGTACAGATTCTTCACCAAAACTGCCCTCCTCCTCCCAGATATGGATCCTGGGGCAGCTCTTCCCAGAGGGGCTCTAGAGGCAGAACGGCACCATGGGGAAGGCCTGCTACGCAAGCAACAGTTCCTCCAAGACCCCGCTGATAATCTCCCCGTCTCCTGGTGCCTTTGGATTGCCCGCATGTGAAGGGATCAAGACCTTCTGGACATCATGTGCTCTTCTACTTCTGAAGAATTCCACTCCTTGTCCTGGGATTCCAATGCCAGCTTCCCTCTGATGTGGACTAATGCCCTCTTTGCACCATCTTACAGTGAGGCCTTTTCAGACATTCGACTGCATCCCTTCCGAGACCCCATCTTCCCTCTCCCCCTATAGGCTTCCATGACTGGGCTCCGCTCTCCCCCATCAATGACCCCATCTCTCCTCTTCCGGCCTCTCCTGAACCCAGGACTTTGGACATTCTGGAATTATTCATATAATATATAAAACAAATTTGAATGAGCAAGACAAAATATAGATAATTTCAGTAACTGTTGTGGTCCAATAATACCAGTTGAAACATGAATTGACTTGTCAATGGGATGCCCAGGATAGTAACTTTAGTCTACTGCTCTACTCTTTCTCAGTCAATGTGAGAGTTTGACCTAGTAAGGAGCATCACCATCTTAGCTTGGTAAGACCTTTTTGTATTCAGTTTTTTCTTCTTCTTAACTTTATACCTTAAACTATTTCCAGTTTCATTTCATATTTTTCATATTATTTACAATGTTATATTGCAAACTATATACATTTAATCCTAACATTCTGCTAATCAAATATCTATGTTGCCTTGTGATTATTAATTATGCCTGGTGACATTGTAGCGGGCCGAAAATATATCTCTAATCCCAATCGATCCAACCCGCTTCCTACACTGTCCGGACGTGAGAAATCGAAGGAGAATGAAACGGATTGTATATACAGTCCCTTTACTTACAAAAAAAGTACAATGGTAGTTACAGTTATATTTACAGCAATTTATATTTACAAGGGAAGTGTGCACACTTCAAAATGAGGCCAAATTCCCCAATCCAAATACGATACCAAAAGAGAATTTTATAACAGGCGAATACAACAAATTTACTTATATATCTACACAAAACATAAAAAACACAACAACAACCGAACGAAAAGGGGCACACGCTGTCACTTGTTTGCTGGAGGTGGGTGGTAGTAGGCTAACTTAGAAGGAGGCAGGATTGTCAACGAAGGCGGGTATGGTAGTGTCCAGGTGGTTAGCGAGGTATGAAAGCCCTCCGTCTCAGGGCTGAGCGGAGCACTCGTCTAGAGAACCCTTCTTGCAGTCTGTCCAAGCTTCCACTCTCTCTAAATGTATATCCAAACAATCCTCAGCATCAACAATTCTCCAAATATTTAACTCTAAAAACTACTCTTTCAAAGTATAATCTTTTGATAAAAGATTATTTTAAACAAAGTACAATTTTGCTTGTAATATAAGGATATATGAAACTACGTCCTATCTTTCCAGAATATGGCGCCTGGAAAGAAAGAAAAAAAACATGGTAATCATTTTTATACATAAAATAAACAAAAAACAACAAACCCATTCCCATTCAGACACACACACATTTTTACAGAGGAAGGGATAGGGTACTGAGAAAAGGGGTGGGAGAATGGCCCTTTTACACACACTCACATTCGCTCCACCACACCCCTCCTTCCTTAAGCCATTCGACCAGTCACTCACAAAACCCTTTCAATCACTCTTCATGGTACCACTTGTGCTCAATTGCACCCTTCTGCACCCATTCACACTCTTCTACTGGTCCCTGGCTACGCGTAGCAATTAGTTGTGGTTGTTCGTCAGTCGTCCTGTCAGTATCATCGTCACTATTGATCATCTCATCAACCATACTCTTAGCCCTCATTACCAGTTCTCCCATCTCACGACAGAATTCTTTCATACTCTTCCGTTCAGAACCTTCACTCTTCATACCCCCATTCATCAGCTCCTCACTCACAGCTCTCATCCAACTCAAGGTACATTCTTGCGAAACAGACAGGTCACTCACATCCCCTGTATTCTCAACAGGCATACCAGAAACCCCTTCAACTGGTTCCCACCAGAAACCTGAAAAATCAGCCACTTCATCATTCACTACATCAAACTCATCCCTACTATTACTATTCATAAAACCCGAAAAATCAGCCACACTAGGTTCATTCTGCCCAAACACACTATCATTCATACTGTTCCCAAAACCAGAAAAATCAGGCACAGGCAGCTCACTCACTCGTCTACTTATACCAGCCAAATCACTCACCTGTTTACGCAAAAACTCAATCTCCCTTTCAAGATCCCCCATACCAGAAACACTCTGCTCAGACTTACTTTCATTCAAACTTGCATTCTTCCTTTCACTCTTCTTTGTACGCTTTCTACTCCTCGAGACTAAGACTAGCTCTTTCCCAGACAGATCCATACTATCACATTCAATCTCATCATCATGCACTTTACCTCTCTCTCTACACAGTCCATACACCGGATGGCTCACCAGGTAGTCAGGAGGTTCTCTCCATCTCCTTAACTGACTCTGATGAGCCCGCACTCTCTCAGTCATACCGTCATTCAAACTCTCCAAAACATACATCACCCCATTTTCTCAAACCCTCACAACTCTATAAGGTCCATCAAATTTCTCACTCATCTTTGACACATTCAACCTACCCTTCACTTCTTTCACCTTCAATACTTTTGCACCTAATTCAAATGAATGGAACCTTTCATGCGCCTCACGCCATACACTCTGCTCACTTTCACTCAAACGAAACCTATCTTTCACTTGCCTTTCAAAATTCATCACAAACTGACATGGGGACATTCCAGTTGCACTATGCACAGTTGAATTATACACCCACAACACTCTCCCCAGACACACATCCCAGTCATTCACTGTCATACTCATCATTCTCAACATCTCACACAAGCTTCTTATAGTCCGTTCAGCCAATCCATTTGAAGACGGTACATACGGAGTTGTTCTCACATGCTCCACAACATTCTCTCTCAACATTTGCTCAAACACGTCCCCTACAAATTCAGGCCCATTATCACTCAGACATCTTCTAGGCTTCCATACACACATAGGAAAAAACAACTGCTCAACCACACGCGCAACAGTCACACTCCTTTTATCTCTCACAGGCGCTGCATACACAAACTTACTTTTATGATCAACCATAACAACCATACCAACATTCCCAGCACTCGTACGCGGCAAAGACACACAATCAATCACTACCAATTCAAACGGTTCTTTCGCATCAACTTTCAACATCGGTGGTTTCACTTGCACACCTTGCACCTTTCGCTTCTGACACCTTTCACACGTAGTTGCAACATCATTCACAACAGTTCTCAGAAACAGATGGAACACACGCTCCTTCATACACTCCCACAGCTTAAACTTACCCATATGCCCATAATTATCATGCACAACCTTCACCAGACCAATCATACCAACTAAGGACATCACAGGTACATACATATCATCACCACCCTTCACATGCCTCACAAAATATACAACATCCATACAAACAACAAAATCCTTAGCATACCTTTTAAAATCACTTAAACACTCTGGCCATTCATTCAAATCAACACGCATCATTACACACCTCTTCAACTCACTAACAAAAGGACACATCTCTTGCATCTCTAGAATATCATCATCACTTAAAATCTCATTCTCATCATCCATGACCAACTCAATCATGCCACAAAATTTGACAACATTCTTCGCACACTTATTCAACTTCATCACCTCACATTCACCTTTCATAAGACAATCCTTATTAGCATCCAAAGACAAATCATTTAATCTCATAAAGTCTACACCAAGCAGAAAACAACATGGCATTTGCTCATCCTTCAGATTCACAAAGTCATGCTTCACATTCACACCATTACCCAAACTCACTTTCAGACTAACTTGTTCCCATGCCACTATCAAGCCATTCCCTAATCCACTTATCCGTAACTTCACAGGTTTATGCTCGCAACATTTAAACTCATCATACTTACTCAGAATCCTCTCATTCACTAAAGACACCTGCGCTCCAGTATCAATCAAACCACAGAACAACCTTTCACCAACTTTCACTCTCGCTTCCATCATATCAGGTCCACCATGTTCGCAATAAACCGAAGGAACAAGCACACTAACATCAGCACTGATATCCACACTGTCATTAACTCCCATATCATCACTCACCACACGCTCATCTTCATCCAGACAATCATTCTTCTCTCTTATATATGAACACTTTTCAATCACCCAATTGTAGTGCACACCGCTCAAACATTGCAGATGTACCACATTAGGATTCAAACCCTTCATCTTCTCATCCTTGTACACAATCGGCCTCTCACCACCAAAGTGCACATAAACAATCACTCCATAAAAACGACTCACTGCAATCAACACTTCCTGAAATGGCGGGACCCCTTGCATACACATCGCTCTCAATTCTTTCATGAAGTTCCGCACCTTTGCCATACCAATGCTTTCAGGCTTCCTACACACTTCATTCATTACCTTCTTCCTTAAATCATCCACACCATCGGGCACTCTCACGTCTACTCCATCACTCTTTAAATCTTGCAAACCATTCCATACACTCTCAAACAAGGAATCGCCACCACCCTTACTCTCTTTTCCATTCATAATCCCTTTCGGCAAATACTCAGGATCACTCACTCCGCACACATTTTCATCATTCGTACCAGGATACCTTGACATCAAATCAGCCACTCCATTCCGTTCACCAGGCACATACTCAATCACATAGTCAAAGTCACTCAAATCTTCCAAAGTCCTTGCAATCCTACTATCAGCCCACTTCATACGCTGCAGATACACAAGAGGTTGATGATCGGTTTTTATCACAAACCTCACACCATACAAAAATGGACGCAACACTTTCAAACAATATCTTATCGCAGCCAGCTCTCGTTCCACAGTCGAATACTTTCGTTCTGCAACATTCATAGCCTTGGATACATACCCAATTATTCGCCTGACATTCTCTCCATTCAAACGCTGCTCTTGCATCAGAAAACCCCCTATACAATACCCACTCACATCTGTATACAGTTCAAGCATTTTAGCATTTACACTATAATCTGGGTAAGCCAATTCAACATCTTCAGCCGCTGCCTCCTTCAGTCTCTCATACGCCTCATTCATCTTATCATTCCACTTGACAACCGTACTACCTTTCTTGCCCATCCACTCAGTCAGAGGCTTACTCACACCAGAACAATCACGTATAAACTTTCGCTGGAACTCAATCAAACCCAAAAACGACTTCAGTTGCTTCACAGTCACCGGTTTAGGAAACATTCGCACCTTCTCAACATACTTCGGTGATTTTCGCAACCCATTCTCACTCACCATATGTCCAAGGAATTCCACTTCTTTCGCAAACCATTCACACTTTGCCACTTTCACCTTCACACCAAAACTCTCCAACGTTCTCAACACATCATTCACCAATCTCATATGCTCCTCAAAAGTCTCAGTCATAATCAAAATATCATCTATAAACGCAATCACATTCTTACTCGCAAACTTACTCAACACAACATTCATTGCCCGCTGGAAGGCTCCGGGAGCATTAGCCAACCCAAAGCTGAGGTTCCGGAATTGGTAATGCTTCTTTGAGGAAGAGAAGGCAGTTACCGGCCGGCTCTCCTCAGCAATGGGCATCTGGTAATACCCCTGTACCAGATCCAACTTCGTAAACCACTCCATCCCATGCATACTATACACACACTCAGATACCACACACATCGGAAACCTTTCTTTCACAGTCTTTTCATTCACCTTTCTATAATCCACACACAGACGCAATCTTCCATCCGGCTTACGTACAGGTACAATTGGACTATTCCATGCACTCTCGCTCTCTTTAATCACCCCCAATTGCTCCAATTCCAAGCACTGCTCCTCAATCTCATCAGCAAACGGACGTGGGAAATGCCTTGGCCGCTGATAGATTGGGGAGTCCTCCTTCAGGACAATCTTGAATTCCGGGAGCTTTGCAACCCCGAAATCCAGATCACCCTTACTGAGGGCTCCCTTTCGTTCAAATATCATTCGATACACATTCTCCCTTTCATACTCAGTTAAACATCCATCCAATTCCACCATGCTCTTCACATCATTATACGTCCATTCACACGTCTCTTCACCTGCAACATTCACCCTGACATCCGTACTATCATCCATACCGACCTCATTGACAGTGGAGAGGTGGCCCAGTACATCTCCGACTTGGATTGCCCTCACCTGCCCTTTCACACTGGGGTCCGCCTGCACACATACAAAAGGATCATTCATTCTCATCAAGCCATCAAACACACAAGCAACACGCCTTACCTTATAACACGAATCCTTTCCATCCAATATCACAGTGTTCTCACTCACATTCAAATTAACATCCTTACTCCAACTCACTCTAACAGACACCCTTTCACCCTTCACAAGCCTTACATTCTCCATAGCAGTCACCTCAATACCAGTAAACACACTCCTCAAAACACTACCATCTTTCCCTACATACAACTTATACACCCCATTTTTACCAATCTTTCTCTCAATCTGATCACTCGCAGGATGCACAACCATACGATTCATTTTCATAAAATCATAGCCCAAAATCACACCATACTCACTACTCACCTTATCAATCACAGAAAATTCACATTCATTCATCATCATACCATGCATTCGAACAGCTGACCTTATCATTCCAATCACAGGCACTCTCCTATTACCAATACCTACCAAACTACCCTTGCACTCAGACAGGAGGGCTTTCTCGCTAACCTTGTCATACACATCTTTATACACCAAGCTCGCCTTGCATCCAGAATCTATTAAAGCCAAACACTCAATTCCATTCAACTCCACCTTCACACTCAGACACTCATACTTCCAACCAGACAGCACTTTCACACTAGACAGACTTACCAACACATTACTCACACTCATGCACCCAGAGGATACTTCAGCAGGTACCCTCTTACCATTCAGTTTCCCGCTTCAGACTTTCCATTCACACCTTGCGCTCTCAGTCTAATCCAACACTTTTCACTTGAATGTCCTTCCATTGCACAATAGCTACATACATTCCTCTGGTCACGACACATCCTTGCATAATGACCAGCCTTTCCACAATTACCACATGCATATTTCATACTTTCCCCAGCAGTTGCTCCACCATTCAACCTCGGACAATCTTTCTTCAAATGCCCTATTTCTTTACACTCGAAGCACTCTTTCACACTTTCCTGGCAATCCTTTATCATATGCCCTTTCTTACCACACCCAAAACATGCACCAGATGTCCACCTACATTCTGCCAACATATGACCTTTCCTTCCACACCGACGACATTCCACAATCTTTCTCCCATCATTCGGTCTCTCGTTTGCTGGGACATACCTCGGCTTCTCTCTCATATATCCGTTCCCACGCTTGAAATTCATCTGCCCCCTTCCATTCGACCACCCTCCATTTGCCCATCCATTCTGCCGGCCCGGGAAGTTTGACATCACTCCAGCTGGTGCAGCCTTCAGGGCATCCCTGTAGCTGACAAACTGCTGGGGTGGATGAAAGCTCCTGGGCTTCTTACCTCCAACATTCACACTGTACCATCCATCCTCTTCTAGATCGCTTTCATCATCAAATCTTCCATCTTCTAACAGTTCCAACACATCCTCCCACATCAACCGTTCACCTGTCAGTCTCACTCTCTCCTTTCTCTTTCCACTCAGCCATTCACTCACCTTTCGCAGGATCGTGTCCAAAAACTTCCTCATGAATGGTTTACATTCATTTACATCATCATCACCATACCTCGTTCTTGCCATACTCTCAAGCCTATGTGCATACATATTCACACTTTCACTCTTCCTCATTCGAGCCTTCTCAAATTCATTCACCCTTTTATACTTCATACTCTCTTTCATTCGTTTCACCTGCCCAATCAATCTCTTCTTCACTACCTTGTACTTTGGCTCCCCCACACTTGTCATCACACGGAAAAACTCCAATACTTTCCCCATCCAAACAATCTCCCAGAACACTCACCCAGTGACCTTTGTTCTGCGGGTACTTGAGCTTGCAGTACCGCTCAAAATCCCCGAAGAACTCATCCATACTCTTTCCCCCATGCAATCTAAACTTATCAATCCTTGGCACTTCCTTAATCAAAATTCCTTTCCCCACATTCACTTCACTCTCCGAAGAGCTACTTTCTGTCTCACTCATTCCAATCATATCGTCACTCTCTCCCTCATCTGAGTATAGCGAATCCACACTCTTCCCTCTCGCCTTCCTATCCTTAACCTTAGAACCATGCTTACTTCCTCTCTTACTTTCCACTCTCTTCCATTCACCCCCTTTCCTACCACTCACAGTATCTTCTTTAGACTCAATCATACTGCCATCCATTCCATTTAGCGGAGTCCCTTCAGTAGGAGTAGAGGTCAGGGTTGTAGGTCCTGGGACTGATCCAGCCCCTGTCATCATGTTATACAGGTCCTGCATCCATCGGTCCATCTGATCCTGTCGGTCTCCCATTTCCTTCTTCATCCTATCAGTCTTTTCATTCATCCCTTTTATTTTATTCTCCATTCCCTCCATCATTCCCGCAACATTTCACACTCCTCTTCTTTCTTTCTCAACTCCAGTCTCAATCGCACTACTTCTTCATTCAACGTTTCTGCTACAGCCATTGTTCCCAAGTTAGTAAAAAGATAGGAGGAGGGAAAAATCAATCAAACTACTTGTCACACTAATTGGGTATGGACTGCAATCCAATCCCGTCACACTCCCGGTTTCGAAGTCTCACGTCCCTATTCGGGCGCCAAATGTAGCGGGCCGAAAATATATCTCTAATCCTAATCGATAATCAATCCAACCCGCTTCCTACACTGTCTGGACGTGAGAAATCGAGGGAGAATGAAACGGATTGTATATACAGTCCCTTTACTTACAAAAAAAGTACAATGATAGTTACAGTTATATTTACAGCAATTTATATTTACAAAGGAAGTGTGCACACTTCAAAATGAGGCCAAATTCCCCAATCCAAATACGATACCAAAAGAGAATTTTATAACAGGCGAATACAACAAATTTACCTTAATATATCTACACAAAACATAAAAAACACAACAACAACCGAACGAAAAGGGGCACGCGCTGTCACTTGTGTGCTGGAGGTGGGTGGTAGTAGGCTAACTTAGAAGGAGGCAGGATTGTCAACGAAGGCGGGTATGGTAGTGTCCAGGTGGTTAGCGAGGTATGAAAGCCCTCCGTCTCAGGGCTGAGCGGAGCACTCGTCTAGAGAACCCTTCTTGCAGTCTGTCCAAGCTTCCACTCTCTCTAAATGTATATCCAAACAATCCTCAGCATCAACAATTCTCCAAATATTTAACTCTAAAAACTACTCTTTCAAAGTATAATCTTTTGATAAAAGATTATTTTAAACAAAGTACAATTTTGCTTGTAATATAAGGATATATGAAACTAAGTCCTATCTTTCCAGAATATGGCGCCTGGAAAGAAAGAAAAAAAACATGGTAATCATTTTTATACATAAAATAAACAAAAAACAACAAACCCATTCCCATTCAGACACACACACATTTTTACAGAGGAAGGGATAGGGTACTGAGAAAAGGGGTGGGAGAATGGCCCTTTTACACACACTCACATTTGTTCCACTGCAAAATGATGTCACTATTGTATACATGAGTAACTTTATTTTCCCAATTCCTGGTATTTCTTTTCAATCTAGTTATTCATTATAGTTAAATTACATCTAAAGTTAATTTGAAAAATTGCTAATTTTTTATCCTGGACTAATATCTCAAACGTAATTAGCTAGGAAGCAGAATGTGAATAAAAGTGTATAATATTATGCAATGGGATTAGTGCATGAGCAACTAAACTATATTATACATATTTCTTCACACTAATGTGGCCCTTTTTATTTTTTCCAGGTATCATGGATCTAGGCTCATTGAATGTAGGCCATTATTGCTGTGACCCTTTTCAAAGACACAAGAAAAAAATTACTAAAGGACTTTGTTTCGTACCTAAATAATTAATAGAATGCAATCTGATGGCACACCCTGGATTTCAAAGGCTCATTCTATCACAATGTGATATTGAATTAGAAAAGGAGTATGAACTTCAAAACCTCAATATATCTTTGGTCACAATAGCAGAGTCCCCATTGTAAAATGCTAAAGCAGCACAAAGCAAGCAGTACACAAAGAAGAAATTCATTCAAGTAAGAAGCAATTTGAAAAGAAAATTTGAAAGAGTAGGTAATACAGAAATTTCATCTCGAAATGACTCAGACGTTAATACCAAAACAGAAATTATTCAACAGCTAAAACATAAATTTGATAATGAACAGACAAGAAGTGAAAAATTGACCATCCTCTCTGTCCTACCAAAAACCTGGACCAGACAAAAAATAATGAACACCTTTAATTGCTCACATACATGGTTTGGCAAGCAAAACATTTGGTAAAAGAGAAGAGGTTACTATCTACACCAAATCCAAAGTTGGGGAAATGGCTGGACAGGGACATTGCTACTAAAGTTAGAGACTTCTATAAATCACCAGACATCAGTAGAGAATTGCCAGGTTTAAAAGACAACATCTCAGTAAAAGGAGCTGATGGCTATCATGAAAAAAAGCAAAAATTTCTCGTACTTAAGAATCTGAAAGAGATATATGAAGACTTCAAAGTCATGTATCCAGAAATAAAGATTGGATTCTCAAAGTTTACAGAGCTGAGACCAAAGGAATACACCCTGGTTCACGATATCTGTGATGGCACAGTTTTGGCAAGCCGGGCGGATGTCCAGATTATCTTCTGCTGGGTTCCTGGACATGTAGGAATTGCAGGGATGACGGTGCCGAAGAGTCCGCAAGGACTCAGCAACTGGACCAGTGTTTCGCTCTTTCTCACACAGACTACATGGCATGTATATGAGCAGCTCTCCAGGTTGCTTGGCAAAGAAAATGGGAGACAGTTGAAAGGAACTTTAAGTTGCGTGCCAATGCGCTGAGACTGTTCCCATGGACCTACCCCCCAATGCCATGAGGGTTTCATGTTGCCTTCTGTCGGCTCCGAATTGGACACACTCGCGGGACGCTCAGCCATTTGATAGAGCGCTCGCCAGCATCCTACTGTGAAGACTGCATTGGTTCCCAGACTGTTCGGCACATTCTTGTTGAATGTCCCAGTCTGGGAGATCTCTGCATACGTTACCTGTCCCAGCCCTAGGATAGGTGTGGTCGCTACCACCTGTCCCTTTATTTAATTAGATTTTTTTTATTTTAGTAGGTCGCACAGATGCTGGAAGTTGCTCCCTGCTTATTGCCTTTTTCCTTTTTTTAATTTGTTTTTTTTTTGCATCTTATTTTAAAGATGCCTAATATTAATGTTGAAGATGGTGACTAATGCTCAAGTATGCAGTTGCCAGATGAGCTCTTATTTTTTTTTTTTTTAAAGCCATGCCCAACTGGTCTCAGTGCCCCTTCCTTCCAGCCCAGCTTAGTCTCTTTTCCTTCTTTCTGACACACTGTATTCTTACCCTGCTTGCTCACTTCCCATACAACCTCTTCCAATACAACTTTCTCTGGTTGACCTCTAATTAGATGCTCACCAGCTTCCTCTCTACCAACCATCCTGGATTGTTGCTGATGAGGGAGGGGACACCACCACCTCACCCCTGAGCTCTGCTTTAGGGAGTAGGTTTTTAACAACCTGCTTCTATCAATTTTATACAACCTTAAGGTGAGCCACTAGGTGGGAGGAGTGGCCCCTGATGACAGCATCTGGTTTTGCCAGCCCCCTGGACACCCCTAGTAGAGAGGGCTACAATGTGCAGTGAATAGCATATGTGTCATGCTAAAAATAAGGTCACCATACCCATATATAGAAACATTAATACTTCCTCTCCCCTGTGCTATTGCAGGTGACCCTCCACAACTCTGACCGGAGAGGAGGCTTACTTTTCTTGTATCCCCATGGGTACATGGGACTCACCCTCTTCACTGTAGTGTGACTCCCTCTTTACAGTTGCATTCTACCCTTTACTTTCCAGGGGAATGTCAAGAAAGCCTGCCAGTGGCACATAATTGACTGCTCCTGGTTGGAGTGGCTCGATAAGGCCAACCCCCTTGGGTAGGTTAGGGATGACAGACCTCTCATCCTGGCCTTATTATAATAATAATCAGGTATTTATAATGTGCCCTTCAGGGCACATTATAAATACCTGTAGTGAGTGTAGAGAAAGTTTACAGGGGCTGAGAAGGCAATTCTGTAGAGATGAGTCTTCAGGAGACATTTAAAAGTAGCAAGGAAGGAGAGGATTGGACTTCGGCAAAAGCACCATTCTAGAGTCTAGGAGCACAAACTGAGAATGAACGGTCACCCATCGAGCAGCAGAGGACAGAACGAAGAGGGGGGTTAGACCGGAGTGTCTGAGGAGTTTGATGATGGGAGAGGGCAGATGAGAGATAAGGTTGCCCCTCGAGTTTTAGGTGATGAGAAGAATTTTATAGTGGGTATGGAGGTGAATAGGTAACCAGTGTAATTCCTGTAACAGAGGCATTGAAAGAGAGAACTGTGGGCAGCGAAGGATTCGCTGGGCAGCATAGTTTTGAACTAGCTGTAGGTGGTGAAGTGATGAAGAAGGGAGATTCACTAGAAGAGCATTGCAGTAGTCTAAGTGTGAGGTCATGAAGGCATGAATAGCAGTCTCAAGTCTTCATCAATCAAAATGGGATCGAACACATGAGAAGTTGCGGAAGAAACTGAGGAAAGACTTACAGATATGATGAATGTGCGGTTTAAATAAGAGTTGCTCACTAAAAATAAAACCAAGATTACTAACAGTATCAGAGAAGGCGACATTGTTTCCCCAATGTTAAGGGAGGGAAAGAGAGCTTTAGATTTCTCCACCATTGAAGTGGTACCAACAAGGAGAACTTCAGTTTTATCGTGGTTAAGTTTGAGAAAGTTGGCAGATAGACATTCCTTTATAGAGGTGTAGGCTGAAAGGAGCTTGGTAATTGATTTGAGAGATGGACACAGGGGTGATGAAAGGTATATCTGAGTGTCATCATAATAGAGGTGGTAGGACAGGTCCAAATCACGAAGAAGTGAGCCAAGAGGAAGTAAGTAGATGCGAAAGAGGAGGGGGACCAAGGATTAAGCCCTGAGGCACCCGAAAATGAATGGGCACAGGCTTGGAGGAGAGGTTATTTATCATGACTGATTGAGTGCGGGAGGAGAGGTATGAGTGGAACCAATTAAGTGCAGTGCCTGAGAGACCAAGGAAAGTGTGAAGACAATTAAGGAGGACAGTGTGGTCGATGGTGTCGAAAGAAGAGGAGAAGTCTAGGAGAATGAGAATGGACATACAACCCCATATCTACAAGTTGAAGTAGCAAGGCTATAGGCAAGTGAGAGGGAGGTCATGTCCTGCCCACGGGAGTGTGCTTTACGAAGACAGGCAAGAAATGATTGGTGCAGAGAGTATAAAGGTTTGGTCAGGGGCTCACTGTATGTGCCCCTCTCTCTTTCCCAATGGATGTCAGTTCCTGTCCCAGAATAGTACAAAAGGTACCTTGAAGGGGACCTGTGGGGGGGAGGAATGGCCACATGGAGGCTCCCACTGAGATGGACATGGTCCCAGAGATAACCCAGCCCCAGACAGTAGGATCTTTCATGGGAGTTGAACACAGGCTCAGTTCCAAGCACCAGACAAAGACAAAAAGTGCACAGAGCAGAGCCTCAATTACATTGGGGCCCCTCATTCAGAGGTTACCTGATTCTGATAATCATATTTGCTACAGGGTGTCCCTTTAAGCCATTTTTTATTGCTAACTGTAGTGTATGCACAACACAATGCCGATGTTGGATGGAAGATAATTTACAAGCTTCTTCAATCAAATCATCTAAAAATTTGTCTTCAAGTGTTACTAAATCATCATTTTCAGAGATGTATTCATCATCTGCCCATTCGAGCCCAGGATAATCTCTAATTTTGCCAAGCTAAGGATTTAGTCCTGGTGCTGCATGCAATGTCTTAAGCCTCAATATTAATAAAGACACCATTTGGTCCTGGCCCATCCAGGCCTACAAGCACGTTCGTTTCCAACCCCCATTCTAAACCCATCTGAGGGCTTTCCTGGTAGAGGTTGTGGCATAAAGGGTTCACACCTAGCCTTGGCAGGGTGTGAACCCAATGTAACTTTTCCATAAGGCAAAACAACCATGCACCTCCACAATCATTAGACTCACAGGAGGTAACACTCCTGAATTTTGTTGTGAGTCCATCTTCCCAGTTTCTAAAGCAGCCTCCCAAAAGGACGACATCACTAAAGAAGTTTCAGCTCTCCGTCTACATCTAGTGCTAGGCTGGGTAACTTGAAGGCGGTGGATCCTCCAAAGGATGGTTCATCACCCTGCCTGCCTAAGTTTCAAGACAGAGGGATGATAAGACTTACATAGCAAGCTCAACCTACCCTGATTAGTCCTCAAAGGTGACAGTGCCTTCAGCTCATTGTGTTTGGATTACATCCTTACATATAATCTATTCTATCTATACTTTGTTATAATAATAATGTAAATAATAATTGAAATTAAAAGATTATCAGATAGGTAAGAAATAAGAGCTCAGAAATTCACACAAATGTACATTACCACCTGAAGCTAAGACTGCAGTATCTGACAGTCATTCCATTTTACCAACCCTGTTCATGGTGACCGAGCCTCGTTGCTTCAGCAAACACCTATGGCAACAACCAATCTTCCATTAAGTATCAAAATTCTTTATTACCACCGACTAATTTCCTGCAGTTTCATTTTTTACAAAAGCCATTCTTCAGTAAATATTGTCGGGCTCCACCTCTAATCACCTTGAATTATATAGTATTGATTAATACTAAGGTAGGAGTATCCTCTAAAACATTGGATTAGACTAAGAGCGCAAGGTGTGAATGGAAAGTCTGAAGCAGGAAACTAAATTGTAAGAGGCTACCTGGTGAAGTATCCTCTGGGTGCATGAGTGCCAGTAATGTGTTGGTAAGTCTGTCTAATGTGAAAGTGCTGTCTGGTAGGAATTCTGAGTGTGAAGGTTGAATTGAACAGGATTGAGTATTTGGCTTTGATAGATTCTGGGTGCAAGATGAGCTTGGTATATAAGGAGTGGATGACAAACTGAGTGATGAGCCCCTCCTGTATGAGTGTAAAGGTAGTTTGGTAGGGATTGGTAATATGAGAGTGCCTGTGATTGGAATGATAAGGTTAGCTGTTCAAATGCATGGTATGTTGAAGAATGAGTCTAAATTCTCTGTGATTGATAAGGTGAGTAGTGAATATAGTGTGATTTTGGGATATGATTTTATGAAAGTGAACTGTATGGTTCTGCATCCTGCGAGTGATCAGATTGAGAGAAAGATTGGTAAAAATGGGGTGTATAAGTTGTATGTATGGAAAGATGGTAGTGTTTTAAAGAGTGTGTTTAACGGTATTAAGGTCACTGCTATGGAGAGTGTAAAACTTGTGTAGGGTGTCTGTTAGAGTGAGTTGGACTAAGGATTTGAGTTTGAATGTGGGTGAGAACACTGTGTTATTGGATGGAAGGGTGTATATTATAAGGTAAGGCATGTTGCTTGTGTGTTTGATGGCTTGATGAGAATGAATGATTCTTTTGTATGTGTGCAGGCAGACCCCAGAATGAAAGGGCAGGTGACGGGATCCAAGTTAGCAATATGCTGGGTCACCTCTCTACTGTCAGTGAGGCAGGTGTGGATGATTGTACTGATGTCAAGGTGAATGAAAAAACTTGTGAGTGGATGTATGATGATGTGAAAAGAATGGTGAAATTGGATAAATGTTTGACTGAGTATGAAAGGAAGGATGTGTATCAAATGCTATTTGAGGAAAGGGGCGTACTCAGTAAGGGCGATCTGGATTTTGGGGTAGCAAACCTCCTGAAAGAGGATACCTCAATCTATCAGCGGCCGAGACATTTCCTGCATCCGTTTGCTGATGAGATTGAGAAGCAGTGTGTAGAATTAGAATGATTGGGGGTGATTAAAGAAAGTGAGAGTGCATAGAATAGTCAGTGTGCCTGTACATAAGCTGGATGGAAGATTGTGTCTGTGTATAGATTATTGAAAGGTGAAAGAGAGGTTTCCAATGTGTGTGTGGTATCTGAGTGTGTATATAGTATGCATGGGATGAAGTGGTTTACAAAGCTGGATCAGTTCCAGAACCTCAGCTTTGGGTTAGCTAATGCTCCCGGTGCCTTCCACAGGCGATAAATGTTGTGTTGAGTAAGTTTGCAAGTAAGAATGTGATTGTGTTTATAGATGATATTTTGATTATGACTGAGAGCTTTGAGGAACATATGAGATTGGTGAATTATGTGTTGAGAACATTGGAGAGTGTTGGTGTGAAAGTAAAACTAGCGAAGAGTGAATGGTTTGTGAAAGAAGTGAGTGAGAATGGGTTACAAAAGTTACCAAAGTATGTTGAGAAGGTGCGAATGTTTTTGAAACTGGTGACTGCGAAGCAGCTGAAGTCATTTCTGGTTTTAATTGAGTTTTAGTGAAAGTTTATACGATATTGTTCAGGTATAAGTAAGCTTCTGACTGAGTGGATGGGCAAGAAAGGTAGTACGATTGCATTACAATTGGGTGATTGAAAAGTGTTCATTTATGAAGGAGAAGAATGAGTGTGTGATGAGTGATGATGGTGTGGATGTCAGTGCTGATGTTAGTGTGGTTGTTCCTTCTGTGTATTGCAAACATGGAGGATCTGATATGATGGAAGTGAGAGTGAAATGTTCTTCTATGGTTTGATTGATACTGGGGCGCAAGTGTCGTTAGTGAATGAAAGAATTCCGAGTAAGTATGATGAGTTTAGATGTTGTTAATGGAAGACTGTGAAATTATAGATAAGTCGATTGGGGAATGAAATGATAGTGGAATGGGAGCAGGTTAGTCTGAGAGTGAGTTTGGGCAGTTGTGTGAATGTGAAGCATGACTTTGTGATTCTGAAAGATGAGCAAATGCTGTGTTGTTTCTTGCTTGGTGTGGACTTTATAAGATTGAATGATTTATCTTTGGATGCTGATAAGGATTGTGTTCTGAAAGGTGAATGTGAGGTGATGAAGTTTAATGATTGTGTGAAGAATGGTGTCAAATTTTGCGTATGATCAAATTGGTCATGGATGTTGAGAATGAGATTTTAAGTGATGATGATATTCTAGAGATGCAAGGGAATTGTCCTTTTGTCAGTGAGTTGAAGTGTTGTGAGATGATGCGTGTTGATTTGAATGAATGGCCTGAGTGTTTGAGTGATTTTAAAAGGTATGCTAAAGATTTTGTTGTTTGTATGGATGTTGTATATTTTGTGAGGCATGTGAAGGGTGGTGATGATATGCATGTACCTGTGATGTCCTTGGTTGGTATGATTGGTCTGGTGAAAGTTGTGCATGTGAATTATGGGCATATGGGTAAGTATAAGTTGTTGGAGTGTATGAAGGAGCGTGTGTTCCCTCCATTTCTGATGTTGCAACTACGTGTGAAAGGTGTTAGAAGCGTAAGGTGAAAGGTTTACAAGTGTAGCCGCTGATGTTGAGCCATTTGAATTGGTAGTGATTGATTGTGTCTCTCTACAGTGTACAAGTGCTGGGAATGTTGCTATGGTTGATCATAAAAGCATGTTTGTGTATGCGGCGCCTGTGAGAGATAAAAGGAGTGTGACTGTTGTGCATGTGGTTGAGCAGTTTATTTTTTCTGATGTGTGTATGGAAGCCTATGAGATGTCTGAGTGATAATAGGCCTGAGTTTGCAAGTGAAGTCTTTTAGCGAATATTGATAGAGAATGGTGTGGAGCATGTAAGAATGACTCCCTATGTACCGTCTTCGAATGGGTTGACTGAATGTACAATTAGGACCTTGTGTGAGATGTTGAGAATGATGAGTATGACTTTAAATGACTGGGATGAATAGTTGGGTAGAGTGTTATGGGTGTATAATATGACGGTACACAGTGCAACTGGATGCCCCCGTGTCAGTTTGTGATGAATTTTGAAAGGCGAGTGAAAGATAGGTTTCATTTGTGTGAAAGTGAGCAGAGTGTATGGCGTGAGGCACATGAAAGATCTCGTTCTTTGAAATTGGGGCAAAAAGTATTGAGGGTTAAAGAGAGAAAAAGTAGGTTGAATGTGTCGAAGATGAGTGAAAAGTTTGAAGTACTGTATAGAGTTGTGAGAGTCTGGGAGAATGGTGTGACGTAAGTTTTGGAGAGTTTGAATGAAGGTGTGAATGAGAGAGTGCGGGCTCATCAGAGTCAGTTGAGGAGGTAGGAGAGAACCTCCTGACTACTTGTGAGCCATCTGGTGTATGAACTGTGCAGAGAGAGAAAGAGAGAAGATTCATGATGACACAATGAAGTATGATAGTAATGATCTGTCTGGGAAAGAGCTTGTCTTGGTCTTGATTAGAAAGCGTACAAAGAAGAGTGAAAGGAATAATGCAAGTATGAATGAAAGTAAGTCTGAGTAGTCTTTCTGGTATGGGGGAGCTTGAAAGAGAGATTGAGTGTTTGCATAAGTAGGTGAGTGATTTGGCTGGTGTAAGTAGACGAGTGAGTGAGCTGCGTGTGCCTGATTTTTCTGGTTTTGGGAACAGTATGAATGATAGTGTGTTTGGACAGAATGCACCTAATGTGGCTGATTTTTCTGGTTTTACGAATGGTAAGGGTAGAGGTGAGTTTGATATGGAGAATATATATATTCTCCATATATATATATATATATATATATATATATATATATATATATATATATATATATATATATATATATATTGTCCCAGAAAAAAGTTAACCGTACTTTGAATTAGTATAACTGAAAAAATATTGGAGATTTCTGGGTCATGCCAAAAGTGTTTTATTTAACAACTATTTACCTGTCGATTCTGGAAATTTCATTAAATTCCCTTTTATTATTTTGATACACTAATGGGTTTAGTGAAGGCTATTAAAAATATGTTTGTGCAAGGAAGTAAAATAATGAAACAAAGCCTAGGAATGCTAGACCCACCGTGCACTTTCAAGAGAAGTGTAGGGAGGCTAGGTAGCCTATGTCACTGTACAATTCTTCAACCAAAGCCTAGGCCATTTTACAGTGGTTTTCAGCCACGCTGTGGTATGGTCTCATTATTATTGCTTACTAAGCAAATAAAAGCTTTTCTGAATATAAGTTTACTTCCATAGAACCTTTTTAATCATGCAGTTAACAAAAGATCAACGCATATTTGTAGTCACAAACTTTATTAATACTGGCAGTATTAAACAAATACAAGATTCATTTCAACAACATTTTCCAGGTAGGCACCCACCAAGCAAGCCCACAATTTGGAAAAATGTTCGCAAATACCAACATGAAAGAACATGCTTAAATCTAAATAAAGGTGGTTTGGGTCGTATGAGAACCATAAGAACAACAGAAAATATTGAAAATGTTCAGATGACACTTCTTCAAAATCTACATGTATCAGTCAGAAAGAATGGGTTACAATTGTCAAAGTCATTTAACCACATTATTAAACATGACCTAAAATGGCATCCCTATAAGATGCAAGCAAGACACCAGCTTCTTGAAACTGATTTTCATTGTTGTAGATAATTTGTCAGATGGCTTTTCCATAAACCTACTCATTTCTTGGAAAACATTGTGATTGGTGACGAGGCAGCCTTTTTTCATGAATGGAAAGGTAAATTGCCATAACATTTGGCAATATGCACTGCTGAACCACCCCTCAGCATTCAACTTGAACACACATATTTGTCAGTAGAAAGTGTCTCTGTGGATCGGAAAATGCGGGAATGGCTATCTTGTCAGCCCATTGTTTTACAAGAATAACTTGAATGGTTCTGCCTACCTGAGCAGGATCAACGAAAAAATCTTCCCGGAACTCTGCCAGATTTACAGCAATCAATTCAATAGACTTTGGTGGATTCAGGATGGCGCACCAACTCATAGACAGCTTGGTGTAAGAACAAAACTAAGAGAAACGTTTGACAACCGCACTGTCACGCTAAATCGTGCAATTGAATGGCCCCAAGATCCCCTGACTTAACACTGTGTGATTATTTCTTATGAGGATATCTAAAGAATAAAGTGTATTCTACTTCACAACAAAGCATCAACCAGTTAAGAGATAGTATCACATGTGAGGTCAATAGACTTAAGGAAAATCACAAGTTAATCAAAAAAGTTCTTTATTCGATGAGATCAAAGGCGCAGCTGTGCTTGGAAAGAAATGGAGGAGATGTGGAAGGAAACGCTGCTTAGAAAATTAAAAAATGAATTTGTATTACCCATATGAAGCGAAGTTTTTGTTAAAAATGGATTTAAATATGTTTGTTAATTTTAAAGTTCGAAGTTTCATTATTTTACTTCCTTCTGCAAACATATTTTTGATAGCCTTCACTAAACCCATTAGTGCGTCAATATCGTAAAAGAGAATTTAATGAAATTTCCAGAATCAACAGATAAATAGTTGTTAAATTTGTTTTGTTTAACAGGACTCAAAAATATCCAATAGGTTTTGAGTTATACTAATTCAAAGTACGGTTAACTTTTTTCTGGGACACCTTGAATATAAGGGGCGGTCAATAAGTTTTGCGAATCGGTAGGGCAAAACAAAGGAAGGAGGATGGCTGTTTGTGGGTGTGTTAGGACAAGTTATGACAAGTCAGGACCTGCAGCTGCACGCTCCTGCCTCGTCTATTTAAGAAGCAGTAGCTGATCGCAGATCGTCAGTCACAAATTTTTCAACAATGGAGAAGGTTGAGCACTGCGCAGTGATCAAATATTTGACCAAGGAAGGCAAGAATGCAAGAGATCCATGAACGCATGGTTGCAGTGTACATCGACACCACCCTTCCAATGCAACGATTGCTCGCTGGAATAGGGAGTTCCGCCATGGTATGAGTCCCTTGAAGATGACCCCCATCCAGTACGCCCATCAGACGTGACCAACGAGGACAATGTCGCCCATGTGGAGAGGATGATCCTCGAAAATCGACGGGTGAAGGTCGAAGAAATTGAGTGAGATCTTGGAATATCACATGGAAGTGTTATCAACATCATCCATGACAATTTGGCCATAACCAAGGTCTCTGCCCGTTGGGTCCCTAGAAATCTCATGCTCCATGATCAACTTCAACATCATCACGGCCAGAGTTGCACAAGCTGCCCTGTGCGAGTTCGGATTTGAGGAGCTCAACCATTGCCCCTACAGTACAGATCTAGCCCCTAGCGACTACTTTTTATTCTGCCAGCTCAAGGCTGCACTGCGTGGACGCCAGTTTGGGGATGATGAAGATGTCCAGCTCGCCGTCCAGGAGTGGATTGAACAGCAGTCGGGAGATTTCTGGTTGTCGGGAATTTGAAGCCTCATGGACAAGTGGCGCAAGTGCATTGAAGTCGAGGGTAGTTATATTGAAAAATAATAAAACACTTTTCCTTATATCCGAATTGCAAAACTTATTGACCGCTCCTCGTATATATATATGTTTTATGTGTTGTTTAAAATGTTTTTGTGTTGTTTAAAATGTTTTTGTCTGTTTGCAGATAGTTTCTTTGCTAAAATACTTTTAACAAAAAGGCCCTTTATTATTTTGATAAGAACTCAAAAATTTAATCCTGCAATTTGTAGAGTGGCTGAGATTTGGATTTAGAGCAATAATGTAATTGTCCATACTTTGTATTTTGGTGGACGGAGGTCTTTTAAATAGCCTCAAGACGCGAGCGGATCGCTTTATATTGTATGAGCTCGGAAGCCAAGGTCTTTAAAAAAAATGCCTTTGAAAAAAAGGATGTATGCAAATATTGTGCTCACACGAGTGGCAGCCTGCAAGACTCTTCCCCAGGCAACCCTAGCCATGAGATAAGAAGCCTTGCTTGTTTGTTTTGTATTTATTTTGTAAATATTTTTTGTTGTTGTTTGGTTTGAATAAGAGAATTGTTCTTTTTTGATTGGTAGTATTCATAAGTAGGAATTTTTTTTTGTATATATGTTGAGATCTCAAATATTATTACCCCATACTTTTGTAAATAAAGGACTGTATTTACAATCCATTTCATTTCTCCCTCGATTTCTCACATCCGAATTAGTGCAGGAAGCAGGTTGGATGGATTTGGGTTAGTATAGATTTGTGGCCCGCTACAATATGTCAGAGAGAGCACTTATAGTGCAACTAAGCTCCAGCCCTTCAATTATCCTCAATTAACTAATTAAGCAATGAATTGATTTTTTAGATGAGATTGAAGTAACTTTGCTCTTATTTGTTATAGGATTTCCTCAGAGATTACAAAAATGGAAGAAATGAAAAAGGAAGTTATTGAATATCCACTTAATTTTCATCTAGAGGATAATAATGTAAGTATCTCAGGATTTTTTTATTTATATTAGCATTCAACATCATTATTTTGTATGCATTTTAGTTAATATACTTTTACCTATCTAATGATTAACTTGTAAATCATTACTTGTGTAGAGTTACAGAAATTAAATTCCCTATCTTTTTATATTAGGATATTTATAAAGAAACGGTCATCAAAGAAATGAAAGAAGAATTGTCTGATTCAGATCATGGAAACGAAGTAAAATTGATCACAGGTCAAGAAGGAGCAGTTCTTGATGGTTCTAATGAATTGCTGTTAAAAGAATGCCCAGTCAAAGAGGTAATTACAATGAGTTGCTTGTTATAATAGTTAGCAATGTTCCCATGGTAGCTTAATCTCTCTACAACTTATTGGTTAAAGAGAAATAAGTTGAGAGGGTTGAATTTTACCTAGTTCTTTATTGAAAGTCATTTCATGAGAATTTTTGTTCAGATGCTAGCTAAGTGGTCTAAGGCACTGCTTTAACTGAAATAAAAGTGGTGCTTGCTTCTCAGTGTTCTTGGGTCCATCATTATTCCTGCATGAATATTTTGTAATGAGCAAAAACGTTTCCATAGAAAACAAATTGTGTATCTATTTCTTTATGGTATGACTCATTCTATTTCATCATTCTCTCTCATCCATCCTGTAATAGTCACGGCGATTTGCTTTCCTTCCCCACTGCTGAGGGTACTCAGCGCATCATCCAGCCCCATTTAGCCTCTCCTCCTTCCTTCTGACACCGTCTTATCCTGCTTCCTCACTTTCCCTACAACCCCTCCTACAACTTTCTCTGGTCTGCTTCTAATTTCACAGTGTGATTGGCAACCTGACCACTGGGCCAGAGGAGTGGTCCCAAATGCTGGCAGTTGTCTTTGCCACCCCTGTATTCACCTCTTGCAGAGCGGGCTACTGCATGGGGTGAATAGCGTTTAATTCCTGTAGAAACAATAGGGTCATCATTTACCTTCCCCTCTACCATTGTCATGGCTTATCAAAGTAGCTCCTGTTATCATACTTTCTCAGGGGCCCCCCCCAACTTCTCTGACTGGAAAGCAGGATTCTTCCCCTCTCCCTCACACCCATGAGTTGCCCTTGGGTCACTCCCTCTTTCCAGCAGCAGTCACCCTATAATTAACTACTTAAGGTGGATAGGGCTAACCTGCATATGGGAGCATGGCATAACAGGGCCCATCAGTCTGTGCTCGCCAATGTCCTGCTTTCAGACATGACTAGTTTACCTGGGTCACTGTACCTGCCCCTTTCTCTTTTTCTATGGATGTTGGTTTGCTGGCATTAGACAATAATAAAGGAACCTCAAATAGCATCCATGATGTCTTAAGGGGGTGGGGATGGCCACATGGAGGCCCCCCTTAGATAGCGATAGTCCCGGAGGTAACCCAGCCACTGAAGGTAGGATCTTACATGGAGTCAAACACGAGCTTGGTACCAAGCACATAACCCAAGCTCCTCCTAAGACACGTGTCTGCTGATGCTTCAGTAAACAACCAAGTCAAGATTAGCACATCCGGACCCAGTGCTCTCCCAGGTGGGGAGTCCTAGACAAACACCAAAATTGTAAGTTTCAGAGCGGAGCCTCGATTACATCAGGGCTGCTCATTCAGAGATTACCTAACATTTTTGAGCTAGCTGGCTTTAAACACTTTCTGGTTATTCACTCCACTGATGGCAGCATGTTGGCCAAGGGCAACATGATCCATCAGATGAGAGCACTAGCTAGTGTTCTTAGTAGAGCCAAAGGTGACCCATATTTCGCACAGGAGCCTCATGGCTAATGTGTCAAATCACTTCAAGGTGGCCATTAGTACTAGTGCCCTTTGGACACTTAATTGCACTCTGGTGAGTGTGACGCTGCGCACTACCCTTGAATATCATGAAAGGAGTGGTTTATGTGAGGGAACTCATGGAATAGATCATAGATGAATGCATGGAGTGACCCTTAGGTCAAACATGTGATGTGAAAACAAGCTCCCTGAGTTGTGCACTGGTGTATGTCTCCCATGTGGTCATTCATTCCACTTCCACAGAGGTTGTACTACTGGCAATTCTTCTTCCATATGAATCACTCCATTAGATGTGCGAATTCAGGGTTACCCAGTCTGTGCAAATTGATCCAAGACCAAACATGATAATTCCAAATTGTGTGCGACCAAGCGTGTCAATTGTGGATAGCTGCATCCCGCTTCTTTGAAGCAATCTGGTGTATATCTCCATGGAAAGGTAATCCTGTCCATTCAGGACTAGTATGATCTCTCATTTAACAAGGCTAAGGACTTGGTACTGGCTTCCTAGCACTGCAATGCATCCCTTATGCTTCAATTTTAAGAAAGACACTCTGTTCCTTGCCCCTCTGGGCATGCAAGCAGTTTTTTCTGCACTCATTCTGAACCCTTCTGCAGGTTCTATCTACCCTGGCCACTCCTCTGGTACAGCTGGTGGTGCAAAAGGTTCGTATCAAGCCCCGGCTAAAACCATGGCTCCCCTCCCTTTCCCTAGTATGACTGTTTCCCATAAGGCGAATTGGCTACTTGCCTCCACTGAGTCTAACGACTCAGTGGAGGCTTCCTAAAGCTGTGAGGCCATCTTTTGGTGTTCCTAAAGCTGCTTCGAAAAGGAGAACAGTACCATAAGGGCCTTAACTTGTATGCCCACACTAAGTACTAGCCTACATCACTCAAAGAAAGTGATTCCTCCAAAGGAGAAGCCCCCACCTACAAAGCTGCCCCATCTGCCTAAGATTATCAGGGTGAGCCAAAACTGCCCCGATATGGCCTCAAAGGCGACGTGCATTGTCTGGCAAACAGCCCCCAGACTCAGAAGTGGACAGCCATTCCCCTGAGGGTATTCTCTTTGAAGAAGGCCCCTGCATCTTCTCGAAGCTAGGCCTGGAGGGCATATTCCTTCAAAGGACTTGCTGCAGACTCTGGGCCAAATGGTAGGAGCTGCAGAGGCTCGTCTACTCCCATTTTCTTTTATCTATCTTTTTGGAGACCATGCTAACCTAACCTAATCTTGCCTATGTTGCCCCAGTGTAAGAGTTTTGTGACCCCACAACCACAGGGTGGAGGATGCAGCATCTACACCCAGCATGATGTTTTCATTCTTCTCTTTGATTTAGAACCTCCTTTCAGGCAGTAGCTGTGCAGTAGGCACCTGGATTGTAGGTATAGTGTTATTTCTGCATACATTCCACTGTCAGCCATTATTTGATGCAGGGGACTTCCGTCAGTTTGTGGCACAGTTACAGTGTCATTTCTCATGCTCAGGGATCTGAACGGTAGATAACTCCATCTGGGGAGACTACTCAATCTATCCCAGGGATCAGGTCTTTTTTGAGCTGATTGATGAGCTGGAGATGGGTATCCTAAATGTGGATGAGTTTACGCTTCACTGTGTGAGAACTGCTTCACTTTGCTATCTTGATCTATCTCTCTGCTCTCTGGATGCACAGCCAGATTTTGGGTGGTTGCTTTCCAATTTGAATATTTTACGGGTCATGACTGAGTTCCCACCTTGGTGGTGCTTGGCGCAGGCATTTTGGTCAACATTTCAGGAAATGACTGATTTCTCTAAATCCATCATAATTGAGGAGTTTAGGGTTTTGGATGATGCCATTGAGTTATTCTCCAGCAACCTCTTTGCCGTGGGATTAACTACTATTCCTAGAATGTCTGGTCATTTTGTATGCCGACTGCTTTTGTGGTGGTTAGCCGAGTGTGAGACTGCCCTCAAACCGAAGCTTTATGCCTATATGAAGACTCTCCACATGATTGTGGCAATGGGACATCTCCCAATCTTTATATCTGAATTTTTCCAAGATTGTGGATTCTGCGTACAGGTTGGGGAAGCCCTCTCTGGGCCAATGGAACAGGAAAAGGAGGTCTCACATGGAAGTGTCACACTCTTTGCCCTGAGCATCAATGACATCACCTCGGTGCTACCGGAAGATGTTCTTGTATACTCTTAGTGGATGACTTTTCAATCTCTTTTGGTGCAGCACAGATGTCAACTCGAACAAACATTGAACCGTGTAACTCAAACCGAAGCACCCAGGCTTTGGTTTTCTTGGCCAAGACTAAGGTGGTGCACTTCTGCTGCCATCCATGCTCCACCCTGACCCAGACTTGTTTCTAAATGGGTTTTGACTATAAGTGGTGGACTCTCACCCTTCCCTGGTGTTGTATTTGACAGATGACTCACCTGAGAGGCTCCTATTCACAACCTTAGGGTTTTTTGTATCCATGCACGCTTAGTGCATGGGGCGCTGATAAAGCTACTGCATTACTTTTTAGTGATTCTTTGTTCATTCGAAGCTCAACTATGAATGTGAGTTTTATGCATCCACAGCTGAGCATGTATTAAGGAAAGTGGACTCGATCCAACATACAAGCATTTGCCTGGCAACCCATACCTTGCGCATGTCCCTCATTCAGAGTCTCCTTGTTGATTATTGGAAGATTCCACTCTCTCTGTGCAGTATACATTATATTATTCGCTTGTTTGCGCAAACCTTATGACTCCTTCAGTCACTAAAATATCTCACTGAATCGGCATCTCATCTCAACAGTACCTACACCGCTGAGAGACACCACTCCCACCCTTAGATTAAAAATTAGTGGGGGAGGAGCTGGTCGCAATACACTGCTCAATACAGGAGATCATGGATGTGTCTGGTTCAGAGACTGAATTGTGATTTATAGCAACTCCAAAAACCAAGGATTTCCCTTTTCACACATGACATCTCACATCCACTCATTAATCAACACCCATACCGACACTCTGGCTGACACAAAACGGCATGACTACCTCAGCAAAAAAAACAACAGTATTGCTTTTCACATCATACTAGCATTGTAGCAGCCTGAAAATCTATTGTCTAACCCCAATCGGTCCAACCCGCTTCCTACACTAATTTGGACGTGAGAAATTGAGGGGGAAATGAAATTGATTGTATGTACAGTCCTTTATATATATATATATATATATATATATATATATATATATATATATATATATATATATATATATATATATATATATATATATATATATATATATATATATATATATATATATATATTTAAAACAATTAATTTTATCTTATGAATACTACCATTCAAAATTTATGCCCCCCCCCCCAAAAAAAAAAAACCCACTCAATTTAGAATATAGAATATATACAAAGTCAAACAAAAAAAATATCTGTCAGGGCAATAACAACAACCGATAAATGTACAAAAAAAGGAAAAAAGAAAAGTCCTTACATGATACCACAAAATCTTTGTATAAAGATAACTGGTGCCTCCAAGCTTGGTATTAGATAAGCGACCTGGTTGCGCTTTCTGGCTGCCTTCCTTCTTAAGTCCAAACTATTACAAACTACGCAAAGTCAGCCACTCTTTACAAGAGGAACACAGTCTTGAAACTTTGTCAGATACTAAAGTGGCCTTTGTAAATTGACAAATGGTAAAACAGTTGACTTGTAATACAATATAATATGCAACTAGGTTGATCTTTCCAGAATATGCGCCTGAAAAAACCCCAACATTTTAAACAACTCACAAAATCAAATACTATATATATATATATATAAAATCTCCCACTCACACACATTCTCACAGAGGGAGGGAGAGGGTATTGGAAAAGGGGTGGGAGAATGGCCCTACAATCACTCTCACATTTGCTCCACCACTGCATGAGTCAAAAACCCCCCCAAAATCAGACTAAATGCACATCCCCGCCAATATTCAAAAACCTCACCCTCCTAGGACTCACACTATACACCTACATAGCATTCAAACCCCACACAGCAATCATTACAAACAAGGCCACAAAGAAAATCAATGTCATTAAAGCACTTTCAAACATTAAATTTGGAGATCAGAAGTTGCCTCTCACCACTCCATGCAAACAATTCATCCACACCACCTTTGATTATAGCTATTTGGATTATCTGCCATTTAACCAAAGTTGTCATCCAATTCCTCAAATTAACCTTGGTTATGACAACTTATTTCCACTTGAATGTATATTTGGTATTCCTTATTTATTCAGTCTCCCTCATTACTTTTGACACTGCTATTTAGCCATTAGCAACATGTACACTTCTGATAGTTACACACACTAATCTTTGCAATCTGATGGATCACTCATTCTTTTCCCATTAACCATTAATAACAGGAATTTAAATTATCAAAAGAGTACAAACTGATTTTCATAAGATCAACATCCATCAGTGACATGAATAATATTGGTCACATTGGTTATTATCTCGTATCCTGGTTGCATTGTGTGGAATTTAATTTTTTGTACATCTTTACGCAGGACTTTGAAGAAATTAGTGAAGAATTCTTTCGTACAGAGACAAGTTCTTTTCCTGATGTTGATGGACCATGTGCAAAATCTGTAAACTCTCTACCAAACACACCCAGTAAGTTGTTGCAACAAGACTCCATCCAAGAAAAGGTAATTACAATCTATATTATAGTGCTGATAAATTTCGTATTTTCATCCTTATCTGTCACAGATGCCAGATAAGGACTAAAATATACTACACTTGGTACCTGGAAGATCAGCAGTATGTCCTCCAGGCCTGAGTGCAAATAGGGACGACCCCACTCACTTGATTGACTTGAACTCTTTGAAGAGGCCTGAGAACACTGGTGCATTTTCCTCCTTTATCCCTCTCAGATCCTATTTCTCCTATGCCTATTCCCCCAATTCTTTGTTTACCCACAAGAAAGTGGATGGTGTAGCTTAAGGATAAACCCCAAGCTACAACTGAAAGCTGGAGCAGAAAAACAACTTCTCCATTTCTGTTCTACCTGGAGAAGCAGCCTCTCCTCCCAGCTCCACTGCCATCAAGGATTGACCCGACTACAGAGAGAACCTACACTTTGGATCCAGGTCTGGGGAAGCTGGTGGGTTACCCCACTCCCTCTATGCACCCTTTCCCCTACTATATTTGTTTCTTTACTCTTTTCATTGACACCTCTTCTATTGCTCTACCATGCCTTTGTTATTTGCTTCCCCCTACACACTATGCATGGTGACCTTGATCTCTCTGAGGCTAGTCATCAAACCAGATCCACCAATTAGAACATTCTGTAAACCTTCTGTGTATAAATCAGTTCAAATTTTACTACTCTGTGTACATTTGCTTACAAATAGATCTGAATATAGGAGTTTCTGGTTTGTGCTTAAATATCAAAAACTTGATCTGATTTGATAAAATGAGCAGGATTTTCTGTTTCTGGGTGAAAAACTGACCTAAAACAGGTATTGTGTGTTAAACCTTGAAAAAACAGCAGACCAGTGACATTATTATATATTTTAATTTTTATTATGATTAGTTTTAATTATTATTAGTATAAGTTATTATTATTTAAGATTATTTATCATGAGTGTTATTTATTATTATCATTATTGCTATCCACTCTACCTTTTCTCCCTTCACTTTGCACCCGGATGAGTGTTTCCACCTGTACAGAGTTTGGTTCAGTAGCCATGGTGCCTTGGTGGACTGGATGCCATCCTGGGATCACTTTAACCCGGGTATGATAATATTAGGTCATCACCCACTCTACTGGTTAGTGGACCTGCCTATCTCTACTTCTCTTTATTACATACCCTTCTACCCCATTCCACACTCGCTCTCCTACCCACAGGGGTTCTGGCTGCCCAATGCACTTTTGTCCTTTTATGATCCTTGGCTGAGTGGCAGTGTATACAGGTAGGTCCCTACCTGCTACGAGGGTTGAAAGCCCCCTGGGTAAGGCAAGTATTAGGTATGGGGTGTGATGGACCATTGACTCTGCTCACCTCACTCCAAGACACATGGTGCCTATGCTGGCACCATCCCTTATTGCTCTAGTTTCAGGCCAATGTCGCCTAAATGCTGGGCCAGGGTGGCAAAGTCCATCAATGCTGGACGAGGGGCGATAATGTGTAAATGATCACACACAGAATTTCTGATCTTATGGAGACTTTTCTCTTAGCCTCCTCACTCATGGGGAGGTCATAGTGTCTACCTTCCATGAGGCCCCTCATTTCTTTTTCACTCTGATTATGGGACGAGGATGAAAACCGAGGGGCTCATTTGACCAGTGGAGGCTCTCCTCTCGCATATTTGGTTCTGCTGTCGGGGGTAGATCCGCCTCTCGAAAGGAGGTGGGTCCCTTTGCTTTTACAGGGTCATCTCCAACCATCACTGGAGAGGAGGTTTAATCTTCTCCTAGGGCTCTTGGTGTGGGGGTTTCCCCCTCACCTCCTTCTGTGAAGTCGCCCATGGATGACTCCATCTTGCAATGAATTGCATTCCTCCCTATACCATCACACGGGACTGACAAGAGCGTAGGCAGGCGGCCCCAAATCGACTAGTAGCGACTTTATAGAGCCAACCCCCGTAGGTGGGCAAATGAAAGTGAGTCTTGTTGGGCCATGTTCCCTTTGCAAACTCAAGACCAACTGAGAGGAGCTTCGGAGGCTCGTCTCATTTCGTTTTCCCTTAGCTATCTTTTTACCAGAGTTCATGCTGGGCTCATTCCTCCTTCTCCTCCTCTGAAGATATAAGGGTTTGGGGATCCTGCTATTGTAGGATGGGGGCTGGGCAGCAAGGTTTGAAAAAACCCTGGGGGGGGGTATTGTTCTTTGGGGGAATAAGGGGGCCAAAGCGATCAGAGCTTCCCTGCAAACATTGGCCAAATTATTGACAATGTTGGTAAATATTGATAAGTTCCAACATCTCCTGACCTAGCTAAAACACTTTGAAACTGCTCTAGACCAGGTATGATATTAATATTAGTAATAATGAAAATAATAACACTGTCAGCCTGTCAATAATAATAATACAGGGTGTTTAAAATTTTTTTATATAATTTGAGATGCATGTAAATATCACAGAAACTACATAGTCAAAGCAAATGAAATTAAATAGGCTTAATGTCGAGCAACATAAGATTTATTCCTCCAAATTTGAATGAGAAAATCACAGGTATGTGGATTCCATGAACGACTTTACAAATGTTCAATATGTGCACCGCTGAGACACGGCACATGTCAAGTCGGTAGTCCAGCTCATCCCAAACACACTTCAGCAGTCTTTGGTAACAGTCTCCAGTGCGGTAGTGATTCTATGCTTGAGTTCCTCTAGGTTTGCAGGAAGTGGGGGGGTGGAATAGACCAGTCCTTTCACAAAGCCCCAGAGAAAAAATCGCAAGGTGTCAGGTCAGGTGAATGTGGTGGCATTTTCAACAGCACATTGTCTTCATCACCAGCACACCCAATCAATCTCCCTCGCAGATTGTCATTGAGATAAGCCCGCACATTGAGCTTCCAGTGAGGTGGAGCCCCGTCCTGTTGTAAAATGAAGTCTTCTTGTTCACTCGCAATGAACTCATCCATTAGCCAGTTGTGAAGCATTTGCAGATAAACATGGCCGGTCACATTTCCCTCAAAGAAAAATGGGCCATGAAGATGATGGTTCTTAGAGATGGCGCAGAACACATTCCCCTTTCAGTGAGTCCCTCATGTGCTCAACTGTGGCATGGGAATTTTCTTCGCCCCAAATGCGAACATTATGCTTATTGACTTTGCCATCCGTATGAAATGACCCTTTTTTGAACTCTTTGACCTCTGACCCTGGCCAATGTGCAACTTCGATCCTTCCCCTAAAATTTCTAAAGTTAGCTCTATTTATCCTCCATAGCTCCAGGAAAAATAAAAATAGGATCTCCATGGGGTTTGAATCCATGGGCATTTATATATCATCAGGTTAGTGTATTTTCAGTCATTTCGCTCTACTGGGGCCGTTTATGGCATCAGACTGTTAATAAATAGTAATTTTGAGAAAGTTTGATGTATCTTGACACAGTCATCATATTTCAGTCTTTCCAAACACAACCTCTCCCCCTTCCTAGGCTGCACTGCCTTTTTTCAGTCTTAGATTCAATAAAACAAAAGATTATTATTTATCATTTCAGAAATGTGAGACAAACAACATAATAACTTTCAAATATAACAAATTTACAATTTTTATGAGCTATACAAAATGTTATTTAATACAAAACATTACACAAAAGATTATTTAAGACAAAATTAAAAAAGAAACTTTTCGACAACATTATTTAATAAATACCTAGGTACTCATTTGAACATAAGAACATAAGAACATAAGAAAAGAAGGAGACTGCAAAAGACCATTCATGGCCTACACTTGGCAGCTCCTGTTCCAGTCAACACACAAAAGATTTCTTACCAGAGAAAAGTCATCAACATTGTCACCATTTACAGGAGTTCGTCAGATCTAATCTACAATATACATAAAATGCATCCAGATGATTATGTCCATTCATGCAACCGCAAAATATAATTTCCCCACTCTAGAAAAATATATACATATGTACATAAAAAAAAGTCAGTCCCATCTAGCAGCCTTATCCATATATTTATCTAATCTATTCTTAAAACTACCCAGAGAGGAGGCTTCTATCACCTGTCTAGTGAGCCTATTCCATTCATCTAACACACGATTTGTAAACTAATTCCTCCCAATCTCCTTCCTAAACCTATACTTATCAAGCTTAAACCCATTGCTACATGTCCTGCCATGTTGACTAAGTATAAGAACCTTAGCCAGATCCCCTTTATTATATCCTTTTACCCATTTGAAGACTTCAATCAATTCCCCTCTGACTCTTCTCCTTTTCAATGTATGTAGATTTAGTTTTCTGAGCCTTTCACCATAAGGTAAGTTCCTTAGCCCACCAATCATCTTTGTCATCCTTCTCTGCACAGACTCAAGCAAATCAATATCCTTCCTATAATATGGTGACCAAAATTGTACTGCATAGTCTAGATGAGGCCTAACTAGCGCCAGAAACAGTTTTAGAATGACTTCAGCACTCTTACTGCTTACACTCCTCCTAATGAATCCCAATATCCTATTAGCTTTATTCTTAGCATTTAGGCATTGCTTTCTAGGATGAAGGTCTGAACTTACCAAAATACCCAAGTCCCTCTCACAATCGGTCCTCCCTAAAATTCTCCCATTTAATTTATAACTATTCAATGGATTATTTCTACCTATACTAAGTACACTACATTTGTCTATGTTAAACTTCATTTGCCATTTCTCGGCCCAATTGTACAGAATGGTCAATTCTTCCTGCATTACAACAGCATCAGAATCAGCGCTAATGGCCCTACCTAGCTTAGTATCATCAGCAAATTTACTCAGGTCACTACTTATACCTATGTCAAGATTATTAATATAAAATAAGAATAGCAAGGGACCCAAAACAGATCCTTGCGGAACTCCACTGCTAACACACCCCCACTCAGATTTAACTCCATCTATATTAACTCTTTGCTGTCTGTCACCAAGCCATGACTGAATCCACCTAAATATACTACCATCGATCCTGTGTGCTTTAACTTTGCTCAGAAGCCGTAAGTGTGGCACTCGATCAAAAGCCTTACTAAAGTCCAAGTATAAAATATCATAGTTTTCATCATTATCTGCTGCTTCATACACCTTACTATAAAAAGACAGCAAATTAGTCAGATATGATTTACCCTTACTAAAGCCATGCTGTGATTCTTTTATCAACTTATGCTTATCCAAGTGATCTCTAATATTCCTTGCTATAATAGATTCCATCATTTTCCCTACCACTGATGTCAAACTTACTGGTCTGTAATTAGACATATTTGTTTTATCCCCTTTCTTAAATATAGGTATCACATTGGCTTTCTTCCATGCCACTGGCATAATGCCACTCTCCAATGATTTTCTAAGATGCATGCTAGAGGCTCACTTAACACATCCTCACATTCTTTCAAAATTCTAGGAAAGACCTCATCAGGACCGGGTGCTTTACTACTTTTGATTTTATCAATTTCCTTTGTCACTATCTCCTTTGTGATCAAGATATCCTTTAATTTCTCTTCATCATTACCCCGAAAGATCATTGACACCTCAGGTATATTTAGAGTATCCTCCTGTGTAATTACTGAGAGAAAAAAGTCATTTAGCATTCCAGCCATTGAGTCCCTATCACTCACTAATTCTCCATTGGAATCTATAAGTGGGCCTATTTTATCTCTAACCTTAGTTTTGTATAATTGATAAAAACTTTTAGGATCTTCCTTTGCCCTATTTGCCACTTTAATTTCATAATTTCTCCTTGCTACTCTAATTAAATTTTTAACATCTCTTGCTAGTTCATTATATCTCTGCCTTAAGTGATCCTCTCCATTTTTTATTTTTCTATAAATGCCCTTTTTAATGCCAATATAATGTTTAATTTTATCTGTCATCCATTTTGGGTCATTATTTTTAGTCCTAATCTCCTTATATGGAATGTTAATGATCTGACCTGTAATTAATTGCTCAATTATTCTTTCATACTCCTCTTCAATTGTAATCTCTTCCTCCTGGTGATTATTGTCTCCACTAACTGATATCAGTGAATCTATTCATGATTTGATTTCATTACCTGGTTTCTGTACAACTGCCTCCAGGTAAGTCCTTAGCCCATTATAATTTGCTCTTCTAAAGTCAGGAATTTTAACATTCTTCATGGTACTATCAATACCATTCCATTTCATCTTGAATCTAATTTCACAATGGTCACTATTACCCAAATTTCCTCCAATCTCAGTATCCTTAATAACTTCTTCCCTATTTGTCAGAACTAAATCCAGTATATTATTACCTCTAGTGGGTTCGTTAATAATCTGCCTCAGAAAATTATCTTGGACAACATTAAAAAATTCCTCAGCCTCCTGATCACCCACAAGAGCTTCCCAGTCTATATTTCTGTAATTAAAATCGCCCATTATACACACATACTTACTTCTACATGCCCGTTCAATCTCCTGCCACAGAAGATTTGAAGCTTCCTTACTAAGATTTGGTGGTTGTATAATAATCCTATGACAAGCTTGTTTTTACCTTCCTTTACATTTAGCCATAATGACTCTGTGTTATCATCTAATTTAATTGTACTGTTTACACAACACTGGAGATTATCTTTAATATAAATAATAACCCCTCCTCCTCTCTTCCTATTCCTATCTGTATGGAACTTGTTAAAGCCCTCAATCTCAACCTCAGGTTTAAAGTGATTACCTGCCAAATCAAGCCATGCCTCTGTTATCGCAATTATATCAAAATTCTCTTCACTCGCTAACGCTCTTAAGAGATCTATCTTATTCCTTATACTCCGACCATTTGTGTAGTATATTTTTAAGGTTTTTTTATTATTCCCATCTTCATTGCATTGTGCTTTTTTATTCCTAGTTATCTGCTCATTCACTTGTGCATTAGTCCCCCTATACGCATCAGTATGCCCTCCCCCCTAGCTATTCCTCTATCTCTGCATCCCTTCCATTTCCTACACCTGCCCTCTATTCCTGTTATTCCCTTACCTCTAACAGCTTCTAGTTTCCCACCCGTAAGGACCTAATCACACTATCCAGCTCCCCCCATAGAACCTCAACACCTGCCCGACTAAGGTGGAGCCCATCCATTGCATACAACCTCCTATTCCCGTAAAACCCACCCCAGACATCTACAAACACCAATCCTAACTCCTCACACAGTCCTTTCACAAATTGAGCAGAGCCATCACTTTGTTTGCCTCATCAGACTCCTTCTTGCTAATCGTGTAGCTTCTTCCTGTTGCAGTTTTTGGTTCTACGGACACCAAAATGTCAGAGATGTCCAGAGTACCAGAATCTTTTATTTCAGGAAAGCAAAACTGTAAGAAGGGCGATGCAGGTGAAGAAATTTCGCAGTCACTTCTTGTGACTCTGGAAAAGCTTCAGGTATGCAAGCAAGCCACCAATGTCCATTGTAAATCACAGTGACATAGCCTGCAAGTTTTCCATTGAACACTGGACATGAAATATTTTTTTGACTGATTCTAATCTAAAAGTCTCACAGAGACTAAATAGGTGAATTTGGAGAGCCTCCTTTGATAATGAAATGAACGAATGAAGTTTTTGTGTGCCTAGAATAGTTTTGGTCATTTGTCTGGTTTTCAAAAGTTCTTCCTCCTGTTCATATTCCTTTTGAGTTCCATATCCAAACTTCATATTCCCAAGAGTTTCCGGGAATACAAACGAATCTCTTGGTGATAGAATCTGTTTGTCATAGGGTCTTCTCAAGCGCTCTTTAGTAGCCTCCCTTTTGATGGTGCCACCTACGCCATCTGATGGGCCCTTCCCATGGCTAGTGGCAAAAAAATGCCACTCTGCTTCTATACCATATTGCTCGTTATGCCAGCAAAGATTCTGGAAAGATTTAGTTTTTATACTGTGCTGCAGATCCGTCCGAAAAGTAGTAAATTTTCTTTCCCGTTTTGAATACTGATTTCAGATACTCTATCAACATTCATTGAAATAGATGCACTGACACATTATCGTAGATGTTACACTCTGAAATTATAGTGTATGAGTCATGGCAGAGTTTTCCATCTTTAATGTGATAAAACATCCAAGGATGTATTGTCACCTGTGCGCAATTCCAATGATATCCCTGGGCTGCATCTTGTATTACAAATGAATAGTTTTCTGAAAAATCACCAATTATTACAAATTCACTATCTGCAATATTGTTTTTCACAGTTTCCAAGTACTGTGCTTGTGATTTTGCAACAAAATCATGTCGCACCAAAGTTTCGACACAATCACAAAAACTATCCATGAAATCATCAAGCGATAATACCATGTTTACCAGCTCAGATCTATCAGTTGATGTGCACATTTTGAATTAAATATTATCCACATTCTCTTGTTCATAAAATCCAAATAGTTGATCCACAGGTGGACAGTATTTGCACGATCTCATGTAGCATGCTGGACGGGCTGGATTACATACGACGGAGGCAACTAGGTGGTGGTAAGAGGGTAGATCAGTGATATCCGACATCTTGGATCCAACGATCATCAGTTTTACATTTTGATGTATTGTACATACACCTACTGAGTGAGTATCACTGCCTCCCGCAAGAACACACTCACGTGGCTGTAGCATAGTAAACTTTGAGAATGATACTTTTACCCCAGGGTACTTCACTTTGAAACTGCTATGAAGTTCCTTCAAATTGTTGAGAACGAGTCGTTTCTGTAACCTTTGCTTTTCCCCTTCAATTCGCACTACTAGACAATTCTTCTTTCCTGCTAAAACCCGACTCATGGCATCACTAAGATAATATTCAAGGACTAAAGATTTTAGTTTCTCACGAAGCACACTGCCGAACTTAGGGTTAGGTGAAGCTAACATTCCTTTCTCCTTTAGTATATGGTGAGCTTGTACTGCCATTCTCTGAGAGCAATCAAACTCGTTCATGAGTTTTCTAATGCTCATATGGTTACAATTATGATTTGATCCGTACAGCTTGATTGCCGATATTTTTCCTTTAAAAACTGGATGACTTCTGGCATACAGTTCACGT
Source organism: Ceratothoa steindachneri (assembly GCA_963969495.1). Classification (NCBI taxonomy): domain Eukaryota; kingdom Metazoa; phylum Arthropoda; class Malacostraca; order Isopoda; family Cymothoidae; genus Ceratothoa; species Ceratothoa steindachneri. Next base: position 103,678,084 of record OZ018333.1, read on the forward strand.
TACATCTGTGCGGCACATCTCCTTGTTTTCATGAACTACTACCAAATTCAACTTTCTCCTAACAGATTCTTCAACTTTTAACCTTTTCTCAGGTACGTAAGTTGGATGCCTTTCGGCTTTCCTTTTATCAAAGGGGCTCTCACCGATGAAAGACAATGATTGGTTCAGTAAGTCAACTTCAACTTCCACAACATCTAAATCCTTCTTTTGGCTAGGCATCTCATTCAACTCCTGTTCAGATGCTGAATTTCTGGACTCCTCTGGAGTATTTTGCTCCATTGGTAACTGTGAAAGCTTCTTCCTACACACAAAACAAAGCTTATCATCTTTGCTAAGAAGAGATGAAAACTTCTGCAAAAGCTGAGCAAAAACATTTCTTAGGTCTTTCTTTTGCAGGGATTCAGCGGATCGCTGCAGTACTTTCGATTCGCCATCTTAATGAAACAAAGCCTGAAAAAGATCAAATAGTAAATTACTGTTTATAAACAATATACAATAAATTAATTAAAATAAACACCTATATAAATGATTGAAGCAATTATATCTAAAATTGCCAATATACAATATCAATATAGCTGCTTCAATCATTGCATTGTCCTAGAAAATTGGTAAGCAAAGAAAGATGTGCATAATAATCGTCAAGTATTATATCTTAGTAGAAATAGGTCAAAGTTTAGGTTCAAAGAGCTTTAGTTTGGTAGAATGGTTTATAACTTACAAACATTTCCATTAGCGCTTTTTAAGATTTGATTCTTCATAATTCGCAGAGAAATGGACAAAACACAAGAAAAAAGTAGGTACCTATTCAATGATCAACATTATTTTTAATCTTTTTTATGTTTTCTCAGTCCAGCGTTTCAACCCTAATAGCTATTAAGTTAGCTAGTGGCTACATCACAATGCATTGTTGAGAATAGGTTTATTACACTCTTAGTTTAATCTTTCTTCCATTCCTATTTTTGGAGGGTATAGCTATCTATATTCTGTAGGTACATTCAGTTTTGATCAAATTAAAGGATTTGGTGAAAATTGCCTTCTCTCATTTAAAATAGCTTGGCATAGTAAAAATATGTGATAAATTAAAAGTCACTATTAATTAATGGGTGTTCATTTTAGATGCTTAATAAGTAATAAATCATTCTCCTCTTTTTTATAATATAATAATTTGGTAGGTAGGTAGCTGTATAAAAATTATTAGGTATATCAAAAATAAAAAAAAAATTATACACCTGTAAATTATTTTAGGATCTGCAGATAATCTCTTAATTAATATTAAGTAGGTAGTTTAGAAGATATCTTGAAATTATTTTAATTTATATATTGAAGACATAAATGACATTGGTATCTGAAAAACATACATTAATTAGTTAAGGATTAATGAAAGGCAGTTAAAGACCTCTTTTCATGTTACATTGATTTGGCAAGATTACCTATATAAAGTTGCTACCTAGGTATATAAGGTATATATAGGAAGTGATGTATTATTTATTGATTCAAAAAGATTATATAAGAGGTATATAGGCCATGCCATGGTTAGGACTTACCATAATTTGTGGGTCAATAATACTTTTAGTAGGTATACCCAGTGTCACATAATTGCCCATAGATTCTAAACCCATGGAGATCGCATTTTTATTTTTTCTGGAGCTATAGAGGTTAGAAAGAAGTAACTTTAGAAAAATATTTGGGATGATCTGAGTTGCACTTTGGCCGGGGTCATGTCAAAAATTGTTGTACTAAAATCACTCAGATTGGTTAATTCTGGACAAAGTTATGACTTCTCAAATATTTTGGGTGTATCAGTTTGACTAAAAATTGATCTGGCCGTTAAATATGACCACAATGACCAGATAGGCCTCATACTTAGTATGTTACCTTTATTCATCATAACGAACAAATGATGTAAATTTCATGCAATTCTGTGACCAAGGTGTCAGGAGGGTTTGTACACTTCATGTAGAATGCCTCTCCAGCATGTTGGCTAAGGGCAATATGATCCTTCAAAGGGTAGCTCTAGCTAGTGTGATTGGTTCAAGACCCGAAGGTGACCCATTCTCGGACGGGAGCCTTTTGTCAAATACGTTGAATCCCTCCGAAGCGGCCATGATTAGTGCCCTTCGGACACTTCAGGGCACTCCTGTGAGTGTGACGCCTCACTCTACCATGAACTTCGTGAAAGTAGTTTATGCGAGGAAACTCGTGGACTACTCCATAGCTGACATCACCTTAGAGCTAGCCAATCATGGGGCGGTCAAAGTCCAGCGTGTGATGAGAAAACGGGGATGTGCCTCGAGACCCACCCCTACACTCTTCGTCATGTTCGACTGTGACAAGCTGCCAGGTGGTATCGCTACCGCGTGAAGGCATTCGTGCCACTGCCGCGTTGGTGCTATTACTGTCACCGTTTGGCCATACTAATCGCTCCTGTCGACGTGCAAAGTCGGGGTTACCCGAAGTCTGTGTAAGTTGCTCCAAGGCCTCACACGATAAGTCAAAATCTTGTGTGGCCAAGTGTGTCAATTGCGGAGATCCGCACCCCGCTTCTTCGAAAGAATGTGGTGCGTATCTCGTTCAGAAGGAAATTCTGCCCGTTTAGGCTCAGGATCGTCTCTCATTTTGCGAGGCTAAGGACTTGGTCCTGGCGCGGCCGGGGCTGCGCGGGACGTCATATGCCTCAATTTTGAAAAAGACACCATCTGCTCCTGGCCCCTCCTGGCCCTTCCAGGCCTACCAGCACAGTTGTTTCCGAGGCCTTTCTGAACACTTCTGCTGGTTCTACCCACCCCTGCCGCTCCTCTGGAAAAGCTGGCGGCACAAAGGGTTCACACCCAGCCTCGGCTAAAACAAGGGTGCCCTTTCCCCAGCGTGACCAGCCACGCGCCTCCACCGAGTCGTTAGACTCAGAAGAGGCCATCTTCTGGAGTTCCTAAGACTGCCCCCCGAAAGAAGGACAGCCAATGGTAGGCTGGTAGGCTCGGAGACGGTGGATCCTCCAAAAGAGGGACCCCCGCCTCCGAAGCCGCCCCGCTCGCATAAGGTTTCGAGGCGGAGGGAGGAAAAGACTCGCATGGCGAAGCCCGCCTCCCCCGATAAGTCCTCGAAGGAGACAGCGCCCTTAGTTCTGCCTCCGGGAAGCGTACCGCCATTCCCGTGAGGGTCTTCTGTTCGAAGAGGGCCCCCACGTCTCCGAGCTAGGCCTGAGGGGCATATTCCTTCAATGGAATTGCAGTGGCCTCCGGGCCAACTGGAGGAGTTGCAGAGACTCGTCTCGTCCCGTTCCCCGTTAGCTATCTTTTGCACGAAACCATGCTGGGCGCGTGCCCCGTGCCCACCCTCCCGAGGTATAAAGGTTTTGCTACTCCCCCACCACGGCATTGGTGCCGGGCGGGATGATGTGCGATTTACACACGGCCTGATGTCTCTGTTCTCTTCCTTTTAGATACCTCCTATCAGTCAGTAGCTGTACAGCTGCACTTAGATATTAGGTCCTTTCTCTTGCTCGGAGATTTGAACGGTAGACATCCTCTGGGGAGCCTACTCGATTAATCCCCGAGGTCAAGTCCTTGCCGACCTATTCGACGAGCTGGAGATTTGTGTCCTAATTGTGGATGAGTTTACGCATCACGCCCGAGAACCGCTTCAATTTCCTCTCTCGATGTATCTTTGTGCTCTCCGGATGCACAGCCTGACTTTAGGTGTGGGGTGGTCGATGACCTGATGACCTCCATGGTAGTGATCACTTTCCCATTCAAATATTTTCTGGCCCACTGCCGCCCGAGAGCCCGCCCTGGTGGTGCTTGGCGCCGGCGCGGTGGTCCACATTTCAGGAAATGACTAATTTCTCTATCTCAGTCAAGGAGTTTAGGTCGGTAGATGAGGCCGTTGAGTTCTTCTCCGGCAACCTCATCGCCTTGGGTCTAAATACTATTCCTAGAACGTCTGGCCGCTTTGCACGCCGATCACTCTCGTGGTGGTCAGCAGAGTGTGATACGGCCCTCAAACAGAAGCATTATGCCTACATGCGCTATAAGCGCCGCCCGAACGATTTCACTGCCAGTCAATTTCGTCGAGTTGTGCTAAGTTCCGGTATATTTCGAAGCACGCCCGCTGCCCTTCTTGGCGCTTATACGTGTCTAAACTTAACGAGAAGATCCCTCTATCAGAGGTGCGGAACAACTGAAAATGATTCGGCGCAAGTTCTCGCAGGACATCTCTCCTGTTCTCCAAGAGAATGAGACCGCAATCTCGGACCATGCGTTGATGGCAGAATCCTTCGCGACAACTTTCTCCACATTATATAGCCGAAATGCTGCTCTGCCACCATTTAATGTGCTTAGTGATGTCGCGGAAGGGTGACGACTGGACTTTAACTCGAGAGGCAGAGAACCCTTAAGACAGGTTTACTCAGTGTTTTGCGTTCCGCTTTCGCCTCGTGCGAGCACACCACCCCTGGACCGGACGATATCCCGTACACCATGCTTCAACACTGGGTGAGCGAGGCATCGCGTTTCTGTTATATTTATTCAACAGGATCTGGTAAGAAGGTAGGTTCCCATTTTCCTGGCAAATCGCTACTGTGCTTGCTTTTCGCACACCCCGGAGAGATCACTCTACCCCACCTGGTTTCCCCTGAATCTTACTTAACTACCTCCGCGTGCAAGTTGGTGGAGAAATTGGTAAATGTTATATTAGCCTTTCTGCACAGTGGAGGCCACCTATCTTCCGCACAGTGCGGCTTCCGCAAGTTCCACTCCACGTCGGATGCTCTGCTCCGACAGGAAAATGACGTTTGCGAGGCCTTCCTTCGTAGACAGCACTACGCCACGGTGTTTTTCGATCTGGAGAAAGCCTATGATAGCGCATGGCGATACGGTATCATGGAGACTCCACACGATGGGGGCGAGGGGACGCCTCCTAATCTTTATTTTCCGAATTTTTGTGAGAGCATCGATTCCGCGTACGCATGGGGGGAGGGAGCCCTCTCCGGCCCATTGGAGCAGGAAGAGGGTGTCAGGAAGGAAAGTGTCCTCAGTGTCACACTTTTTGCGCTGAGCATCAACAGCATCACTTCGGTCCTACCGGATGTTCTCGCTACGCTCTACCTGGACGATCTTTCTATCTCTCTTGGCGCAGCCCAGATGCCAACTCTGGATCATAGACTCCAACAGGCCTTGAACCGATTTACTTTAGCCAAGACTAAGGAGTTGCACTTCTGCCGCCATCGGCGCTCCACCCTAACCTAGATTTGTTTTTAAATGCCCTGCGCCTGGAAGTGCTGGACTAGCACCGTTTCATTGGTCTTGTATTTGACTGACTCCTCACCTGAGAGGCTCATATTTGCAGCTTTAGGGTCTCATGTACCCGCGTCATGGATATTTTTCTCTCCGTGACGCTTAGCGCTTGGAGCGCTGATATGGCTACTGCCTTATTTTTTTAGCAATCCTTTGTTTGTTCGAAGCTTGACTACGGATGAGAATTTTATGCATCCACAGCCGAGCGTGTATTGCGGAAGGCGGGCTCGATCCACTACGCCGACCTTCGCCTGGCAACCGGTGGCTTTCGCACTTACCCCATTGAGATCCCCCTCAGTCGCCAACAGATAGAGATAGCAGCTGATCTCTAAGATGTCTATGCTACCGAGAGACACTAGTCATACCCTAAGCTCTGGGTTTAGGACCAGGAAACTTTCGAGAGCTAGGTATAGCTCTCGGGCCGTTGTCGCCCCTGGATCTGCCCATGACGAAACACTTGAGGGTACCACCTTTTATTATTTGTCGCCACTCCTCTGCTCCCAAAGCTTCTACAGCGCCAGGAGTATTATGTTCGACCTTTTCGGAGCACACTTCGTGTCACCGTTTGATCCTTGCCAGTGTATATAGATAGCTCCAAGTCCCAACAGGGGGTCTTTTTCCACGTCGTCCCTCTGCTTGAACTCAGCAGGGTTCTGCCAGGCGCTGCATTTGTCTTAACGGACGAGCTGGTTGCAATACGCCGCTCGGTACGGGAGATTACGCGACGTGCCTTGTTCGGAGACCGGATTGTCATTAATAGTGACTCACAAAGCGCCCTGAGTGCTCTCGGGGCATTCGAATCTCCGCATCCCCCGGGTTTATCGATATCCGTGACGTTACTATTTTGGAGAGCCAGGCAGCCTCCACTATATTTTACCTTTCCTGTGTGTTCATTTTGTGTAGTTTACATGATCATGCTCCTGATGGGGTTTTGGGCATGCATATCCCCCTACGTAGGAGCATTCTTCCTTCTTTCCTTTTTCTTTATCACGTTCTTTAGTCAGTCCGTGCCAGTTGGTATCGCTCTGCGTGAAGTTATTCGTGCCACTCACAGCATTTTGGCCATACAACTCACTCCCCTTTGCATTTCCCTCGCCAGCGCTCTCTGATAGGCTACATTCTCTGGCCAACCCCCCTGTAGGCCTTTGACCATATCTCATGTTTGGGTGTCCCTGTCGTGCAATCTATTCCATCAATCAATATGTCTACCTTTTTGGGCCTCTCCTCCAACATATATATATATATATATATATATATATATATATATATATATATATATATATATATATATATATATATATATATATGTTGTCCCTGTTCTACTCTACTCTTTCTTTCTGAAACACGTCTCAGCGATCATGCCCTCGTCGGTGAGTGCCAACAGAGATAGTGTTCTTGAATTAAAAAAAAAAGATCTCTTGCTCAATCCATACAGAAGATTCAAAGTCGAGTCGCAATTTGAGCGCAGCAGCGGTATATCAGTTATCATTGCAGCTAACCTTGCTTAGTATATCCTATATTTAACTATTGAATTATTACATTCTTTTAAATTTCCGCCTTATTTTTACTTTTCACAATTTTATTATTCATATTGATTCTAGAACTTTTTCAATCCCTTCGTTCTATCGGCTCTTCTTATCCCTCTATCTAACGAATTTGTGGGTGTCTGATGCGGACTGACTTAGGATATAATATCACTTTATTGTCAGTTCATAATAAAGTGGGAATCCAAACGATTTTGGGATGGGTGGGCTCCATACCCTTCCTATTACAGGAATGCTTTTGTACCCCAGAAAGATCGTGAACGAGAGATTTTAAAATAACTGTTTCCTTTTCAGATGGAATCGGGTTCATCCAGTAACCTTAAGATTATTCTACAATTTAGTGGTATGATATCACCTCGGGCCCTTTGCTCTAATCAGGATGCCATAAAAGTTAGTAAGAAACATTCATATAATCACACTGGTGAGAACCCATTCAGATGCAACCTTTGTCCTTATCAAGCTGTAACAAAAAAAAATGTTAAAAGACATTCAAGGACTCACACTGGAGAGAAACCTTTTAAATGCAGTCTTTGCCCTTATCAGTCTGCAAAGAAAGTTCATCTTAAAAGCCATTCATATACTCACACAAGTGAGAAGCCTTTTAAATGCAGCCTTTGCCCTTATCAAGCTACAAATAAAGGACATGTTAGAATACATGCAAGGACACATACGGGAGAGAAGCCTTTCAAATGCAGCCTTTGCCCTTATCAGACGGCAACTAAAGGATCTCTTAAAAACCATTCATATACTCACACAGGTGAGAAGCCTTTTAAATGCCTTTTTTGCCCTTATCAGGCTGCAACGAAAGTTCTTCTTAAAAGACATTCATATACTCACACAGGTGAAAAGCCTTTTGAATGCAGTCTTTGCCTTTATCAGGCGGCAACTAAAGTTTCTCTTAAAAAACATTTATATAATCACACAGGTGAGAAACCTTTTAAATGCAGTCTTTGCCCTTATCAGGCTGCAACGAAAGTTCATCTTAAACGACATTCATATACTCACACAGGTGAGAAGCCTTTCAAATGCAGTATTTGCCCTTTTCAGGCTGCAAATAAAGGACATGTTAGAATACATGCAAGGACTCATACGGGAGAGAAGCCTTTCAAATGCAGCCTTTGCCCTTATCAGACGGCAACTAAAGGATCTCTTAAAAACCATTCATATACTCACACAGGTGAAAAGCCTTTTAAATGCAGTCTTTGCCATTATCAGGCTGCACAGAAAGGAGATGTTAGAATACATGCAATGACTCATACGGGAGAGAAGCCTTTCAACTGCAGGATTTGCCCTTATCAGTCTACAACGAAAGTTCTTCTTAAAAGACATTTATATACTCACACAGGTGAGAAGCCTTTCAAATGCAGGCTTTGCCCTTATCAGGCGGCAACTAAAAGTTCTCTTAAAAACCATTCATATACTCACACAGGTGAGAAGCCTTTCAAATGCAGGTTTTGCCCTTATCAGGCTGCAAGGAAAGCTCATCTTAAAAACCATTTATATACTCACACAGGTGAGAAGCCTTTCAAATGCAGCCTTTGTTCTTATCAGGGACAGAGAAAGGACAAACTTGTTGCACATTTAAGAACTCACACTGCTAATAAATAAACCTTAGAGAGAAGCAAAATGTTAATTCGCTATAAGCGTCGCCCGAACAATTGCACCGTGAGGGAATTGACCGAGCGTTTCCGTATTGGTCAGTCGAGCGTGAGGCGGTCGACAAGCAGAAGGATGCTGCCCTACTCCTATTTTGTTTGACTTCTTGGTGTTGATCGCATTTTCCGGGCGAGGGTAGGCGGGCGAAAAAAAAGGAAATGTCTTTGCTCTTTTGAAAAGAAACCGTAAAGTTGGCCAAAGAGGACAGTATGAGAGCTCTAAGAACTTGGAATAAAAATATTAACCCTAAAACACAAAGGATGATAAGACGTACACAACATGTCATTGAAACCACTTTCCCAAAAGATGGTGCTGGTGCACATTATTGCCAAACTGGTATGAATGGTGATGTCCGCGGCATCCCTGCCCACTACCGCCATTATATATCGCTGGTAGGAGCGAAAATTCTGCTGCGCAGCCCCCAAGTAAGCAGCCCCTATCTGGGTTTTATCCGTCCCTTTTCGACACTCCCGCAAGCCGATATCCTTCCTTCTCAAACAACAAACCTGATGATAGATAAACTCCACTGCATCTAGTTTATAAATTATGGCATAATTTTCTTTTTCTGTCAACGTCTTGATCTCAAAATAGAAATCCAAGCCCACGACATTTCTTTTTAAGAAACCCGTTCAGATTAGGGCTTTAAGGAAGACAAAGTTCATCAAATCCAGAGTATCTCTCATGACTCTGTAACCGTATTATATTAAAGTTATCGGTCTCCTTTTGCTTAATAGGCATATATCGGGTGGTAGGTTAGCCTTTAGGGCTAGTATATTTAATGTCAAGAGCACCCACCCCTCCTCGGTCACGGTGTTTCCAGAGACTCATCGCGACACTTCTCCTACCTTGTCGGTGGAGAGGGGGCTCCGCCGGCTCCTTTACCTTTTACATGGCCATTGTTATGGCATTAATAATCTCTTGACCCCTCTATCTCCTTTCCCTCTCTGGGACCTTTTCCTTCTTCATGCGGTGGTTCCAGAGAGGCTCTGTCTTTCTCGTGGTGAGGGGCTCCTCCCTAAGGCCCTTGGGGGACCCTGGTGCTGCAAACTATACTTTTAATGCACCCCTCTATTTCTCTTAATGCCAAACGTTCTTCAGCATTTCTTCGTTCGTTGGATCCCTATGCCAACGATCTGGACGCAGATTTATATTATCCTACCTTTCTGGTCTTGATTTTGTCATCTGACACCCCACTTGCAAAAGTGGCTGTGTTCGACGGTAACCAAACATTTTAGTCTCACTATGGTGAGCCCCGTCGGATGTGGCCATGAGTTAGTGGTGATATACTAGTCGAGGCTTCATCTCAACACAATCTTGTGCGAAATCACTCTTCGATAGCACAAGCTCGCTTAACCAACCGTCTTGCCCCATCCACGTCTGAATTTGGCCAAAGTGCCATGCATTCAAACGAATTAAGAAGGCAGGCAGGCTGCCAATAATTATTGCCTAGCGACGCGATAGGCCCAACGCTCTTAGGGGGACGAGAGCAGGCATGGTTCCTGAGGTAACCCAGCCCTAGATAGGATCTTCCATTGGGCCGAACCCGGGCTTGGTCGCAAGCACATAACCCGAGTCCGCCCCTATTAAAGCTGCTCCTAAGATCGTTGGGTTATTGAGGCCTCACACGGATAGGAGGGGGTCTTCTCTCCTGGCTATTGCTCCTGTGACGGGCAGGACCTCCATTTCAGAAAAGGATGTTGACGAGGTTGGCCAATCTGGCCTAAAGGGGAGAAGAGAAGCGAGTTTTTTCCCTACCCTCCTCTTCTAAAAAGAAATAGACTAATGGCCCCTCTCCCGCCGCGGGTACGGACGGGTCTGCTGTCAATTTGGCAAAGCGACCACGCCAAGGTCGGCACGTCGGCCTCGCTGCTCTCCCGTGTGTTGAGACCCAAACGAAAGCCAGAACTGTGCTGAGCGGAGCCTCGATTACGTCGGGCCGATCATTCAGAAGCTACCTGGCGTTTTCGAGCCCGCTTAATTCAAATGCTTCATTGTTATTCGCTCCAGCGATGGCATCATGTTGGCTAAGGGCAATATGATCCATCAGAGCAGATCTCTAGCCGGTGTGATTGGTAGAGAGCCGAAGGCGACCCGTTTCTCGTACGGGTCCCTTTAGGCGAATGTGTCAATCGAATCCCTTCGATGTGACCATGATTAGTTCCCTTCGGACACTTTATGGCACGTCAGTGACTGTGACGCCACACTCTACCATGAACTTCGGGAAAGTAGTAGTTTATACGAGGGAACTCGTTGGCTACTCCATAGACGATATTACCTTAGAGCTGGCCGACCATGTGGAAATCAAGGTAAAACGTGTTGAGAAAACAGGGATGGACCTCGAGACGCACCCCTACAATCTTCGTCACGTTTGACGGTGACAAGCTCCCTTAGTTGGTGCGTGCTAGTTGGTATCACTACCGCATGATGGTATTCGTGTCACTGCCGAGGAGGTGCTACTACCCTAACCGCCTCGGCCATGTTATCGCTCGTGTCACACTCTTTGTCCTGAGTATCAGCGGCATCACCCCCGCGTTGCTGGAAGATGTTCTCGCTATGCTCTACGTATACAGCCTTTTGACCTCTTTTGGCGTGGCTCAGATACAAACTCTGGAGCATCGACTCCGACAGGCATTGAACCGCGTCTCTCACTAAGCCGAACCGCACAGGCTTCGGTTTTCTTTAGCGAAGACTAAGGTGGTGCACTCCTGCCGCCATCCACGGCTCCACTCTGACCGTGACTTGTTTCTAAATGGTGTTCGCCTGGATGTGATGAATTCCTACAGTTTCCTTGGTCTCGTATTCGACTGATGTCCTCTGGGAGGCTCATATTCGCAGCCTAGGGTCTCTTCTACCCGCGCCATTGATATTATTTGCTCTCTGCACTTCAGCACCTGGGGTTCTGATAGGGTTCCCGCCTTATTTCTCTATCGAATATTTGTTCTTTCAAAGCTTGACTACGAATGCGAGTTTTATATATCCGCAACCGAGTGTATATTGCGGAAAGTAGACTCAATACACCGCACCGCTTCCCGCCTGGCGACTGTTGCCTTTGCACATCCTTCATTGAGAGCCTAGTTATCGATGCTGGAGAAAGCTACGGACTCTACGGCGTTATGAGTGCATTAGGGGTCTGTACGCACAAACCTGGCAACTCCCTCAGGCGCCAACGGCTCTCACTTCATTAGCAGATCTCGACGTTGTTTATACCGATGAGAAACGCCTGCCATACTCTAAGCCAGTTTGCTTTACGCCTAGGAAACTCCTTCAAGAGCTCTGTGTAGCTCTCGGTGCGGTGGATCCCCCTGGGTCTGCCCAGGACGCCACCCTGGAGGATACCACCTTTGACTATTTGTCGCCACACCTCTTTCAAAGCTTCTACAGCGCCGGGAGTATTACGTTCGGCCTTTTTTGGAGCACACTCCGTCTCACAATGTAACCGTCCCGTTGTATACGGACGGATCCAAGTCCCAGGATACGGTCGGTCTACACGCCGTATTCCCTCTGTTTGAAGTCACCAGGGCTCTGTCTTTCTACATGGCGAGCTGGTTTCAATGCACCGTTCGCTACAGGAGATAATGCATCGTGCCTGGTTCAAAAAACCGTATTGTGATCTATAGCGATTCAAAATCGTCTTAAGTGATCTCGTGGCATTGAAATCTCTGCATCCTATGGTTCGCGATATCCGTGACGCCACCGTTTTAGCGAACCAGTCCAATTTCGAGATTTTTTTCTGCTGAGTTCCTTGAAATGTGGGAATGAGGATCGCAGAGAGTCCGCGAGAAATGGGCAACCGGACCAGCGTTTCGCTCTTCCTCACACCGATTAAATGGCAAGAATCAGGGCAGCCTTCCGGCCTCCTAGGCAAATATGAGGGGAACTTAGAGTTGCGCGCAACTTCCCATGTACTTTAAGCCCCTATTTTGGGACGGCTTTAGGTTCCTTTGTGTCGTCTCCGAATTGGACGCATCGCCATTTTATTGCGTGCTCGCCTGTACCTTATTGCGACGACTGCGTTGTCTTTCAGACTGTTTGCCCATTCCTGTTGAAACTCCCAGACTGGCTTATCTTCGCGCACGCTACATGTCTCATTAACAGGAAGGTTGACCGTATCGTTACCACTTGTTCCTTGTACTTGTGATGGGTTCGTGTACACAGACCTGGCAGCTATTTTACTTTTTGGATGAGGCTGGCCTCCTCTCCTTTAGTTGAGACTCATCGTTGTAAGTCCCATGTTACTCCGCCAGGGGAGGCGGGCCTTTCTTCGACGCCGGAGTGCACTTCCCTGTTCATTTTTTAACTATTTGTTTTTATTTGTTATTTTTTATCTTGTTTCTTGTCTTTGTTCCTGTTTTATCTTTCGGCGGTTGCCCCTTTTCTTTCTCACTTTTCTCAAACCATGGAAATATCACTCTACCCCGGCCGGTTTCCACCCAATCTCTCCTACCTCCTGTGTGTGCAAGTTGATGTAGAAATGAATAAATGTTAGGCGGCCTCTGCTGTCCAGAACAAAAGCTAAGCTGTCTTCTGCACCGTTTCCTTGTTGTTATTTTTGCCCGACGCCTGAAATGGCAGGCTCATATTCTCAGCCTTAGCGTTTCTTGTACCCGCGCCATATTCCCTATGTGTTCTCGTGATGTTCATCACCTGGGGGGGGGGAGGGTTGATAGGGCTACTGCCTAACTTAACTACGGATGCAAGTTGTATGCATCCGCAGCTCAGCGTCTATTACCCGGCGTCTTCCTCAGTCGCCAACGCTCTCACGGCGTTGGCAACCGATCTCGACGGTATCTATGGTGCTGAGAGACGCCAATCTTCCTCTAAGGTCTTTGCATTTAGAGCTCGCTATACCTCTTGGGTCGGTGTCGCCCCTGGTTCTGCCCAGGACGCCATCCTGGACGGTACCACAGAGGCCTGCTGTAATTTCTGGGTGCATTTATCCTGTCAGTTGAGTTCGACGCGGGAGACTTCCGTCACTTCGTGGCATGGTTGCCGATATATCTACATGCCATATGAACGGTAGATACCACCTATAGCGAACTTATTCGATTCGGAAGACATTAATTTTATATACCTTTCTTACCACTTTGGTACTCGTGAAGGTGACCCTAGAGACCGAGACGTTTGAAGGGTTCCCTGTTACTCCGTACGCAACGCCAGAAGGTGCCGGTAGTGCACCCACAGGAATGTTCCCCAGATTTGGAATACTGAAATATGGGACCCCTAAATTGGAGAGGCAGTTAAACACTACTGGACACATACAACTTAGGTGAAGCTGGGATCCAGATTGTCCAGGATCTGCTTCATAAACTTCTTTTATTTTAAGGTGTGTTCATTGTAGATTTTGTTATAAACGGCTGTTCATTAAATATGCAAAGCTTATATTATTGTATTCATGCATATTTTGCAGAAAGTCACTTTATAACTAAAGTGACTTGCTATAATATAATGAGTAAATTGCAAAAAATAAAAATGCATATGATGAAAACCTTTCCATAATCCTTTCAAAATTAGTTTCCCGATTGTTATTAGTGTTATTTTGTATTTGCCATACCTTGCACTCCTCCAGCTGCTTATTTTAACTACGAGTCCATATATCCTGTGTTTGAGACCACCCCGACAATTAGATCGCTCATGCGGACAGTGTTTATTTCGGTGGAGAATGGAATAGAGCCACGTGGCCACCTCCAAGATTTAGAATTGGGAAAGTGAAGAAAAGAGTGGAGTCACCCGTACACACACTTTTCGGATTCTACAAGCCAGATGTGTGTAGTTTATCATATGTCCCTCTTACTCCCCACTTCACCCCGGCTTGTTTCAAGTTACCGAGCATTGCCAAGCACCTCCACCTCCAGATTAAGAGCCCGGAGGACATGGCAATAAAGATAGACTTGAAGAAAGGTTTCTACTATTTTCCCTTGCATCCGAAGGTAAGGCATCAGGGAGAGATTTCAATGTCCCGAGAGCACTCAGGGCGCATTGTGAGTAGTTATAAATCAAAATTCGGTATCCGAACCTGGCACGTCGCGTAATCTCCTGTACCGAGCGGTGTATTGCAACCAACTTGGCCGTGTCTAGGGCCTGGCAAAGCCCCCCTGAATTAAAACAGAAGGGATATGGCGTGGAAACTGAACCCCTCTTGGAATTTGGAGCCACTCGTATACACTGGCACGGTTCCAGCATGACAAAAAAGTGTGCTCCAAAAAGGCTAAACACACTACTCCCGGCGCTGTACAAGCTTTGGGGGCAAAAGAGTGGCAACAAATGGTCAAAGGTGTTACCATCCAGAGTGGCGTCCGTGCAGAACCAGGGGCGCCACTGACGCAAGAGCTATACCTAGCTCTTGAAGGAGTTTCCTGGCCCTAAACCCGAATGGCTTAGGCTATGAATGGCGTCTCTTTGCAGCATAGGCACCGTCGAGATCAGTTGCGAAAGCAGTGACAGCTATTGGCGACTGAGAAGGGCGCCTGGCTCGCGCGTACAGGCGAATAATTCACTGTGCACGACGCAAAGTGAGTGGCATCTCCCCAACATCGACAAGTAGGTTCTCAATGGAGAAGGTGTTGAAGTCACCGGTCGAGCTTCGAGCGAACAAAGGATTGATAAAAAAGTAAGGAAGTAGCCTTATCATCGCCCCAGGCGCTGAACGTCACGGGACGTACAATATCCATGGCGTGGGTACAAGAGACTCTAAAGCTGCGAATATGAGCCTCCCAGGTGAGGCGTCAGTCAAATACAAAACCAAGGAAGCGGTGCGAGTCCACCACTTCCAGGCGCACCCCATTTAGAAAAAATTTGGGTCAGGGTGGAGCCGCGGATTGCGGCAGAAATGCACCACCATAGTCTTGGTCAAGAAAAATTAAAGTCTGTGCGCTTCGGCATAGCGAGAGTCGCAGTTCAATGCCCATTGTAGTCGACGCTCCAGAGTTGGCATCTGAGCATCACCAAAGGAGATCGAAATGTCGTCCACGTAGAGCGAGGCAAGAACATCTTCCGGCAGCCCTGAGGTGATGTTCAGAGGAAAGGGTGTGACACTGAAGACACTTTCCTGCGGTACACCCTCTTCCTGCTCTATTGGGGCAGAGAGGGCCATCCCCACCCCTACGCGCAATCGACGATCTCGCAAAAAATTCAGATATTAAGATTGAAAGGCGTGCCCTCGTTCCCATCGTGTGGAGAGTCTCCATGATACCGTATCGCCATACGGTATCATAGGCCTTCTCCAGATCGAAAATCACGTTGTCATAGTGCTATCTACGAAGAACTGCCTCGCAGACGGCATTTTTCAGTCGGAGCAGAGTACCCGACGTGGCGTTAAATTTGAAGAAGCCGCACTATGCATAAGACATATGGCTTTCATTGTTTATAAAATACATTCTATGGTAATCTAACAGGTACTAATTTCTTCATCAACTTTCACACGCAGGAGGCTAAAGAGATTGGGTTGAAATCTGCTGGCGCAAAGTGATCCGTTCCCTGTTTGCGAAAAGAGAGCACAGTATTGATTTGCCAGGTGTCTCGGAGGATGCCTTCTACCAATATTCTGTTGAACAAATTTAACAGAAAGCCTATGCCTCGTCACCCAGGTGTCGAAGCATGGCGTACGGGACACCCTCCGGACCAGGGAGTTAGAGTAAACGTGTCGTTGAATGGTTCTCCGCCTCTGGAGGTAAAGTCCAGGCGGTGGCTTTCCGCGACATCAGGATGTGCAATGAATGCTAGTTGAGCGGCATCCTAGGTAGAGAAAGTGGTCGCGAAAGATTCCGTCACGTACGCGGGGTCGGAGATTGCGGTCCCATTCTCCTGGAGAACATGGGGATGGGGGGGGGGGGGGCGAAAACTTCCACGAATCCCTTTTGCCTCGTTTCTACACCTTACCTAGAGCGGTCTTCCCTTTAAATGAAGACACGTATGCCTGCCAGGAAAGGCGGAGGGCGTCTCGAAATATACTAGAATCCTAGCTCGACGAAATTCACCGACAGTCAAGTCGTTCGGGCTGTGCTTATAGCACATTTATGCACAGCACTTCTGTTTAAGGGCCTCCTTACACTCAGCTGACCAACCCGGGATTGATTGGCATGCAAAGCGGTCAGACGTTCTAGGGAAGCTGGAATCTCAGGTGGCAACGGCCCAAAAAATGATATTTGAATAGGAAAGTGATCACTACCATGGAGGTCATCGATAACCACAGGCTGTGCATCCGGAGAGCAAAAATATAGATCGAACCAGGAAAATGAAGCGGTTCTCGGGCAGTGATGCGTAAACTCATCCATATTTAGGACCTCTATCTCCTCCTCAACGATCAGGTCGGCAAGGACTTGACGTGATCGAAGTCTCCCGAGTCGAAGTCAGCTGACGGTGGAATGTACGCAGAATAAATACATATTATACCTCCTTCCAGGGGCAGCTGCACAGCTACTGCTTGATAGATGGTGTCTGAAGCGAATGGAAAAAAGGAGAACTTGTGGGGGTCGAACCAAGTAAAATATTTGAATGAAAAATTCACACGGTTCACCCATTGAACCTTATAAATGGGAAGACTGTAGATAGAGGGGAGTGGGAAAATGGGCAAAGAAAAAATAATAGCGTAGGTGAGTTGCGAACAGCTTCCCGTGTCGCTGGACCACTGTTAGCCAGCGGCGAATCCACTCCGCCATCCTGAGTCTAAAAAGACTCATTCAAACGAAGCTTTTAAGCCGCTCGCCTGCACTTCTCGTACGCTATAAGACAAATTCCCGGTATGTATTATTCTCTTTCGTAAATAGGAAGATGAACTTCTTGCTTTGTATTATTCTCTTTCGTAAATGGAAAGTTAAACTTCCGGGTTTGTAGTATTCTCTCTTTTGTAAATGGAAAGTTAAACTCACCAGTATGCAGTATTTTTCTCTTGTAAATAAAGGAACGAAAGTACCAGTGTACTCGGTTGGTGAAGGAGTTTTCCGAAACCATTGCCTCCTCTGCCGGGAGGTGAGGCAAAGGGACAATGTGATGGCCTTTTTTTTAGCACAAATCGTGCGGGTCACAGAGAGCGACATTGTTGAGTAGATGATACTTAGAGCTTCTGTTAAGACCTCGTAGGGAAGAGTTCACGCCATCGAGGTCGCCTCCCAAACCTTTGCCTCCTTTAATGAGGATACACATTCGGTAGCGTAGCTGGATCCAACCTCTGATTTAGCGCTAAAGTCAAAATTCGGAAATGAAATGAAATGAAAAGAGAGGTGGGAGACAAAGAACAGCTCTTCCGACTCTCCCCCCGCCTTCTTTGGCGCTCATGGAGCAGCCAATGAGGGAGGGGGTGAGGCCCGGTACTCCTTTATAGAGCCCCATAGTCACAATGTCTAGAGCCAAAGTAGGCTCCAAGCACTGTGAGTACGGCGGTTAGGAGTGAGAGGGAGAGGAAGAAGAAGGTTTTAGGATAGGACAACGAAGAAAATTGTAGGAGTTAAAGGTGGACTTAGTTAGTCGTGGGACCTACAGCTTAACGTGGAATCCGTTTGACTCTAACTATAACTATAGCAGTTTATCGTAACCCCTGTCCCACGTATCACTGTGAGTCCCGTGTGCGAATGTGATAGTAAAAACGAATAGATGCTGAAGGAAGTAAGAAGTTTGCAAATAGATGCTAGTTGCCTGGAGGTCATGCCTATATCTGTCAATTTTAAGTAGTATAGCTAACGTGATAAAGTTAGAAAGTAGTATTGGTATTTATGAGGCGTTCAAACCATTATCAGTAAATATTCTTACTAAAAACTGGTGTAAGCTTCTATCTCTCTATATATTCTTTCTTATTCCTATCCTAGTTATAATTGACTATATGATATTCTCTGGTTTGCTTCGGTTATTAATTACTCTTAGTCGTCGTCGAGTATTATTCTCTTTCTCTAATTGTAGATTTCTTCTTCGTCTTCTTCTCCTCCCTCATCTCTCCTTGGGAAACTTGGGAATAATGGGTGTGATCTCCATCCTTCTCTCTGGGCCATTTGGTTGGTTAATTCAACTCCTCCTTCATTCTGTGTCTTTTCTAAAACTTTCCTTGCTCTTTTTGCAATTATTCTATTAAGCGGCTTTATCCTTGCCCCCCTATGCAGGTCTTGTATTCTTCTTCTTTCTCCTCTTCTGGTGTTTGTTATTAAGTAGATAGCTTTGTTTTGGACTTTTTGGAGTCTTAATAGGTTACTTCTTGAGATCGTGTACATCGCGATGGTTGGATAAATAATCGCCGACTATACTATGGCTTGATCAATTTTTCTCTTGTTTTTCATGCTTAAGTTAACTAACTTGTACAGTAATGCCAGGCCGCTCTTTCCTCGTTTACCCTCTCAGTTACGTGCTTTTTTTAACCTGATTTCGTAATGTTTAGTCCGAGCACCTTTCATTCTTTGTCGTATCTGTAGCGTTGTCCTTCTACATATACATCTGAGATGCTCCTCCTGTACATGGTGCCATTTTAAATTTATCCCTGTTAGTTTTAATTTTCCATTTTTCTTCGTATCTATTAATGCTTCTTATCCCTTCTGCATTCATCCTAGCTTGCATTGGGCCGTTCCTGTAGGGGCAAACTATGATTTGAGTGACGTCGTCGGCAAATTGGATGTTCAAGCAACCTTCATTTCTTGGTGGTGGTATATCTGCTGTGCAGATTGAATAGAGAGACGGACTCAGACATCCGCCTTAGGGCAAACCCGCAGCGAGCTCGAATATTTCACCCTGATGTCGTCCTATTTCCACATAAGCAGTCTCTCCATTACATAATCACATAAAATCCTTTCGATCTTGTTGTTCATTCCTAATCTGAGTATCTTGAGTGTTATACCCCTTTGCCATATTTTGTCGAATGCCTTGGACACGTCCCGGCATACGATATCTACGCTTATTTTTTCTCTCTTTGCTTTCGCTATCTTCCCCGAGTGGGCTGGACACGTACGTCTGAAGTAATTCTTTGTACTTATCCCAATCTATGGTACGCATTCCATTCCAACGAAGGGATTTGTATAGGGTTCTTGTTTATGTACATTAGATTCGCAGTGTGGTCACTACAAGGAACATCCACTGGTTCCATAAAATAGATAAAGGGAAGACGGAAGTTAGCCAAGCAGATGTCCGGTTTTATTACGTGATCTCTTCGTAAATATGTAGGGAAATTGGATCCCAGTCTTTGCAGTATACGTCTATTGATAAGGATGTTAAGTTGTTTTCCGACTCTGTTTGTATTTCTGTACCCAGAAGCCCAGCAATGGGCGTTTAAATCGCCCATCTAATTGACCGGTATCCAATAGTTGAACAGTTTAGTAAAGTTTTGCACCGGTAATTGGGGGCGCCTGGGTAGCTGGTATCCAGTTGCGACAAAGATGTTGCTTAATTCCATTTTAATTTCTATAGCTAAGTATGCATCCTCCAATCCTTGTATTGTTTTGTACTGCAATCCTTGCTTGACAGCTATTGCCACTCCGCCGTGTGTTTCTCCTGAAGAATTTGTGTTAATAACATTGTAGTTCCATATCTTTAATTTCTCGTTTTCTGTGTTTCTTCCATGTTCTGATATTAGTATAACATCTGGGTCAGTCTTTCTGAATAAGTTTCCGTACATAATTTCCTTGTTTTTCCATCCGCATGTGTTAATTTGTAGTATTTCTAATTTCTTAATATCCATAATCCAATTGTCCATTTCCGTTCGTTTATTCGTTTTCCGTTTAGTTTGTCTTATCTGTTAAGTTATCGGTGTTTCTTCTTCTTTTTTTGGTTCTTCTTTCGTTTCTCCTGGGTTCTCCCTCTGCTGACTGCATTCGAGGGTCCTTGAGGTAGTTCATCTCTGGGTTATGGACCCCTTTTACTTGCGGATTTAGATCTGTCCTTTCTTTGGGCTTTCCTGCGAGTAACCCGTGTTCACTCTTGCTCTGTGTCTTAGGAGGAGTTTTCAGTCTCTGAGTCTTCGCTGATTGTGTCCTCTTCTGATTCTTCTGCCTGTTGATTTCCTTTTGCCTCTTCGATTAACTCATGTTTTGTCTTTTCTGTGACTTTGATTCTGAAAATGGTCGATGAGTCGACTTCTTTGGGGAATTTCATCGGTTCGAGCCCGTTTTCCTGTAACATGCTGTTGACTGTTTTTGCATAACTTCCATGGTTAGCTATAGTCATCACGTGGTCATGTAATATACAAGTAGGTAATTTTAACGTTGAGCGTACCATCTAAATTAACCTGAGTTGCCGGTCCTTGTTGGTCACTTTTTGCCATTGTTGCGTATGGGTTTTTATTCATCTTCTTATTATTTCTGTTTGACTGTTTCTTTTCTCTTCTTTTGGGACAAATCATGGCCATAGTTTTGTGCCCACCTTGGCAGTCAATGCATCTTTTAACTGTGTTGTTGCAGCATCGCCAAGAATGGCCTTCAGTTCCACATTCAGAACAGATTATAAGGTCTTTTGGGTGTCAATTTTGCGTCGTATGTTCTTCCAACGCAAGCACACTAACCACTAAACTAGCCGGGAGGCTAGAAGATTTTTAAAGCTAAAAATTGCTAGACCTCCTTATTCCTTTTTATTTATTCACGCGTGACCACTTTTCCTAATAATATCGTACGATTCAATAAAGTTTATAACCTATATTTTTTTATCATTCATTTCTTCCTAATTCTCTTCTTCTTTTTTATGGTTTTAAGTCGTGGGCTTCTGGAAACCCGAGTCGTCGATCGATCAAAGGGAATCGCTCTATCGTAAACCTGACGTCTAACGTCATTGATCCCTGGGAAATATTCCTCCTGATCCTCGTCCCACATCCTTCCAATGGCATCGAAACCTTCCATCTTTTATCACCATCATAAATTAAATGGAAAGGAAGAACAAAGTCCGGAGCTTGTGAAAATAAGGCGCTGGATCGGAATCAGTTTCCTCCACAACCCACCAAACACAACCGAGCCATGACTTATAAAGGGTGAGAGAGAGAGAGGATGTTACACTTTTTTGGAAAGAAAACAAACCCCCAAAATATTTATTCGACTTTATCCTGGATTCGCTAAGAGGAAAGAAAAGATGAATTTCAACGAGGGCATTTCCATTCAGGAAGGATATTTGGGGTGGGAATTGAGAAAATAAGAAAAAAAGTTTGATGTAGGAACGATTGTGACTGTGCCGATTGACCCGAAGGCGTGGGTGAGGGGGAGTGTTGTGGCGGGGAAAATAGAGAGGTGAATCGGCTACAGGTCCACCCCCTCTCTCGGGGGTATTTTTAGTTCCTTGGGAGTTGGGTCGTGATCTTTGGACGCTTGCTATAAAACAACGGCTCATTATTCCTTTGTTCTTCTGCGGGGTTGTGGTGAGCCATTGGCTACTATGCATCGTTTCGGTTGGTTTTGATGGTTTGTCTGGTGGACCCCTTGATTTGGTGGCACTGCCAGCCTTATACCTTCCACATACCAAGTCTTTGTATGTTGTACCGTGTTGGGTAACTCAATTGCCAAGGAAGATCCTTATTCCGTCATGGAGGAGTAATTCCTCAATAACATCTTCATCCTCTTCTCCTGTCTTCCCGTCAAGGCCCATTTACATGTTCCTTGACGTAGGGCTTTGATTACGTCTCTTGTTGCCCCCCCCCCCCTCAGCTTGGTAGGGTATATTCTTCAATAACGTATACTTTGAGGTTGAGGGCAGATGCCTCAATTTCCTTTCTTCATCTTCTTCGTTGGTTGCAGTTCTTGCTCGGAGGAATGTTTCTTTTTGCATAATTTCTGCCGTATTAATCACTTTCCTCGATACTTAAGGAAAACAAACATCTGCTATATTAAGAAAATTGCGTTTCTGTATGTAAGGAAATAGAAGTCAAAGAGGAATATCCCCTTAATTCCCTCTGGAGCAGAAGTGCCATCGTCCTTCAACAAGTATCGTGAACTCGTCTTCTGCCCCCCCCCCATTCATCATCGTCACCATCAGGATATTCGACCTGGGGCCACGTCTGTTGGCCTTCTCGATTCCTCGCGCCGACCCGCTGAAGGATATTCACTCGAAGGCCGCGTCCGCTGGCCTTCTCCTTTCCTGGAGCTGACCCCATTGAAGGTAAAACGACCGTTTGCTTTAACTCACGATAATCAACTCACTTTCCGACATTTAAACATTCCCTCTGTATAAATGATCTGTAATATTCCATGTAAATGCTGATTAACGAGTAATTAACTTTCCGATTGCCCATTAACTTATATTATGTCAGATTGATTTGTAATATTCCATTTAAAAGCTGATTAACGAGTAATTAACGTTTCCCGATTGCCCATTAATCTGTATTCTGTCAGAGTTGTCCTATATTTAAATTACCCATATTTCCCGTATTTATATATATATATATGTTAACTAGTGACACATTAAAAATTATATTTTGGGTTTTCTTCTTTAAATATACCTTTGAACTGCAACTTGGCAAACTCAGTTAAACGCTATCGGCCTCTGTAGTAAATCGCACTCTTATACCTTGTAACTAACGGATTACTTTTACGAAGTGAACATACTTGTACGTAGCAAGGGCGTGTACGTACATTAGGGAATATATTTATGTATAACTGTATACATACATATCTCCTTGGTTTTTATCTCTTTCCTCCCAACCAATATATATATATATATATATATATATATATATATATATATATATATATATATATATATATAGATTAAAGATGCTTCTACGGGTTCTCAGACTTTTCTCATACTATTTACCGTGGATAAAGGATGTCTCTACAATGATCCGCCTTCTCATTGTTACTCATGATTTCCTAATTTCAAGTTAAGCGACATGCGTTCATTCAACTCAAATGTGACGTCGAGAATTGTGATCAAAGTGATTGAGGAATCCCTACCATTTGAAGATGAGACGGATGCATCCGATATCCCAATAGCGGAAACACTAAATCAGGGACGCACTGCAACATTTTGTTCGCGCACTCTGCAGGGACCTCAGAAGCGTCAACTCTGAATTGAAAATGAGGCTCAAGCTTTTACTAAGACTGTTCGTCCTTAGAGACATTATCCTATCGCCAGATGATTTACACTGAAAACGGATTAAGTTGTCTGTTTGACAAATGACACCGCAGAAAGATAGAAACGTTTATTTAAGTTCCCTCGAGTTCGATAACTGTGAACATCATTGGTATCTTGGTTATGTTCACTTAGCCCAGTTCTGCTCAATAATCAATGTACAAAAGGGACCATCAATTAGAGGAACCCCAACTACTCCAGAATAATCATCATTCCGCATAGCTTCGCTAATCTAATCTTAGAGATGCCAGCGCGCGAACTCGTTGATCAGTCTAGTGGCGCATTGCCAAACAAGAGGATTGTTGAAATTGCGCACAGAAATATCATCAGCAAGAGGAAACTACGGTGCCAAACAGCCCGACATCAAGCAATACCGTGCTATCGAGCTCACGAAATCTGCCACGCTTCTTATCAAGCATCCAGCGACACGCAACACCTCCGACGCTCGGAACGTTGACATCATTCTCCTAATCATTTAAATTTATAATTCTATTTATTGCTTTGTCACACTTAGGAGAAGACAGAGAAAGAGTAGGACGACAGGGAACCCGCCTCCTGGAGAACGTCAGAGAAGAGACAGCCAGAGGGGGCGAGCGGCCTCCGCACCCTACGATGGGCCTCACGCAAGTCAAGCCTGATCGAGTCCCGAAGAGCCAGGATTTCCTCAAAAAGGAATACGGGACAAGTACGCGAAGCCACAGCATGGGACCCTCGACAATCGGCCCAACATTCATGATTCCCACAAGAGGAGCCATGGTACACCAAAGCACAGGTCACACAGCGACGAGCCTGCCGACAATTGCTGCTCATATGACCAAACTGGTGGCAATTAAAACCATGTCCTAGGAGCTCGACATAACGGGACACAGGGACACGAAGATAACCAGCACTAACAAACTGGCGCAGATCCTGACGCTCAAAGGAGACGATGAGCGAACTCGTAGGAACCTTAGCGGGACCACAGACTTAGACACCCTATAAACGACAGTAACCCCCTGGGACGAAAGTTTATCCTTTAGTCTCGAGACATCATATTGCAGTAATTTCTTGGAGCGAATCACTCTTTTAACAAAATTAAAGCGAGAGTGGGGCACAACTGAAACAGGGACCTTTGAAAGGGAGGACAAATCCCGCACAAGGCCACACTGCTCCCGTGAAGATACCTCAACAACTAAATCGCCACTACCACAGGCCCACATACGGCAGAGTGCGCCGCAGCGAGACTAAAACTCCTTTCCAAACCAATTTGGAAAGCGGAGACCCGGAACTGGAATTTAGCACCAGAAAACGATGATAATCCAAATCAGGATCCATCTCTTCTGCGAAGGGATCTAAGAAACACGAAAAAGAGGACTTATTGACAGGAGTATAGCAATGCTTTCTGGGGATTCCTATAATAAAATCCTCATGGGAAACTTAAATATATATATATATATATATATATATATATATATATATATATATATATATATATATATATATATATATATATATATATATATATCAATTATTATATAAAATTCATATCATGCAATTCTCTTACTTTTGTCAATTAAATCGTTCAATTTTTTTACTTAACTTTTGTAAACTAATTCATTCATTTTACTTAACTTGTCCATTCATTTAACGTACTACTGTTTCAAATAACATCTCTTAAAATTTCACACACAGACAAACAAACAAACGCTTTCAGCTCGACCATAAAGGTCGGTAATTATTGCTTCTACAATTAGTCATTTACCTCCAAACAAATCATGCTTAGTTTTAATTCCACATCCATTCACAATTCTCTGCAAACGGCCATACGAGAGTAGGTCCTAATTCTATTTACTTCTCGTATTTGCAACCCCCAATTCAGTCCATCATAGTCACCATATTATTTCATATTTATTTCACGTACTCAATTCTCTTCACATCTTTTTATTGTAAATCATATTTTACCCTCTATTACATCGTATATTTAATCCAACTTATCTCATTGTACATTCGTTGATTCTATGAATATATTTATATTTGTTTAATTGTTTTTCTTAAAACCCAGTTCATTATTTCAAAATTTATTTCGCTTTCGTCTTAGGTCTAAAAACTAGCAGACGACAACTTTGATCAAACAAAATTATGGTTATGGTTTTCGAAACGCTATTTAGGCTGATTTATTAACAGAAAATAAATCCCATAAATAACCATATACTATAGGAGTATTACGAGAACCACAAGTTTGCGACTTCGGATTAGAGTGGTAAAATCGTGCCTCGAAAAGACAATAGGACGGTCCACGTGTGACGACCAAGTGTAGGCCATGAATGGTCTTTTGCAGTCTCCTTCTTTTCTTATGTTCTTATGTTATTTCTATTTACTTACTCTGATTTCCTCCATTTAAAATTCTGTCAATTCCCGCCCCCTCACATACCGTTTCTCAGAGAAAACCTCATACCTCTGTCGCCCAATTTCTTCCTCGAACTCTAATCTCTCTTTCAAACTCTCTGAACCGGACGACCATCTGTGGGAAGCCGGAACTAACCCTCACGAGGAATTAAACAAGTCGCTCTCGCACCTTACTGAAAAGTTAGAAGCTTTCCAGGAAATGTGGTATTCCTCATATCTACTAAGCTTGCGAGGGCACAGCCTAGAGTTTTTTTTACAGTTCCTGGGTTAATCGGTGAAGGTGGGGGGCGTAGTTTTAATTTTCATCCCATCCAAGGCTCATCCCTTCTGGCAGATGGGGCGCATCCTCGAACTAATCCCTGGTGAAAACAACAGGGTCCGAATTCAACCCAAAGCATCTCTGTGGCCGAAATGACCCCGCCTCCCCTGCCTCAAAGGCAAGCTGCCTTGCGAGCAAAGCGTAAAATTAAGGAAATTCAAGACTAAGAAATCTAACTTGAAAACAAACTTCTCCCCCCCCCCATCTTTCAAATAATTACTCTGCAATGCTGTTCTAAATTTAGAAACCTAACCTAACTATTATTTATTGGGTTCTCTTTTCCCTGGCCTTTAGCCACTCTCTTTTTTGTTAACACCCCTAAGACGTTGGTTTAGCGCCTTTCAAGCTAGGCGTTGTGACTAACAGCCTTTCTTGGCAGCCCCTTAAAAAGTATAAAGGGGGGGCACTGCCGCTGGAAAGAGGGAGGCACCCAAGGGTCCCTCTAGAGAAGGGGGATGAGGGGGAGTCCCTTACACCCGTAGGCAAAGGAGATGAGTAAGCCTACTCTCCAGTTAAAGCGTTTTGGAGGATCCCCTGCGAGAACACAGGTGTTGGGGGGTGACCCATTTTTTCAGTGGAGGCGGCTCCGTCGATGGTGAAGGGAAAACTGGGAGAATTTGATCTTTTAAATTATCATCATCGGGTTTGGGGGACCCTATTAGTTATACGGGAAGCAAACGCTATCACCCGCTCTGCGAGGGGTGAGTACGGGGCCGGCAGAACCAGCTGCCGCCATTTGAGGAGAATCCTCTCCCCTAGTAGCTCCTCCATGAGCACGGCGTAAAATGGATTGAGTTTGAAAGGAGAAAGAGAGGATTTTTTGTGTGTGTGGGGGCGGGGGGGGCATCTGACGAGTGCCTACTTGGGCATAAGTCGCCGTACACGACGACACAGCCTACTACGAAGCCATATTAAGAAACAATTAACAAAAGAAAATAACGCTAAAAGGGTTATATATGGACCGAAGTCTTCCCCTTCCTTGAAGAAAGGCAGTTTGATAGATGCGGGTTGTTGTATCTCCCCCCCAGTCCCTTGATTGCTTCGTACCTCACCCTTCTCATTTCTAATTCATGCTAACGAATTTTGTCCCTTTCTTCTCTTTCTCCTTCCTTCACGTTCTTTCTCTTCTTTCCGCTCTTACTGTTCTCGTTTCTTCTTGAATATAGGACATTAGGTCTTTTTCAGTCAGACCCAGCGATTCTTTTGTGCCTTTATGATTTCGAATGAAAACATGCGTTCGTATCAACTGTTCGCACTTAAAAACCCGAATTAATCGTGTTTTATTTAAACGCACTTAGAAACACTGTCGGAAGTGCTACCTGGTTTTACTTGACCCAATAATAAATAAAAAAAAACACGCGAAAGAACCCACTTATTTCGCAAGATACGAATTCTGTGATTGAGACGAAAAGTCTCGGCGCCTACCCCTTAGGTAGGCCAAACAAAACAATTCTTACTGAATCTTTCAAATGACAGAATATACGAGGCCGAAAGAAACAAATATAAACTCCGCTTGGGAAAGCTAGTGATGCACAGTCACCCAAAATAATGAACACAGAAGTAAATAAATTCAAATAGTCAATGAGAGCGTGCATCAACCTTTTGAAAGTAGCCTAGCAAGAAAATCATTGCTTCACGGTTTCCTTGATAGCCAGAACCAACAAACTTATCAAAGCCTTTAAGAGTCTTAAAAAAAAAACCTAAAACCCTTATAACCTGACACCAGTTTAATAATGAAGTATATATCTATATTCTATGTCGTAGGTCAGATATGAGCTCCCTGAACTTCGCTTGCCTCCCTGGGTCACAACGAAAATATATACGACTGCTTATTTTACTTTTGGCAGATTTCAGTCAAATGGCTATGTGGTTCTGGGAATCAAACGGGGTATACACAAATAATATTTACTACTAGACAAACAATAACATTTAACAACAAAGGAGACACTATTGGAAATACACCAGACTAATTGGAAAGAAAATGGATTTAAATGGATGCTTCGGCACGTGCCGCGAGCATGCACAAACTTCAAGGTCGAATAGCGTCGCGCCTCTTCGAAGTTGATAGATACAGAAAACGTAATTGTCTTACAATTTCTGTGGTGAGCCTCGAGGGTATGGAATAAATGTTTTTTGCCTGCGAGTTCTTGGGGTGCGGGAGTCGCCTGAGAATTTACGCGTCGTGCCCTTGGCTAATTTGGGCGAATACTGTTTTTCTCATGCCCGTGCTGGGAATATTATACAGGGTGGGCGGAAGCGCGTCCCATTCCATCTGAGCGGACGCAGTCGACGTGAACTTCGCACCCTCTCGCTGATCTTTGCCTGGGCCCCAGTTGGCTCGCCTTATCGTCCCGGAAGTTTACCCAAAGACGCCGATTGAAGGTCTTTTCGTCTGTGAGAAACTTCCTAGGCCTCTGCGCACGCGTGATTCTTTGTCTCTCTCTGATGTTATGTTTGAAGTGAGTCCCAAAAATCTTCGGGGACGAAGAGCCTGCTATTACAGGATAAGAGATCCTAGAAGAAGCAGTGACAGGTGACATGTCCGTTGGTATCAAGGAACCGGCAGAGGGCCCTGCCTGTAATTGGGGCGTACAACCCGGTAGAAACAGGAGGTCAAGTAGTAGTTTTCGGACGGTAGATCCGGAATCATGGGCCGAGGGCGCTTCGATGCCTGAGGAGGTGATCTAACAACCGCAGCTGACGATGATGGAATATCATCGATTTTTTTTTCCAGTAGGAGGGTGAGCAGGCGATATGGGTAAAGTACGAGGAACTGGGCGGATTTCTGCTACCGTTTGGGCCGATAAGGGGCCTAGGCCCTGTGAATAGTTTGAGGACAGAGAACATTCAGCAACTGGAGATGAGTCTATTGAAAATTCTCGAGGCTCGGCCGAGTCAGATCCAAAGGCCGATGATCCAGGTGAAGAGTATCTCCTCTTACCACGAGGATGAGGGTCCCATGGCCGTGTAGAAGAACATTCACTGGTGAATATAATTCTTTCAGATAACATCTGATTGATGTCGTCAAGTGTTTCGCCCTGAGCAGCAGTCCCAACTTGAGCTGCGGGAAGGGGAGCAACATTAAGTCTCTCGGTATGAGATCGATGCTTGGACGGTATATAGAGAATACGTCTAACACTAACGGTAGATGGGCGATGAGATGCTTCAGGCGTGTCGGAACTCGAACGAGACGGTCTCTTTCGTTCAGTGTCACGTATAACATCTAATATGAGACGGCCAAGAGGTGAGGTTTGTGCTCGAGCACGTAGGCGAGCCTTTCTCACGTACATACGAAGAGTCTCGCACAGCGAGGATCTCTTTTGATATAAGAAAATTGGGCAGATTTTCGACGCAGCACGGCGATTTGGCGCATTCAGAGCAATGGTAATTAGAACTACAATTCACATAGGAAATGGAGTACTTACAGGAACGACCAATCCAAGCAACTTTGTGTAGTTCAACGTAGGGGCATGCCAGGGCACTAATGCACCGAGCTTTAATATAAAGGGGCAGTTCCTGACGTTCGAACGCTAAAATAAATGTGGCAGTTGCGACTCTAGCAGAGCCTTCAGTTTTAGTCACCCTGTGTTTGTGTGAATCGTTGGCTACAAACCTTACTCTTGAAACGGGTGAGGTCGTAGTTCCTTCATGCGTTTGAATGCCTGGCACCTTGGGCAAAATTCAGACGTGGAAGGGGCTAAAGGGTTAAGCGAACTTGTGCTATCGAAGACAGATTTCGCAGGAGATCGTGTTGAGTGTGAGATGACACCTCGACTACTATATCACCACTACCTCATGGCCACATCCGGCGGAGTTCACAACAGCGGGACTCAAATGTTTGGTTTACGTCGAACACATCCACTTTTTCAAGTGGGGTGTCAGATGACGAACTCAAGACCAGAAAGCGGGGATAATCCAAATCCGGGTCCACATCGTTGGCATAGAGATCCAACGAGCGAGGAAAGGCTGAAGAACGTTTGGCATTAAGAGAAATAGAGGGGTGCATCAAAAGTGTAGCTCTCAGGACCAGGGGGCAGGTAGAGGAGCGGGTGGAGCTCCCTCTCCAACGACAAGGCAGGGGCACTGGCGCGGTGAGCCTCTGAAACACTGTGAGTGAGGAGGGGTGGGTGATCTTGATAAAATTAAATCTAACCACCCCATATATGCCCTATTAACAAAAGGACACCGATAACTTTAATATAATACGGTTACCGAGTCGTGATCGACAATCCAGATTTGATGAACTTTGTCTTGCTTAAAGCCCATATCTGAATGGGTTTCTTAAAAGGAAATGGCGTGGGCTTGGATTGTCATTTTGAGATCAAGACGATGACAGGAAAAGATAATTATGCCATAATTTCTAAAGTAGATGCCGTGGAGTTTATTTATCATCAGGTTTGTTGTTTGAGAAGGGAGTTTACTAATAAGGTATATCCTTCTTCTCCTTGTATGTGAGGCACGAAGACTACCCATATCGGCTTCCGGCGAGTGTCGTGAAAAGCGGCTAAGAACAGATAGGGGCCGGTTACTTAGGAGCTGCGCAGCAGAATTTTCGCACCTGTGAGCGATATACGTAATGGCGGTAATGGGCAGGGATGCCACGGACATCACCATTCATACCGGTTGTGGCACTGATGAGCACCAGCACAGTTTTGGGGGGAAAGTGGTTTCAATGACATGCTTGTGTATGTCTTGTCATCCTTTGTGTTTTAGGGTTAATATTTTTATTCCAAGTTCTTAGATCTCCTCATAGTGTCATCTTTGGTCAACTCTGCGGTTTGTATTCAAAATAGCAAAGACATTCCCTTGTTTCTCGCCAGCCTCCCCTGCCCGGATAATGCGACCACCACTGAGTGAAATAAAATGGGAGTAGGGCAGCATCCTTCTGCTTGCGGGCCGCCTCACGCTCGGCTGACCAATAAGGTAAGTCTATGAATTCACCCACAGTGCAATAGTTCAGGCGACGCTTATAAAGAATTAACATTTTGCTTCTCTTTAAGGTTTATTCATCACCCTTGTGGGTTCTTAAATGTGCCACAAGATTGATATTCCTCTGACCCTGATAAGGGCAAAGGCTGCATTTGAAAGGCTTCTCTCTTCTATGAGTAAATGCATGTCTTCGAACATCTCCTTTCTTTGCAGCCTGATAAGGGCAAAGACTACATTTGAAAGGTTTCTCCCGTGTTAGTATATGAATGCCTTTCAAGGTGACCTTTCGTTGCAGCCTGATAAGGACAAAGACTGCATTTGAAAGATTTCTCACCTGTGTGAGTATATGAATGTCTTTTAAGATTATTTTTCTGTACAGCCTGAAAGGGGCAAAGACTGCATTTGAAAGGTTTCTCACCTGTGTGAGAATATAAATGGTTTTTAAGATTAACTTTGGTTGCAGCCTGATAAGGGCAAAGGCTGCATTTGTAAGGCTTTTCACCTGCATGAGTATATGAATGGTTTTTAAGACTAACTTTCGTTGCAGTCTGATAAGGGCAAATCAAGCATTTGAAAGGCTTCTCTCTAGTGTGATTATATGAATGGCTTTTAAGAAGAACTTTCGTCCGAGCCTGATAAGGGCAAAGTTTGCAGTTGAAAGGCTTCTCACCTGTATGAGTATATAAATGGTTTTTAAGATGAACTTTCGTTGCAGCCAGATAAGAGCAAAGCCCGCATTTGAAAGGTTTCTCTCCAGTGTGAGTCCTTGAATGTCTTCTAAGAAGTGTTTTCTTTGCAGCCTGATAAGGGCAAAGACTACATTTGAAAGGTTTCTCCCCTGTGTGAGTATATGAATGGCTTTCAAGCTGACCTTTCGTTGTAGCCTGATAAGGACAAAGACTGCATTTGAAAGGTTTCTCACCTGTGTGAGTATATGAATGTCTTTTAAGATTATTTTTCTGTGCAGCCTGATAAGGGCAAAGACTGCATTTGAAAGGTTTCTCACCTGTGTGAGAATATAAATGGTTTTTAAGATTAACTTTGGTTGCAGCCTGATAAGGGCAAAGGCTGCATTTGTAAGGCTTTTCACCTGCATGAGTATATGAATGGTTTTTAAGACTAACTTTCGTTGCAGTCTGATAAGGGCAAATCAAGCATTTGAAAGGCTTCTCTCTAGTGTGATTATATGAATGGCTTTTAAGAAGAACTCTTGTCCTAGCCTGATAAGGACAAAGTTTGCAGTTGAAAGGCTTCTCACCTGTGTGAGTATATAAATGGCTTTTAAGATGATCTTTCGTTGCAGCCAGATAAGGGCAAAGCCCGCATTTGAAAGGTTTCTCTCCAGTGTGAGTCCTTGAATGTCTTCTAAGAAGTGTTTTCTTTGCAGCCTGATAAGGGCACAAGCTGCATTTGAAAGGCTTCTCGCCTATGTGAGTATATAAATGGTTTTTAAGAAGACCTTTCGTTGCAGCCTGATAAGGGCAAAAGTTGCATCTGAAAGGCTTCTCACTTGTGTGAGTATATGAATGGCTTTTAAGATTATTTTTCTTTGCAGCCTGATACGGACAAAGGCTGCATTTGTAAGGCTTCTCTCCTGTATGAGTCCTTGCATGTATTCTAACATCTATTTTCCTTAAAGCCTGATAAGGGCATAGGCTGCATTTGAAAGGCTTGTCACCTGTGTGAGTATATAAATGGTTTTTAAGATGAACTTTCTTTGCAGCCTGATAAGGACAAAGGCTGCATTTGTAAGGCTTCTCTCCTGTATGAGTCCTTGCATGTATTCTAACATCTATTTTCCTTGCAGCTTGATAAGGGCAAAGACTGCATTTGAAAGGTTTCTCACCTGTGTGAGTATATGAATGTCTTTTAAGGTGACCTTTCAATGCAGCTTGATAAGGGCAGATCCTGCATTTAAAAGGATTCTCACCTGTGTGAGTAAATGAATGGCTTTTAAGAGGACCTTTCGTTGCAGCCTGATACGGGCAAAGGCTACATTTGAAAGGTTTATCTCCAGTGTGATTATATGAATGGCTTTTAAGATGAACTTTCTTTGTAGCCTGATAAGGGCACAGACTGAATTTGAAAGGCTTCTTTCCAGTGTTAGTCTTTGAATGTTTTTTAATATCTTTTATGGCAGCCTGATTAGGGCAAAGTGTTCGAGGTGATATCATACCCCTAAATTGTGGAATTGACTTAAGGTTACTGGACGAGCCCAATTTCATCTGAAAAGGAAACAATTAGTTATTTTACAATCTCTCATTCATGATCTTTTTGGTGTACATAAGAGCATTCCTGCAATAGGAAGAAAGGGATGGACCCCACCCATCCCAAATTCATTCTTTAGGTCTCCCACCTCATTATGACTTCAATATGAAGTGATATATCATGAGGCATTTCGCATCAGACACCCACGAATTTCTTAGACAAGGGGGATAAGAAGAGACGAAAGAACGAAGGGATTCCAAAAGTTCTAGAATCAGTATGAATAATATAATTGTGAAAAGTAAAAATAAGGCGGAAATTTAAAGGAATATATAATTCAACAGTTGAATAGAGGGTATCCTAGGCAAAGTTAGCTGCAGTGATGACTGATACACCGCTGCTGCGCTCAAATTGCGACTCGACTTTGATCCCTCTGTATGGATTGAGCAAGAGATCTTTTTTTTTTAAATTCAAGAGCGCTATCTCTGTTGGCGCTCATCGCTGAGGGCATGACCACTGAGACATGTTTCAGAAAGAAAGAGAAGAGTAGAACAGAGTCAACGAATCCTTTTTGCAAATGCCATATTCCTCTATATATGGTGGAGGAGAGGCCGAATAGGGTGGACATATTGATAGAAGAGAGGGCACAACACGGACACCCAAACACGAGATATGGTCACCTATTCTGTGTCATACAGGATTGGCTAGAGAGTGTAGCCTATCAGAGAGCGCTGATGAGGGAAATGCAAGAGGGAGTGAGTCGTATGGCCAAAATGGTGGCAGCAGTAGCATCTCGGCGGCAGTGGCATAATGCCTTCACGCAATAGCGATACCTTTTTGGGGTAGAGGGGGGAACCCATCTTGCGACTGTCTGCTTGGGCATAAGTCGCCGTACAAGACACGGTCTACTACTAGGCTATGTTAAGAAACAAATAAAAAAACAAAACAAATAACGATAAAAAGGACAAGGGCTAAAAAAATAAAGAAATTAAAGCAAAAAGGCAAGGAGGCGCGCTCCGGCGTCGGGGGTATGCCTCCTCTCCCACCGGCGCAGGAAAATGCAACCTACGAAAAACAACAGCAGTCAAAAAGTCGTAAAGTCCACGAATAAGTGTGCATGAATCTGTCCTGAGTACAAGGCACAAGCGGTAGCGACCCCGTTCATCCAGGTACCGTGAACGAAGATCACCAAGATTGGGGCATTCAACGAGAATGTGCCGAACAGACTCGGGGACAACGCAGTCTTCACAGTAGGGCGCAGGAAGCCTACTCCAGAAAATGGCAGTTTGTCCCGCGAGTGTGTCCAACTCGGAGACGACATAAAGTAACCTGAAGCCGGGGCAGCATTGGGGGGTAGGTGCATGGGAACAATCGTGGCGCAATGGCACGCAACTTTAGGTTCCCCTCAAGCGTCTACGATCTTCTTTGCCAAGCAGCCCGGAGAGGTGCCCGTATTCCTGCCATGTAATCAATGTAAGGAAGAGCGAAACGCTGGTCTGGTCGACCTATCCTCGCGGACTCTTTGCTCCCTCATCGGCGCGCTCATTTCCCGCAATTAGGGTATGACTGGCGTCTCTCGGTGGCATAGACACTGCGAATGCAGTGTGAGCTGTTGGCGACTGAGGGAGGCATCGGGATCGCGTGTACAGGTGAATAATGCACTGTGCATGGCGCAGAGCGAGTAGCATCTCCCCAGCATCGACAAGTAGGTTCTCAAAGAGGGAAGTGTGGAAAGCACCAGTCGCCACGGGCGGTGTGGTGGATCGAATCCACCTTCTGCAATACAGGCACGGCTGCGGATTGCAGCAGAGATGCACCACCTTAGTCCAGGCCAAGGAAAACGGAAGCCAATGCGCTTCGACATAGCAAGAAACATGGTTCAATGCCTATTGGAATCAACGCTCCAGAGTTATCATTTAGGCCGCGCCAAAAGAAATTGAAAGGTAGTCCACGTAGAGCGTTTCTAGAAAATCTCACGGTAGCACAGAGATGATGCCGTTAATACTCAGGGCAAAGAGTGCGACAATGAAAACACTTCGCTGCTCTACTGGGCCGGAGAAGGCGTCCCCCCCCCATATGCGGAATCGACGATCTCGGCAGGCAAAACGGCCAGATGTTCTAGGAATAGTAGTTAGGTCCACGGCAATAAGGGTACCGGAGAACTCAACGGCCTCATCTACCGACCTAAACTACTCGACTGAGAGAGAGAAATCAGTCATTTCCTGAAATGCGGAGCACTGCACCCGCAACAAGCACCAGTGGGGCGGGCTTTCGGGCGTCAGCGACCCAGAAAATGAAGGGAAAAGTGATCACTACCATGGGGCTCATCAACCACCCACCAACCAAAATCAGGCTGTGTATCCGGAGAGCACAAAGATAGATCGAGTAATGTGCAAACTCATCCACATTATAGCGAGTGAGGGTGGGTATGGGTCACGCGCCCAGCATGTTCTCATGCAAAAAGATAGCTAACGGGCAACGGGAGGTTTGGAGTCTCCGCAGCTTTTCGCAGTTGGCCCGGATTCTGGAAATTCCATTGAAGGATTATGCCCTCCAAGCCTAGCGCGGAGGAGATGCAGGGGCCATCTTCGAACAGAAGACCCTCACGGGAATGGTCGTACGCCTTCCTGAGGCAGAACTCCGGCCGCTCTTGTCCTGACGATGCACCTAAGGCGCTATCGCCCCCCATGAATTATTGGGGGAGGTTGGGCTCACCATGCGAGTCTTTGGCGAGGGTTGAGGATTCACCTTCTCAGAGACCCCAGCCTACAACTGGGTGCGGGCGAAGCTCCTTTAGTGGTGTCCTCCTTTCGGGGGCAGCTTTAGCAACCACGAAACATGGTTTCACGACCGAGTCTTTTTCTTCTTTTTTTTAGGAGGGGAGGGTGGGGAAAGTACCCACTTCTCCCCTCCGCTAACATGAGCCCCTAGGCCAGATGGACAGGCCACAGCAAGATCCTTCTTGAAATTGAAATGGAAAAGTTGTTGGCTGCCACAGGGGCACCAGCTGGGCAAGAAGATCCCTCCTCTCCTTGTAAGGCCTCAGGGGCCCGAGCCGTCTGAAGAGGACCTTGCACAGGGGCGGACTCAATATTCGGCTGCCTTTGCGCTTTCTTGGCAGTCCCCTTGGAAAGCAAAGGGAAGGCTGCCGCTATTACGGACTCACCCAAGGGCGACTCCAAAGAAGAGGGTGAGGGGAAGTCACTTATACCCGTAGGCATAGGAGAGGAGTAAGCCTCCTATCCAGTAAGAAAAGTTTGGAGGCTCCCCTGAGATAGGGCAGGGGGGGATGGAAACCTCCTTTCCTACTGTGGAGCTAACCAAGGGCGGCTCCGTAATCACACGTTCGACGGCACCATGGTCAGCAAGCTCTAAGGTGATATTATATATGGAGTAGTTCATGAGTTCCTTCGTGCAAATTACTCCTTTCACTTAGTTCATGTTAAAGTGAAGCATCACACTCACTGGGAAGACATTAAGTGTTCGAAGGTCACTAATCATGGCCAATTGAGAGGGATCCGGTGCACTCACCAGAAGGTTCCCGTCCCAGAGAAACTGGACACCTTCGCCCCTTTCCCAATCAAGGCAACTAATGCTCTCCTCTGATGGGTCATGTTGCCCTTGGCCTTTTGCTTCCATGGGTATGTGGATCAGCCCTTGTGATCTCTACACCAGTTCTGCCTTTTCTGAATGTTTTGATTAGAAAGCAGAGGTTTCTTGATGGCGGCTCTTCCATGATATCCGGCTTTATTGAGCTCACGGCTAACAGCTTTGATAAAAACTGGGCTCGTGAGATGATTCAACTCTGCAGTCACAATGCCTTTCAACACTCGTTGGTCTCTTTCAGCGAGCTTCGAAATCTGCCGGAATTACCCTTCTTGCTGCAGGTTTTGCCCTGTTTCTTGAATTCTGCCATGGTCCTTGAGATGATAGCTCTCGAAAAACCAAGGAGTTTAGCTGGGAAGGTGCGTGGCCGTTCACGCTGGGGGGGGGGGAGGAGGAATAAATAGAGCCGAAAATAAATGCTGCAAAGCCCAAACCGACTAGCCCACAGCCAAATTCAAGGACGGGTAATTTGCATGAAAATTCTCAATAAAAATATAGAAATCTGGAGAATATAGAAAAATATAGCTATGAAATTAAAATCAATAGAATGGAAGTAGAGGAATTTAAAACCATAAATGGGTGTAAAAGGATATCAAAAATAAACTATTGAGGACTCGACAAAGGATAAAAACATAGACTATAGATGGATCAACAATAGATATAAGAACAGAGAATATAAAATCATGAAACAATATATTAAATTTTGGCAAAAAGATTAGATTCTTCTAAAAAGTTAAAAATTCTATTCCCACCCAAAGAGACACGAGTCTCAGACAAGATGCCCCGCAGAACCTGTTGGGGGGCCATCTGCCGAGTAATGAAAGGAAAGACCCTCCTCCCAAGATTTCTCAGAAGGAGACATTCGGCAAAGATGTGAAGGATGGACAGCTACACCCCGCAAAGGATGCACAAAGGTGAAGGCTGTCCATTCATCAAGTGCCCATGAGTGAGGCACAAAATAACTTCCATTCTACGTGGTCTAATGGTACGTGGCCATGGAAGGACTGAAGGTTTTATGGAATGGAGCTTGGTGGGAGGAAGCTCATCCCATCCCACATCTTCTGCCATTAGCCGACTACATATTCGGTGATGAGGGAGATAGATATCACGAAGTGGGACTGAGGCTAATGGGGATGTCCCCAATGATGCCGCCTCCTTGGCCGCAGCATCCGCCCTTTCATTACCTGGGATGCCCACGTGACTGGGCACCCAGCAAAAAGAAATCTTATGAATAGGAGAAAGATAAAATAGCCACCGGTAGATCTTAGAAACAAGCGGATGGCTAGAACCAAAAGCCACCAGTGCCTCCAGAGAACTAAGGGAGTCAGAGAAAATCGTAAGACAACCAGATGGCATAGGAGCAATAACAAAGAGTGCAGCAAGAATGGCAACAAGTTCTGCTGTGAAAACAGAAGTTGCACTTGGTATGCGAGCCAATGCTGGCGGAGATGGGAAGACGGCAGAACCAATGACTTGGACCAGTCGGTGAACACAAAGTGCACTCATATACTGGCGACCATTATAATTGCTCAAGTCTAAAATGATATTTGAGGTTAGACCTGAGCCTGTGAAAAGGAAGAGGAAGAGCCCCGTTCTCTTCATAGAGACTCCACACAGGGGAGGACTTGAAGTCTCCAGAAACCAGGCGCACACCCAGGTTACGCACAGTATTAAATTTTTCAAGGATGGACGGCGAGGCAGAGGAGTACACCTGTGACCCATAGTCCAGCTTTGACTGGACCAATCATGAATACAAAAGCCACAGGGTATGTCGATCACTTCCCCAAGAAGTGTGTGACAGTAGTTTCATTATGTCCATTCTCTTCAGACAAGACCTTTTCAAAGTGTCCAATGAGGCCTCTAAGAAAGCCTCGAATCAAAGATCACCCCTAGAAATCTGAAATGGGGCTCAAAGGTGATAGGGACACCATAGAGTGACAAATGGGGAGGGTCCCATGTCACCGATCTATGATTGTAAAAGTGGACAGCCTTGGTCTTCACTGCGGAAAAGCAGAAGCCCTTGGGAGAAGCATTATCAGCTACTGTATTTTGAACCCGCTGTAGCTTACGGATGACAAATAGAAGTCTAGGCGATGAACAGAT
Source organism: Ceratothoa steindachneri (assembly GCA_963969495.1). Lineage (NCBI taxonomy): Eukaryota > Metazoa > Arthropoda > Malacostraca > Isopoda > Cymothoidae > Ceratothoa > Ceratothoa steindachneri. The sequence goes on from OZ018333.1 coordinate 103,717,137, forward strand.
AAGCAAAAAGTCATCCACATATAGTGTTGAGGAAATCTCAGCTGGGAGATTTGCGATAATGCTATTGATGGCTACAGAGAAGCAGGTGACACTTAGGACACTTTCCTGTGGCACACCCTCAACTTGCTCTATGGACTCTGATAGGGCATTTCCAACTTTTACTCGTAGTGTGCCCCACATGAGGAATTGCTCGACAAACCTGGGGAGAAAGCCCCACAGGCCCCAATCATGGAGTTGGTTAAGGATACCACACCTCCAAGTGGTATCATATGCTTTCTCATTATCAAAGAAAACAGCAACAGAATGCTGCCTCTTTGAAAAAGCATCTCTTATATAAGACTCCATTCTAGCAAGCAGGTCGATGATAGTTTTTTTTTCTGAACCCTGATTGAGAGGGAGATATAAGATGGTTTGTCTCCAAAAACCAGACGAGTCTTATATTTATCATCCTCTCAAACAATTTACATGGACAACTAGTAAGGGCAATGGGGCGGTAATGGGTGGGTTCCGTCCCATCCTTTCTTGGTTTTCAGAAAGGTAAAACCACAGCCTCCCTCTACATAGAAGGGAAGCAGCCCCTAATCCAAATGAAGTTATAGATGCCCAGCAAATGTGAGAGGAGGGATGGATGCATATTTCTAATCATATCATAGGAAATGCCATCCGATCCGGGTGCAGTGGATCCACAGTGCTTCATGCATTATGGAGCTCATGGATAGGAAAGAGCAGGTTATAAGGCTCATTATCCATGTTAGGCTCCATAAAGTTGAGAGGATGCTGCTCGTGTTGGAGCCTCAAGCGCTAGAATTGGATGGAATAGTTGTCTAGGCTTGAAATATTAGCAAACGATCTGGCCAAGACATCAGAAATGTGGGACAAGTCTCCCAACAGTTCTCCTGCCTGAACAATGTTGGGAGCTGTAAAGCCATTGGATTTCTCCAATAGCTTTTTGACCCTCCTCCAGATTTTGTCTACCGGGGTCTGCCAACATATCGACGAGATGTAACCATCCAACGAGATCTTTCGAGCTCGTCGAAGGGTGCGTCACCGTGCTGCCGAGCAAGATTCTTTACCATCGTGGGGCCCCGATGGTAACGTCGGCAAGCCTGTTTATATTCAGTGACATATCTCGAGCATTCAGCAGCCTACCAGGGCAATTGGGGTCCATGGGCAGTTGAGCAGGAGAGCGGGCTGGGGAAATTAGCTACATGATTGACGTGGGCTAGAAGATCATCAATAGCCACTTCAATATCTTCATGAGGGAAGGACCCATCATGGCTCGAGAGTTGCCTAAACTTAGGCAAGTTTGCTTTTTTAGTATTTCATCTTTTGCTAAGTGGTGGATGAGGACCACTTGTACATGGTGTTATTACAATAGAGAAGTGATCACTGCCTCGCAAGTCACGATCTACTGCCCAATCAAAATCAGCTCTACAGCTTGGTGAACAGAAAGACAAGTCCACACATGTAAGGATGTTCGTCTGGATGTGAAATGATGTGTGGCTGCCATCGTTAAGAAAGCAAACATCATTAGTGCCCAGACATCTCTCAATCATATTTCCTTTAGGGTTGTTATCATGGTCTCCCCAAAGGGGATGTCGAGCATTAAAGTCGCCAATCAATAAAAAGGGAGGAAAGTGTTGAGAAATTAAATTAGTTAACTTTGTAGCTAAAGCAGCTGTATCTCTTTCCTCGCCAGGAGGAAGATAAAGCGAACAGACCGAATAATGGCGACTGGAAAACAGGCGAACAGCAACCGCCTGTAGGTCTGTGTTAAGAGAGCTGGTTGTGGGTAACCCTGTTGTTAACAAAACCGGCAGAACCATGAATTGGTTCTCCGGAGTTCTTATAATATCCCACAAAACCCGAAATGTTGGGTCCTCGCAAGCAAGTCTCCTGTAAAGAAATACAATCGGGATTGTAATCCTTAAGCAGGAGCTTAAACTCTTCCCATTTAGGGAAGAAACCTTGGAGGTTCCAATGAATAATTGGAAACATTGTTACCCTTTAAGCATAACGGTAGATTTCTTCCTACCCTCAGGGGTAGGAGATTCTGGATTTGAACTACCAGCGGAACTAGTTTGTGTCATAATAGCCTTAGGTTTGGAGTATGACAAAGGAGGCATCGGAAGCTTGAGTTTTGCCTTTGGTTTTTCTTTAAGAGGTGGCGCATCAGATTTTGATAGAGGCAATGGTGGTGGCGAGGACATGGGCAAAAGTCGTGAATTCGATGCTGACAGAGAAGGATGTGGAGAAGGATTCGAGTCAGTAAAAGCATGGAAAATACAAAGTATAGCGTCCATTTTTAAGAGGGCAAAAAGACCTAAATAACTTTAGGTCAGTTGGTTTGCGAGTTTTTAAGCGTGTGGTCAACGATGCTCACAGCATGGATTTAGAATGGTTAAATCATGGTTAACAAACATGGGCTGAACTCAGTTGAGGTTGAAAAGAACTTTCAAGTAGTAATAGATGAGTCAGTCAGGTTTACTAAGTAGTGTTGGAGGAAAAATAAAGAAAATAGTGTGTTGAGCATCATTAAGATAAATGTTACTAATGTAAGGATGTTATCCTTAAATTTTATAACTCAAATGATCGCCCAGATTTAGTGTATTGTATAGAAGCATGGTTAACACATTTTAGACATGATATCAACCTGCTACTTAGTGCAAAGGAGGGCAATAAAGTTATTACCTTCCCTGAGGCACTTTGACTCTGTAGACTGAGGGTATTAAATATGTTTTCAATTGAAAGGTGTGCGAGAGGGACCAGGTACCGGTAGTAGGAACCCCACTCATATAGATGGGAGAGGTACTGTCTACAGAGCACTACATGAAAAGGACATTCAAGCAAGCATCATAAGGCTATAAACTCTACTATTATTATTTAATACTAAGAGATGGCAATTTTGAGTGATAACATTGGTGTGAAGAAAATATGAAATAATGTTTGCCATTATACAAATAAATTCAGCAAAAACTAAAAATAACAAACATTACCTTTTCTTGGTGAAGGTCTTGTTGCAAAAACTCAGTGCTAGTGTTTGGTAGAGAATTTTCAGATTTTGCACACAATACATCAAAAGTAACTGGCGAACTCATCTCTTTATGAAAGAATTCTTCACTAACTTCTTCCTTCAATGAAATCTCCCCAAAGTCCTGCTTGAAGAAGTACAAAATTTAATTCCTTACAGAGCATCCATAAATCACTGTTGTGTTCTTTTCATACATTTATATTCATGTTTTCAATGGCTTACTTTAGAGATTTAGATATGTTCACTTCCAGTTAAAAATGAGTGATGGATCAAAGTGTAAAGATTAGTGTGTGAAACTAGCCAAAGTGTGCATGGTAACAGCTAAATAGTGGTGTTAAATGTGATAATGGGAGATTGAATAAATAAGGAATGACAAACAGATAAAAAAATCTAGCAGATGACCCCAGCTACTAATTCCATATCACCAATGTTTACTGCAAATAAAAAAGATAAATAGAATCGATTTTCTACTGAAAAATGTTCTTCCCTAATCCACAAAAGAATCTGTTCGGGGAAGTGAATCAAATCAAACACACCAGGAGGCAAACACCGATTTGGTCTTAGTTTAAGCAATGCCTTAGACCACTCAGCTTCATGAGAGAAGAACATTTCTTACAAATAGAGAGGCCAAGCAGCACCGGGGCGGGCTCTCGGGAGGCAGCGGCCCTGAAAAAGATATTTGAATGGGAAAGTGATCCCTACCATGGAGGACATCGACCACCCCACAATCAAAATCAGGCTGTGCATCTGGAGAGCACAAAGATAGATCGAGGCAGGAAAATGAAGCGGTCCTCGGGCAGTAATGTGTAAACCCATCCAAATTTAGGAAACCCATCTCAAGCTCGTCCATCAGGTCGGCAAGGACTTGACCCCGTGGAGTAATAGAGTAGTCTCCCCAGAGGGGGTGTCTACCCTTTAGATCTCCAGGCAAGAGAAAGGGCCTCGGCAACCATGCCACGACGAAGCGGATGTCCAGCGGGTTGAAGTCGCCTGACGGTAGAATGTACGCAGAAATAATAGTATACCTCCAATACAGGTGAGGCTGCACGGTTACTGCCTGAAAGGAGGTATCTAAAACCAAGAGAAGAACGGAGACATCAATTGGGCGTGAATCGCACATCCTCCCGCCCGGCCACCATCCCGTGGTGGTGGGGTCGCAAAACCCTTATACCCCGGGAGGGTCGACAGGAGGCATGCGCCCAGCATGGTTTCCTGCAAAAAGATAGCTAACGGGGAACGGGAGGAGACGAGCCTCCAAAACTCCTCCCAGCTGGCCCGGAGTCCGCGGCAATTCCATTGAAGGAATATGCCCTCCAGGCCTAGTTCGGAGGAGATGCTGGGGCCCTCTTCTAAGAGAAGACGCTCACGGGAATGGCCGTACGCTTCCCAGGGGTAGAACTCAGGGCGCTGTCGCCTTCGGGAAACGGTCACCCTGGTTTTAGCCGGGGCTGGGTGTGGACCCTTTGTGCCGTCAGCTTTACCAGGGGAGCGCCCTGGGTGGGTAGAACCCACAGAAAGGTTCCGAATGGGCGCGGAAACGACCGTACTCGTAGGCTTGGAAGGGCCAGGCGCAAAGTGTGTCTTTTTCAAAATTGAGGAATAGGACGTCCCTGGCAGGGCCGGGCACGCCTCGCGAAATGAGAGACGATCCTGAGCCTGAACGGCCAGGATTTCCTTCTCAAGGAGATACGCATCACATTGCTTCGAAGAAGCGGGGTGCGGCTCTCCGCAATTGACACACTTAGTCACACACGATTTGGACTTATCGTGTGCGGCATTGGAGCAACTTACACAGGTTTGGGCTATCCCAACTTTGCACGTCGACAGGAGCGATTAGTATAGCCGAAGCCATTACAGTAATAGCACCTCCGCGGCAGTGGCACGAATGCTTTCACGCGGTAGCGATATCAACCGGCACGCACCGACTTAGGGAGCTTGTCACAGTCGAACGTGACAAAGAGTGTAGGGTTGGATCTCTAGGAACCTCCCTGTTTTTTCATCACACGTTCAACCTGAACAGGCCTATGGTCGGCCAGCTCTAAGGTGATGTCCTCTATGGAGTAGTCCACGAGTTCCCTCGTATAAATTACTCTTTTCACCAAGTTCATGGTAGAGTGCGGCGTCACACTCACGGAAGTGCCATCAAGTGTCCGAAGGGCACTAATCATGGTCGTCTCGGAGGGATTCGACGCATTCGCCAAAAGGCTCCCGTCCGCGAAACGGGTCAACTTCGGCTCTCTACCAATCACACTAGCTAAAGCTCTCCTCTGATGGATCACGTTGCCCTTGGCCAACATGGTGCCATCAGTGGAGCGAATAAGCAGGAACAGTTTGAAGCCAGTGGGCTCGAAAATGCCGGGTAGTCTCTGAATGAGAGTGCGGCGTCACACTCACGGGAATGCCATCAAGTGTTCGAAGGGCAATAATCATGGTCGTCTCGGAGGGATTCAACGCATTCGCCAAAAGGCTCCCGTCCGCAAAGCCAGTGGGCTCGAAAATGCCGGGTAGTCTCTGAATGAGGCCGCGACGTAATCGAGGCTCCGCTCTGTGCATTTGTACCTTTGGTCTTTGTCAGGGACTCTGCACCCAGGGATGGGGGGCAGCGGGACCGGACGTGCCGATCTTGGCTTGGTTGCTTACCGAAGCAGCAGACCCATCCGTCCCCGCAGATGGAGAGGAGTCCCGAGTTGTTTTTTTTCTTTTCTTCTTGGGAGAGGAGGGCGAGGAATGAACCTGCTTTTCTCCTCCGCCGGCAGGAGCCCCCAGGCCAGATGGACAGGCCTCAGCAAGGTCCTTCTCCGAGATGGAGAAGGCCCTGGCCGTCACAGGGGCGCCGGTCGGAGTAGGAGATCACTCCCTTCCTTGTACTGCCTTGGAGACGCGAGTCATTTGAGGAGGACCTTGCATAGGGACGGACTCGGGTTTGGTGCTTGGCGCCGAGCAGAGATTCGCTACCATGGATGGCCCTACCGTCTGAGGCTGAGTTGCATCAAGGACCATGTCTATCTCGGAGGGGGGAGGAGCCTCCATGTGGCCATCCCTCCCAATTGGCAGCGGTGTTACGAGTACAGTATGGGGAGGAACAGGCCTTGACCCCAACTAAGGTTAGTATGCAAGCCAGCAGGTCTCTAGAGTGGAGCGGCCGATAGGCCCTGTTTTCCCTCTCCCACATAAGGTGGTTTGCCCTGCCGAGCAGCTTCAATGGAGAGCAGTCGGTTATGGGCTGCCTGCTAGCTTTCTTGGTAGTCCCCGTGGAAAGTAAAGGGGAACCTGCCGCTGGAAAGAGTGAGGCACCTGAGGGCACTTCCAGACAAGGGGTGAGGGGGAAGTCCCTGACACCCGCAGGCAAAAGAAAGGAGTAAGCCTCCTCTCCGGTCAAAGAATTTTGGAGGTTTCCTTGTGAAAGCACAAGGGTGGGGGGGACCTCCAATTTTTCAGTGGAGCTGCCCAAGGGAAAATTATGTGGAGGTTTTTGGCTTTGGTGCCGCCATTTAAGGCCACCCCCTCCCGCCTTTCGGCATGGCGGTTCCACCTTGGGAACGGCGTAAAAAGGATAGAGTGAGAAGGAAAGGGAATGCGAGGAAGGTATGGGTGGAGATGAAGCAGGTTGTTAAAAACCCACCATCCCAAACCAGAGCTCAAGGGTTAGGAAACATTGTCCCCTCTGCCCTCAGTCCCGATCCGGGATAGTTGGCTGAGAAGGTCAGCATCTACCCTGTGAATATAGAGAAGGCCAGAGAAAGTTGTGGGAGAGGTCGTATGATTGAATGAAGGTACAAAATAGATGGGTGCTGCGTAAGTCCAAGTGGGCAAGATCGCAGCCATTTTCAGAAAGAGAGGATTCATTAAAATTTCAAATGTTCTTTAAAAACATAGACTATGGTTAACAATTTAAAAGATATATATGTAAAAAAAGGAAGAGGGAGTAAAAACGTAGTAAAATAAATGCTGTAAAATCATAAGACCCGACATTTCTATTTGGTTCTCAAAATGATAAAACCTTAAATTTCCTTTAAGAGATTTGTCTCTGAAAAAAATTTAAACCCTCGGGTCATGTTAAGGTGCGCTCATGTTCGGAAAGGATGGTCCTCAGGACCTGCTGGGGACACATCCCTTGGCAAATGAAAGGAAAGAAGCCTTTGCCTCAGAGTATGGAATCGTAGGCATTCAGCAAATAGGTGAAGTACAGACATTAGTACTCCACAGTGAGTGCCCATTGGAGGCTGCTGAAGGCCTTCTATCGGAAAGCTACGTGTCAGACAATAATACCCAATTCTCAGATGGCATAAAATAACATCCTTGGTACGGGTCCTAGTAGTGCGTGGCCAGGGGCGGACTGACTGTTTGATGGCATGCAGTTTAGTTGGGGGGAGTTCATCCCATGTCCTCTGCCACTGGCCGACCACGTACTCACGGATGTATGGCACGACATCACTGAAAGGAAGAGGAGCAGGGGTGGAAGTTCCTAGAGATGCAGCTGCCTTGGCAACAGCATCTGCTCTCTCATTTCCTTTTATACCCATGTGGCTAGGTACCCAACAGAATTAAACGTCGTGGAATGAGGATAAATATAAAAGCCACTGTTGGATCTTTGAAACCAGCGGGTGATCTGGAAATAAAAAGGCTAAAGCCTCCAAAGAGCTGAGAGAATCAGAGAAAATTGGATAAGATCCCGGTGATGAAGAAGCGATGGTATACAGTGCAGCCAGTATCGCGACAAGCTCAGCCGTGAGGATAGAAGCTGTATTGGGCAGGCACACAGACACAGGAGGGAAGGGGAAGATAGCAGAAGCTCCTAACCCATCAGAGGATTTAAATCCATCTGTGTAGAGAAAAGTGCTTGATTTGTGACACACTTAGTGTTCATAAAAGAGGCTTCGTAGAACCGAAGGCAAGAACTTGGTCTTCGGTTCACGGGCCAGCACCTTGCAAACCCTCATGGGTGGCAATAGCCATAGGGATACTTTAGGGATCTGATATGGAATAACTGATAATTCCCTCAGTTGACCTGTATCTCCAGTCATACGCAGGGCAAAGGGGCGAGTCAGTGAAGGAAACCTGTCATATGAGGCCACCGAGTGAATATTATAGGTGCACTCATATACAGGTGAGTGGGAGAGCTGTTGCAGTCTGAAAAGGTAATGCAGGTTAGACTGGATCAAGGTTGTATACAAAAGCCACAAGGTACGGCGATCACTTCCAGACAAAACATGTGATAGAAGTTTTGAGATATCCATTCTCTTCAAGCAGGACATTTTCAAGGCAGTTATATGGAGGACCCAGGAGAGCTTTGAGTCAAAGATAACCCCCAGAAATTTACAATGAGGCTTAAATAAGATGGGGGAAGCCATACAAAGATAAGGTTGACTGCTTACAGTCAACTTGCCTGAAATTATAGAAATGAACTTCCTTTGTTTTTGAAGGTGACAGTCGGAACCCTTTTGCAGCAGCATTCTTGGCAATGATGTTAATGGCCAGTTGAAATTTACGGATAACAAATGGCAGCCGAGGGGATGCTGATAAAATTGCCAAGTCATCCACATAAAGGGTTGTCATTTGCTCTGCAGGAATATCAGTAATAATGCTGTTGATAGCCACTGACAAGCAGGTGATGCTAAAAAAGCTTCCCTGTGGCACGCCCTCTATCTGATCAACAGGCTCCAATATGACATTTCCTACCCTAACACGGAACGTGCGTCCAGCAAGAAATTGCTGTCTGAACCTAGGAAGATGGCCTTTGATAGCTTAGTCATATAGTTGCTTCAGGATACCATACCTCCAGGTGGTATCATATGCTTTTTCTATATAAAAAAAGACAGCAATGGAGTGTCTTTGAGAAAGCTTGTCGAATGCAATCCTCCATCCTGACCAACAGATCTGTGGTGCATTATTTCTTTCTAAAATCCAACTATGAGGGAGAAATAAGGTTGTGTTTCTCCAGAAACCATACCAACCTGGCATTCACCATCCTTTCAAAAAGCTTGCATGAGGAAAAAGTAAGGGCAGTTGGGCGATAGTGGGTCGAAAGTGTCCCTTCCTTTCCTAGTTTATGAAGGGGGAGTATGAAAGGGAAACAGCTCTTAATCCAGATATAAATATATTGAGATGTGAAATGAGTGTTGAATGCATATTCCTGATCATATAAGGGATACCATCAGAACCAGGTGCGGTGGATCCACATCTTTTAAGAGCACTTCAAAGTTCATGAATGGAAAAGAGCTTATTGTATGGTTCATTATCCATACAGGGCGGCTGGAAATGTCAGCAAATGTCTTTGCCAAGACATTTGAAATTATGGCCAAGTCTTCCAAAAGCTCGCCTGCTTCGACTATATTAGGGGGAGAGAAACCACTTGCTCTGCCCATGAGCTTTTTCACTCTTTTCCAGACTTTGTCTGGTGGAATTTGGTGGTTGATAGGGTTGATGTACCCTTTTAAGGAGATTCGTGGAGCCTGGCGGAGAGTACGCTGTTGTACTGGCCTGGCTTGGCTATGAGCATACTTATTGATGGCAGTAGGGTTTTGATGGTAGCAACAAGCTCGCTTACACTCTGTCACCAGTTTGCTGCATTCCTCAGACCAAAAATGGAGATGGGTCTTGTGGGAAGCAGTTTTGGAGAGGGACATGGAAGAATTTGCCGCCTGGTTGACATGATCATGGAAGTTCTCCAGGACCATGTCAATGTCGCCCTGAGGGAAGTGTCCAGAATGGTGAGAAAAGTATTTAAACTTTGGCCAATTGGCTTTCCTGGTGTTTCACCTATTGTCCGGTGGGGAAGGAGGGCCGCCCAGGCATGAGGTCAGAACAACTGGGAAGCGATCGCTTCCTCTCAGATCAGGATCCACCGACCCGCTGTAATCTGTTCTACAGTCTTAGGAACAAAGTAACAAATATACACAGGTAGAGCTGTTGGTCTGGACAAGAAAGGATGTTGGAGTGCCATCATTAAATAATGACACATCCAAGGTGGTCTCCATTAGTCTCACAATCAGATTTTCCTTGGGGTTTTCATCATAGTCTACCCAACGGTGGTGTCTTGCATTAAAGTCTCCAACTAGTAGGAATGGAGTCGGGAGTTGGGAGATGAGATTGGCTAATTTTTTAGCCAAATCTGAAGCAACTACTTCACCAAGAGGGAGGTACAGGGAGCAGACTGTGTATAAATGATTGGTATCATCACTGCTTGAAGGTCTGTTCTCAACGGGATTGCTAAGTGAGAACAGTCGTCACAGACAAAAATAGCCGAACCATGAAAGGGTTCTGGTGGATTCTTAAAATATGGCACATAGTGGGGGATATTGGGTAATTGACGAATACCCAATTGGGTCTCCTGCAATGCTATTCAGCAAGGGTTGTAATCATGAAGAAGGAGTTTGAATTCTTCCCATTTGGAAACATATTCATCGTTTAAGGGTAACTAAATTTTTCCTGGCACCTGATGAAGGTGACTGGGGTTTTCAAGCTTTTTGATTTTTACATGCAATTAACGTTTGAGGTATAGGTAGTTTGAATGTTTTGGGGATCGCTTTTCTATTAGATGGCAAAGAACCATCTGTCAGTTGTGAATATGACAGGGTGGTTTTTGCTGGCAAAGATGCTTCCGAAGATATTGGGTCCTCTGAAGTGGTAGGTAGTAATGTTGAGAGAGATGGTACCGAGTCATTCTGAGAGGTGGATGGTGGATCAGCTGGGGTGGGTGAAGAAACCTCAGAAGGCTGTTTCTCCTCTTCCAAAAGGGCCACAGCCAAAGCTGGATCAGAAAAAATCCATTCAGCTTCTTCTGGAGTTACTGATACTGTGGATGTAATAGGCTGGCTAGTTGTGACTGATGGACTAAAGGCAGATTCAGTGGGAGGAGGGTGGATGTCCAAAGGTGAAACGAATACCACGAACATCCTCGGAATCTGCCTCCATGTCAATGGTTGGTTATATGCTGATGGAGGAGAAGCAGGAACTTCCCTAATAATTGGAGAGGGAGGAGGAGCATCATTCTGAGGCAGAGATTCTATTGGGGCTTCTTGATGGATATTCTGCAGCCGTAAAAGAGGAGGTCTCAATGGTCTCTGCTGTCTGTTACGGACTGGTCTGGTCACTCTAACAGTGTCCGCAAAACTCACTCCTGGTTGGATGTATAATTCTTTAGCTCTCCTTCTAGCATCCTTCATGCTAATTCGGAATTTATTCCAAAGAGCAACAACCTCTCTCTCATACAAGAAAAAGGTTCACTGCTTAGAGGTGGCGAGGTGATCGCCATCACAGTTGGCACAACAAGGGGGACGAGGGCACGGTGTTCCATGGAAATCAGAGGAACAATTGACACATACCCTCTCCTGTCTGCAGTGCTTACTGACATGTCCAAAACGTTGACAATGAAAGCACCTACAGGGATTCTCCACTTAGGGCTTCACGGGAATACACAGATAAACAGCCTTGATATTCTTTGGGAGTTCCAACCTATTGAAAGTTAATATGATAGTAGCGGGAGGAACTCTGGTGCCATTAACAATACAAGTGACGCGGTATGCACCAACTACCTTCTGAGAAGTCAGTTTAACAACAAGCCGGCCCACATCATATTCAATAAGCTCCCTGGACCTGATAACCGCCTTGCAGGTGTTAAAGGTAGGATGGGCTCAAGAGGAGATATTAAGGCAAGCAAGAGAATCTAGTGCTTTGTTTTTTTGACGCTGATCAAATGAAGAGGACTCCACAAGGAAGCCATCATTCCTAGGCCACATTTGGGCAGGTTCACAACATTTGGCAACAAAGTCTTCATAGACATTGAAAATGTCAGCCTTACTTTACTTATTGGTGCATCATTGTCTGATTTTAAAACTACAAATCTATCTTAATCAAGATCACGGTCATTGGTGGCACGGGGATCAGAAGCCTGGGGCCTCTGGAAAAGGTTTTTATTATTTTTACCAATAAATATTTGTATTAAAAGGACATGTACCTCTGGGGAAGTGGAGTCATGTAATTGCCCCCAGACTAGGCACTTTACACCGTCCTCAGGATAGCCCTCCCCCACGCTACAGCTGTTATTTTAAAAACAGTGCAACGTCATGAATGGAAGTTTGACGACGGCTATGATAAGACTCACGCTGTGAGCCGCTATCAGCCCCAGAACAAGTTGAGCCTTCAAAGTGATACCTCCAGCGAACATGATCGGCAACTCGTACAGCGGTACTCAACATACAGGTGTGAGGATCTTTAGTCTGACTCCTCTACAGTGGCCTGTTCAGCAAGGTAGGACCTCTGAAGACAGACTGTTGGACAATAATGTCCATCACAGTCTTCACTAACACAGCTCACTGTGTCATTGAAGTACGCAAGCCTCCTCTACCACAACATGGTGATCGTCAGGGAGGGGTGGGAGAGGTTGTAGGGGAAGTGGGAAGGTCATTCGGGCGGAACTTATACCGCAGGAAGGCATAAAGCTGCTGTTTAAGCACTGTCTCACACTCACCAAAATGTCCCACAGCAATGAGGTTGTCGGAGAAGAACTAAACAGCCTCATTTACGAACCTAAACTCCTCGACTGAGACAGAGAAATCAGATATTTCTTGAAATGCGGACCACTGCGCCCGTGCCAAGCACCACTGGGGCGGGCTCTCAGGCGGCAGTGGCACAGAAAATGATGACTGCCATGGAGGTCATCGACCACCCCTAACCCCCAAACCAAAATCAGGCTGTGCATCCGGAGAGCACAAAGATCAAGACAGGAAAAAGAAGCGGTTCTGGGGCAGATATGCGTAAACTCATCCACATTTAGGACACCAATCTCCAGCTCGATGATCAGGTTGGCAAGGACTTCAACCCTAGGATTAATCAAGTAGTCTCCCCAGAGGAGGTGTCTACCATTCATCTCTGAGCAAGAGAATGGGCCTCGATAACTGTGCCACAACGCAGCGGAAGTAGCCCACGTCAAAGTCGCCTGACGGTGGAATGTACACAGAAATAACAGTATACTTTCCTATCCAGGTACAGCTGCACAGCTACTGCATGAAAGAAGGTATCTAAACCAAACAGAAGAATGGAGACATCAATTGTTGGGTGTAAATAACGGATCCTCCTGCCCAGCCACCATCCTGTGCTGGTGGGTGAGCAAAACCCCTATATCCAGGGTGGGTGGGCAATGGGGGACAAGCCAGGCAGGGTATCCTGCAAATAGATAACTAATGGGAAATGCGAGTAGATGAGCCTCCGCAGCTCCTCCTCCCAGCCGGGGCTGGGTGTGAACCATTTATGACGTCAGCTCTACCAGGTGTTTGCCTACTTGGGCATAAGTGGGTAGAAGTCACAAAATGGTTCCAAATGGGTGCGGAAACGAAATCGCTCGTAGGCCTGTAGGGACCAGAAGCAGAAGGTGTGTTGCTTAACGTTGATGCAAAAGACATCCCAGGCAGAGCCAGGACTAGGTCCTTAGCTTCGCGAAATGAGAGTCGAACCTGGGCTTGAACGGCCAGGATTTCTTTCTCAAGGAGATGCGCACCACATTGCTTCGAAGAAGCGGGGTGCGGCTCTCTGCCATTGACACATTTGGACTTGTGCGGCCTTGGAGCAACTTACACTTTGGGTAAAACCGAAATTGTGCGTCTACAGGAGCGATTAGTATGGCCGTAGAAATGACAGTAGTAGCATCTCCACCCAAGTTGAACACAGACTTCACGCGACAACGATACCAACCGGCATGCACAAACTCAGGGAGCTTGTCACTATCGAATGTGCCGAAGAGTGTAAGGGTGGGTCTCGAGGCCCCTCTCTGTTTTCTCATCACACGCTCGACATTGACTGCTCAATGGTCAGCCAGCTATATAGTGATGTCATCTATGTAGTCCACGAGTTGACTCGAAAAAACTAATTTCACAAAGTTCATGGTAGAGTAAAACGTCACACTAACCGGCGTGCCATCAACTGTCCAAAGGGCATTAATCATGGCCACCTCAAAGGGATTCAACGCATTCACAAGAAGGTTCCCATCCAAGAAACGGGTCACCTACGGCTCTCTAACATTTAGAACTAGCTAGAAATCTCCTTTGATGCATCATGTTGCTCTTAGCCAACATGCTGCAATCAGCTGACCGAATAATGAGGAAGCGTTTAAATCAAGCAGAATGGGAAATGACAAGTAACCTCTGAATGAAGGCCCATGATGTAATCCTAGCTCTGCTCTGCATGTGAACTTTTGGTTTTATCAGGGACTCCTCGCACTGGAGAGCACCAGGGCCAGATGTGCCGATCTTTATTTGTTGCTTGCCGAAACGGCAGCGGACTCGGCCATCCCCATTGCTCTCGCGGAGGGAGAAGAGCACTTAGCCTTGTTCCTCTGTCTTTTCTTTTTAGGAGAGGAAGGTAGGGAATGAACCTGCTACTCTCCTCCCGCGGCCTAAGCAAGCATAGGGGTGGACTCTGGTTTCGTCTAGGGCTGGGTCACCTCGAGGACTATGTGAGGGACCTACGTTACAAAGGGGGGGGGGAGTACTCTACCGTCAGAGAAGTTTGAAGGCGTCAGAGAAGTTTGAAGTTTGAAGAGAAAGGGGGGGGGAGACTTGGTTGAAAAAATCGTATCATTGTGCATGGTGACCCTATCGATTTCATGGGATGCAAACAACTAATCACCCCATGCAGTAGCCCCCTATGGAAGGAGTGAATAGGGAGTCGGCAAAGCCAGCTGCCACCATTCGAGACCACTCCTCCTACCCAGTGGCCAGGCAGCCCCAAGGAGGATGAAGGTGAGCCAGGTTGTTAGAAACCCACCAACCCAAACCAGAGCTGAGCAGGGAGGGGATCACCCCTAGCCCCAATCCAAGATGAATGGGTGAGAGAACACTGATCTGCGTCTACCCAGTGCTATTAGAGGCGGATGAAAGAAAGTTGTGGGAGGAGGTTGTAGGGAAAGTGAGGAAGCAGGGTGGGAAGGGAGGGTTTCAGAAAGAAGAGGCTAAGCTGGGGCCAGACGGTGCACTGAGTCCCGTCAGCACTGGGGGCAGGAAAGCAAATTGCCATGCTCCTTACAGGATGAATGTGAGAGAATGATGAAATAGAATAAATAAGTCATAAAATAAAATAAAGAAATTTATAAATGATTTTTTTTCTCTGGAAACATTTTTCCTTATTACAAATAATCCATGATCGAACCAAGAACACTGAGAAACAAGCACCACTTTAATCTCAGTTAAAGCAGTGCCTTAGACCACTTAGCTAGCATCTGAAAATAATTCTCATGAAATGGCTTTCAATAAAGGAAGGGAAAAAATTGAATACTCTCAACTTATTTCTCTTTAACCAATAACAGGTTGTAGAGAGATTAAGCTACCAAGGCAACATTTCTAAATATTATAAAAAGCACCTCATTGTAACTACCTCTTTGACTGGGCAATCTTTTAACAATTCATTAGAACCATCAACAATTGCTCCTTCTTGTCCTGTGATCAATTTTACTTCATTTCCATGATCTGAATCAGACAACTCTTCCTTCATTTCTTTGATGGCAGTTTCTTTATAAATATCCTAATATAAAAAAATAGGGAATTTACTTTCTGTAACTCTACACATGTAATGATTTACAAGTTAATCATTAGATAGGTAAAAGTATATTAACTAAAATGCATAAAAAATAATGATATTGAATGCTAATATTTATAAGAAAATCCTGAGATCCTTACTTTTTTATTATCTAGATGAAAATTAAGGGGATATTCAATATCTTCCTTTTTCATTTCTTCCATTTTTGAAACCTCTGAAGAAATCCTATAACAAATAAAAGCTTAGTTATGCTAAAAGTGCTCTCTCTGACATGTGTGGTAATTTCTCTCAGTGGTGGCTCATTTAGTCTTGTTTGGTGGAAGGTTGTTTAAGTGTCTGTGAGTAGAGTGTAGAGTGGATGTGTTTTAATGAGTTGTGAATTGGAGAGAGAAGAGCAAAGCTATTATGCTGTTAATGGTAGGACTGGGCTTGTGATTAATTTTGAAGATGAGTGGAGGGATTTTTCTTGCAAGGTGATGGTTGGGATGAGATTGATTTAGTCTTTCCACATTAAAATTTATGAATGTTTATTGACATGAATGAGAAAAGATAAATAGTACCTATTAGCATCTTAAGTGGTTCTGGAGATGTGGAGCCATTAACTCTTCAAAAAGGTAAATATGAGGTAATGTTATAATGTTAAATTTAGTGTTTTTATAGTGATAACTTTAGTGGTCATTCATCACCAGAACAACACAAAATCAACTTTTGAATTAAAAAAAGTAGAACAAAGAATGAACAGGCCAATGATTGACTGAAGTTGAAAAAGAATATGGTAAGGTCATAACAGCCTTTAGCAGCAAAGTAGAAAATAAACATGCTATTAAAGGAGATGTTATTAGAGGATTGAACAATATAGATTCATAATTTATTGGAAGGATTTTTTATTAATTACATCTTCTATATGCATTAAAATTTTCATATATATTTTTAATTGTGAGGGTAACTATTTAAGCCCCAGAACAAATTATTTTTAATTACTTGTATTTAAATGGGAAATAATGTTTTGGTTTTGTCATTTCTAGTTTTTGACCTATCCCCAGGAACCATATAATGGCAAGAGCAAAGGGTCCCATTTATCTACTATATTAAAGAATAAATTTTACAACATATACTCCATTTTTAGCTTTAAGGTGAAAGTAACTGTCTTTACACCCCTCCTCCAGTGAGTGTTGTTGTCTTTAAGGGCCTCATCTCTCCCAACAACAGTTCCAAAATGTTGTAAACCTTATATAAACTTAATACACAGAGATTGGGGGTCTTGTAATCACAGAAAAGAAAGGGTTTGGTTGGCTATATCCTGTGTCCAACCACTGCTATTTGGGGATTTCAGGTTTTTAATGGCCACTCTTTGAGTGTTAGCGTTTGTGACAGGTGCAGTGAGCAGGGGTTGCCCAGTGGACCAGTCTCCAACCAAAGGCTGCATCTGCCAAGTAAGCAGCCTGAGATACAGTCCAACAGGATAGAATTCCTTAACAAGAGAGACTAATCCTTGATAGAACAGCCAAGATCTGAGACTTTTAGTTGGCTTGGTAGCCAACAAGGAAAGAAAGCTCGCACACCATAGAATGTATAGCCTCATGCACCCTAGAAGGACTGCATTGAGGTGGTCATGCAGATTGGTTATTGGGAATAAACTAATCTTCCAATTAATCATGCCTCACTGCCCAGGGTCCCTAAAGTCCTGGATCTTGAGGCCTGTGGGCATTGTTTATTGAGGTTCCAAAGCCTCTCTTCTGACATAACATGGGATAAGCTTGTTAGGCCTAGCCTAGACAAGATTGAGGAGATAGTTATACAAAAAAGAATGTTCAGACAAAACATGGGGGAGGGGGGCATCATAGGCCCAATAACAGAAAGGCTTAGGGTATATGATCAGGGTTTTTCATTGGCCATGAAAGATGTTTGTGACTAAGGGAGGTGCTGGAATCACATGTACAAATGCATAGTGCATGCCATAAAGTAAGTGGCAGCACCCTTTCATTAACAACGAAGTTTTATATTGGGGATAAGCAGGAAGGAACTAGTTACCAAGCATAGATCAGATGCTCAGATATAGAGTAGTAAATCTTACAACCACACTAGTTTTGAGCAAACAAAGGAACAGTAGAAGATAAAAGCGTAAATCTAGCAGAACAACACAGAGTCAAAAATATCCATGGCTCAGGTATAAGGTACCCTAAGGCTATAAATATAAACAAATTATCCCCACACTTTCACAAAACAGATGGAATCATCCACAATCTCAAGCACTCAGCTGCCCATAGTTCAGACCTGAGTACACATAAAATAAAAGTTAGAAAGGTTTAATGTTACAGCTACTTACACAATGAAATGCCCCAAATTTTGAAGCATTATAAAATCATCCTGATCCCCCAAACCAATACTACTTCCTCACACTGTCCATTCATGTTCCTCTATACCCTATCCGAGTCATTAAGCACCTCATCATAAATCAGATCACTTCACACATTCCTTTGCCACCTATACTTAAAACATTAAAGATAATTTACTCTATCATAAAATTCACCCATAATCCACTCCTTGAGCTAGAGAGTTCCTTGTTGACATGATTTATTTTATACAAGATGGTTTCAGACCAATTTACTCAACAACCAACCTTCTTAAAGACCTGATACAAAGAATCTATGATACCTTCAACCAAGCACTAGATTGGATACAACTAGTAACTATGGACATCAACAAAGCTTTCAATGCCTCAACACACAACACACATGATTCACAAACAGGACTCAAATTAAGTCCAACCAAATCCATAGCTACCATTCTCACCCATTATACAGGGAATATCAAAACATGCCTAAGACTCTGGGCAAGTTCTTATAGGAGAAAGCCTCTGCCTCTTCACCCCTCTTTGGGCAATTTTGTTCTGTCCCTCAATGAAATGCTTGTTGCCTATAAAAGAAGGGACAAGAGAATTATTATTCGTTATAGTATTGATTGCCTCTGTTAATGTGGTACCATTTGGGAGTATATTCTCTAGAAATTTTAAGAATTTATATCACCTTTAATTCTACATATTTTTGTAAGCATTATCTTGGTACTAAACAATTTAGTTTATATAACATGCTTATTTTATAGTTATGCAAAGCAAAATTTATATAAAATACAAAATATTGAAGAAAATTTTTGTACATAAAAAAAAATTTTTTTTACTGCATTATGTTCCACTCCACTTTCTGACCTACCTCATGGTTATAAAATCTATGCTGGTTACTGGTAGAGGCATTACAGTCACCACAATGGAAAATTATCGGGTTGCGCTAGAAATGCACAAAAGAGCGAGATCAAATTTGGCTGACTTTCAGAGCATATGAATGGTTTGTTTACACACATGTACATCTGAGAGCTCTGTACAGTGTCATAGTTTGAAAGAAAATGGCTCTCAGTTGTTGAGTAGCATGTGTTGCTTTGCTCTAGTTTTCTGCTCGGTTGGGTTATTTTCATTGTGTTGGTAACTATTATTTTGGTGTGTAATTTTAGAGATGTTTAACCACCTCTCTGAAGCAGGGAAAACAAGGATACTTGCTTTGAGGGAGGAGAATTTGTCGACTAAAGAGATATGGCTGGACAGGAAGAGGTGAAACAACCATCAGGATGGTGGCTGCCACAGCTCGTAGTTTACAGATACTCAGGGACTGGGAGACAAATGAAGACTTCCAGGAAGACTGATCTGGTGCTATGAAGGGAGGTGTTGGGGAATCCCTTCATTACACCTGCCAAACTGAAAAAGAATCATCCCAAGCTGTTGGAAAATGTGTAAATTCGGCACATTCAAAATCACCTGCAGAAGGATCTCGGAATCCCAAGTGATGCGCTGCCAAGAAAGCTCTCCTCACAACAAGCATGGTGAAGCAGACTCGATTTTGCGAGGATATATCTTAAGTAGACTGAAGATGATTGGATAAAAGTGATGTTGTGGTGGAGGGAATGTGAGTGTGTGTAAAAAGGGCCATTCTCCCACCCCTTTTCTCAATACCCTCTCCCTCCCTATGTAAGAATGTGTGTGTGAATGGGAATGGGTTTGTTTTTGTTTTTTTTGTTTGTTTTTTATTGATTAGCATGTTATTATATGATGTTTTTTTTCTTTCTAGGCGCCATATTCTGGAAAGGACTTAGTTTCATATATCATTATATAACAAACAAAGCGCCATATTCTGGAAAGGACTTAGTCTAGCACATCTTTATATAGCAAACAAAATATTACTTTGTCTTAATAAATTTAACGAAGAGCCCTATTAGTATTGTTAATGGAAGAGGGCTTAGAATAGCCCCGCAAGAGTGATAAGATCACTTATCTTCCATCAACCGCAGAGGCGCCAAGTGTTTGGAAGACGTAGGCATTTTGCTCTCTGAAGTGGTAGGTGGCTGGACATCCCCACCACCACCACCACCCTCTTTGTACTAAGTGAGGCCTTCTCTTTTTTTTGGAAACTATATATTGACTGTTATAGTCCGGATCTTTTTTTTGGCTGTTGATTTTTTTAATGTTTCTTAGGATCAATTAATAGGATTTTTAAGTAGGATTTGTTTATTTTTTTTTATTGCAGGTATAAAGGAAATTTAGCTATATTTTGTGTGTGAATAGGAAAGAGATCTCTAATATATCAACCCATACTTTTGTAAATATTGTTTTTTTGGTTAGTAAAGGACTGTACATACAATGCGTTTCATTCTCCTTCGATTTCTCACATCCGGATTAGTGTAGGAAGCGGGTTGGATCGATTGGGGTTAGTCTAAATTTTTCAGCCCGCTACAATGTTTTTTGAATGAAAGCTGCTTTAAGTGTATCTGAGGAGCAGGCAGGAAAGTGCAACGATCTTCCACCATCAGCAGCTACATCCCATGCTATACCATTCCTACTGTTAAACACCTCAATCAGGTGATGGTGTGGGGGGCTTTTAGTGGAAAAGGTGGGAGCACTGGTTTATTTTTTTACCTTAAAACACTACAATGAATAGTAATCATTACATGAGCGTTCTGTAGAACATTATCTGCCTTTTTATGCTATTCAAGGCGCATATTTTTTTATGCAAGAGAGGGCCCCCTGCCCCACCTCAAGAAAGGTAAAAAAACTACCCTGATGGCCACAATATCAATATTTTAGAGTGGCCTGGGAACAGCCCCGACCTAAACCCCATCCAAAATCACTGGGCTTTCAGGAAAGACCCGCTCACCACTGCCAACACCTCCTCCATTGCATGACTAATCAAGGAGCTGAAAAAACAAAATAAAACAAAACAAAAAAACCTGCTTAAAAAATAGGGAAAAGGCCGGCCTCCCCGCAAAAGTCAACTAGTCCACCAGTCAATGTGCACGCACTCGTCCCGAAAATAAGGGACAGGCGGTAGCGACCCTGCCCATCCCGGTACCGGGACAGGTATAGTGCACGAAGATCACCCAGACTGGGATATTCAACAAGAATGTGCCGAACAGTCTGGGGGACGATGCAGTCGTCACAATAGAGCTCAGGCGAGCGCTCCATCAGATAGCGATGCATCACACGAGTGTGTCCGTTTCGGAGACGACAGAAAGCGACTTGAAGCCGTCGTTGCATTGGGGAATAGGTCCATGGGAACAGTCGCGGCGCAATGGCACGCAACTTTAAGTTCCCTTCGACCGTCTCGCATCTTCTTTGCCAAACAGTCCGAAGAGCTGCCATATTCCTGCCATGTAGTCGGTGTGAGGAAGAGCGAAACGCTGGTCCGGTCGCAGAGTCCTCGCGGACTCTTTAGCGCCCTCATTCCCCGCAATTCCTACATGTCCAGGAACCCAGCAGAAGATAATCTCGATATCCGCTCGGCTGGCCAAAACCGTGGCGTCACAGATATCGCGAACCAGGGGATGCGGAGATTCAAATGTCCAGAGAGCCCTCAGGGCGCTTTGTGAGTCGCTATAGATCATAATCCGTTCTCCGAACCGGGCACGTCGCGTGATCTCCCGTAACGAGTGATATATTGCCACCTCCTCGGCCGTGAAGTCAGACGCAGCGCCCCGCTGACTTCATACAGAGGGGATACGGCGTGGAAGCTGGCCCCTCTTGGGACTTGGAGCCATCCTTATACACTGGCACGGTTCCAGCATGACACGAGGTGGGCTCCAAAAAGGTCGAACGAAATACTCCCGGCGATGTACAAGCTTTGGGAGCAAGGCGTGGCGAGAAATAGCGAAATGTGGTACCCTCCAGGGTGGCGTCCTGTGTAGAACCAGGGGTGCCACCGGCCCGAGAGCTATACCTAGCTCCCGAAGGAGTTTTCTGGCCCTAAACCATTTGGGTATGACTGGCGTCTCTCGGCGGCATAGGCACGGTCGAGATCAGCTGCAGATGCAGTCAGAGCTGTTGGCGACTGAGGGAGGCGCCGGGCTCGGGCGTACAGGCGAGTGATGCACTGCACACGGCGCAGAGCGAGTGGCATCTCCCCAGCATCGACCAACATACTCTCAATGGGGGAAGTGCGGAAGGCACCGGTCGCAAGGCGAAGGCCGGTGTGATGGATCGAGTATACCTTCCGCAATAAACGCTCGGCTACCGAGGCATAAAACTCGCATCTGTAGTCGAGATTCGAACGAACAAAGGATCGATAAAAAAGTAGGGCAGTTGCCCTATCAGCGCCCCAAGCGCTAAGCGTCACGGAACGGAGAATATCCATGGCGCGGGTACAAGAGACCCTAAGGCTGCGAATATGAGCCTCCCAGGTGAGGCGTCGGTCGAATACAAGACCAAGGAAACGGTGCGATTCAACTACATCCAGGCGCACCTAATTAAGAAACAAATCTGGGTCGGGGTGGAGCCGTGGATGGCAACAAAAGTGCACCACCTTAGTCTTGGCCAAAGAAAACTGAAACCTGTGCGCTTCGGCATAGCGAGAGACGCGGTTCAATGCCTGTCACAGTCGAACGTGACGAAGAGTGTAGGGTTGGGTCTCGAAGCCCCTCCCTGTTTTCTCATCACACATTCGATCTTGACCGCCCCATGGTCGGCCAGCTCTAAGGTGATGTCCTCTATGGATTAGTCAACGAGATCCCTCGCATAAACTACCCCTTTCACAAAGTTCATGGTTGAGTGCAGAGTCACACTCACCGGGGTGCCATGAAGTGTCCGAAGAGCACTTATCTTGGCCGCCTCGGCAAGATTCCCCGCATTCGCCAGAAGGCTCCCGTCTGAGAAACGAGTCCCCTTCGGCTCTCTACCAATTGCACTAGCTAATGCTCTCCTCTGATGGATCATGTTGCCCTTGGCCAACATGCTGCCATCATTGGAGCGAATAACGAGGAAGCGTTTGAAGGCAGCGGGCTCGAAAACGCCAGGTAACCTCTGAATGAGGGGCCCCGATGTTATCGCAATGGCGCCCTGTGCACTTTTGGTCTTTGTCATAGTCACAGGCTCCGCACACGGGGGGTAGAGGGGCCGGATGTGCCGATCTTGGCTTGGTCACTTGCCAAAGTGGCAGCAGACCCATCCGTCCCCGCAGCCCCTGTGGATGGAGAGGAGCCCCGACTCTTCTTAGTCTTTTTTTTTTTTTTTTTTTAGGAGAGGAAGGCGAGGAATGAACCCGCTTCTCCCCTGTGCCGGCAGAAACCCTAGGCCAGATGGACCGGCCTCAGCTAGGTCCTTCTCTGAGATGGAGAAGGTCCTGGTGATTGCAGGGGCACCGGTTGGAGGAGATCCCTCCCCTCCTTGTACTGCCTCGGAGGAAGTGACCGAAGGGGCCTGGCTTCCCTCTCCCCTCTAAGGGGGTTTGCCCTACCGAGCCGCTTCACTGGTGCGCGGTTAGTTATGAGCTGCCTGCTGGCTTTCTTGGAAGTCCCCTTGGAAAGAAAAAAGGGGACTGCCGCTGGAAAAAGGGAGGTGCCCAAAAGCACCTCCAGAGAAGGGGGTGAAGGGGAGTCCCCTACACCCGTAGGCAAAGGAGAGAAGTAAGCTTCCTCTCCGGTTAGAGAAATATGGAGGGTCCCCTGCGCAAGCACAGGGGAGGAAAATCCATTTTTCCTGTAGAGCTGCCTGAGGGCGTCTCCGTCGATGACACAGGGGGAATGAAGGGGTTATTTTTAGTTTTCTCATCATTGGGCATGGTGACCCTATTTGTTCCGCAGGATGCGGAACCCCCCTCTAAGGGGGTTTGCCCTACCGAGCCGCTTCACTGGTGCGCGGTTAGTTATGAGCTGCCTGCTGGCTTTCTTGGAAGTCCCCTTGGAAAGAAAAAAGGGGACTGCCGCTGGAAAAAGGGAGGTGCCCAAAAGCACCTCCAGAGAAGGGGGTGAAGGGGAGTCCCCTACACCCGTAGGCAAAGGAGAGGAGTAAGCTTCCTCTCCGGTTAGAGAAATATGGAGGGTCCCCTGCGCAAGCACAGGGGAGGAACATCCATTTTTCCTGTAGAGCTGCCTGAGGGCGTCTCCGTCGATGACACAGGGGGAATGAAGGGGTTATTTTTAGTTTTCTCATCATTGGGCATGGTGACCCTATTTGTTCCGCAGGATGCAATAGCTCATCACCCCTCGCAGTGGCCCGACCTGTAAGGGGTGCGTACAGGCCTGGCAGAGCCAGGTGCCGCCATTCAGGACCACCCCTACCACCTGGTGGCCTGGCAGTCCATCGTCATGGTGGCTCCACCTTAGACACAGCGTAAAATTGATAGAGTGTGGAGAGGAAAGGAAAAGGGATGTGAGGAAGGTATGGGTGGGGATAAAGCAGGTTGTTAAAAAACCCAACCCTAGACCGAAACTCAGGGGTTAGGGAACATTGTCCCATCCCCCCTCAGCCCCAATCAGAGACGGTTGGCTGAGAAGAAGGTCAGCATTTACCCTGTGAAATTAGAGGCTGACTAGAGAAAGTTGTGGGAGAGGTTGTATGAAAAGCGATGAAGTAGGGGAGAAATACAGGCTATCTGAAGGAAGGATGGCAAATGGCCGCGCCCCTTACTGGGTGTATCCCCTTCACATACACAAATGAGTTCAAAAACATTAGAAGAGTGATCAAATCTTTCAACTAAACATCAACAGTATATGCAACAAAGAAATGGACTCAAACAACTCTTATCAACCACAACATATATCTAAACCATCCAGAAATCATCATCCAACCCAAATACAAAAGTAGCACATTACAGGCACATCAGTCAAATGTTGGAAATGCACATCTAATAACAGACATCAGACAACATCCCCTGCACCAATATCACTTGAGGCACTTCAACCCTTCTCCCTAACGAATATTTAATGAAATACAATTATCCAATCAAGCATAGACCAAAAAGACTTAACTTTCACAAATCAGTACATACCATCTCCTCTATCTTACCTACAAGCTGCCTTTGATTACTTTCCAACACAGCCAGGTAGGAATCTTGATTGTTCATCTAGTCACAAGATCTGTAGCATCATGAAACACTTAAACCAGCTATTCATCTTGAACAACCATTCTACCACTACAAACTCTTTAAGTACACACTTCCAATAGGCTTCCCAAGATGTCATCCTTTGCTCATCTAACCTAGCAAGCAAAAGAATCTAGCAACCCCATATTGCATTACCATCTAACTACCTTCCAATTATTATATGAATAACCCTTGATAAGCCCATACCTGACTGGGTCTTCCTCACAAATGATACAAAATAAAATCTCCAACAAGGCTCATTAGTCACCCATGAGTGATATAAATAAGGCCTAGGATACACTTCAGTCCACAGCCATTAAGAAAAACATACAATATAACCCAAACTCCTCTCCAGAAATACCAGATAAAACCACCATAACCCAAAATATCAATGGCATTAAAAACATTAAAGGAAACTAAGTTTTGTTTACTTTTTAATTTTAGGAGCCAATCTAGCAAGTGCCTATTGGGGCAGAAGTTGCCATACTCACAAAAGAGCCTACAAAACAAAAAGAAAAGGCAAAAGCTGAGAAGGAAGCTCACTCCATTGTAAGGGGTAGGCCTGCCTCCCCAGAGCACGAGAACATGCAACCTACACACACAAAAAATGTTTTAAATAAAGTGAAGGAGGCCAGCCCTCCCCAAAAGTCATATAATCCACAAGTCCAAATGCACAATCCAGTCCCGAGAACAAGAGACAAGCAGTAGCGACCAAGCTTATCCCGGTACCAGGACAGGTAATGTGGTCCAAGATCACCCAGACTGGGAGAGATTCAACAAGAATGTGCCAGATAGTCTGGGGGACAATGTTGTCATCATAATAAGGCACAGGCGGTGCATCCTGCGTGTGTGTCCAATTTGGGAGAATGAGAGAAAGCAACCTGAAGCCATCTCAGTATGACGGGGGGGGGGGGGGGGGGGTAAGGTCCATGAGAACAGTTGGGGCACAATGGCACATAACTTTAATTTCCCCTCAACCATCTTCTTTGCCAAGCCCCACACATTCCTGCCAGGTAATCAATGTGAGGAAGAGCAAAAAAGGTGATCTGGTCGCCCAGTCCTCACAGACTCTTTGGCATCCTCATTACCATCAACTCATATATGTCCAGGAACCTAGCAGAAGATAATCTTGACATCCATCCAATTCACCTAAACCATGGCGTCACAGATATTGTGAACCAGGGGATGCAGAGCTTTGTGAGTCACTATAAATCACAATCCATTCTCTGAACTGGGCACAGCGCATTATCTCCTGTACTGAAAGGTGTATTGAAACAAGCTAGGCAGTGAAGACAGATGCAGTTCTCCCAGTGACTTCAAACAGAGGGGATATGGTGTGGAAACTGACTCCTTCTTCGGCCTTGGAGCCATCAGTATACATTGGCATGGTTCCGGAAGGACACAAATTGTGCTCCAAAAAGGCAAAAAGCAATATTCCCAGTGCTGTAGAAGCTTTGAGAACAGAGGCGTGGCGACAAATAGTCAGAGGTGGTACCTTCCAAGGTGGCATCCTGGGCAGAACATGGGCCACCACTGGCACAAGAGCTATACCAATCTCTCTAAGGAGTTTTCAAACCCTAAAGACAAAGGGCTTAGAGTATGACTAATTCTCAGTGGCATAGGCACCATTGAGATCAACTGTGGATGCAATGAGAGCTGTAGGCGACTGAGGGACACAATAGGTTTGCCCATACAGGCGAATGATGCACTGTGCACAGCGCAGAAGGAGTGGTACCTCCCCAGAATAGACAAGTAGAGTCTCACTCAATGAGGGAAATATGGAAGGCACTGGTTGCCAGGGGAAGGCCGATATGGTGGATCGAGTCCACCTTCCACAATACACACTCAGCTGCATAAAACTTGCATCCATAGTCAAGCTTTGAATGAACAGAGAATTAAAAAAGGTAAAGGAGTATCTCTATCAGCACTGAGTGTCACAGAGCGAAGAATATCCATGGCAAAAGAGACCCTGATGCTGTGAATATGAGCCTCCTAGATGAGGCGTCAGTCAAATACAAGAGCAAGGAAATGGTACGAGTCCACCACTTCCAGGTAAACCCAATTTAGAAACAAGTTTGGGTTAGGGTGGAGTCATGGATGATGTTAGAAGTACAACACCTTAGTCTTGACCAAGGAAAACTGAAGCCAGTGCACTTCATGTGGAAAGTCTCCATGATACCATTTCACCATGCAGTATCATAAGTCTTCTTCAGATCGAAAAACACTGCGGTGTAGTGGTCTATGAAGGAAGGCCTGGCAGACAGCATTTTCCAGTCATAAAACAGCATGCAACATGGAGTGGAACTTGCAGTACCCACACTGTGCAGACGACACATGGCCTCCACTGTCCAGAAAAAAGGCTATTCTAATATTTACCAATTTCTTCATCAATTTACACATGCAGGAGGTTAGAGATATTGGGTGGAAACCAGCCGGGGTAGAGTGATCTCTCCACCCGTTTGTGAAAAGCGAGCCCAGTAGCGATTCACCAGGAACCTGGGAGGATACCTTCTACCCAGATTCTCCAACAAATTTAACAGAAAGGCCATACCTGACTCACCCAGGCGTTTAGGCATGGCATGCGGGCCATTGTCTGGACTAGGGGTGGTGTCCATGCTCAAAACATTAGTGGAATGCAACTCACTCAAGGTAAACCGGTTTTTGAAGGGCTTCCACCTCTCGAAGTAAACTACAGTCAGCGGGCTTCTTCGAGAAGCGATGTGCATTGAATGCTGGAGGAGCAGAATCTAGGAGAGAGAATGTGAAAAGTGGTCGCAAAGGATTCCGCCACAGATGCAGGGTCCGGATTGCGGCCCCATTCTCCTGGAAAAGATGAGGAGGGTCCTGCGAGAAGTTGGCCCAAATCGTTTTGACTCTCTTCTACACATCTGCTAGAGGGGCCTTCCAGTTAAGTGAAGATATGTATACCCACCAGGAAGAGAGGCGGGCGTGCTTTGAAACATACAGGAACCTAGCCCTAGCTTGATGAAATTCACTGACAGTGAAGTCACTCAGGTGGTACTTAAGGCACATGTAGGCATAATGCTACTGTTTAATGGCTGCCTCATACTTGCCTGAACACCACAGAAGTAGTTAGCATGCAAACTGGCAAGATGTTCTAGGAATAGTAGTTAGGCACACAGAGATGAGATTGCCAGAGAAGAACTCAACGCCCTCATCAACAGACCTAAACTCCTCGACTACGATAGAGAAATCAGTCATTTCCTGAAATGCAGAACACCGTGCCCATGCCAAGCACCACCAGGGTGGGCTCTCGGGAAGCAGCAGCTCAGAAAATGTTATTTGAATGGGAAAGTGATCACTATTAATGAGGTCATCAATTAATCCAACCCCAAATCAGGCTGTGCCTCCGGAGAGCACAAAGATAGATTGAGGCAGGAAAATGAAGCAGTTCTCGGGCAGGGATGAGTAAACTCGTCTACAGGGTGCAAATGATGCATCCACCAGCCCCCATCCTGTGGTGGTAGGGTTGCAAAACTTTTATGCCACGGGAGAAATTGGCAGGGGGCACATGCCCAGTATGGCCCCCTGCAAAAAGATAGCTAAGGAAAAACAGGAGGAGACAAATCTCCGCAGCTCCTCCCATATCCCTGGAGTCTGCAGCAATGCCATTGAAAGAATATGCTATCCAGGCCTAGTGGAAATGAACATACACTTCATGGAGGAAGAACTCTGGGCAATGTTGGCTGGACAATGTGTTATGGCTGGTATGGAAGATTATGCCAGTTTACTGCTGGTAATGTCTGTTATGACTGGAGAAGTCACAATGTTTGGAATGTCAGCTGATGCATCAGGAGAGGAAGATTATGCCAATTTACCGGTGGTAATGTTCGCTGTTATGATTGGAGTAGGCACGATGCTTGGAAGGTTGTCTGCAACAACTAGTGAGGAAGATTATGCCAGTTTATAGCTTGTAATGTTGCCTGTTATGAAAAGAGAAAGCAGGATACTCGGAGCCACGTCTGCAACAACTGGTCAGGAAATTAAGCCATTTTATGGCTGGAGAAGGCATGATGCTCGATGGATGAGTAGAGTATCAGTCGCTTGAAGATATGAATCGGTTATGTTGAATTACACATGACAGAAGGACATGAGAAAACTTCAAAGTGGTGGATTTATCTATATTTTTTTATATGCTCATTTCATGTTGGTGTGGTTACACAAAACATTAAATATATCATAAACCGGGGTGACATTGTCCAATTTGCAAAGTTTTCAGAAAATGTACATAAACAGCTTTATTTGAAATATTGCAAAGTAGCATGCTAAATACATTTTTGAAAGAGACAAACAAACTTATAAAATGAGATATAAAAAGTATACCAGCCAGATGCCAAGGATGTACAGGGAAAAAAAAGGAAGTCAGTGCTATGCAGATTATGAGGAAAAGGTTTTAGATGATGCTGTAAAAGCCATTCAAGAAGGCAAAATTAGTATCACTAAGGCTGACATAGATTTCAAAATTGCAAAGGGAAATCTCATTAACTGAATTCATGGAAAGTATACTAAGAAAGTGGGGGCTCCCACGCAGTTGTCGACCAAGGAAGAGGAGTTGATTGTGAAAAGACCCATCAACTGTAGTGACTTCGGTTTCCCCTTAACACAAATGGATCTTTGTGTCATCATCAAAAGCTACCTGGATGCAATAAGCAAGACAACCACAGATTTCTCAATGAACCTTCCAGGGCCAGATTGGGCTTCAGGTTTTTTGAAGCACCACCGCAGTCTTTCAACCCAAATCACAAATAACATAGAGAGAAGTAGGGCTGATGTCAGCAAAGAGATCCTCACTGAGTATCATGCCAGTCTTGCAAAAGAACTTGAAGGTGTTCCACCTCAAAATATATTGAATTATAATGAGACTAATCTGGCTGACAATACATCAGCAGAGAAATTCTTATTCCACTGAGGAGTGAAATACCCTGACAGGGTTATCAATATGACTAACAGCTACATCACATTGAAGATGTGTGGAACAGCAGATGGAACCCTTTTGACACCATTTATAGTTTATAAGAGTGACAATCTTTATACATCATGGATGCAAGGAGGCTCAAAAGGAGCTTCTTGCTGTCAGAAAAGATGTTGCAAAAATGCAACAATGTACCACAACACCAGTAGTAGGTGGATGGACACCCATGCCTTTGAAAAGTGGTTCATCAAAGTGCTCTTACCTCACTGCAACGAACTTGAGAGCACCAAAGTTGTCATTGGACACATCCTAATCTCTCACTTCTCTGAAGTTGTCCTGAAAGCTGTGGAACGATGTGATATAAAGTTCATTTGCCTGCCCCCGAATTACATGGAAAAATACAGCACTAGACATTGCCTTCTTCAAGCTGATGAAAGCAGCCTGGAAGAAACTTCTGATCGATTTCAGGACTAAGTATCCCCTTAATTCTATTGTGGATAAAAGATACTTCCCTCAAATGGTTACTAAACTGTTAAATCATCCAACCTTCAAGCCTAAAATTTCTGACAACCACAAAACTGGCTTCAGAGCCACAGATATATATCCGGAAAATCTCCAAAACTTACTGAAACATTTGCCAAGTACTTGAGAGGAACCACAAACACCTTCCATCAGCCAACAGTCAGAATCAGGGAGTACTGGTACCGGTGATCAATCTTTTCATTTGGAATCTCCAGATGATGTCATAACAACCATGTTCGGAAAGTTTTTGTATGAACAATGCTTCAAAACAAGTACCGGTACTTGAGGGAGAGGGGCTAAAGTGATTCCTGGCCAAGCAATAACTGAAGCAACTTTCGCAGAAGCAGCAGCAGACAACACTACCACCAGGAGACCCCCTTCAAAAAGGCAGGTAGATCTTGGCAGTTCTCCTTCTTCTACAGACGATGACTCTGAATATGGACTCCTTAGCACTCCAGAAAAAATCCCTGTTAACTTCTGACACAAATGAGGATGACCCACCGCTCCTGTTATGGCCTAAACTGATACTGGTAAAAGAATTAAAGTGAAGTATCTTGTTATAGCGCAAGTTCAATAAGGGAAGAAGACTGATACCTTAAATGGTTCATTGCAAAAATAAACATGGTTAGTGACGAGGGATACTTCATTTCATTCTTCAAAGCTACTAGTGAGAATTACACTACATTCACTCA
The DNA here is from genome assembly GCA_963969495.1 of Ceratothoa steindachneri. Taxonomy (NCBI): domain Eukaryota; kingdom Metazoa; phylum Arthropoda; class Malacostraca; order Isopoda; family Cymothoidae; genus Ceratothoa; species Ceratothoa steindachneri. The sequence continues at coordinate 103,748,238 of OZ018333.1, forward strand.
TAACCGAGATGATAATTCACCTGATGATGTTGTAGAAGTGATAAAAGTGAAATACCAAATCAATACAAGGGGACAGTATGTGTTTGCCACTGCCCTTAATGTGTCTGCATAAGTAGCAATGCAAAAGTAATGTACTTTATAAGTAGTAGTGTAATTTAAAAAATTTAACAAATTTTGAGTTAAAAATATGCCTAAGTTAAAAATTTGAACAAAATTTAACTTAAAAAAATTATATATATTATTTTAAAAGCACAGTGCAGAAGTTGGAGTCAGGGGGGGGGGGTTAGGCATTGACCGGGTATATCCCAGATCAGTATAACTTTGACCGCTTTATTTTTTGGTTGCTGCAATGAAACTTGAAGATATATCGGATCAATGCCTTTGGTGAGGTAAACCAAGTACAAGAGCTATTATATGAATACTTAACATTTGGTTTTGCTTTAATATTTTAATTATGATTAACTTTCAAAATTGAAAATTCGTCAATGTTACCCCGGGTTAAGGTAGTAGGAGGGATTTTTATAATAATGGCCCAGTTATATTTGATTTAGTTACTAAGTTTTTTTAAGATTTTTACAATTGAGCCAATGGTTATATAGAGCATTGAACAGTTATCTTTATCATAAGGTCATTGGGGTGGAAATTTATTACAAATGAGCCAGGCAGGGCAGCTTTGGGCGTGGGGGGAGGGCCTCCTATGGGGGATCCACCGCATTACAGTTACCCAACATAGCACTTGGTGTGGGTGTAGGCCCAAAACTACTATAGTACTTCCCCCCTTTCAGGAGGCAGCTTTAGAAACCCTGGAAGATGGCTTCACAACTAACTTCAGGGGTGTTGCCTCTTGTGAGTCTAATGACTCGGTGGAAGCTTGTGGCTGTTTTGCCTTAAAGGAAATGGTCACACTGGGGAAAGGAGGAAAGAGTCCTGGTATTAGCCAGGGCTGGATGTGAACCATTTATACCATAAGCTTTACCAGCGGAATGCCCAGGTGTGTAAAACCTGGAAAAAAACATGCTTGGAGCAACATCAGAGATTTTTAGGGTCTTTAGACAAAATAGACCAAAGACTGGAATGAACTTTTGCGTCCAAAACTGGCACAATTGGAGGCTTTTCAGTCCAAGACTAGAATTATTTCTTTTGTCCTAGACTAGAACCTAAAAAATATTTTTTATTAACATGGTTTTTGTGTTTCTTTCTATATACTTTGTATTTGCTTTTACTTTGGATAGGTTTTTATGTTCTGTTGTGTCTTTTGCTTGTTTCTTCTTCCTATTGTTAGCAGTATGTTTTATTTAGAAGCAGTATTCTTGGTTTTTGTATTTTGATTCTTTTTATTTTTAATGATAGTCTTAGTATTAAGAGGATGTCCTTATTTTGTTGTATGGGTGTTTTCTAGATGGGCTTAGTAGTTGTGTTGTTGTGTTATTTTCAGTTTGTTTATCTTGTTTAGATTGTATTATTATGATGTGTAATCTAGCTATTCCCTGCGCATCATTCCATTGTGTCATGTTTCTTTTTATTGTTGTTCTACCATGGCCAGTTGTCGAGTGGCACAGTGGCGCACGGGAGTGTAGTGCCTCCGAGTCCCTGATGCATAATTCCTATGCCTAAAGGGGTGCAGCTCAGGAGGCTTCACAGGTGAGAATCACAGGTGAGAATGGGACTCAAATTCTTCTAAAGAAAATTTAATAATGAAATGGAGGCAAGGATTATAAATTTAGTAATATAATAATGTAAATCTATTGCGATAAATGGCTTATTAATTACAACAGAAAACTTCATGAATAGGTGAAGAAACCTTTGTCTTGCACAGAAACGGTCAACAAAATTTAACTAAATTAAGAATTATCACAAATTTTAAAAATCTATTTTTTTTAACAGATAAATAATAAAAATAGATCAGTTCAAAATTAGCAAATAACTTACCACTTTTGGGGGTCTTTACAGATTTAAATCTTAATTCAGAGCATTTAACTTATAAAGTTGATTACCAAAAATTTCCAGTTTGGGATGCTTTAATACAATCAAAGGTAATTATCAGATATCTTCTCTGAAACTAAAGGAACTTATTTAATTAAAAATATTCTAACAATAATCTAATCTAAATATTTAAAGGAAAAAATTAAAAGAAATGAACAAAAGAAGGGGAATATATTACAGTGTATTAGCCCCAAGTTTGAAGCCCTGCAAAATGAGAGACGAAATGAAATCCTGGGCCTGGACAGCCAAGATTTCATTCTCAAGGTGAAAAGTACCAAATTGTTTTGAAGAAGTGGGTTGTGGCTCTCCGCAATTGACACACTTTGCCACACATGATTTGGACCTATCGTGTACAGCCTTAGAGCAGTGGCAGTAGTAGCACCTCTGCGGCAGTGGCACAAATGCCTTCATGCAGTATTGATACCAACTAGCATGCACCGACTCAGGGAGGTTGCCCCAGCCGAATGTGATGAGTGTAGAGTTGAATTTCAAGGCCCCTCCCTGTTTTCTCAACACATTTGCCAGAAGGCTCCTATCTTGGAAATGGGTCACCTTCAGCTTTCTACCAATCAAGCAAACCAGAGCTCTCCTCTGATGGATCATGTTGCCCTTAGCCAACATGCTCCCTTCATGAAACAAATAATGAGAAACCTTTGAAGCCAGTGGGCTAAAAAATCCCAGGTAACCTCTGAATGAGGGGCCCTGATGCAATCGAGGCTCCACTCAGTGCAGGGGCCCTGTGCATCACTGCAGACTGAATGGAGGCCCCCTCTCTTTTTGGTCTTATCCTGTTTTGTTTCTTTTTATGAAAGGGCGGGGAATAAACCCTCTTCTCCGATACACTGCAGGAGTCCCCAGGCCAGAGGGGCTGGCATCAGCAAGAAATGGAGGTCTTGGGTGTCATAGGGGTGCCAGCCTGGGGAGGAGATCCATCCCCGCATTGTGAGGCCTCTGTCACCTGCGCCACCAATTCCATGTTCAACCCCATGAAAGATCCTACCATCTGAGGCTGGGTCACCCCAGGGACCATGTTGTCCCTCCCAAGACATCACAGGTCCTCTTTGAGGTATCTTTTGTCCTATTCTGGGCATCAATAAGGAAAGAGAGAGGGGCACATACAGTGACCCCCTGTATGCTTAAAATGCACACCGGTCAGACTTTTTAGGGCATGGGCAGATGGGCCCTGTCATCCCTCACCCACCTAAGGGGGTTGGCCCTATTGAGCCACTCCCACCGGGAGCAGTCAATAATGTGCTGCTGGTGTGCTTTCTTGGCAGTCCGATGGGAAAGTAAAGGGAAAAGTGTGGTTGTAAAGAGAGATTCACCCAAGGGCGACTCCAGAGAAGGGGGAGCTGCCTGAAGGCAGTTCTGGCAATGGTAGAGGGTAAGTATTAAAGTACAAATGAAAGTAAGTCTGAGCAGAGTCTTTCTGGTATGGGGGAGCTTGAGTGTTTGCATAAGCAGGTGAGTGATTTGGCTGATGTAAGTAGATGAGTGAGTGAGCTGCCTGTGACTGATTTTTCTGGTTTTGGGAACAGTATGAATGATAGTGTGTTTGGGCAGAATGAACCTAGTGTGTCGGATTTTTCTGGCTTTAAGAATGGTAAGGGTAGAGGTGAGTTCAATGTGGAGAATGAGGAGGTGACTGACTTATCTAGCTTCCGGTGGGAACGAATTGAAGCGGTTTCTGGTGTAGCCACCAAGAGTGGAGGGGATGTGAGTGATTTGTCTGTTTCGCAAGAGTGTACCTTGAGTTGGATGAGAGCTGTGAGTGAGGAGCTGATGAATGGGAATATGAAGAGTGAAGGTTCTTAACAGAAGAGTATGAAAGAGTTCTGTCGAGAGATGGGAGAGCTAGTGATAAAGGCTAAGGGTATGGTGGATGACATGATCAATAGTAACGAGACTGACAGGACAACTGACGAACCCTGACAGATTGCTACACATAGCCAGGAATGAGTAGACAAGTGAGAATGGGTGCAGAAGGGCAGAATTGAGTATAAAAGGTATGGTGAGAAAGGATTGAGAGTGACTGTGGTCAAATGGCCTAGGGAAGGAAGGGTGCAGTAGAGCAAATATGTGTGTGTGTGAAGGGCCATTCTCCCACCCCTTTTCCAATACTCTCTCGCTCACTCTGTAAGAATGTGTGTGTCAATGGAGAGACATTTTATATATATAAATATATATATATATATATTTATTTGATTTCATGTTTTGTCTAAAGGTGTTTTTATCTCTTCCTCAGCTATTTTTTGTTATTTTTGCCACTACTCTATTCAATTCCAATAGATAAATATTACTTCCCTTTGTAAAGAGTAACTGACCTTATAAGATTAGGAAGTAATATAATTGAAATTGTTATCCTTGATTGGTTAATGATTGGTTGGACAGGAGGTTTGCTTGTTATATAGCTTCAATACTGCTACAAGATTGCTTTATATTATACCAAGCTCAGAGGTGCCAGCCTTTTTTTGGTAAGACCTAGGCAACAATTGTGAACACCTAAGTGGCAGCCAGCAGGGCTTCTCTCTGGGGGTAGCATGTGAGCCTTTTCTTTGGTTGTTTGCATCCAGTGAGTTTATTAGGCCTCTTTTGTAGCAGAGTTTGTGTGTATATAAATTATTGGTTGGTGATAAGATTTTTTTTTTTTAATGAGATCTCAAATTTATTCACCCCATCTCTCTTGTAAATATAATTGTAATTTTTTTGTGAATAAAGGACTACATCCAATCATTTCATTCTCCCACAGGTTTTCACATCCAATTTAGTGTAGGAACCGGGTTGGATCGATTGGGAATCAGAGTATAGATTTTTGTGGCGAGCTACAGGGTGATTAGTATGTCTGAAGCAGTGACATTATTAACACTGCAGCAGTGGCATGAATGCCTTCACATGGTAGCGATACCAAATGGCATGCACTAATTCAGGGGGCTTGTCACAGTGGAATGTGAAGAGTGTAGGGGTGGGTCTCGAGGCCCCTCCCTGTTTTCTCCTCATGTGTTCAACCTTGACCACTTTATAGGTTAAAAATAGGGTAAGAACGAATTTTTCAAAAGACTGTAGTCCCAGGAGAGTCAACAAAAATTTGTGGAAGAACTGAGAATTATCAATCAATTATAAATAGGTAGGTTATTAATAATTTTTAAATTATATCAATAGAAAAATTCTTTTCAATTAAAATGATATATTATTTGATTAATAAAAATAATGGTAAAACCTCCGTTTTGGGGTGCACGGTAGGTGGCGCTGTTTATAGGCAACAATTTTGGGCTACAATATATGTCTTATGAAGTCAGACAGTAGCGTCAGATATGAGTAAATATGATTGAAACTCAGGATCATCGTAGGATGGTCACCCCGCAGTGATATCTTCCACACAAGCAGTCCCCTTGAATTTACTGGGGGGGTTTTCCCCCCCAACAGCTTTTTACTGGCAGAAAAACCTAACCTAATGACAAACAATACTTACTTTTATAGGTTTCTTGATTAGTTTATGCGCCTCTAAATAATCTAAAAGTTTTTCGCGATTATACAAAATAAAGCTGAATTTGAATAACGAAGAAGCACATGGAGAGCACAAAGAGACCATAACAAAACAAAAACATTTGCAAAATGGGTCTAATTTATAAGCTAAGACATTGCCAGTAGGAAGCTGTTATCGTTTGCAGCAAACAAATAATATGAAAACAAAACAAAAAACAATAAAATACATCAAGAAACCTTACCTAACTTAGAAAAAACTATAAATGAGTAGAAGCGGAGATAATTAGTAAATAATACAAACTAAAAGTTACAAATCCCCAAAATAATAAAAAAATATAACGCTGTGATTGGTCACATCTGAAGCTACCGTCTGACATCATAAGAGATATATTGTAGCCTACTAACAGCGCCATCTACCGTGCAGCCCGAATCTGAAGTATTACCAAAAATGTAACTATTTTATTTTAGTTATTTTTGATAATGGCGTACAATTTGTGATTTTGTCCAGTATAATTTTGAGCAAATTAGCTGGGTGACTAATGGGTTAATTTTTGCAGTAATTTTATATATTATCAACTCTTGATTTTCTTCCTGTTATGCAATAATGATTCACCTTTTTTTCCAAAATCTTTATCGTTTATTAACTTGTTCCTGGGGGTGAGCGAAATGGGGAAGTATTTTATAGCAACCCAGGTACGGCTGAAACCAGCTTCTATATACCAAACACATATATGAATAACCAGATACATATATATATACAAATAACCAAATACATATATGAATAACCAAACAATTACCTATCATATATATATATATATGTATTGTTATTGTTGTTGTTATTTAACAGGTCCCACTCCGCCGAAATGGCGCTCTGCAGGACCATTGACATATAGTTTTCTTTTTTAAAGAGCATATGATTCACAAATGGTCTTATCACTTAAATCATAACACTCGGAGAACAAATGTGCTTTCAATTTTCTTTTAAAGTTCTTGATGTCTTCAATTTGTCTGATGTTCAGGGAAAGATGGTTGTAAAATCTTGGAGCAGCACATTTGAAGGTGCGAAAGCCAGCACCTGTTGAAAATCTTGGCTCAAAAAGGGTGAATCTGGTAGCAGCTCTACGGGTGTTGATGGTGTGTTCCATTGGTTGAATAACATGTATTAAGCTTCTCAGATATAATGGTGAACCAGTGTGCAATACTTGATATGTTAAGACACAAATTTTGAAAATAATTCTAGCCTTGATAGGCAGCCAGTGTAAGTCAATTAATACAGGTGTAATCCTGTCTCTTCGTGGTATACCCTTAATAAGCCTTGCACTTCTATTCAGAATTAGTTGTAATTTTTTCAGTTGTGCCCTCGGGAAATGACAATAAATTGAATTACAATAATCAACTCTACTAATTACACAATTGATTACAAGTTTTAAAACAGAACACTCATTTAAATATTTTTTAACAAATGCAATGTTCTTCAAGTGGTAGCTAGCAATTTTTACAACATTATTGATTTGAGCATTGAGACATATGACAGTCAAGTATGACACCCAAATCACGAACCTTATCAACAAAATTAACAGGATTGTTATTTAAATTCAATACAATGTTGCCCAGAATTCTTAGCTTATCTTTGCTGCCAATTAAAATATATTCAGTTTTATCAGAATTAAGCTTTAATTGTTTGAAATCCATCCAATTTTTAATACTTAGTAAAACATCATTAAGATCCTTAACAGTAATTTCAATGTCAGAGATTGAGAAATAAAACTGGGTGTCATCAGCATATAATTTAAATTTAACTCCATGTCTTTCCAAAACTGCTGATAAACCAATGGTATAAATACAAAAGAGAATGGGGCCCAATATACTTCCCTGAGGGACACCTTGTGTCAAGGCTTGCATTGATGAAAATGAATTACCAATTTGTACACTGTATGTCCTATCTTTGATGTAGCTATCTAAATATTGAAGTGCCCTGTCTTCAATACCAATATATCTCAAGTCATTTAAAAGTAACTCATGTACAACAGTGTCAAAGGCAGCACTGAGATCAAGCAAGACTAATATCCCACATTTACCCTCATCCATTATTTCCAATACATCATTTATAACAGAACATAAAGTAGTTTCAGTGGAATACAACTGCCTGTAAGCTGATTGACAGTCAGGAAAAGCATAAGAACATAAGAAAAGAAGGAGACTGCAAAAGACCATTCATGGCCTACACTTGGCAGCTCCTGTTCCAGTCAACACACAAAAGATTTCTTACCAGAAAAAGGCATCAACATTGTCACCCTTACAGGAGTTCGTCAGATCTAATCTACAATATACATAAAATGCATCCAGAGGATTATGTCCATTCATGCAACCGCAAAATATAATCTCCCCACTCCTTAGAAAAATATATACATAAAAAAGAAAAAAAGAGTCAGTCCCATCTAGCAGCCAAGTAATCAGTCAATTGTTCAAGAATCACATATTCTAATAATTTAGATAAATAAGACAAATTAGAAACTGGTCTATATGAGCTCAAACTCTGACAATCCAATGACCCCTTTAGTATAGGTTTTACAATGGCAGATTTCTCAGATTTAGGAAAAGAACATGTAGATATACTAGTATTCACCAATATCATCAAAACATCTATAAGATGGGAAAAGTTTTCTGCCACACTCAATTCTGACATTGGCATTGGATCAATGGAGTAATCTATACCCCAAAGAATTACTTAGTTGACCCACTTCTTTAAAGAGTTTTTTAAAATACCTTGTCCTTTTTCCAGAATTTTTTTATTTATATTCTCCTTTAATTACTTAAAAATTTTAAATTAAATTGGAACTACTTTGCACTGTTCCTAGTTCAATGATGTCATTTTTATCCCCAGAAATTTTGGGAGGGGAGGGGGTTACACATTTATTTTAGTTTTAATATCTTCTTTCCCCCCCTCCCCCCAATTTCCCTTCTATCCTATTTAATTAGTTAAACTTTTGTAATTAAATCAGAACTACTTTGCCCCGCTCCTAGTCTAATGAACACTTCTGAGTCCTTTTGTCTGTTAATTACTTTTACAATGGCTTCAGCACGTGCTTGTATGTCCAATATTTCTTGCAAAATTTGCCCAATTACTTCTCAAAACATGTTTAATCTGATTTCTAATCAAGAAAATTAATTGCCCTTTTAGGGTTCCATAAGCTTATTAGGCTTGAAATCCCCTGTCCCTATTGTGAAAAAATATCAGAAAATATGTGGATTGACAGCACGCCCGAAAAAGTGGATTTTTGTGTGTTTATATTTCAGTTCACTTGTGCTTGAATATTTATGCGCGGTTTACTAAAAATAGTAAATAGGAAAAAATATATTGACAAATAAAAATTACTCCAAATGAGGATAATAAGATATTAAGTGAAAAAAAAAAATCAATTCATTCATTTCTGATGTCAGACCCCCCCCCCCCCCTACATTATAATTGGTTAAATCATTCACTTCTGTGTAAACGTTAGAACATTATTCTATAAACCATTATGATTATAAATTAGGGGGGGCTGTGTCCCCCAGACCCCCCCTAATTGATTGAAACTCAGGATCATCATAGTGAGGGCCCCCTGCAATGTTTGGTAATACTTCAGATTAGGAGCGCACGGTAGGTGTATGTCCACGAAAAACTTTTAGATTTTTTAGAGGCGTATAAACTAATCGAGAAAACTAGAAAATGCAGTGAAAATTTAAATTTTTCAGAAAATTTAATGTTTCATTGCGATAAAATATATGTAAACAAAAACAGTAAGCAACAGCGGTGCCGTTTTAAACAATCAGCGCGTAGGGGTACATTTTTCATAGGTTCGCATTTAAGTTTAAAAGACATTGTTGAAATTTCATATTTTTTTGTAATCGTTTTACATAAGTAAGTAAGTAGTGTTTGTCATTAGGTTACCAGGTTTTTCCTGCCAATAAAAAGCTGTTGTCGTTCACAGCAAAACAAAAAATATAAAAAATAAAATAGGAAAAAAAAACAGTAAATTCAAGGGGACTGCTCATGGGGGATATATCACTGCAGGGTGACATTCCTACGATGATCTTTAGTTTCAATCAATTGGGAAGGGTCTGGGGGGCACAACCCTCCCAGTACATACTCATATACAAAAAAATATAATGCTGTGATTGGTCACATCTGACGCTACCATCTCATAAGACATATATTGTAGCCTATAAACAGTGCCACCAACTGTGTGCCCTAAACTGAAGTGTTACCCAGTGTTTACCCCCACATAAGCAGTCCCCTTAAATTTACTCCAAAAACATGAACCATATTGGAACACAGACAAAATAGTTTACACCCATCGATTACACCCCCCAATCTACATGTTACTAAAATATCCAACATACAAAAGACTTCACATTTCTTTGCTCAAAAATTGAACAGGACCAGGAGACTGAGAAAAAGACCACTATTTTTTTCTGCCATTCCACCCTGAATGGAACCTTTTCCCAAGGGCGCCTCTGAGTGGAAAAAATAATTGAGTTAATCTATTGGTTTCTGGTCAACCAGAATACATACAAAAGAATTGCTGAGAAAATTGAGGTGATGCCTAAAACAATTTGCAAATGTCTTAGTTTCGCACACTAAGTTTGTATTCATAATGGTAAATATTTATATTAGTGGCTTGAATGATGGGATGTACTATTTTGTCCATGTTCCAAAATGTTCCATGTTTTGAAAGTACATTTAAGGGGCAGCTCATGTGAGGGTAAACATAATGGATGACCACACTACAATGATCCTGAGTTTCAATAAATTGGGGGGTCAGGGGGGCACAGCCCCCCAGTATATAATCCTAATTGTTTATAGACTAATGCCCTAAGGTTTACAGAGATGAATGATTTAACCATGTCATCGTTTTTAATTGTTTTGCAAATTATAACAGGGGTTGAGGTGGGGTCTGACATCAGATGATTCAAACATGCATGAATATTCCTGGCAGGGGTGAACGAAAGGTAAACACACAAAATTCCACTTTTTCATCGAGCCGCTAATTAATATATTTACCTTCACAATTACCAAGATTTGGGGTAAATATGTAAATTAGGGAACTGGCCAGAAAAGTGGGATTTTTTTATAAATATTTTTGTTCACCCACCCCTACCAGAATATTCATGCGTGTTTGAGTTGTCTGACGTCAGACCCCACCCCCACCCCCATTATAATTCACAAAACGATTAAAGGGGCTGACAGGATTTGGTTAAATCATTCACCTCTGTAAACGTTAGCACATTAGTCTATAAGTAGGGCCATTAGGGCTGATTCTGATGCTGTTGTAATGCAGGAGGAATTGACCATTCTGTCCAATTGGGCAGAGAAATGGCAAATGAAGTTTAACATAGACAAATGTAGTGTACTTAGTATAGGTAGAAATAATCCATTGAATAGGTATAAATTAAATGGGAGAAATTTAGGGAGGACCGATTGTGAGAGGGACTTGGGTATTTTGGTAAGTTCAGACCTTCGTCCTAGAAAGCAATGCCTAAATGCTAAGAATAAAGCTAATAGGATATTGGGATTCATTAGGAGGAGTGTAAGCAATAAGAGTGCTGAAGTCATTCTAAAACTGTATCTGGCGCTAGTTAGGCCTCATCTAGACTATGCAGTACAATTTTGGTCACCATATTATAGGAAGGATATTGATTTGCTTGAGTCTGTGCAGAGAAGGATGACAAAGATGATTGGTGGGCTAAGGAACTTACCTTATGGTGAAAGGCTCAGAAAACTAAATCTACATACATTGGAAAGGAGAAGAGTCAGAGGGGAATTGATTGAAGTCTTCAAATGGTAAAAGGATATAATAAAGGGGATCTGAGGAGGCCCACGTCTGTAAACGTTAGCACATTAGTCTATAAGTAGGGCCATTAGGGCTGATTCTGATGCTGTTGTAATGCAGGAGGAATTGACCATTCTGTCCAATTGGGCAGAGAAATGGCAAATGAAGTTTAACATAGACAAATGTAGTGTACTTAGTATAGGTAGAAATAATCCATTGAATAGGTATAAATTAAATGGCAGAATTTTAGGGAGGACCGATTGTGAGAGGGACTTGGGTATTTTGGTAAGTTCAGACCTTTGTCCTAGAAAGCAATGCCTAAATGCTAAGAATAAAGCTAATAGGATATTGGGATTCATTAGGAGGAGTGTAAGCAATAAGAGTGCTGAAGTCATTCTAAAACTGTATCTGGCGCTAGTTAGGCCTCATCTAGACTATGCAGTACAATTTTGGTCACCATATTATAGGAAGGATATTGATTTGCTTGAGTCTGTGCAGAGAAGGATGACAAAGATGATTGGTGGGCTAAGGAACTTACCTTATGGTGAAAGGCTCAGAAAACTAAATCTACATACATTGGAAAGGAGAAGAGTCAGAGGGGAATTGATTGAAGTCTTCAAATGGTAAAAGGATATAATAAAGGGGATCTGAGGAAGGTTCTTATACTTAGTGAACATGACAGGACACGTAGCAATGGGTTTAAGCTTGATAAGTATAGGTTTAGGAAGGAGATTGGGAGGAATTGGTTTACAAATCGTGTGGTAGATGAATGGAATAGGCTCACTAGACATGTGATAGAAGCCTCCTCTCTGGGTAGTTTTAAGAATAGATTAGATAAATATATGGATGAAGCTGCTAGATGGGACTGACTTTTTTTTTATGTACATATGTATATATTTTTCTAAGGAGTGGGGAGATTATATTTTGCGGTTGCATGAATGGACATAATCCTCTGGATGCATTTTATGTATATTGTAGATTAGATCTGACGAACACCTGTAAAGGGTGACAATATTGATGACTTTTCTCTGGTAAGAAATCTTTTGTGTGTTGAATGGAACAGGAGCTGCCAAGTGTAGGCCATGAATGGTCCTTTGCAGTCTCCTTCTTTTCTTATGTTCTTATGTTAAACAATTAGGATTATATACTGGGGGGCTATGCCTCCCAGACCTCCGCAATTTAATGAAACTCAGGATCATCGTAGTTTGGTTCCCCCATTGTGTTTACCCCCACACGAGCCGTCCCCTTAAATGTACTCCAAAAATGTGAATCATTTTGGAAGACAGACGATATAGTATGTCCCAACGTTCGAGTCACTAATCTACATATTTACCAGATTTTGATCTAATTTGGGTTACTTGTCACAAAGTTTTAATTTAATCATAATATAGATTCCATTCAAATTTTTACAAGCAAGCAGCACACAGGTTCTGGTTCAAGTTGTTGAGCCACCCTTTGTATTGGGATATGGCATTTATTTTATGTGGAGAAATAATTAATTAGCCTTATTCACACTTAATATCTCTTGAGCTTCTATAATGAGATTGCTAACATAACACAACATAACTTCACGCCTGACAAAAGCCACAATGGCCTATCAAATGTCATCCGCATCTGTTAAGCCCTACCAACAAAATGCATCCATAGGATTGTGTCAGATAATGCATCTACAATCCCATTAGTCGCCCGAGTGGCAGCTTTATACGAGATCGATAAAGTGCTACATAATCGCACGAGGGCCTTTTGTGGCCTTTCGCTTTTGGATTCGTATTCGCACTGCTTATTATGATAATTGATCATTTAAACAAAAACAAAAAAAAACTTAGGTTGGTGAGTAATCATCTAAGAAAATACATAAATGCCTTGGGTCAGTCCTTCTTTGTTTGTAAACAGAGAATGTAAATGTGGTTCTAGTTTATCTACCGCCATCTTTCACATCAAACGCTTAGGTCTCACCCCTAAATGCTATTTTAAAAATTATTGATATGAAGTGCCCATATCATATTTTAATTCATAAAATAATTCACTTCAAAATTATACATAATGTGATACACTAAATGCTGTACAAGTCTAATTCAATTAAATTAGTCCTATAATAACATAACACTGGTCGGCGTTGTTTTCAAGGTCAAATATATAACACCTGATTTTGGATCAGTTTTTTGCGCTGAATCTGAAAATCATACTCATTTTACCTAAGCAGGTCAGATTTTTTTTAAATATGAACACATACCAAAAACTCCTATATTTCCAAATATTTGTTATGAATGAAACACATAATAGCAAATATTGGGCCGATTTACTCACAGAAGGTTTACAAAATATTTTAATATAGCATGAATAGTATAATGCACAAAATAAGCTACTCATGGATGAATGGTCTCTTCAGTCACCTCTGAATGTGCCGAGCAGACACCACATTTCTCTTAAGGCACCAACAGTAGTCAGCCAGAAAGTTCGCATCCCATTGGCCTTGATACTGATCCTCCATGACACGGATGTCATGGTGAAAGCGCTCACCCTTTTCTTTACTGAAGTCTTCGCAATTTTCTGGAAAATAGTCCAGATGGGACCGAAGATTGCTACTCCTGTATGACAAATATTGCAGGATTCTCAAATAATAACAAGTCAAAATTTTATATTCAAATTGTAAGTCAGCTATAAAACTAGTCCCCCATAATATGGAGATGCCAATCCCAGTTCCTCCATCAGCTAGTGCAGTTAAAAAAAATGGTTCATCGCTTGAAGAGGAGAATAACAATGACGATGAAATGTATGAGGATGATTCTAAGGAAAAGAAGATCCAGTTGATAAATCAAGAAAGATTGAATAATTTGGTGAGGGAACTCCAGACTACAGCAATGGAATCTTCTAGAGGACAGTGCAAAAATATCTACTTTCCGTAAACGCCATGAGGCGAGAGCTGCCTTCTATAAAGAAGAAGATGGTGCTTGTAATTGTGTTTTTGTACTGGTGCTAATGGACTCATGAATCAGCTAGGAAACGACCATTTACCTGATGAAATGAGACTATTCATCGATGCGAGCACTGCTAACCTCAAAGCTGTGTTGCTAGACAAAGGTAACAAAAACCCTTCAATTCCTGTTGCACTTATTGTTGGGATGATAGAGACATAGGACTCAATGAAATTTATTTTGGAAGGTGTTCATTACTCGCATCATAAGTGGAATGTCTATGGTGATCTAAAGGTAATTTCTTTCATTCTTGGACTGCAGCTAGGATATACAAAGAATATGTGCTTCTTATGACTATGGAACAGCCGTGACGACAGGAATCATTATACTGTCAAAAAGTGGCCCGGAAGAGAAGAACACATAGTTGACCGATTCAATGTGAAGCACATGCCTTTGGTACATCCACAGAAGATCTACCACCCAACACTTCATATCAAACTTGACCTTATCACGAATTTTTTTAAGTCAATGGCCTATGATTCTGATGGATTCCAGTATCTCAAAGAGAAATTTGGTGCAAAGAAAACCGATGCTAAACTTAAAGCTGGCATTTTTGTAGGGCCGGAGGTCAGAGAATTGATACGTGACAGGGAGTTCAGAAATATACTAACTGCACTTCAGTTGGCAGCATGGGATTCATTTGTCCATGTAGTGAGGAACTTCCTTGGTAATCATAGGGCTGAAAACTATGAAGAACTAGTGGACAACATACTAAAGGCCTATCAACGAATGGGGTGTCGGATGTCTCTTAAGATTCATTTCTTGCATTCGCATCTAGATTTCTTTCCATCTAATATGGGGGATATTAGTGACGAACATGGGGAAAGGTTCCACCGAGATATTGCAATGCTGGAATGCAGGTATCGAGGCCGCTTCAACGAAAACATGATGGGAGACTACTGCTGGTTCTTACACCGGGAGGATCCTATATCCACTTACGAGCGCAAGAGCAAGCGTCTCAAACATTTTTGAAGAAATTCATAGTTAGGTGAGTACTACCTCTTTTATATGTAATACATATCTTGTTTATGTCTGCAAAAGGACGTACATAATGTAAAATAGGGTGCCCGAATTCCAAACCTTGGTCCAGAAACGTCTCATTCTTCTCAAACTCGTAATACTTATATCATTAATTGATCCAAGGTAACAAAGTGAGCCATATAGCCTAGTTACATAACTCATGAACCTTACGTGCTAGAACAAATCTGAGCACAGATTTAGAGTCAGCGCACCAAAATTGGTTAGTTACAACCTCATTTACCCAAGTAGCAGAGACAAAGCTAAAATTTGTTGACTAGTGTTATTTATCTAGTTCTTCTATCTTTACTCTCAGTATTCATTCGATTCTGACTCTTTTATTTTATGATTTATGAACTTCAAAGAGAGAAAAAATGGGTGCGATAGTAGGAGAGGTATAAGTTAGAAAACTTTAGTAGGAGAATGTTGTGCCAGTACGCCTGGCTATGGCTTTCCATGCGCTTCTGTGTTGCTTCCCTGCATGTTGATTAGAGCATTCAAGCCTTTGTTTTTGAGTTTTGCTTTTTTCGTATAGATAGAGATAACTCGGCTTCTGGAGTATTCGTAGATAAGTTTTCTCTTCTTTACGAATGTCTAAATCGTTTATATTTGTTCTATTGTCGATTTGATTTATTGTTGTCCACCACGGATCTTCTTATTTTGTTTTGATTATTTATGTCCACTACGGATCTTCTTATTTTGTTTTGATTATTTATGTCCACTACGGATCTTTTTATTTTTGTTTTGATTATCTTTGTCCACTACGGATCTTTTTGTTTAATTTAATTATTTTAGTGTTACTACGGATCTATTTTTTAAGGTTTAGTTTAACATCCTATTTACTTTGATATTATGTTAATCGTTTTTCCGGTGAGGATTCATCTATAAATTGGTTCAATCTCTTCTTGCAACTACTGTTGGCTGCTGGCAAAGCCTTGGTGGCAGCGCCTATTCGGGTGGTCAAATTCGGGTATTCTTATGGTCTGCATAATCCTTTCTGGTAAATATTCATGAATATTTCTCCATATTGCTGTGGCTCTGTTGTGTAGCGGTACGTTCAGGGGCTCGATCCCCGCGAGATCGTGTACCCTAATTGATGGTATGCGGTCCAGTAAACTGACATCCAGGATGAGGCGTAGTCTTGCTTGCCAGATGTAATGTGACGGTAGGGTATAACAAGATATGTCTGACTAGGGCCATATATAATTTATTCTCGTTGCGGAAGGAGAGTCTTCTGAACCTGTCTAGTTGCCTTAATCTTACTATGGCTTGCGAGACCTTCTCCTTAATATGGTCATTATAACCATTTGGTGCGTTTTTTACTCTCAGAACTCGGCCTTCTCGAGTGTATGGATAGTGTTCAACATTTGCCAGAATGTCGGAAGTTTTGGTACGTCCGATAGGGAGAATCCTAAATTTATCCATTTCGTGCGGGTCTTATTTCGTTTCTCATAGAGGTTGAGATTATTGATTCAACCAGCTGTCCTGTTTGCGACGTCTATGAGAGCTCGGTAGTCGCTTGTGATTATTTGGAATATATCATCGGCTAGCTGGACATAGATAGCGTAATCTTGAGTAGGAAAAGGGAGGTCACCCATGTAGATGGTATACATGGTTGGGCTTAGACATCCCTCTTGAGACACCCCTGCGTTCATCGAAAAGGGTTGCCCTTCGTGATCGTTGATCTTTACGGTTGCCTATATATCCTCTAGATACTCACAGAGGATTCTGGTGATATGGTTTCCATCTCAAGATTACATATTTTCTTCTTTAATCCAGGTACCCAGACCTTGTCGAGTGCAGAGGCCACGTCACTGAGTACGACGTCTATTCTCTCATCTTCAGCCTTAGCATTTGCTATAAATTATGTTATTAGGGCAATGGCAGATTCCGTACCGAGGTGTCTACGGAAACCATGTTGCTGCATATTGTATCCGTCCTTTGTTTCTAGGTGGTTTTATAGCTTATCGTTCAGAAGTTTTTCTAGTAATTTCCCAATAAATTCAAATAAAGATATGCGCCTATAACTTTTTTCTTCCCCTTTTGACTTCCCTGGTTTTAAGATGAAGATCATCCTGGCCCTTTAAGTAGATCTAGGAAGTAGTTAAAATTTAAACAGGCATTAAGAAGACTTAGTATGTCTTCATTGATGTTCGGTGGGGCATTTACTAAGTGCCCCTTGGTGATGCCTGATATGCCGGGGGCCCTCTGCTTAAAGTTCTTTAAGGCTGTCTCATACGCTGAAGGGTTTTCGTTCGGCTTCTGCTCGTCGAGTGTTATCGACGTAGTGGTATGGTGTTATGGTTGAACCTCGCTCTTCCAGGTATGACAAGACTCTCTCATCATATTCCCCCAGTAAAAATCGTCATTTTCTTTCCCCGTGATGTCAAATCTTCTCTTCCAGTGCTCTCTGAAGTGGCGTTCTATCTCTTGATCCTCGGTGATTGTTCTCCCCTCAGCTGTGGTGCTAATAGTGATCTTATTTTGCTGAGTGCCACTTAATCTACTAATCTGAGACCAAAGTGTTGGAGGGTCGGCTTCCAGGTCTATTCTATCAACGATGCCGTCCCAGATTGTCTTAAATTTTTCGCCAATAAGATATTTGATTTCCATGCGCAGGTTTCTAATTCACGGTATCGTTCCACCGTGTTCCCGTTCTCGTTTATCTTAGTAATAAGTTCCTCCAGTCTATCTTTCCTTGACGTAATCTCCCCATTCCATTGTGGAGCCGGAGAGTTTTGTATTCAACCCTCGGGATAACTACTCTATCTGCTTCCTTAATCTTGGTGATAACGTCTTCAAAGTGTCGATCTGTCTTCGAGGGTGGACCTATCCAACGGTTCTAATCGATATTCTTGAAGGACTCTCTTGTATTCGGTCCAGTCTGCCTTGGGCAAGCATTTGCGGGTGGGGATTTTGATCTGGATAGGTGAGGCTGAGATTGGGGTAATCAGAGCGAAATTGGGGTTTATTAATATAATGTCAGGAGTGGTAGAGGATCTCTTTGTTAGGAATGTAGCGAAGTGTGAGCCTGCTCTATTTACTACACCGCGTTCCATAAGAAGCCTCAGGGAGGTACCTGCCCCGTTGAACACCGTGGTGTAGCCTGTTTCCTTGTAACGAGCGTTTAGGTCTCCGATATAATTACTGAACAGTTCCTTCTGAACAGGCGGAAGAAATTAGGTATAGGCAGATATGGTCTTCTTGGTGGGTGGTACCCTACCGCTATAACTAGATCGTCGATGAGCGTGCTATTTTTTACCGTGATGTACGATTCCTCCAAGTTACTAATCTCCTTGAATTTGATGCCCTTGCGCACTGCGTGAGCGACGCCGTCGTATCTTCCATTTGAGTGCCTAGTCATGATGGTAATGTAGTTGTGTAGTTTTATAAGGTCGGTTTCTGCATTAAATCAGTGTTCAGAAATGAGGACGATATATGGGTCTACCTCACGGATTATATTGTAGTAAATAAATTTTTTGCCTTCCCAGCCATTTACGTTTAGAGAAAAGATCTTGAATTTATTGATGAATCTCGTCGCGTAGTTCATATTAATCTCCGTGAAGGTTTGATATATGGAGGGGATGGGGGCATATTCTTATAACCTTTCTTTTTTTTCTTTTTTATCATTATCCATCTTGAGATTTCTATATTCGAATCTAGCTACTTCTTTCTTAACTGAGGTTGTCCCTTGAAACATTTGCCTTTCAATTTATCTTGACTCCATATTCTTGTTGGCTGGGTTAGTTCTTGATCTTCGATTTTTATTTCTTGATGTATCTTCATATTACTTCCAATTAACTTGGTGTGATGATTTCTTCCAAATTCTTGATGACGTGATGAGTTAGCCCTTGAAGTCGTTTTCTTTCCGTTTTCCTTGAAATCGTTTTCTCTTGAGTCGATTTCTTGAGTTGTCCTTAAAGCGTTTTCCGTTTTCTTCTGCGATTTTCTCCAAAAAATTGTGGACTGAGGGATCGATCGCGGATCTTTGCATCCAAAGGCCAGCATTCTGCCGTCACGCTACGGCGAGTCCGTCTTGACTTGGTAATTTAATGGGCTATTTATATTCAAACTTTGGAAGGAATTTTTCTCTCTGATACATCTTCGCACCCCTAGAGATACTTTTGCTGGTTCAACGCGTGCAGGCGAACTCACTCTGGCGGATCTCTTCTTTTTGAATTGATGTTAGGATAGGTTAAGACATGATTCGCTACGGATCTTGATCCTGCCTTCCTTGAGTGCCGAAAGCATTTTTTCCTTACTGATGTCAAAACCGTAATCTCACTTGTACTTTATCCTTGAACATTCCTTCAAAGATGTCTTTAATTTTTGCCGTTCTTGGCAGTGGGGCCAATGGGGAGGCATATACTCGTAGGTTTAGGTCAGTAGATTTGTAAGTTGGCGAGGATTGTTTGGTTTCCTTGGGGCTTCTGCCTTTCTGGCTCGCCTTTTGAAAATAATTATCCTCCCGTTCAGGTTGGTCGGTCTCCATTATTGTAGGGGTGTCAGACTTGCTTGGTTTGTTCAGTCTTGGGTCTCGAGATCTTGAGCGTTTTCTTGCAGTAGCGGTAGGCCTGCTTCCTGTCTGGGTTTGGTAAAGTTCGGTTAAAGGGGGGGGGGGATCAGGAACCCACATCAGTTTCATCCCATTCTGCGTCAACATATGATTCAACTCGGTAGCGTAGCTTTCCGGCTCTGCAATGTTAACGAAATGAGCGTGTACAGCATACATCACGATGGCCAGATTTATTGTAGGGTCTAATTGTAGAAGAGTCTTCTCCTTCTCTTGGCTCTTGGTCGCCTGTAAATAGGTCGTGTTTGCTTTGCAGTTTTCTCCTATTGGATGTTCCGTTTCTTGTCATTGACTAGTGTCTTTTTCATGGGACATGACATCGATAGAGTACAGTGAGGGCCACTACAATTGAGGCCTTTCTTGGTAGCCCCGTTCGTACACTCTCCGCAGGTGTGGCCATCTCCGGCGCATTCACTATAGACCTTTCCTTAGAATGTGCAATTTCTAGTGGCGTGCTGTTCCAGAGCATAGAACGAGCAGCACACCTGGACTGATACGAAGGCTTCCCTCTCGATGCATGAAACGGATATTTTGGTATAAAATAGGACGAGACCAGCTTCGGATGCCTCAACGGCCATCTCAGAGGTTTGGAAGGTGGCTTTAAATAGATGGGAATATTCGCCTCCTTCACGATTTTTTTAATTTATATATTTCTTCGACTTTTGCCCAGCTTTGATTTGCCTCTATCTCATTTTTAATCTTCTCGACGCTGCGGGAACTGACCCATGGATCCAGGCGACGTCAAATGATGGATCTCTGAGCAGAGACATGGGGAGGGATCTTCGGGGTCAAGTATAGCTCTTGAAGCTTCGTTCGTGCTTTCACACTGAGAAGCTTGTCTACGCCGTGGTCAGTGTCGCAGATTGCGAGATCGCCGTATGTTATGAAGATAGTCGCAAACACCTTTTCCCTCGAGGGTTTTGGACAATTTTCTTTTACCCAGAGGGGGATCTTCTTCTGTTCCCTGAGCTCGTCCATGACGGTCCTCTAGGGATGCTCTGGAGCCAACCAGGCCCCTATCTTAGATGTGTCCCTATTTAGTAAAGCTGACCTTATCAACAGCCATCCAGGAGTTGAGCAAAATAGGTCTCGATTCCAAGCCTTCGCTGGCTCTCAACACAAGGCCACTAGCTGCAGACGGGTCGACCCATGGGTTGGCGAAAGGACAGCAGAAGAGATCAAGGAGGAAAATAAAAGAAACCAACAATAGGCAAAGGTGGCAGAAGTCTCCAAATTCTCCAATCTCATGCACCTGCTCAAGGTCGTGTTTCAAGAGATGGAGATGACAGTCGAGGCCAAAGAAGCAGGACTCAAACTATTCATAAACATCTATCTTAGCGCATTATAACCTACATGGATGGCAGTTGTACATAAACAAGCTGTGTAATATATACAGAGAACTAGACACAGATATTCTTTCGCTATCACAAACTGGCATCACAGACGAAGATAAGCAGAGGTTTTTAGGTATAACTCCTCCAAAAGAACGTTACGGGAAAGAGATACGACGGGTCACTGATTAGCAGCCAATAAATATCTGCAGTTTAGACTTGGAAACCAATGGAATAATGGTTCCTCTCAAAAGTTATAAGTTCCTCTCTAGGTGACAATGGCATAGGCACCGGCTACCAACCATCCTGCCCACATTAGTTGACCATCCATGAAATGTTCGCCCCTTTTCAAGGAGCACCCAATACTACATAAGAGACAAATCTGAGCCTGTTAAGAAGGGACATCGAAAAACGCATTCATGTATCCAAAGACAACCACATAGCCCGATGTCGTTTTCACGAACCCCAACTTCCCATTTCACCATCTAGTCCGTCCATGGACACTAACCCCAAGAGATAAAATGGCCATTATCGTAGCAACTTCCTCTATACCTATCCCCGGTGCAGCGAGGAAAACTCCTCTCTGATCTGGACGGCGCAACCGCTGAAGATTTTGACGAAGAGCTGTCTGCTATCAACGACTGCATTTCAAACGCCCCCACATTATCCATCTTGAAAACCTTTTCCAAAGTTCTGCCACCAATCAAACCTACACAGCAGAGAGTGGTCCTTGAAACAAAAATTCCCTGCAGCCTACAACCGCATCTTTTACTTGGGCTAGAAAAGCCCCATGGACCTCCAATGCGTTCACCAACCCAGGAGACAGCTGAACACCAAGCTGGCACATGAAGTGATAAAGAAGTGGAACCGTCTGATTGAAAGCTTAGACACCGAAAGGGATCCGAAGTCTTTCTGCTGGCCATTAACACGCTGAAAGGGACAAGAAGAGCTCACGGCCAAACTACACTATCGCACAATTGCACAATGGCGATCGCTCCTTGTGAGAAAGGGAGGTTCTTCCATGAAGTCTGGAAGGATGTTTTCAGAATCTCCTAGGCTTTGAGGACCAGGTTCTTCAGTACAGGGAGACGAGGGAAGACAGTTTTATTCCAATTAGAACTGCGAACCTCACTCGCCTCCATAGGAATTCACAAAAGGGCAACAGCGTCACCAGAGCAGAATTTTGGACGGCAGTCTCTTCCTCCGGCCTCGGCCAAATCACATTCAAGCACCTGAAAGATTTCGGATCACACTGCAAAGCCTACTCAAGCCTCCCATGATATTTCCCTAACGGCTTAAATACTTCGAAGATGATTTTCATCCTCAAGCCTGCAAGTCCGCCTAATCAGGAGATGTGAACTTCAGATATATGTGCTTCCTGGAGATCATTAGGAAGGTTTTTGAGAAGGTTCTCAACTTTCTCATCTGTCGGACTACTTTCTACTGAACGAGGAACCAAATTTTTTTTAAAGAGTCCATCTGGCGACTGCCTACGATGGCCAAAGTCGCAGATCACTCGTGAGAGCATAATACTAGGCCTATTAAATATATGCAAATAACAAAAATAGAAAACCAAGTTTCATGTTCCTTTTCTCACCCATAATTATACTGGGTATACACATTTGAAGAATAAAGGGTCCCGGTGCAGGAAATATGATAATATATATTTACAGGTTTAGGTCTGGTTTGAGGAGTGAGCATAGCAGATCTCGGCATGCAAGAACCGAAATCTTCTGTTTCCAGGGGGCGTTGCATACAGACCGCCCACCCCCACTCCGGTAACCCTCATGTGAGGCATGGGTGAAGTTTGTTGTCTCTCTGATTTCTCTCGGTTATTCTCCTGTTTGTTCTCATTCTCACTCCTGAGTATGTAGGAAAGTGCCCTCCTCCCTCTTGAGTATCACCAAATGGATGAATTGAGAGGATTTAGGAGGCTTCCCAGGCGCCAGCTACAAAAGAGCGAGGTTCCCTAATTTCGGTCTCTGCCTCTCATGCATCCACGCCCTCATATTTAGTCGCCTCACACGACGCGCACCTCTCATCACACCAGTGCTATTCTTGTTACCCTATCAGAGAAGTGAAATGGTGTGTGAGAGAGAGAGAAGATTTAACTGTGAAAATGCGTAGAATCCTCACCCACTGTAAATTGATGGCTTTTGTTTTGTTTTAGGTGTTTGGTAGGTGCCGTATCCTGAGAGCTTCAATTCTGCTTGAGAACCACCTTCGGCCCCAATTAATCACCACCCTGTTGGCTCTTCACCCTTGGGCATTTCGACCTCGTCCTTGAAGAGAAAATGACAGGGAGCATTGGAGACCTCCCTAACTTGGTCATGGAAGGAATCTTCTCCTTGTTAGAACCGTCCTTCCTAGTTAATAATGTCCAGTTTGTTAACAAACGCTGGAATGACCTGATTCGAGGCTGTTCTGTCTGGAACTCGTTTAGGTTCATCCGTCTGGAGGACGAGACAGTTGGTACCCACTTTATCCTAAAGGTCCTCGAGAAGTGTTGCAATTTGGAACATTTGAGGATCAATTTTTCATTTCCAAGACTTTCGTCGTGTTGATTGATTGAAATAAAAGTATGCCTACCTCGATTGCAATCCCTATTTTTCTACGACATGTATTTGAAGCTGGAGAACACGATTATAAGTATTATTAAAAGCGCCCCGCTTCTTCAACGTGTTAAAGTGGAAGGGAAAACGACACAAGCGTTGGTCGATGCTATCTCCGAGCTCACGGAATTATCCTCCATCGACCTGAAATATGTAGACGTATCTTGAACTCGACTGTTCCAAAAGTGTTCCAGGTTGGAAGTCATTAATATTCAGAGTAGTTTCAGCTCCCATAAACAATACCTTAAAACCATCCTGAGTCACTACTCCACTACCTTAAAGAGTCTCAGTTGGCTGGCTACGATCGAGGACGATGACGTTATGCTCATATCAAAATGCACCGCGTTGTCCGAGCTGAGTCTTGATTGTGAATACCTTACTGATAACTCGTTGAAGTTGATCCAGAAGATGTCATCCTTGACATCTCTCTTCTTTACTTTTATCAGCCTTTTTTTCATTAGATACTCTCGTGAGATCCTTTGAAGACGGTTCCTTCCCTACATTGAAGAAACTCAGTCTCCTGGACGTACCGCATTTAGGCGAGCTGGTCCTCGATGCCATATCAAGGAAGTACCCAAATCTGGAGGCTTTTGAGCTGTCAGGTGACTTCCCTCCTTCACTTAATGGATTAGATCGTTTCCTGCGACGTTGTGATCGCATACGTTTACTTGCGTTTTCTTTTCCTGAGTTGGATTCATCTCTTCTTATTAGCGACCTTTCAAATTACCTTCCGGGATTGACCTTTCTTGAGTTGTACAGTTATTCTGGAGTTGATTCTAATTTTGCTGAGAATTTCATCAAGTCCCACTCGAATTAGCGACGTCATGAATATATTAAACTTAAATTCAGATTTGGTGAAAGGAACGACCTCTATGAAAGACACCTCCAATGTCCCCATTTGAGTCCCGTCCTGGTAATTGGTCGTTGGCACTATAAAGTCATGCCTGGTTA
Source organism: Ceratothoa steindachneri (assembly GCA_963969495.1). Classification (NCBI taxonomy): domain Eukaryota; kingdom Metazoa; phylum Arthropoda; class Malacostraca; order Isopoda; family Cymothoidae; genus Ceratothoa; species Ceratothoa steindachneri. Next base: position 103,772,976 of record OZ018333.1, read on the forward strand.
CCAACCTGGGTGGCGGCTCTAAATGGGCTTCTCAATGATGTTTCATACCTTATCATTTCAGGTGTGAAAATCTTCCTTGCATATAAATAATACATTTTTCTCTCCTTAATTTCTATTCTTTTGGCTTGTCCTTTATTTCACAGGGCAAGGTTGGTTGGTAACGAAACACCTGCCCATTACCGCCATTGACCCCGTTCTCACCTCAGTGGCCACTATCAAGGTTTGTCGTCTTTCTTTTGCAGGGGAGATTAAGAACATAGGTCCCTCCCCTCGAAACGTTTTCAAGAAGCCTGCTCAGGGACCAACTGCAAAAAGCCCCGCCCCCCTTGGCTGGGCAAGAGGATCTTCGAAGACTAGTGTGCCCTCCAGGCCCCAACACCCAAGTTTTCCTTGTCCAACTTGCCATTTTCAAGACTCCCTCCATTTTAATCAATGCCGCGACTTCTATTTCCATTCTCGACTCTGAACTTTTAGAACAATTTCTTTACTAAAAACTATTTTGCGGTCATGTGTACGTTTGTGCGTTCAAAAGGAATTGTTTGCGGTCATGGATTGTGAGGGTTAACGCTCGGTGGGGAAGTTGGGGGAAACAAGAGGAAAAGAATGCGTGGGTGCCCCATGCTGCTACATCAGAACTCAAATCAGGGTATTTAAATGACCATTTAGAGCTCATCTTGTAATTCAATTTCCGAGAGACGGGTCAGATAAATATGGAAATCATCATTACCAACTCTATAATTTAAGAAGGGGATTTTTTTGAGTATTTAAATAATAATTTCATCTTAGTTTGGTTATGACTCATGTTTTTTCACCGATGTTATAATTCTTTTATAAAATTAAAAAACAATTTTGTGACTTTTGTAAAACCCAAAGAATTACAAATGGTGAAGTTCAGAAAATTTATTTTTATATATCTTCTTCTATAACTATATTTTAGTAACGTGATATTTTGAAAGGGGGAAAATTTAGTTTCGAGTTCCTTTTTAAAATTATTATAATTGGCGAAGTTCAGAAAATTTATAAAAATTTAACCATGGCTGCTTTTTTTTAGATTTTAAATTTTAATCTTAGTGGCGAAGCGCAGGGAAGTGGCGAGGCCATTGCCTGGTATTTTATATATTTTTTATTGCTAACAAATTTTCCTTAGAAAAGAATTGAATTTCAAATGACTTAAATTTAATTCTTTGGGTAATGAAGAAGCTCCGAGTTTCCAAGGCTTGGTATTTCAAGGGTTCTCGAAGGGGGGACAAGATGAGAAGTTGAGTGACCTTCAAGGTAGGGTAGGGGATATTTGTCGTTATCTCTTAACACTATGGACAAACGGGTTAAGCCTCTAGTTGGTATTCGAGGGGCTGACTCCCTCGGTGGAGTCCTGGTGTTATGGCAATTCCTTTTTCAATGGAAAGGCTACCGGAGTGTGTGTTCTCGATGGAGAATTGCTTTGAGGATGGGATCAATCTTCGGTGATCGCCTCCTCGAAGCAGGGGAGTCCGAGAATGCCAAACCCTGGTGCGCTTTAGCTGCCTGCTCGAGGCTTGGCGGGGCTCTTGTCACCGGTGCGGTATCGAGTAAATCGGTTAGTACGCATGTATAGGTGGCGTCTTCAAGATCCTCACGGATTTCTTCACTCCCTGTGAGTACCCTCTTTCGGACGTCGTATCAGGCAACCCTTCGAACACCTCGGTCTCTTGAGTCACTCGTACGACCACCCAAGTGGTAAGAAAGGTATGCAACAATTAAAAACAATGAGTGTTGTTGATCATCCGAAGAATGGGTTCTTTCGAATGGAATAATTTTGCCATAGGTGTCATTATATGTCATCGGCAACTGTGGGACGACGCGGCGGATGTTCCCTGCTTCAAAGTCGACTGACCTGGCGAATGTGCGCAGAAAATACAGTATACCTTTTATCCAGGTGTTGTTGCTCTGCCTCAGCATCAAAGGAGGTACTTATCGGAAATAGAAGAACGGAGACATAATGCCTGGCGTAAATGGCATCCTCCTCCCATCCAGTGGAGGTAGGGTTGCAAAACCCTTGTACCTCGTGGGAATGGTCAGGGGTAGTGTGTCTATCATGGTCTCCTACAGAAGGAGAGCGAACGGGAGAAGAGGCTCTACAGCTATGCTCAGTTGGGCCGGAGTCCGTGGAAATTCCATTGAAGCATTGGCACGAATGGCTTGAGAGGGTATCTATACCAACCGGCACGCACCGTTTTCTCATCACATGTTTGAACTTGACCTATCCTTGGTCAGCCATCTCCAGAGATATCTTACCAGGATTATTTCACGAGTTCCCTCGCATAACCCCCCCCCCCTTTCAGAAATTGATGGTCGAGTAAGGTGTCATCTTCACCAGTCTTATTTTAGGTCTCCCCGTCGGATGGTGCCTCGGAGCCGGACGTGTCGCTTTTGACTAGGTTACTTGCAGAAACGACAGCGGACCAGTCCGTCTCTAGATCCCCAGCAAAAAGAGAAGAACCTCTAGTCCTTTTGCTCTTTTCTTTTTTAAGGGAGAACGCGTATATACCCCTTGAAGAAGCACCAAGTCCGTCGAACTAGCATTAGTCATATACTTTGTAGAGATCGATAAAGTCATTTTCTGGGTGTTTTTAAAAATTTTAAGAGCCCTTCTGGCGACTGCCTACTAGGGCTAAAGTCAGCGTAATTACGCAACAGACTAATAAAGGCTTAATTGAAAGATTAACATTTAATAAAATATTAAAGAAAAACTGGAACAAAGTAAGAAGCAAGCTAAAAAAATAATAAAAAAACAAGTAAAAAGGAGACAAGAAGCAAGCGCGCTCCGGCGTCGGGCTAGGTCCGCCTGCCCTTGGCCTAGGAACATGCGACTTTCAACAGTATCAAATAAAGTGGAGGAAGTCACCCTCTTCCAAAAGGTCCTATAGTCCGCAGATCTGTGTACGCGAACCTATCCTGATTATAAGCGGTAGCGAGATAGCTCGTCCAGTTACCGGGACAAGTAACTTGCGCGAAGATCACCCAAAATAGAACTTAACAACAATTTGCCGAACAGTCTGGGAACCAACGCAGTCGTTGTAATATGCTACAGGCGTGCACTGCATCAAATAGCGATACGTCCAATTCGGAGACTACAACAAGCAAACGTAAGCTGTCTCGACATTGTAGTTAGGTCCATCTTCATTGCCAAAGAGCCCGGAAGGCTGCCCTGATTCTTACCATGGAATCGGTGTGAGGAAGAGCGAAACGATGGTATGGTCGCTCAGTCACCGCGCACTCTTTGGTGACCTCATTCCCCGTATTTCCCACATTTCCAGGAACCCAGCGGAAGATAATCTCGACATCTGTCTGGCTCGCCGAAACCGTGGCGTCATGGATATGGCGAAACAGAAGATGCGGTGATTTCAATGACCCAAGAGCACTTAAGGCGATTTGTGAGTCACTATAGATCACGATACGGTTTCCGAAACGGGCACAACGCGTTATCTCCCGTACTGAACAGTGCATTGCAACCAGCTCGCCATGAAGAAAGACGGGGTACCTGGCAGAGTCCTGGTGATTTAAAGACGAGATACAGCGTCGAGACCGAACGCCTCCTGGGACTTGGAGCCATCTATATACCTGACAAGGTTCCAACGTGACACACGAGTGTCCTCCAAAAGCTCGAACGCAATACTCTTAGCGTTGCAGAGGATTTGGGAGCAGAGGCATGTCGACAAATAGTCAAAGGTGGTACCCCCTATGGTGGCCACCTGAATACATTTAGTGGGCCACCGGACTGAGAGCTACACCTAGCTCTCTAAGTAGTCTCCTGGCCCTAAATCCAAACGGCTTAGGGTATGATTGTGGCAGATGCAAGGAGAGCTGTTGGCAACTGAGGGAGGCGCCGGGCTCGCGCGTACAGCCGAATTGTGCACGGCGCAGAGCAAGTGGCATCTCCCCAACATCGCGAAGTAGGCTATCAATAATGGACGTGCGGAAGGCACCAGGCGAAGGCCGACGTGGTGGATCGAGTTCAACTTATGCCATACACGCTCGATTATGGATACATAAAACTCTCATCCCTAGTCAAGCTTCAAACAAACAAAGGATTGATGGGGAAAAGTAAGGCAGTAGCCCTACCAGCACCCCAGATGTTGAATCTCACGGAAAGAAGACAAGTCCATAACGCGGGTACAAAATACCCTAAGGATGCGAATATGAGCCTTTCCGGTGAGGCATTGGTCAAAATAAGACTAAGGAAACAGTGGAGAAGACGAGTGGCCATCGCTGTCCAGACAAACGGCTAATCTAAAACATTTACCAATTTCTACATCAACTTGCACACCCTCACGAGCTTAGAGAGATTGAGTAGAAACAGGCTGGTCTATAGGGGTCTCTTCCCGGTTTGCGAGAAAGAAAAGGAGCACTCGCGGCATGTGGAGAGACGCCTGGTGGTAAACCTCCAAAACGGAGTAAAGAGGAAAACACTAATCCCGTCGGTAGAGAGGAGGGAGAGAGACCTTCTCCGCTAGGACTTTTTTAGGCGTGGCACTGATGAAGTGTAGGGGGCCTGATACTAGCATAGATCCCCGAAGGTACACTCTATGGGTAAGTAAGGGAAGAAACTCCCGAACCCGTAGATATTGGAGAGAGGGTAATGACTTAGCGAGAAAAATTCGGGAGGGGCCTCTGAAACAGCACAGGGGGTCCCATCTTATAAAAAGGTGGAGGTAGCCGAGCGGGCCTCCCAAAGGCATAAAAGAGGAAACGCCCCTTTATCAATCAGTAGTCGTGATAAAGGAGCCCCTTCACCAAGACTGAAGGGGAGGGGGTGCAAGTTGCACATGATGGTTATTTAAAAATTTATGGACCATGGCCTTACTTTGACCCCACCAAGGTATCTCGAAGTGGGTCTTCTTGGATGCCCTGGCAGATGGCACTGGGACGGGCAGTACACGCCATGCCTACCCCTCCTTGGGAACCCCAAACCAAAACCTACCGGTGGTTTTATATGCACTTCGAAATGGTGACCTGTCTCGGAGAGTTCAGGGTCCAGGGGTGGCAGTAGAAGAAGGGGAAGGGGCAAGGAAAGGTCAGGAAGCTGTAGGAATTGAAGGGCGCAGAATAGGGCCGGGCATACACCATCTCCCCATAGAGCTGTACCCAGAGTGAAGGTCTCCTCTGTGTTGGGTCTATCCTTGGGGGCACTTATGATTTTATGGTGATCAAGTGTGCCCATATGGGGGCCGGGAAAGGGGTTCATGAAAGGCGCCTATGAAAACAAAGGGTGACCCCCGGCCCATGGGAAGAGTCACCCAGAGGCAGATATACAAAAGGGCTAAACCCCCGAACCCATAGCAATTAGAGAAGGTTAAACAGCTGCGAAAAAAGGGCCGGTGTGGTTGATCTTCTCCACCTGCCGCAATTCACGCTGTTGCGGATGCATGAAATTGGTTGGCATCGGTTAAGTTTCCGCAGGAAAATGAAGGGAGGCATTGCGCTATCAACATCCGGGGGGCTGAATTTGAGGGATCGAACCCTGTCACGGGCGTGGGTGTAAGAGGTGATAGAGCTTGCATTTATGGGATTCCTGAATGGGCATTCGGTCGAAAACAAGGCCAAGGTAAAGGTCGACCCTACCATTTAGCATCAAGTCCTCAACGGACTGAAGCCGTGATAGGCGGGATAATTGCACCACTTTAGTCCTAGCCACGGAAAACCAGGCACTTGGTCAAGGGCGTCTGCCGCTCAAAGCCTGGTTGACTGGTATGTGGCTTTAAGAGGACGAATGTGTGGAAAAGCTCTCTTGATTGTAAGAGGAATAGAGATTGACGGGTTCACTAAGGAGGAGGGTGGATGACACCACCCATCACCCGGTGCGGTAGGTTACGGTTTCCTTATGGTTCCCTTAACGGGTGACGGCATTTCCATCTGTCCAAAAATCAAGGGTATAAATCTTTTTTTGTTTTTGACAACTGGAGGCTGTTTAAAAGACCAATTTTCATTTACCAAAATTAAAAGAATTGATTTTCGAAAAAGGGAGACATTTTCGGAGGTCATTTTAGAGATATACAAATAAATGTGATCTCAGTTTAAAAGTAAAAAAATCTACTCTCATTATTCCTTTTTATTTATTTATGCTTTCCCACTTTCTTTAGGTGCGAGTTAATAAACTTGGTCACATATATTCTATTATTATTATTCCTTTGTATTTTCATCCTTTATTTGATTTCTCTCTCTCTCTCTTTTCCGAAAACAACAGAGCCGAGATGGTCCTAATTCTCTTCTTCTCTTTTATGGTTTCAAGTCTCGGGCTTCTGGAAACCCGAGTCGTCGATCGATCGAAGGGAATCGCTCTATCGTAAACCTGACGAGTTAAGTCATTGATCCCTGGGAAATATTCCTCCTGATCCTCATCCCACCTTCTTCCAATGGCATCGAAACCTTCCATCTTTTATCACCATCATAAATTAAATGGAAAGGAAGAACAAAGTCCGGAGCTTGTGAAAATGAGGCGCTGGATCGGAATCAGTTTCCTCCACAACCCACCAAACACAACCGAGCCATGACTTATAAAGGGTGAGAGAGAGGATGTTACACTTTATTTGAAAAAGAACAATCTATTTAGAAGGTATTTTTCTGGATTCGCTAAGAGGAAGAAAGTGGATTCCAACGAGGGCATTTCCATTCAGGAGGGAGGGAAGGATGTTTGGGTTGGGAGTTATGTAAATAAATTTTGATGGGTTGCAAAAACATCACCAATTACATTATAAAATATTCTAAACAAAGTTCATGAATCAAGAATATATGTATAATTACCACAATTAGACAGCCCCAATTCTAGCTCAATTTAGTTTAATAAAATAAATTGAATTTAATAATATTTTTTACTTTACTGCGGTATTTCAGGCATTACTGCCCATACAGTTTAACTTATTTTATTCAAAATAGAATGCCATATTTCAGGCCTGGCTTCGCCTCCCATACCCTACTTTAATTATAGGGGCTGCACCCCCACACCCACCGCTATTTTTAATAATCTAGTAGTATTCCCAATTCGAAAGCCTATCATTAGATTTGAATTCAAAGGCGATTGTCAGACGCCTTTATTCGAATGCACATCGCTGATCGGAATTCTAGATCGCTGCAGCCAAACAATACGCACCGGCCTGACGTAAGTCTATGAAAAATATAGAAAAAATATTCTAAATAGTTTAAGAGAAATACACAAGAATGGTTAAAAATATAGGCAAGCCTACAACAAATTTAGGGAATGAGGAAAAAGTAGCTAGAAAGTTAGCCAATAAAAATAGCTACAGAATCGTGCTCCACTAATGTTAACATTTACCTTGTTTTCTTACAAGTAACTATTGGACATTGGATATATTAAGGTGGGAAAGGGATAGTATAATAGGTTTATATAATGAGAGGGAGTATAATGAAGAATTAGTGAAAATATAGAAAAAAAATTTAAATAGAGTTTGAAAAAATACTTTGTTCCCTGGTAAAAGGGTACCTCTGGCATAGGAAAAATAACCTTAATATTTGTGGTAGAGAAATAGATAGATAGTTCCCTGGTGAAACGGTATTTTTGGCATGTATTAATTATTTTTTTCATGTATGTCGTGTCACAGTCAGTGGCATTCGAGCCTATGTAGCAACGTGTGATTTCCGCCACTCCGGCAAATCGTAATTGGTTACCTTAATCAGGATTGTAATTTCAAATTGGGACTTTTTGTCAAGTTAGCTCTGTTTACTTTAGATCGTAATTGATCTTTTCATTATGATGGTAACATTCTGACACTACGTCCACTATGTAGCGTAAGTGTTTGTGTTAATCTCCTTATATTTTAGCTCCTTGAGGCGGACCGGGGGTGTCCTACCCTTGCCGGACCTCTTTTTATGGAATTCAGCATCCGTAAACCTGACAAAACAATCGGAGGAGAATTTTATGAATCACTGGAAGGAGGCCCTTTCGACCAGTTTTTCCGGTATGTTCTCTGAGTAGTCAGACTTGAATTGTCTGGTCTTTAGACCATCGACAATTTCTTGTAGTCTCCCTTTTTCAGGAAACGGGTTCCTTTCAGCAACATATATCCTGAAGTTTGTCATCTTCGAGTAATACATGTACTTAGGTCCCTGCTTATCTGATAAGGAGGATCTACTCGAGCGATGCGACTGTGAAGCCTTTTGTGGATCGGGGTGTATGTTCCATCTTTTTAGACCTCACAGACGGAACCTCCATCCGCCCGACGCGTGATTCAGTAGATCTTGTTGTTTCTTTAGCTGTGTTTGTGAGTGTGTTTGTTCCTTGCCTCACTGCTATAGCCTGGACTCGAGGATCCTGCGATGGGGCATTGCTTGGAGCGGGGACTTTTTGCCAGCTTTTCTCGCTCTGGGGTTGGGGGTTGACACGTAGAATTTAATCGGAGAGTGGGTTCTTAGGAAACCACATTTCCTTTCTTCCAGGCCGGTATGGCGTTCATTTCGTCAGCGAGTATGCCAGGTAGGGTCAGGTTGGCGATGTTGTATAATAAATGCAGCACATTATTTTCGTGGATTTTTCATTTTCGATCTGTTAAACTGTAGGCTTGGCTGCCAACCCTCTTTCCGCGACCACTGCCTTGGTAACCTTCGCATAAACGGCATTGGCTTTCTCCTCCTCCTCCTCTATTTTCCCTCATTCTTTTGTCTGACGAATCATGTGCTTTATACCTGGATAGCTCATCGACATTCGGTGTGGGCCACCACAATTCAGACACTTCTGGTAGTCACTCTTACAGTCACGCCGGGAGTGACCTTGTAGGGTACATATAGAACACACCAGAATGTTCGCATTAGGGCATGTGACAGTCGTACGTTCGTTGTACCTGTAGCATTTGAAACATTTACAGATCAACGAACTCTCCACGTTCGATCTGCTCGGGGCAGACACAGACATAAAGAGGAGGAGCAATTTTCTTCAGCTTTTATTACGATACATGTTTCGTAAAAAAAAACACCCTGAACACGGGGGTGTAGCCCTTGAATTTAATTACTTGGTCTACTTTTGCCCCCTGGTGATTCCTCAGAATCTCCGCCACGATTTCGTCTGTCGTGTGACCTCCAGCCCAAAGGTCGAGGCGGTGGCAAATCACGCTCCTGTTTGAACAAATTTGGGGTGTTGTTTTGAGATCATAAATTAATGAGTTGACGGCTCGTGGGGAGGTAAGAGCCTCAGTGTCCTCCTCCCTCGTACAGATTGATGAGTATTCATTTGGAATGCCTATGAGTCTGACGAACGCAATATTTAATTCACCGTGTATTTTTTTTTTCAAAGACCTTATCCCTGTCCGTTTTGAGCCAGTCAGGTAAGGTTATTAGGGCAATGCGTTGGGTCTCCTTCATTTCACCTAAAGATAGAATTAGGAGGGAGGTTGGTAAAAACGAGGTGTGTTCGTGTGTGTAAGTTTATGTACTTGAGAGCCATCTTTAAATGGAAGAGAAGAGGGGTTGGGTGAGCAAATAGAGAGAAAAATGTCCAAAAACTTTTATTATCACGTTACCTTACGTATGGCCGCGAGAAATCGTGTGCTCTCGTCTTTTTCTTCGTATTGTCTTTTCTTCCATTCACCAACCTTCGCCAAGGCCAATTCGAGTGATACCCCTGCCAAGCGAACTAGTTGAGCCAGAAGTCGTGTCCTGGGTCTCGTACAATCACGGCGATAAAACAAATTCACTTGTGAAATATCACAGAAATGACCTCAATCAAGATAAGCACTCTATCGCATACATAAAATCCAAACAATCTTTTTTCTAATTGACTGAAGCAATCTAGATGTAACTATTTGAATGATTATTTATTTTATAATATAATATTACACTCATTGTTGAATAAAATTATATGTGTGTGGAAGCAAAAGTATTTACTTCCGTTTGGCCATTGATTGCGGTGGTTTTCTGGTTTATTAAGAGAGACAACCTAAGTTTACCTTCTGGTATATTTCAAAATCCTGTGTAACTAGTTAATGAATAAGATTACGGAAACTAGTTAATGAATAAGATTACGGATTAGATGAGAATTAGAAAAATTGGTTGGTATTGAGATAAATTCATCATCAAATGCGTTATAACATCTTACAAAATAAACACATTCTGTTTTATAGGCGTAAACAGACATAAATATAAACTTGTATCTATTAGTTAACAATTTTGTAGTTTTTAAGATTAAAATACTTTAGATTTTTCTTTATGATTCAAAATTAAATAATAAAAGCAAAAAGTATATTACATTATATTTTTTTATTAAGAAACTACATAAAATATACCCTGCCACAATTAGATAGTCATAATTTTGCACAATTTCCGTCAATGAAATAACTTAAATACCTTATTGCGATATTTCAGGCATTACTGCCCAGTGCCAGACACAGGAAAAGGGAGGGGCAGGGCGTCTAACTGGAATTCCTTCCTTGAAGTCTGAGAAAAGGGCATTGATGATTAATAATGATTATATTACATACACGACATTGATATTAAATTTTTTAGACACATTAGCAAATTAGGAATTGTTTTGGATGTCAGCTTAGGTATAATACTGAATTTGTTGCCACGGTTTAATATATATATATATATATATATATATATATATATATATATATATATATATATATATATATATATATATGAAGACACTGTTTTCCCCAATAGCGAGTAAATTATTGTACAATGAAATCACTTTTGAGCACAAAGTTTATTGTACTGGAACTAGTTTCGGTATGAAGTTTTCCATACTAACTTCCGTCCAGGGTTTCCAGGTTAAATGACGAAATAATGCCAAATCATTGAAGGAAAATGCCACAAAACTGCCAAGAAAAATTGATCCAGACAAATAAAAAGCCAGTTCAACTTCTTATACTTCTATTACATAAAAACCTCTTCAGCAAATAAGTTTTCTTCTTCTTGTTAAGGGAAGGAGTAGAATCTGCAGCATATACATTTTCAGCTTTTCAGGTTGAAGAATTCGAAATTCCACATACAACACGAGACTATCACAAAAGCTCTCTCTAGCAGCGCTTTACAAACGGAAAACTCTGAAAAAAGCATTAAGACCAAAAAGCTTAATAAACTGTACAAGGCACGTATAACACTGCCAACATCAACAACATTATTCATCAATCTGCCCCGGCATACGCTCTCCACTAGTGAAACAGAAGCTTTTAACTATAATCCCTCTTCTAAACCCTATTAAAACTACAAGATCAAGCTGTAGCGGGCCACGAACCTACGTTTTAACCCCAATCGTTCCAACCCACTTCCTACACTAAGTCGGAGTGAGAAATCGAGGGAAAAATGAAACGGATTGTATGTACAGTCCTTATTTACACCAATATAAAGAATTAAATTTACTATACAAACACGTTAAAAATATTTACAAAAAAAAATCAATCTTCTTACGAATACTACCAATCAAAATATTTTATACAAAAGAGATGAACGAGCAAACAAACAATTACATAATGATAAACAGAGACCTAACAAACACACCGGAAGCAAACAAAAACAAACCCCCCCAAAAAACTTTTATCTTATGATTTGGGGGCCCTTTGTGCGATAATCTTGCCGGTTGCCAATCGTGTAGGCACAATTATTGCCTACGTCTTTTAAAGGCTTTGTTTGGCCTCCGAGCTCATACAATATAATTATGCGATCTTGTCGCGGTACTGAGGCTATATAAAAGACCTCCGTCCAACGAAATACAAAGTATGGACAATTACGTTATTGCTCCAAATCCTACACTCTCAGCCACTCTTTACAAATTGCAGGATTAAATTTTGGAGTTATTATCAAAATAATAGAGTGGCTTTTTCCCTTTCTTGAACCTCAACATCTAAGAAAGGGAATTTATTGCCCATGCTCAATTCATAAGTGAACTTTAACACGGAGTTCTCAAATTGATGCTTGGTTTTTATCAGATGTTCAAAACATCAATGGTAGCTACATCACTAAAGTACATAGAATAAGTACGGACATGGGAAGTTGCCTCAATGCGGAGAGTGAATGCCCTGAAAGGTATAAAATAAGCGTAATCGGCTCACACATCCGCCGAGCATATAAATGCTGCTCTACGTGCGATCCTTTCCACCAAGAGTAAAACAAACACTCGTGAATAACGGTTTCTCAAACAACATGATTGACAGATAACTCCAATCATTTTTAAATTACACTGGTCTGCTTAAAAAATGTACATTAGGTTTTCTATAGTGTTTCTTAATAAAATTGACCTCCTAAATCCGAATCTGTCATCCTTTTTTCTCTATCAGCTCCAGTTTTTGCGATACAGGGGGTGATAATAATTTTATAGTTTATACATCTCCTATATTACATCAAATTTCAATAGTTTTTGCACTGCTCTATTCGCAGTAAATTTTGTGTACATTTTAAGTAATTATGCAAATAGGTTTATATTTTGCAGGTTAAAAATTGCTTAGCATTATAATAATAAGAATAATAATAATAGTGGTTGAGTTAAAAATGAACAGAAAATGTAAGAATAGCTCCGACAGATTTTGCTATGTTTGCGGCAAAGTGACTTTTCCCGAGCAGCAAAGTACAATCCCTCCTGTAATTAAATCTTTGTATCATGCATATTTTGGAGTAAGGCTAAGAGATCAAGATAAAAGTTTTGCACCACATATCTGCTGCAAGGGATGCTACATAAGTTTAAGACGCTGGAGTCAGGGCGAACAGAAGTCCCTCTCTTTTGGTGTTCCCATGGTGTGGAGAGATGGCAAGGACCACACTACGGACTGCTATTTTTGTATGACAAATCTTAAAGGTGAGCATTGTATCAAGTATTTAAGCTTTCTGTATTATACTGGCTCCTGAAAATGTCATTATTATGCAAAGAATTAGCATAAAATTAAAAACTAACATAGTTCACTTCAGCATGAACATATCCTTTACTAAACATTTATGTACTATCTGCAACTCCAAATCAATTCCTTTATGTAATATGCAATTATATTTTCCACAGGTATAAATAAGAAGAATAAACATAGTGTGGCATATCCGGATGTTCCTTCTGCTATCAAACTCCTGCCCCATGGCCCAGGAATTCCCATACCTTCTCCCCCTGAACATATAGAGGTACATGAAGAGATTAATATGGAAGTTGACCAAGATTATGACACATCTGAGTCTTATCAGGTTTCCACACATGACATGGTCGCAAGACCATTCACTCAAGTTCAGTTAAAGGACCTGACCAGGGATCTGAGGGTTTCAAAGGCGAATACATAACTTCTTGGCTTTCGACTTCGGGAAAGTAATCTTCTCGCTTAAGAAACAACATTTAGGGGGGTACAGAAATAGAGAACAAGAGTTTCGAAGCTATTTTTTACAGCATTCTTGCAGCTCTTTAGTATACTGCGCCAATATTAAAGGACTTGTTGAGGCCCTTGGAATTCCCTACAACCCATTAGAATGGAGACTGTTCATAGATTCCTCCAGTAGAAGTTTAAAAGCTGTGTTACTGAATATTGGTAACAAGATAGCTTCCGTTCCTATAGGCCATTCAATCCAACTTACTGAAAGTTAGGAAAATATGAAAAAAATGCTGGATGCAATAAATTACTCTAGCTATAAGTGGAGGATATGTGGTGACTTAAAGGTAAGGTCATTTTACACTTGGCATTTCTAAGCTTTTTGATATTGACATTTTCATTTTTAATTGTTAATACTTGTATACACCTTTTGGTCAACTTACATTTTACAAGAATGCAAATCTGGAAATCATGAGTCATTTTTGAGTTATATTTTTTGTTGAAGTGTGTCCCTATAGGTTAATGCATCCTATTGGGTTAATGGGGAACTTATCCTAATTGAGAAGGTATACAACACAACTCAATAAACTCAAAATAAGATGTACATATATCCAATTAGTTCCAATACGATGATTTAATGCATCGGCATACAGGATTTTTCAGTACATATTCATATTCTTGTTGTTTTAAGAAATATTACTTTGAATTTGTTTTTAGAAATATTACACTGAATTTACATACCGTGCTAAATTTTTTTCAGGTAGTGTCTCTTACGCTTGGGACGCAAACAGGCTACACGAAGCATCCCTGTTTCCTATGTTTATGGGACAGTCGTGCAGATAGTATGCACTATGAGAAGAAGGTTTGGCCTCCACGAGAAGCATTTAGAATTAGATCAAACAATGTGATAGCTGAACCTTTAGTACCTCCTCAAAAAATACTCCTCCCTCGAAACCCTTGCTGCATGAACTGCACTGGCTCCCTGTCAGATCCCGTACTCACTTCAAGATACTTCTCTTCACATTTAAGGCCCTAAACAACAAGGCCCCGTCTTACCTCTCTTCTGCCCTCTCGCTACGCCATGTCCCTCGGGCCCTTCGGTCATCACATGCACCTCTTTTGAATATGCCTCGTTCATCCCTCTGCTCAATGGGGGACTGCTCCTTCTCAATCTGCGCCCCTAAGTTGTGGAATGCTCTTCCTGCTGAAATCAGGTCTTCTCCCTCTCTTACTACATTTAAGCGTCTCCTGAAAACGCATCTTTTCAGTATTGCCTTCTCCCCCCTCTTGAATTTCCATTGAAATTCCATTCTCATCTGAGCACAACGTGCGCTCTGGGAAGGCCTCAGGCCTTGAAGAGCGCATTACAAAAGACTTATTATTATTTTCGGAGGTCCTGAAGGCGATTGCGATCTTCCTTAGCTCCGAAATTCACTTCTTTTCCTGATTCAAAGCTTTGATTCATTCTATTGAAGGCGCCTCGCGACCATTTGCTGCCTCGAACAGGCTTAGGACATTGGCGTCTGGGCGGGGGAGAGGCGTCCCCTGAATTTTCTGATGATACCCTCCTGGAGAGCACGGTGGCCCCTTGGGGTTTCCCTTTGCTTGGATTATTGGTCGATATCAGGTTGTGTGTTGGTATGGGGGAGGGGGAGGTTTGTCAACCGTATTAAAGACAAATCGAAAGCCTACCATTATGTTTCCTATTGTGTTGAGAAGCTAATAGTAGGCTTTTGATTTGTTTATAATGAGTTGATTAACAAAAATCGGGGTATGTGGGGGCTGGTTCCATGACATGAGATAGTAAAGAAAACACCGATTTCCTTTGTGAGTGATGCCTTCGTTGGTTTTGCTTTAAAGTTTTCAACAAAATCCGGCTCTTTCGTGTCTCTATCTTCCCCCTTTCCCGGCGTGTTTTCCCGCCTCTATCTCCCTATTCCTACTCCCGAACGGGGCCGTTGACCCCCAAAACGGAGGTCACCCTCCCCCCTCCCTACTATAAAAACCAAACAAAAATCGCCCTCAAACAATTCATTCTTGCTAACTCGTTATGGAAAATTATAGAAGAAAGTAGGTAACACTTCAGTTTCGGGGCGCACGGTAGGTGGTGCTGTTTATAGGCTGCAATATATGTCTTATGACGTCAGACGGTAGCGTCAGATGTGAACAATTACGGCGTTATATATTTTTTTGTATATGAGTATATACTGGGGGGGCTGCGCCCCCCAGTCCCCCCATTAATTGAAACTCAGGATATCTCCCCCACGAGCAGTCCCTTTGAATTTACTGGGTTTTTTTCCAACAGCTTTTTACTGGCAGAAAAACCTAACCTAATGACAAACAATACTTACTTTTATAGGTTTCTTGATTAGTTTATTGCCCTCTAAATAATCTAAAAGTTTTTCGCGGTCATGCAAAATAAACCCGAATTCGAATAACGAAGAAGCACAACTAGAGCACGAAAAAGCCATAATCAAAGAGAATCAAATGCTAGGCGGGTTCTATTTATAGCTACAACGTTGCCAGTAAGAAGCTGTTATCGTTCGTAACAATACAAAATATACGAAAACAAAAAAACAAAACAATAAAAGGCATCAAGAAACCTTACCTAACTTAGAAAAAAACATAAACGAGCAGAGGCGCAGATATCTACTAAATAATACAGACTAAAAGTTACAAATCCCCAAAACTCCCCAAAAATATAACGTCGTGATTGGTCACATCTGAATCTACCGTCTGACGTCATAAGAGGTACGTTGTAGCCCAAAATTGTAGCATACTAATCTGAAGTATTACCATAAAATATTTAAATCTTTTATTATATATCAAATAATATATCATTTTAATTGCCAAGAATTATTTTATTTATTTAACCTAAAAATGATTAATTGACTTCTACATGTTTAGAATTATGATTGGAAATATTTACTTATTGCTCAAAGTTATTTCTTGTTAACTGAAGAAATGAATTGTTACATTTTAGTTACCGCTTCGAAGCCAACGCCATTTTATAGAAAACGTTTCTAATTTTGATGGATAACTCTTGTATATGAAATAATTTTTAAAATTCTGCGACAAAATGGAAAAACAAATTTTTTACCTATTTTTTGGCTGAATAGGCTTTTACCTCTTAGTCCGCTTTGAATAACATGCTGATTTTAATTGGATGGTAAAAAAAAACCATAAGTGTATTAAATATAAAAAAAAGAAGGAAGTCCTCAAAAAACGGCTGTTTAGATCTAAATCTATGTTTACAAACAAAGAAGGAATGACCTGAGCCATTTACCTATTTTGATTAGATGATTACTCACTAAAATAAGAGCTTGACAAAATAAAAAGACCTGAATTTTCCTAATAATCAGGGCGAATACGTGTCTAAAAATGAAAGGTCACAAAAGGGGCTCGGGCATTACGTAGCACTGAATCGAGGACCTCTGAAGCTCCTCAGGCGACTGATGGGTTTAAGGAAAGATCCAATTGTCGAAGGCTGATTTCTTAGATATTTGAGCCCGTTTTTATTTGTTTAATTCTGGGATATTTTTTTTGAGAGAAAAGGAGGGACCAAAATTGAGTACTAAAAGTACTCCCCAAATGAAATATATTAAAAGCAAACTCACCCCACCCCTAAACCATTCGAGTAAGCAGTAACCTTAGTGTATGTTGTGGTTGATGGTTGTCTCTTTCTATCTCGAGAGATTCGTCCGTGTTGTGTGGATGCTCCGCTTGAAACAGGAAAACGAACAACTGCTTCCTCACATTCCTTCTTTTCACTTCCAGGACCTTTGAGGGAACCACCTTTGTGTTGGCCCTGGTACCACACATCGGTCTCTCTCTCAAACTAGTAGACTCCCTAATATTTTGGGACTAATTTCCTCTGTCCGTTCCAAGCCGGAGAGTCCCAATTGTCCCCCACCGAGAAATAGCTCTAACAGTTTCTGATTCTTGGCCTCCCTCCCTTCCCCTTCCCCAGGGTGTCTTCACAGCCTATGTCGAGTACCAGGGTATACCGGGAAGTGCCTGCCTTCTACTAGGGCTGAAAGCTCCCTGACTACGTACAGGGTAGTCTGTGCCGTCGACTCTTCTCACCTTCCTCCAGTACACACACAAGGTGGCTCCCAGGACCGATTGTGTGTACATGATCACATTTGGAATTTTGATCCTAGGGAGACTTTCACTAACCCCCAGGTCATTAGGAAGGGGTGTGGCTCATAGTAGCTTCCCATGATGTGCCTTTTTGCCTTATTCCGATAATATGAGGACGATAGAAGGCAATAGTGGGACTACGGATGAAGATCCGCCACCAAACACGTCATCGCCCTCCGTTGAAGTCGGAGAGGACGAGGTAACACGAGACACTCCCTATGGAGATGGAGGGGCTCCCCTCCCCCGCATCCGGTGCGGCAAAGGAACTTGCCCTTAGCCATCTCTGGAGACGCTCTTGGCCAGCTCCACCTGTGGAAATAGAGTGCTCCCCACCACCTTGTGTATTCTCAGGGGCCCCTCCTTCCCTCTTCTACCCAAGGGAAAGCTTATCCTCTCCTAGGCCTACGAGTGTATTGGATTCCCCATCACCCCGTTGTATGAAGCATCCCTCGGGTGACTCCATCTACCTACTAACGGCAGTCCCTCTTTCACTCTTACAGGGGACTACAAAGAGAGCAGGCAGGCGGCCAAGCCACTTAGAGAGGCAAAGGATATCAGGGCCCCTGCCCCTACAGTTTGCAGGGGTCGGCGTGCCTGCCTCTTTTCTCTCCTGATGGATTTTTGGTTCCGGAGGTCATCTATCCTCACATGGCAGGATCTTCTTCCATGGGGTCAAACCCGGGCTCGATGTCAAACACCGAACCTGAGTCCGCCCCTGTGTAAGCTCAGACGGATCGGAACCCCGAGGACTCGCAAGAAGAGGGACCTCCTCCCACGGCTGGTGCCCGTTTGAGATTTTTATATTATTATTTTTTTATTATTTTATGAGCCCAACTAGCGACTGCCTACTTGGGCATAAGTCGCCGTACTCACGACCGCCTAGTACTAGGCTAAATTAAAATAACATTATGCAAAAAAAAACCCAACAAATATAACAATAAAAAAGGAAAAACGAAAAGGGAAGCAAACAGGAAAAACGCTTGGGCGTCGAGAGCAGGCCCAGGCGCGGGAACGTCCAACTTTCAAAAAAACAACATCAACAACAAAACAGTTAGATAAGTTGGAGGAGGCTAGCCAACTTAAAAAAGTCCATAGATCAGTATGCACGAATCCGTCCCGACTATAAGGGACAAGCAGTAGAGACTCCCCTCATCTCGGTGCCGGGACAGGTAACGTGCGTGAAGATCACCTCGACTGGCAAATTCAGGGAGAATGTGGTAAAGAGTCTGGGAGAAAATGCAGTCGTCGCAATAAGACGCAGGCGAGCGCTCCATCAAATGGCGGTGCGTCCCGCGAGTGTGTACAATTCGCAGACGACAGAAAGCAACCTGAAGCCATCGCGGCATTAGGAGGGAGGCCCATTGGAACAGTCACGGCCCAATGGCATTAGACTTTAGGTTCCCCTCAACCGTCTCCCATTTTCTTTGCCAAGCATCCCGGAGAGCTGCCCGCATTCCTGCCATGTAATCGGCGTACGGAAGAGCGAAACGCTGGTCTGGTCGCCCAGTCCTCGCGTAATCTCTGGCGCCCTTATCGGGGCGCTCATTCCCGCAATTCCTCCATGTCGAGGAACCCAGCAGAAGATAATCTCGACATTCGCCTGGCACTTTGGTTTCTTCTTTTTTCTTGCATCTTTTTTTCACTGTCACAACAAAATGCAATTACCTGAAATTATAAAGAAAGAAGACTTGGATACTGTGAATATACTGTACTATAGATTCACTTTGATCAAAATACAGTGTAGCGACTGTAAAGCAAAAATCATAGCAACATCATGCGATTAGATTAGCCTCATATCGGTATCTCTTCCTCCTTTCACATGAACTACATCATGCAGAAGATTCCTTCTTACTAAGTCAACCGTCGTTCGACTAGATCCTCATGACAGGATAATTAAACCAACATGACACTCACTCCAGGGGCAATCATCCTTTGTGGGGGTCGGGGATAATTTATGTTTGACCCCAACCAGCCAACAGGTACGAACGCGTCAGTGGTATGTGGATATAACTAGCCATCGCCAGGATTCCTTACGAACAGAGAAGTGTGTGCATTGTGGTGAGAAGGCGGGAGAGGACAGACAGCAGTGTAGGAGTCAGCTGTGTAAGATCTCCCTACAAATGCGTCCAGACCTCTATGAGTGCTGACGTTTGTGTCCACTCTCGTTTGCGATTGAACCCGACACCTTGACGTTAGAAAACCAACGCCGTATCCACTAGGCGACCGAAAACTCAGAGATCAGAAGCCTAGTAGATGATACACCAGTCACACGCACTGGTGTTAGTTAGCATCATGGAAGTGGTGGAGTTCCTAATAAAGTAAATGAACTGATTTATTTTCTACAGTAAATAAATGCACAGTAGTTAAAGGCATTATCAGAAGGGAGATGTTAGGCGGCGTCACGCTCTCTGGCGGAGCGCCGTCACACTCTGTGACGTTACCGGAAAAAAGACGTCACAGGAATAAAAAAATATTATTTTATAACCAATTTTAGTGAAATAAAGTGGCATTCATTCCATGTTGCAAGCGGTAGTAGTAAACATACCAGTTCGTTCAAGGAAATGTGTTGCAACATATGTGGAATTTTGAACTTTGATATGTATCAATAATTATTATAAAACCTTAATGAATGTCACTTTATGTAACATTTTTAAAAATAAAAATTGTTAGGAAATATATAATTTATTTGCTACCATTGCACACCGTGTTGTTTTCTGTTAATCTAAACATATTCTCTCCACGCTCCACCAGACAGCATGATGGCTTGTAACTTGGCAGGGCTTTAACTTGACTCGTCTTGACTTGACACGACTCGATGCATTTGGTGAAAACGCAGCCTAACGGTCACAATCTTTTAAATAATTCAACAAGGAAGTGTTGGTGAATAGTAAGTAATTCAACATGAAAATACAGTTTATTATCCCACCTTCCATTTATAGGTTTCGTCGCAAAAATCAACCTCTTTTTCGGCAATGGTACTGCAATACTCAGCGGTCTTCTTTTTGGAACCTGTGTCCACTGAGCGTATGAAGAAAGCTTCAGTACAGGGTGAAGACATGTTGCAATGATCGGTTGATTATGTACATTTGACCAACCATCTTGAATAAGCGTTACATTCTTCCATTCTAATTCAGTTGCTAATGCCTTCTCACACTTCTCATTCATCTCGTCGAGCAAATATCCACCAAGATCTCGTCTGTTAGGGGGTTTGTATGAACCACCCTGAGCATCGTTATCATTTTTTTTCATATGATCATTATCAGCCACATTGGAAGGAATATTGTTTGCATAAAATGTTCTCGCAAATTGTAGATCAAGAAGTTTCTTCTCTGCTTCTGTTGTTTTGTGAACAAATTTGTCAATCCTTTGAACCATAGTCCACAATTTTTACGAAGAAAAATCACGAATAAAACGGAAATCAAGGAAAACGACAAGGGCTAACTCATCTCAACTCATCAAAATCATCAAGAATCCAAAAAATCATCAACTAATCAAGATTCAAGAAGAACTCATCAAATCGTCAAGAAGGATTCATCAAGAAGAAATCATCAAATCGTCAAGTTAATTGGAAGATGCATCAAGAAAGGAAGGATACGAAGATCGAGAACTAACCCAGCCAATATGAATACCAAGAGTCAGATAAATGGCCAACTAAAATAAGAAGGAATCTTAGCCAATAAGAATACCAAGAGTCAGATAAATGGCCAACTAAAAAGAAGGAATCTCAGCCAACAAGAATACCAAGAGTCAGATAAATAGGGACAAATGTTTCAAGGGGCAACTTCAGTCAAGAATAAATAACTAGATTTGAATATGAAGAGAAAATCAGATTGAAGAATAATATAGATAAAATACATAAATTGAAATAAAGGAAAGCCCCCATAATGTCACTCGCTCTGTGCCGTGCAGTGTATTATTCGACTGTACGCGCGAGGCCGGCGCCTCTCAGTCACCAACAGCTCTCACTGAATCCGCAGCTCATCTCGACATTGCATATGCCACCGAGACACGTTATAACCCTAAACACAAAGGTTAGTAAACTCCTTCGAAGCTCAGTATAGCTATCGGGCATGTGGCGTCTTTGGTTTTGCACAGGATGCCACCCTAGAGTATTTGTCGCCACGCCTCTGCTTTCAAAGCTTCTACAACGCATGTAGTAAAATATATGGATGGCTCCAACTCCCAAGATGGGTTGGGTTTCCTCGCCGTATCCACTCTGTTTGAAGTTATCGGGGCTCTGCTAGGCGCTGCGTCTTTCTTCACGGCCGAGATGGTTGTAATACACCACTCGGTACGGGATATAACGCTACGTACCCGGTTCGGAGGGCGAATTGTGATTTATAGCG
Source organism: Ceratothoa steindachneri (assembly GCA_963969495.1). NCBI lineage: Eukaryota > Metazoa > Arthropoda > Malacostraca > Isopoda > Cymothoidae > Ceratothoa > Ceratothoa steindachneri. Next base: position 103,794,730 of record OZ018333.1, read on the forward strand.
ACTCACAAAGCGCCTTGAGTGCTCTCGAGCCATTGGAATCGCAGCATTCCCTGGTTCGCGATATCTGTGATGCCACGGTTTTGGCGAACCAGGCAGATGTCGAGAATATCTTCTGCTGGGTTTCTGGATATGTAGGAAAATCGGGGAATGAAGGCGCCAAAGAGTTCGTGAGGACTGGGCGACCAGAGCAGCGTTTCACCCTTCCTCACACCGATTACATGTCAGGAATACGGGCTGCCCTCCGGACGGCTTGGCTAAGAAGGGACACGGTCGAGAGGAACAAAATTACGTGCCGATGCGCTGTGACTGCTCCCATGGACATACCCCCAAAGGCCGCGACGGCTGGAAGTCATTAAGGTTGAAGGTAGGTTTAACTACTTTAAAGAAGAGTTTAAAATCCTCCTGAGTCACTACTCCACTACCCTAGAGTCTAGGTTGGTGACTCGAATCCAGGACGTCGACGTTTTGTTCATATCAAGATCCACCTCATTGTCCGAGATGAGTCTCAACTGATACCTCCTTACTGATAACTTATTAAAAGTAATCCAGAAGATGTCATCCTTGGGCTTAAATTATTTAAAATACCCGATCATCGATGCCATATCACACAAGTACCCGAATCTGGAGGCTTTTGAGCTATCATGACGCAACCATCCTTCAGTTTAGGGATTTCGTCGCTTACAGAGATGTTGTGATCGCATACAAGTACTTAAGCTTTAACCTTCAGACTAAGATTCATATCCTTTTATTAGCGACCTTCAACTTACCCTCTGGGATTGACCTATCTTGAGTTGGACGATTATTCTGTTGATTCTAATTTTGCGGAGAAAATCATCAATTCCCACCCTAATTATAAATGCCACGAATATATTGAATATAAATTAAAATATTGTGAAAGGTACGACCTCTATGAAAAACAGCTCAAATGTCCCGATTTGGGCCCTTCCTGGTAGATGGTGGTTGCCTCTATAAAATCCCGCCTGGTTACCAACGTGGGAGGCGGCTCTAAACGGGCTTCTCAATGACGTTTGACACCTTATCACTTCAGGGGTGAAAATCCTTCATGGTTACAATACACTTTTCTCTCCTGAATTTCTGTTATTTTGACATCCCCTTTGGTTTCACGAGGCAGGTTAGTTGGTAACAACACTGTGCCTATTACCGCCATTGAACCCGTTCAAAACTCAGCGGCCAATATCAAGGTTTGCGATCTCTCTTTCCCCCCCTCCCGATACGTTTTCAAGAACCCTTCACAGGTACATCAAACCCCTCGCCATTGGCTACACAAGAGAATCTTAGGCGATCCCTGAAGACTAAATAGTGTGCCCTCCAGGCCCCAACACCAAGTTTGCCTTCCCGCACCCGTCATCTTCAAGAACCCCGCCACTTACAGATTCATCGAAAACCTCCTCTCTTCGGCACACTTCAAGACCCCTCCCTCCCCACACTAATCGTATGATGGGTGTGTTCGGTCGTAGTAATCTTACAGAGCGCTTCATCTTCTTCCCACACGTTGGAGGGAGGAGGGGACCTTAGGTGCCCGGATAATTAAGAGTCCTTTTTTTCTCTATCCATTACTTTTTATTTTGTAAAAATACCAAGTGAAATAAGAAGAAAGAGTGATGATAGATTATCAAAAGAAGGACAAGATTGACAAATGTAAACAAATCCATATGGGAGGGTGGTAGCGACCTTAAGGATAGGAGAGCCGAGACCCAAATGGGTCCTTCCGAATCGAATAGTCTCTCCAGAGGTGGTGGCTAACATTCAGAGCCCCAAGTATAATATATGGCATCAGCAACCATGCCACGACGCGGCGGAAATCCCCACATTGAAGTCGACTGACGGGGTGAATGTTCGCAGAAAATACATCATACCGCTGATCAAGGTGTAGTGTAACTGCACAGCAACAGCCTCAAAGGAGGTATTTATAGGAAATAGAAGATCGGAGACATCTTGCCAGGTCTAAATGACGCATCCTTCTTCGCGTGGTGGCTGGGGTGCAGAAACTGGTACCCTGTGAGGGTGGGAAGGGGAAACGCACCCGGCATGGTCGCCTGCAAAAAGATACCTAACGGGACGATAAGAGGCTCTGCAGATATTCAAAGTTGACCCAGAGCTCGCAGCAATTCCTATGGAGCGCCATGACCAAGTCCTTAGCATCTTATAATGAGACGATCCGCACCATAAATAGCCAGAATTTCATTCACCAGATAAGTGCAAAATCCGTATATGAAAGACTACTCGCTTGTCTGAGTACGTAAATGGCTGTTAGGCTGACCATTGCTTGAAAATTTTCTCCCCTATGTGTTAAATGGAATGTTTCATATTATATTTTGTTGCAGCCTGATAGGGGCAAATGCTGCATTCAATAAGCTTCTCGCCCGTGTACATATATGAATGGTTTTTAAGATGAAATTTCGTTGCGGTCTAAGGGCAAAGGCTGCATTTGAAAGGCCTTTCGACAGTGTGAGTGCGCATATGCAGCTTAATATTATCGTTTCTTGCATACTGATAAGGGAAAAGGCTTCTGGCCAGTGTGCGTATATGAATTTTTTTTAGCTTACCTTTCTCTGTGGCCTGATAATGGCATAGCTGCATTTGAAAGGCTTTTCGTCAGCGTTAGTGCGCATATGCACCTTAATGTCAGGTTTCCTTGCAGCTTGATAAGGGAAGAGGCCTCAATTGTAATTTTTCTCGCTAGTGTGCGTATATGAATAACTTTTAAGCTGATGTTTCATCGCGGACTGATAAGGACAAAGCTGCATTTGAAAGACTTCTCACCAGTGTGTGTATATGTTTTTTAAGCCGACCTTTCGCTGCGGCCTGATAAGGGCAAAGCTGCATTTGAAAGACTTCTCGACATTTGTGTATATAAATGTTTTTTAAGCCGACCTTTCTTTGCAGCTTGATAAGGGCAAAGGCTGTTTTGAAAGGATTTTCCTCATTGTGAGTAGGCATATGCAGCTTAATGTTGTTTCCTTGCAGCTTGATAAGGGCAGAGGCTTCAATTGAAAGGTTTCTCGCCAGTGTGCGTATATGCATGGGGTTTAAGCTGATGTTTCATTGCGGACTGATATGGGCAAAGACTGCAGTTGAAAGGCCTTTCGCCAGTGTGAGTGCGCATATGAAGCTTGATATCATCCTTTCTTGCAGCCTGATAAGGGCAAATATTGCATTTGAAAGACTTCTAGCTAGTGTGTGTATATGAATGGTTTTTAAGCCGACCTTTCGTTGCGGCCTGATAAGGGCAACGACTGCATTTGAAAGATTTCTCGGCAGTGTGTATATATAAATGGTTTTTAAGCCGACCTTTCGTTGCGCCCTGATAAGGGCAAATGCTGCATTTGAAAGGCTTGTCGCCAGTGTGAGTAGGCATATGCAGCTTAATGTCAGGTTTCCTTGCAGCTTGATAAGGGCAGAGGCTACATTTGAAAGGCCTTTCGCCAGTGTGAGTACCCATATGCAGCTTAATTTCCCTTTTACCTGCAGCCTGATGAGGGCAAAGTTCGCATTTGAAAGGTTTCTCACCATTATGCGTATATGAATGGTTTTTAAGCTGACCTTTCGTCGCGGCCGAGTAATGGCAAACGCTGCATTTGAAAGGCTTTTCGCCAGTGTGAGTACGCATATGCACCCTAATGTCAGGTTTTCTTGCAGCTCGATAAGGGCAAAAAATACATTTGAAAGGCTTCTCGCTAGTGTGAGTGCGCATATGAAGTTTAATATCATCCTTTCTTGCAGCCTGATAAGGGCAAAGAAAGCATTTGAAAGGCCTTTCGCCAGTGTGAGTGCGCATATGAAGCTTAATATCATCCTTATTTGCAGCCTGATAAGGGCAAAGTTCGCATTTGAAAGGCTTCTCACCAGTGTGCGTATATGAATGGTTTTTAAGCTGACCTTTCGTTGCGGCCTGATAATGGCAAAGGCTGCATTTGAAAGGCTTTTCACCAGTGTGCGTACGCATATGCACCTTAATGTCACGTTTTCTTGCAGCTTGATAAGGGCAAAGACTACATTTGAAAGGCTTCTCGCTAGTGTGAGTGCGCATATGAAGCTTAATATCATCTTTTCTTGCAGCCTGATAAGGGCAAAGGCTGCATTTGAAAGGACTTTCACCAGTGTGAGTGCACATATGAATCTTAATATCATCCTTACTTGCAGTCTGATAAGGGCAAAGGGTGCATTTGAAGGACTTCCCGCCAGTGTGTGTATATGAATGTTTTTTAAGCCGATCTTTCGTTGCGGCCTGATAAGGGCAACCACTGCATTTCAAAGGCTTGTCGCCAGTGTGAGTACGCATATGCAGCTTAATAGCACGTTTCCTTGCAGCTTGATACTGGCAAAGATTGCATTTGAGAGGCTTCTCGCCAGTGTGCTTATATGAATGGTTTATAAGCTGACTCTTTGTTGCGGCATGATAAGGGCAAACGCTGCACTTGAAAGGCTTTTCGCCAGTGTGTGTATATGAATGTTTTTTAAGCCGATCTTTCGTTGCGGCCTGATAAGGGCAAAGATTGCATTTGAAAGGCTTGTCGCCAGTGTGAGTACGCATATGCAACTTAATGGAACCCTTCCTTGCAGCTTGATAGGGGCAAAGATCGCATTTGAAAGGCTTTTCGCCAGAGTGAGTATATGAATGACTTTTAAGTTCATCTTTCCTTGCAGTTTGATAAAGGCAAATGTTACATTTGAATGGCTTTTCGCCAGGGTGTGTTCTTAAATGTATGCTAAAGATCCCTCCTGTGCAGTCTGATAAGGACAGGAGTAACATTTATAGATTTTCTTATTCATTCTTGCATGATGCAGCGCATGTGAATTTGTGTGTGTCGACCGGGAGGGTTTGGAGTTGTTTTCGGTGCATTTTCCTGGGCTTTCAGATCTTGAATATATACCAGTAGACCAGTTTGGGTCATACTCAAGGGATCGAGGTGGCGATGATAAAATACCACTAACTTGTGGACTAACCTTAATGTTACTGGATGAACGCAATTTCATCTCCTGAAAAAGAAACAATTAGTTACTTTACAATCTTTCTGGTGTGCAAGAGAACATTCTTGCAATAAGAAAGGGTAGGGACCCCACCCATCCCAAATTCATTCTTTAGGACTCCCATCTGACAATGACCTCAATGAAATGATCTTATATCTTGAGGCATTCAGCATCAGACACCCACGAATTTCTTGGACAAGGGGATAAGAAGAGCTAAAAGAACGTACTGATTTCAAAAGTTATATAATCAGCATAAATAATAAAATTGCGAAAAGTAAAGATAAGTCTTTCTAGAAATGTAAGAGAATATGTATGTGATAATTCAACAGTTAAATAGACGATATCCTAGGAAAATTTAGCTGCAGAGATGATTGTGATACACCGCTGCTGCACCCAAATTGCAGCTCGACTTTAATGTTTTCGTATTGATTCGGTAAAAGGAGAATGGGATCTTCTTCTTTTTTAATTCAAGAGCACTATGGTGGCGGATGCCACTGAGGGCATGTTTTTTATTTTCAATTTAACCCATCAGTCGCCCGAGGGCCTTTATATGTCCTCGATTCAGTGCTAAGTAATCGCCCGACGGCCTTTTGTGACCTTTCACGTATACAGTGGCGGCAACAAAAAAAGTGACATGTGACAATTCAGAGAAAATGAAACAGAAAAATGTAACTTACATATTTTATTATGAATATTTCATGAAAGTTAATACTTGGTCATGTTGCCCTTGCACTTGATGATCATCCTGAGTCGATTGGGCATTGATTCAGTAAGGTTTGCGAAGTAGGTGGGGTCGATCGTAACCCAGATCTTCTTCAGTGATTCTATCAGATCCTTGATGCTGCCGAGTGCTGGCTCTTGAACTTTGGTTTTCATCAGATTCCAAGCATTCTCAATAGGATTTAGGTCCGGGGAATTACCAGGCCACTCCAAAACACTAATATTATTATCATTGAAGAACCTTTTCACTAACTGGGACCTGTGAGCAGGGGCACCATCATGCATGAAAAATTCACACTGATGAATTTCCCAAAATGGCAGCATGTGCTGCCTCAAAACTTCCAGATAGTTAGTCCCCCTCATGGTTACATTCTTGGGAAGGAAGTACAGACCCCTCTGCCCTTGTTTCCACTAAAGGCACCACACACCATCACACTATCAGGGTGCTTCACAGTTTTCACGGTATATTTTGGTTTATACCGAGACACATTGCTGGGACAACGCACGATCTTTGACTCTCCTCTGACCAGCCTAAAGGTGTTTTAATCACTGAACATAACCTTTTTCCAATGGGCAGCTGTCCAATGTTTATAGGTCTTGCACAAATTGAGCCTTTTCATCTTCATAGTCTTGGTAAGAAGTGGCTTCTTGGCAGCGCGGCGAGCCGGTAGGCATAAGTCCTTCTGTAAGCAATGACGGATGGTCCTGAGGGCGACGTTCTGGAGGAGGTCTGGGTGTTTTTTCTTGATTGAAGCGGAGGTTACAGAAGGGTCTGACATCACTTCACGCCTTAGGATATTATCAGTCCTTGGAGATGTCTTCCTAGCTGCACCAATGCCCTCCTTCATCTTTGGTATGGTACCTGGTGGCAATAACTCAGCTGCCCGTTTTAGGCGATGAATCGTATTTTTTGAGGTTCCTAAATCTGCTGCTACATCAATAAAAGACTTTCCCTGCTCTAATAGGGTCAAGGCACGGCTTTTCTCTGTCATAGAAAGCTTTTTCCGCCCCATTGTATCCATTTGCACAGAAGTTATAGCACGTCAAATGTAGGCACGAATGCAGGAAATCAGCACGCTGGAGTGCCATACACTAAAGCCTAACTGTACGAGCTCAAACGAGACACTGAGTTCCAGTAAAGCACAGTTCTCTTGTCTTAGCTCAGGAGAATCGTCCACTTGCGGCATAAGCCCCGCACCTTTTCATTGGCTAGTTGGCAAGTAAAATCGTGAAAACGATTTTGTGTATCGATTTCTGTTGCCAATATTAAATGTCACTTTTTTTGTTGCCGCCACTGTAGACTCGTATTTGCCCTGATGATTTGTAGATTCTTGTTTCAAACTCTTGTTATTGATTATTCATCTAATTAAAATACATAAATGGCTTAGGGTCAGGCCTTCTTTGTTTGTAAACTGAGATTTATGAATGAGAATAACTTGACTCCATTTTAGGTCTCACCACAACATTATCGCGAAAAGGTTTTATTACTCACATCTGTGTAAACTGCCGTTTTTGATGACTCTTCCTTATTTTTTAGGTAAATACACTTATGTTTTTCATTTTTCATCCAATTGAAAACGAGGAAATGCCTTAAGTTAGTATGTTATTGAAAGCACACAAAACAGCAAGCCTATTTTGTCTGGAAAATACAGTTTTATAGGTAAAAAATAGGCCCTGAGCAAAGTTTTCATAAAATTTAAGATATAAAATAGTACCCCATAAAGGGCGGCACTGTTTTCTATAATTAGATATTGGTTTTAAAGCATAACTGATTTAAAAAGCATAAAACAATCATGGGTGTTGATGAAAATTTGTGTAAGAACTGAGAATTATCAATCATAATTATAAATAGGTAGAAGGTTAATAATAATTTTATAATTATATCAATAGAATGAATCTTCTTAATTAAAATGATATATTATTTGATTTATAAAAAAAGGATTTAAATATCTTATTTTAATTATTTTCGATAACGTGTACCATTTGTAATTTTGCAGAGGGAGAGTTCGAGCAAAAAAGCCGGGCTACTAATGGGTTAAAGAGACCATCTCGCAGGCGGCTACTAGGGAAACGGTTGCAGTATTTAACGGAAAGCCTAATCGTAGGCTATATTAAAAAAGAAAGTAACAGGGGCAAGACAAGAGCTAAAACAAGTAAAAACAAAAGAAACAAGTAAACGCGCTCCAGAGGCGCGGATAAGCCCGCCTCCACCCCGGCGCAGTAACATGCGGCCTACAACCAATAGTAAAATAAAATGGAGGCCAACCTCATTCGAAAAGTCGTATAGGACGCGCAAGTCTGTGTGTACGAACCAGTCCCGATTACAAGGGACAACGGGTAGCAACCACGCTAGTCCAAGTGCCAGGGCAGGTAACGTGCGCGATCACTCAGACGGGGACATTAAGTAAGAATGTGCCAAAGTCTGTGGACAACGAAGTCGTCACAACAAGGCGCAGGGGAGCGCTCCATCAAATGACGATCCGTCACGAGAGTGGGTCAAATTCGGAGACGACAGAAAGCAATCTTAAGCAGCCTCGGAATTGGGTGGTAGGTCCATGGAAACATTCGCATGCCACTTTAAGTTCCCCTCAACTGTCTCCCATCTTCTTTGCCAAACAGCCTGTATTCCAGCCATGTAATCAGTGTAGGGAAGAACGAAACGCTGGTTTAGTCGCCCAATCCTCACAGACTGTCTGACGCTCTCACTCCTCGCAATTCCTACATGTACAGAATCCAGCAGAAGATAATCTCGACATCCGCCCGGTTCGCCAAAACCCGACGTCACGGATATCGCGAACTAGGGGATGCGGAGATTCCAATGCCCCGAGAGCACTGAAGGCGCTTTGTGAGTCGCTATAAATCACAATCCGGTCTCCAAACAAGACACGTCGCAATATCTACCCTACCGAGCAGTGCATTTCAACCAGCTCGGGCGTGAAGACAGATGCAGCGCCCCGCTGACTTCAAACAGAGGGGAAACGGCGTGCAAACCGAACACCTCTATGGACTTGGAGTCATGCCTATACACTGCCACGGTTGCAGCGTTGCGCGGAGTGCGCTCTAAAAGGACAAATGCAAAATTCCCTTACCTGCAGAAGCTTTGAGAGCAGAGGTGTGGCGAAAATAGTCAGTCCAGGGTGGCGTCTAGGCAGAACCAGGGGCGCTACCGGCCCGAGAGCGATTACGAGCTTTCGAAGGAGTTTTCTAGACCTTAACCCAAAAGGTTTTGGGTATAACTTCTTCTCTCGGCAGCATAAGCACAGTCGAGATCAGCTGTGGATGCATTGATAGCTGTTGGCGACTGACGGAGGCGCCGTGCTCGGGCGTACAGGCGAATAATGCGCTGTGCACGGCACATAAAAGTGGCATCTCCCCAGCGTCAATAAGTAGGCTATAATTGGAGGATGGGCGGTATGATGGCTCGAGTCCACCATTCACAATACACCCTTGACTGCGGATGGATAAAACTCGCATCCGTAGTCGAACTTCGAACAAACAAAGGATCGATAAAAGAGTAAGGAGTACGGCAGTAGCCCTATCAGAGCCACAGGCGTTGAATGTAACGGAACGAAGAAACTTCATGGCGCGGTTAAGAGAGACCCTAAGCCTGCTAATATGAATATCACAGGTGAGGCATCGGGCAAATACAAGACAAAGGAACGGTGCGACTCAACCACTTTCAGAAAGTAGTCTGGGTCAGGGTGGAACCGTGGATGACGGCAGAAGTGGACCAGCTTAGTCTTAGCCAACGGAAACTGAAGTCTGTGCGCTTTGGAAAAGCGAGAGATGTGGTTTAATGCCTGTTGGGGTCGACGCTCCAAAGTTGCCATCTGAGACGGGCCAAAGGACATTGAAAGATTGACGACGCTGAGCATAGTGAGAACATCTTACGGCAGCACCGAGGTAATGCAGTTAATTCTCAGGGCAGAGTGTGACACTGAGGACAATTCCCTGCGGTAGACCCTCTTCCTGTTCCATTGGTCCGGTTAAGCTCACCCCCCGTACGCGGAAACGATGATCTCGCAAAAATTCATAAAGATTGGGAGGTATCCCTTCGCTCAAATCGTGTGGAGAGGCTCCATGATACCGTATCGCCATGCGATATGGTATCATGGAGGTAAAGTCAAGTCGCGCCCTTCACCGACATCACGGTGCACATAAAAGGCGGAGAAAGCGGTCGCGAATGATTCCGCCATGGACGCGGTGTCCGAGATTGCGGTACCATTTTGCTGGCTAAGGGGAGGGGGGTCCTGCGAGAACTTGGCCCGAATCCTTTTGAATCGCTTTCAAACCTCTGCTAGAGGGGGTCTTCCCGGTAAGTGAAGACACGTATGCCCGCCAAGAAGAGCGACGAGCGTTTTTCGAAATATACCGGAACCTAGCTCTAGCTCGACGAAATTCAGCGAAGTGAAATCGTTCGGGCGGCGCTTAAAGAGGATGTAGGCCTAACGCTTCTCTTTGAGGTCCCTCTCATACTCGGCTGACCACTACGGGAGCGGTCGGCGTACAAAACGGCCACACGTTATAGGAATATTAGTTAGGACCACAGCGATGAAGTTGTGGTGGAGCGAATGTGTTCTTGTATGGCCTTTCTCCCACCCCTTTTCCAATACCCTCTCCCTCCCTCTGTGCTCGCGTGTGTGAATAACTGGCATTTAAATTTCTTTGTTTTTTTCTCAGTTTTTAATTGATGTTTATTTTCTTTTTTCAGAGAAAACTAGTTAAAGTTAATCAGAGGTTGAAAGCCTAATATTGATGTAATTTTTTAAAATCTTGAGCATTGTTTATCCAGAAGATTTACCGAGTTTGGATACTGAGTGGAAACCGTGTGGACGCAACCGTGGGACAACGAACTTCTAGCGGATGTTGGAAAGAGGCCGAGAGCTTCTACCCCAGCCCTGATATGAGGCTTGGCCCTATCGAGCCGCCCCCACCGGGAGTGGTCAATTGTGGGCCGCCTGCCTGCTTTCTTGGCTGTCCCCTTGGAAAGCAAAGTGTGGAGTGCCGCTGGAAAAAATGGGTCGCACTCCAGAGAAGGGGGTGAAGCGGAGTTCCCCTACACCCGTATACATAGGAGAGGAGTAAACCTCCTTTCCGGTCGGAGACGTTTGCAGGGTTCTACCCATTAAAGATATGAACCAACCCTCGTTTCTTGAGCCTAAGGAGTTGGTCCAGGCCACACCCATAGCTACCCGCGTCTTATGCATCAATTTCAAAAAGGCACCCTCTACTCCTGGTCCCTTCGGGCCTCCACTCAAGGTTGCTTCTCCACTCATTAAGAATCATTCAGGTAGATTTTCACCCTTTCCCTTAGTATACCTAGTGGCACAAAGGGTTAACACCCAGCCTTGGCTAAGACCAGTATCCCCCACCCACCCCTCATATTAGTTTCCGATTAAGCAAAATGGTCATGTGTCTCCACCACTCACAGGATGCAAACCCACTGAAGGTGGTTGTAAGAGTCTTCAGGGACTCATAAAGGTGTCCGACAGAGGACAGCCCCAGAGTAGCTTCAGATTCCCCACTCCGAACCAAGAATGGACCAGACACGGAGAGAGACAAATATTTGAATGGCAGGTCCAACCTTCCTGTATAAGTGCCCAGAGGCGATAGTGCCTTTGATGGCCAGAAGCTCTCTCCTTTTCTACCTCACAGAATCCTCCATATCTCCAAGCTAAGCATGGAGGGATTATTCCTTCGATGGAATTGAGGGGATTGGGCAGACTGGGCCAACTGGGGAAAGTTGTGGAGCCTTGTCTCCTCTCATTACCTGTTAAATGTCTGTTTACATGAGAATGTCCCTAGTATAAGGATTTTGCAGCCCTTCCCAACAGAATTGGGGCCGCCAAGAGGATGTACAATTTCGTGCGCTCTGTGAAGGCCTCCGGTCTTGAAGAGCGCATTATAAGAATTTTATTATTATTATTTATACCTGTCATGATGTCTTCTAAGTTCTTCTATTTGCTATAAATACCTCCTTTCAGACAGTTGCAGTGCAGCTACACCGGGGATTGATATACTGCTATCACTACAAACGTTCCACATCAACCAACTTTGATGGGGGGCCTTACAGAGCATCATAGCAGAGTTGCCAAGGCCCCTTTTCCTTCCAAATGACTTGAATGATAGGCACGCCTTCCGGGAGAACTACACAATCCCAGGAGTCAGCTGCTTGTCAACCTGATTGATGAAGTGGAGATGTTCTAAATATGGATGAGTTTTGCATCAATGCCTGAAAACTGGTTCATTTTCCAGTCTCAATCTGTCCCTGCGCTTTCTTGATGCAGAGACTGATTTGGCTGGGAGCTGGACGAAGACCTCCATGGTAGAGATCACTTTCCCATTCAACCATCATTTTTGGGGCTGCTGCTGCCTGAAAAACTGTCTCCATGGAATTTTGATTGGTCACAGTGGTCCACATTTCAGGAAATTACTGAATTCTCTGTCCCAGTAAGGTTTTGGTGTGGGGATGAGGGTGTTAAGTTCTTATCTGGCAACATATTTACTGTGGGCCTGACTACTATTTCTAGAATGGTTGGTCACTTTGCACACTGTCCACTTCCAAATGCAAAGATGACAGAAAAGGATCTTAAGTCATTGTGGTATTAGGGGATAGGTCCAAGGAAATAATCATGGCACACAAATTTAAGTTCCCTTTGGTTGTCTTCTATTTTCTATGCCAGGCAGCCCAGGGGCTGATATGATTCCTGTGATGTACAAGGTGCAGAATGTATTTGTTTACAATTTTCAACTGCTTATTTTATGCATATTTTTGCAACCTTAATTATAGGTCTTTTACTTCTTAAAAAAAAACGCATTTTTGTTTTTTTTTCCAGAATAATTGACTAAAATCTTTAATCATTAGCAAATTGTGAAAGATACATGTAGTCCTCCTCATTGTAATCAGCACCAGAAGGATAAACAAGGAGATTTCAGACTTCGTGTCAGCAGGATGGTGGAAAAGGTCAAAGGGGAGCTATAGGATTCAAGATTTAACTACATGGCCACCAGAACGCTGGAATACTTTACTGAAATCCAGATCATCAACAATGATCCCAAAGAGTCGATGCATGCTATTGCAAGGAAGAAAAAGTGTAGATGAAACGCTCATCAGGCTGGTGGTGCATGAGGACATCTGCTACTTTTCATACAAGATGAGGAAGGGACAATTTCTATCCATAGTGATGGGGGCAAAGTGACTCAAGCCCACCGAGAAGCCGATTGACAGGTTGAAACACCCATTGGAGCCAGACATGACAATGTTATTCACCAATGACAAGAATTCCTGCTAAAACCACAAGATCAACTTGCAAAACAACAGGTGGGTTGCTGTTGACCCTTAAGGACATGTTCAGATTCATGCACAAACACAAATGAGGTGATTTCATGCCTCCCAGGTGAGGCGTCGGTCGAATACAAGACCGAGGAAACGGTGCGATTCCACCACATCCAGGCGCACCCCATTAAGAAACAAATCAGGGTCGGGGTGAAGCCGGGGATGGCGGCAGAAGTGCACCACCTTAGTCTTGTCCAAAGAAAACCGAAACCTGTGCGCTTCGGCATAGCGAAAAACGCGGTTTAATGCCTGTTGGAGTCAACGCTCCAGAGTTGGCATCTGGGCCGCGCCAAAAGAGATTGAAAAGTCCACGTAGAGCGTAGCGAGAACATCTTTCGGCAGCACCGAGGTGATGCCGTTGATGCTCAGAGCAAAGAGTTTGACACTGAGGACACTTCCCTGCGGGACACCCTCTTCTTGCTCTTTTGGGCCGGAGAGGGCTCCCCCCACTCGTACACGGAATCGACGATCTCGCAAAAATTCAGATATATATATATATATATTTTTTTATTTAAGGGGCTATCTGGCGACTGCCGACTTAGGCATAAGTTGCCGTAAACAAACAGCCTAGTTCTAGGCTACTTTAAAAAATTGAATAGGAAACAACAAAAACCAGAACAAAGCAATAACAAAAACGATAACAAAAACAACAACAATTAAACCGGGTTAAATGAAATGGAGAAGGCCGGCCTCCCCCAAAAAGTCAATAAGTCCACAAGTTAAAGTGCACGCACTCGTCCCGCGTACAAGGGACAGGCGGTAGCGACCCCGTCCATCCCGGTACCGGGACAGGTGTCGTGCGCGAAGATCACCCAGACTGGGACATTCGACAAAAATGTACCGAACAGTCTGGGGGACGACGCAGTCGTTGCAATAGGGCGCAGGCGAGCGCTCCATCAAGTAGCGATGCGTCACACGAGTGTGCCCGATTCGGAGACGACAGAAAGCAACCTGAAGCCGCCGCGGCATTGGGGGATAGGTCCATCGGAACAGTCGCGGCGCAATGGAACGAAACTTTAAGTTCCCTTCGACCGTCTCCCATCTTCTTTGCCAAGCAGTCCGAAGAGCTGCCCGCATTCCTGCCATGTAGTCAGTGTGAGGAAGAGCGAAACGCTGGTCCGGTCGCAGAGTCCTCGCGGACTCTTTGGCGCCCTCATCGGCGCGCTCATTCCCCGCAATTCCTACATGTCCAGGAACCCAGCAGAAGATAATCTCGACATCTGCCCGGCTCGCCAAAACCGTGGCGTCACGGATTTCGCGAACCAGGGGATGCGGAGATTCCAATGCCCCGAGAGCACTCAGGGCGCTTTGTGAGTCGCTATAGATCACAATCCGGTCTCCGAACCGGGCACGTCGCGTAATCTCCCGTACCGAGTGGTGTATCGCCACCAGCTCGGCCGTGAAGACAGACGCAGCGCCTGGTAGAGCCCCGCTGACTTCAAACAGAGTGGATACGGCGTGGAAGCCGACCCCCTCTTGGGACTTGGAGCCATCCGTATACACTGGCACGGTAACAGCGTGACACGATGTGTGCTCCAAAAAGGTCGAACGCAATACTCCCGGCGCAGTACAAGCTTTGGAAGCAGAGGCGTAGCGACAAATAGCCAAATGTGGTATCCTCTAGGGTGGCGTTCTGGGCAGAACCAGAGCGCCACCGGCCCGAGAGCTATATCTACCTCTCGAAGGAGTTTCCTGGCCCTAAACCCAAAGGGCTTAGGGTATGACTGGCGTCTCTCGGCGGCATAGGCACCATCGAGATCCGCTGCGGATGCAGTGAGAGCTGTTCGCGACTGAGGGAAGCGCCGGGCTCGCGCGTACAGGCGAGTGATGCACTGCACGCGGCGCAGAGCGAGTGGCATCTCCCCAGCATCGACCAACAGGCTCTCAATAGGGGAAGTGCGGAAGGCACCGGTCGCAAGGCGAAGGCCGGTGTGGTGGATCGAATCCACCTTCCGCAATAAACGCTCGGCTGCGGATGCATAAAACTCGCATCCGTAGTCGAGCTTCGAACGAACAAAGGATCGATAAAAAAGTAAGGCAGTAGCCCTATCAGCTACTGAACGTCACGGAACGGGGAATGTCCATGGCGCGGGTACAAGAGACCCTAAGGCTGCGAATATGAGCCTCCCAGGTGAGGCGTCGGTCGAATACAAGACCAAGGAAACGGTGTGACTCAACCACATCCAGGCGCACCCCCATTAAGAAAGAAATCTGGGTCGGGGTGAAGCCGTGAATGGCGGCAGAAGTGCACCACCTTAGTCTTGGCCAAAGAAAACCGAAACCTGTGCGCTTCGGCATAGCGAGAGACACGGTTCAATACCTGTTGGAGTCGACGCTCCAGAGTTGGCATCTGGGCCGCGCCAAAAGAGTTCGAAAGGTCGTCCACGTAGAGCGTAGCGAGATCATCTTCGGGCAGCACCGAGATGATGCCGTTGATGCACAGGGCAAAGAGTGTGACACTGAGGACACTTCCCTGCGGGGCACCCTCTTCCTGCTTCTATGGGCCGGAGAGGGCTCCCCCCCACCCGTACGCGGAATCGACGATCTCGCAAAAAATCAGATATAAACATTGGGAGGCGTCCCCTCGCCCCCATCGTCTGGAGAGTCTCCATGATACCGTATCGCCATGCGGTATCATAGGCGTTCTCCAGATCAAAAAACACCGTAGCGTAGTGCTGTCTACGAAGGAAAGCCTCGCAGACGGCATTTTTCAGTCGTAGCAGAGCATCCAACGTGGAGTGGAACTTACGGAAGCCGCACTGTGCGGAAGACAGATGGCCTCCGCTGTCCAGGAAATAGGCTAATCTAACATTTACAAATTTCTCCATCAACTTGCACACGCAAGAGGTTACAGAGATGTGGCGGAAACCGGTCGGAGTAGAGTGATCTCTCCCCGGCTTGCGAAAGGCGAGCACAGTAGCGATTAGCCAGGAGTCTGGGAGAAGACCTTCCACTCGGATCCTGTTGAACAAATCTAACAGAAAGGCCATGCCTCGCTCACCCAGGTGTCGAAGCATGGCGTACGGGACATCCTCCGGACCATGGGCGGTGTCCGCGCACGAAGCGAGAGCGGAACGCAACTCACTCACAGTAAACTTGTCGTTGAAGGGTTTTCCGCCTCTGGAGGTAAAGTCCAGCCGGCGGCCTTCCACGACATCACGACGTGCATTGAATGCTGGCGGAGCAGCATCACGGCTAGAGAATGCGGAAAAAGCGGTCGCTAAGGATTCCGCCACGGACGCGGGGTCCGAGATTGCGGTCCCATTCTCCTGGAGAACGGGAGGGGGATCCTGCGAGAACTTGCCCCGAATCCTTTTGACTCGCTTCCACACCTCAGCTAAAGGGGTCTTCCTGTTAAGTGAAGACACGTATGCCCGCCAAGAAGAGCGGCGGCCGTGCTTCGAAATATGCCGGAATCTAGCCCTAGCCCGACGAAATTCAGCGACAGTGAAATCGTTCGGGCAGCGCTTATAGCGCATGTAGGCAGAACGCTTCTGTTTGAGGGCCGTCTCACACTCGGCCGACCACCATGGGAGTGGTCGGCGTGCAAAACGGCCAGACGTCCTAGGAATAGTAGTCAGGCCCACGGCGATGAGGTTGCCGGAGAAGAACTCAACGGCCTCATCTACCGACCTAAACTCCTCGACTGAAATAGAGAATTCAGTCATTTCCTGAAATGCAGGCCACCGCGCCCGCGCCAAGCACCACCGAGGTGGTCTCTCAGGCGGCAGTTGCCCTGAAAATGATATTTGAATGGGAAAGTGATCACTACCATGGAGGTCATCGACCACCTCCCAATCAAAATCTGGCTGTGCATCCGAAGAGCACAAGGATATGTCGAGGCAAGAAAATGAAGCGGTTCTCGGACAATGATGCGTAAAACTCATCCACGTTTAGGACACCCATCTCAAGCTCTTCGATCAGATAGGCAAGGACTTTTCCCATGGGATTTATGGAGTAATCTCCCCAGAGAGGATGCCTGCCGTTCAGATCTCCAAGCAAGAGATAGGGCCTCGGCAAGCGTGCCACGACGCGGCGGAAGTCCCCCGCGTCGAAGTCAGCTGACGGTGGAATGTACGCAGAAATCAGAGTATACCTCCTATCCAGGTGCAGCTGCAAAGCCACTGCCTGAAAGGAGGTATCTAGAGAGAAAGGAAGAACGGAGACATCATGCCGGGTGTAAACCGCGCATCCCCCAGCCCGGCCATCCCGCGGTGGTGGGGTCGCAAGACCCTTATACCCTGGAAGGGCGGGCAGGGGGCACGCGCCTAGCATGGTCTCCTGCAATACGATAGCTAACGGGGAACGGGATGAGACGAGCCTCCACAACTCCTCCCAGTTGGCCCGGAGTCCACGGCAATTCCATTGAAGGAATATGCCCTCCAGGCCTAGCTCGGAGGAGATGCGGGGGCCCTCCTCGAACTGAAGACCCTCACATGAATGGCCGTACGCTTCCCGGGGGCAGAACCCCGGGCGCTGTAAGCCGGACAAAGCGCTGAAGGCGCTGTCGCCTTCGAGGACTTATTGGGGGAGGTTGGGCTCGCCATGCGAGTCTTTTCCTCCCTCCGCCTCGAAACCTTAGGCGGGCGTTGCGGCTTCGGAGGCGGGGGGCCCTCTTTTCGAGGAACCACCGTCTCCGAGCCACTCGCTCCACCTCGAAGCATGGGCGAAGGGGTCGAAGCTCCTTTGTTGATGTCCTCCTTTTGGGGAACAGCTTTAGGAACCCCGGGGGGGTTCTTCGGGGGGGAGGGCCTCCTGTGAGTCTAACGACTCGGTGGAGGGCCGTGGCCGTTTCGCCTTACGGGAAACGGTCACGCTAGGGAAAGAGGGGGAAGCCCTGGTTTTAGTCGGGGCTGGGTGTGAACCCTTTTTGCCGCCAGCTTTACCAGGGGAGCGCCCGGGTTGAGTAGAGCCCGCAGAAGGGCTCCGAATGGGCGCGGAAACAACCGTGCTCTGTAGCCTGGATAGGCCAGGAGCAGAGGGTGCCTTTCTAACTATTGAGGCACATGACGTCCCAGGTAGAGCCGGGCGCGCCAGGACCAAGTCCTTAGCCTCGCGGAATGAGAGTCGATCCTGGGCCTGAACGGCCAGGATTTCTTTCTCAAGGAGATATGCACCACATTGCTTCGAAGAAGCGTGGTGCGGCTCTCCGCAATTGACACACTTGGCCAAACACGACTTGGACTTATCGTGTGCGGCCTTGGAGCAATTTACACAAACTTCAGGTGACCCTGACTTCGCACGTCTACAAGAACGATTCGTATGGCCGAAGCGGTGACAGTAATAGCACCGCCGCGGCAGTGGCACGAATGCCCTGACGCGGTAGCGGTACCAACCGGCACGCACTGACTCAGGGAGCTTGTCACAGTCGAACGTGACGAAGAGTGTAGGGGTGGGTCTCGAGGCCCCTCCCTGTTTTCTCATCACACGTTCGACCTTGACCGCCCCATGGTCGGCCAGCTCTAGGGTGATGTCCTAATAGAGTAGTCAACGAGTTCCCTCACATAAACTACTCCTTTCACAAAGTTCATGGTAGAGTGCGGCGTCACACTCACCGGGGTGCCATGAAGAGTCCGAAGAGCACTTATCTTAGCCGCCTCGGCGGGATTCGCCGCATTCGCCAGAAGGCTCCCGTCCGAGAAACGTGTCACCTTCGGCTCTCTACCAATTGCACTAGCTAATCCTCTCCTCTGATGGATCATGTTGCTCTTGGCCAACATGGTGCCATCAGTGGAGCAAATAACGAGGAAGCGTTTGAAGCCAGCGGGCTCGAAAACGCCAGGTAACCTCTGAATGATGGGCCCCGATGTCATCGAGGCTCCGCCTTGTGCACTTTTGGTCTTTGTCATGGTCAGGAGCTCAGTACCCGGGGGGGCAGAGGGGCCGGATGTGCTGATCTTGGCTTGGTCGCTTGCCAAAGTGGCAGCAGACCCATCCGTCCCCGTAGCCCCCGCGGGTTGAGAGGAGCCCCGAGTCTTCCTAGTCTTTGTCTTTTTCTTTTTAGGAGAGGAGGGCGGGGAATGAACCCGCTTCTCACCTCCACCGATAGGAGCCCCTAGGCCAGATGGACCGGCCTCAGCCAGGTCCTTCTCCAAAATGGAGAAGGTCCTGGTGGTCGCAGGGGCACCGGTTGGAGGAGATCCCTCCCCTCCTTGTACTGCCTCGGAGCCCTCAGCCGTTTGAGGAGGACCCTGCATAGGGGCGGATTCGGGTTCGGTGCTTGGCGCCGAGCCCAGATTCCCCCCCATGGAAGGCCCTACCGTCTGAGGCTGGGTTTCCTCAAGGACCATCTCTATTACAGGAGGGGCCTCCAGTTAGCCATCCCCTCCCAGGATATCGCAGGTCCCCTTGGCAGCGTCACCAGTCTTTTGTGGCGAGGCACAGGCCTTGACCCCGGCAAGGTTTAATATTCTTGCCAGCAGGTCTTTTGAGGGAAGAGACCAAAGGGGCCTGGCTTCCCTCTCCCCCCTAAGGGGGTTTGCCCTACCGAGCCGCTTACACGAGGGGCGGTCAGCAATGGGCTGCCTGCTGGCTTTCTTGGCAGTCCCCTTGGAAAGAACAGAGGGGACTGCCGCTGGAAATAGGGAGGTGCCCGAAATCACCTCCAGAGAAGGGGGTGAGGGGGAGTCCCCTTCACCTGTAGGCGTAGTTGAGGAGTAAGCCTCCTCTCCGGTTGAAGAAATATGGAGGGTCTCCTGCGCAAGCACAGGGGGAAGAACCTCTATTTTTTCTGTGGATCTGCCCGAGAGCGGCTCCGTCGTTTGTACAGGGGGAGTTAAAGGTTTTTCTTGGTTAGACTCATCATTGGGCATGGTGACCCTCTTTTTACTAGGGGATGCAACCGCTCATCACCTCTCGCAGTTGCCCACACTGCAAGAGGTGCTTACAGGCCTGGCAGAGCCAGGCGCCGCCATTTGGGACCACCCCTCCCGCCTGGTGGCCTGGCAGTCCATCGACATGGCGGCTCCACCTTAGACGCGGCGTAAAAACGGATAGAATGTGAAGAGGAGAAGAAAAGGGATGTGAGGAAGGTATGGGCGGGGATGAAACAGGTTGTTAAAAAACCTCCATCCCGAACCGGAGCTCAGGGGTTAGGGAACATTGTCCCCTTCCCCCTCAGCCCCGATCCGGGACGGTTGGCTTGAGAAGAAGGTCATCATCTACCCTGTGAAATTAGAGGCTGACCATTAAAAGTTGTGGGAGAGGTTGTATGAAAAGCGACGAAGTAGGGAAGAAATACAGGCTATCGGAAGGAAGGAAGAGAGGCTAAGCTGAGGCCGGATGGAGCGCTGGATCCCGACAGCACAGCGGCCATGATGGCAAATCGCTACGCCCCTTACGGAAAGCCTGTCTTTGAGGCCAGAGGCAGGTTCATTGAATAAGATCACACACATCTGCCAATTGACACCAGGGCAAAAGTCACAGCAATTAAGATCTCAGCCTAGTACTATTACTTTAAAATCCCCCAAAAGAAAGAAAAACAAACAATAAAAATTCAAAAAGGAATATAGAGAACAGAGACAAGAAGAAGAAAGAAGCACACTCTGGCATCAGGGGAAGGCCCCCTTTCTCACTCTATAAATTATTTCCCTCAGAACCAAAATATGATATTAGAAAGCTTTTGAATAATTGGAAGTCAATGACAATGATTACATTAATGAATGACTTCTAATGAAATTCAGCCTTTTCTCGTATCCAAAGTTGGGGTCCTAATTATGGGATGACCTGATGCAATCTTTTCCCCAAATAGCTCAACTTGGTCAGTATTTTCTTTTAAATCTTCATAATCCATTCTGACAAGCACCAATGATGACTCGGGTAATCAAAATACAAAACAAAATTAAAAAAAATGGAAAAACAAAACAAATGCCAATTAGTAGACACACTTACTTCAGGGACCAAGACAGGCCACCAATGATTTAAAAAATTAAAAACTATCAGAGCAGGGAAAGGGGGTGTAAGATATAATTAATATAGACAGAGAAATAATAAAAAGAAATAAATGAGTTAAATACTACAAGGCCTCTGGTCCAGATAACATTCATTCTAGGTTACTAGAGGAAGGTATGGAAAGTATTGCAGTAGCTCTGAAGAAAATATATACTAGATAACTATGTTTTTTTTTGAGAATTGCCAAATGCTTGGAAAATACTAAGTGTAGTGTCCATTTGCGAGTTTTTAAGCGTGTGAGCAACGATGATCACAGCATGGATTTAGAACAGGTAAATCATGTTTAACAAACATTAGCCAAACTTAGGTGAGGCTGAAAAGCACTTTACAAGTAGTAAGCGACGAGTAACTGAGGTTTACTAGGTAGTGTTTTGAAGAAACAATAAAGCAAATAGTGTGCTGGATATCATTAAGATAAATGTTACTAATATAAGGATGTTATCCTTAAACTTTATAAGTCAAATGATAGCCCAGATTTAGTGTATTGTATAGAGGCATGGTTCCCACATATCAACCTGCTAGTTAGTGCAAATGTTATAACTTAATTGAGGCATCTTCACTATGTAGACTGAGGGCATTAAATATGTTCTCAATTAAAAGGTGTGCGAGAGGGAGCAGGGACAGGTAGTAGGAACCCTACTCATATAGATGGGAGAGGTACTGTCTACAGAGCACTACATGAAAAGGACATTCAAGCAAAAATCATAAGGCTATAAACTCTACTATTATTATTTAATACTAAGACATGGCAATCTTGAGTGATAACATTGGTGTGAAGAAAATAGGAAATAATGTTTACCATTATACAAATAAATTCAGCAGGAAACTAAAAATAACAAAGATTACCTTTTCTTGATGGAGGTCTTGTTGCAAAAACTCAATGGTATTGTTTGGTAGAGAGTCTTCAGATTTTGCACACAATACATCAAAAGTAAAAGAAGAACTCATTTCTCTATGAAAGAATTCTTCACTAACTTCTTCCTTCAAGGAAATCTCTCCAAAGTCCTGCTTAAAGAAGTACAAAGTTAATTCTTACAGAGAATCCAGAAATCACTTGTGTTTTCATACATTCATGTTTTTAATGGCTTACTTTGGAGATTTAGATATGTTCACTTTCAGGTGAAAATAA
Source organism: Ceratothoa steindachneri (assembly GCA_963969495.1). Taxonomy (NCBI): domain Eukaryota; kingdom Metazoa; phylum Arthropoda; class Malacostraca; order Isopoda; family Cymothoidae; genus Ceratothoa; species Ceratothoa steindachneri. The sequence continues at coordinate 103,816,857 of OZ018333.1, forward strand.
TGCAAAGTGTAAAGATTAGTGTGTAAAACTAGCTGAAGTGTGGTGTCAAATGTGATAATGGGAGATTGAATAAATAAGGAATGACAACCTGGTCAAGGGGTAAAACAGATAAATACATCTAGCAGATGATCCCAGCTACTAATGTTCTTTCACATAGTGTATAGAAACAAGATAAATAGAATCATTTTTCTACTGAAAAATGTTCTTTCCTAATCCACAAAATAATCTGTTTGGGGAAGTGAATCAAATCAAACAGACTCAGGAGGCAAACACCGATTTGATGTTAGTTTAAGCAATGCCTTAGACCACAGCTTCACGCGAGGAGAACATTTCTTACAAATAGAGAGGCTTTTGAGACTTGCCTACCCAAGTTAAATAGAAGGACTATGGGAGAGAAATTAATTAGGAGTTCAATGGACAAAAGAGAAATAAGTTAAACATGCGGCTTTTTAGGGTGGTTGGGGAGCACATCTCATTACTGCCTACTTGGGCACAAGTCACGGCATGCAACACAGCCTACTACTAGGCTTTATTAAAAAAAAAGACAAAGGCTAAAAAATAAGAAGAAAACCGAGTGTCCGATTCGGAGATGACAGAAAACAAGCTGAAACCATTGCAGCATTGGGGAATAGGTCCATGGGAACGGTCGCAGTGTAATGGCATACAACTGTAAGTTGCACTCGACAGTCTCCCATCTTCTTTGCCAAGCAGCCCGGATTCTTGCCATGTAATCGGTGTGAGGAAGAGCCAAACGCTAGTCGGGTTGCCGAGTGGTCGCTGACTCTTTGGCGCCCTCATTCCCCGCAATTCCTACATGTCCAGAAACCCGGCAAAAGATATTCTCTAGATCCGCCCGGCCCGCCAAAACGGTGGCGTCACGGATATCGTGAACCAAGGAAGGGAGTGGCGACAAATAGTCAAAGATGGTACACTCCAGGGTGGAGTCCTGGGCAGAACCAGGGGAGGGGGGCTTGGCAAGAGCTATACTTAGCTCTAGATGTAGTTTCTAACCCTAAACCAAAATGACTTAGCGATATGACTGGCGTCTTACAGCGGCATAGAAACCGTCGAGATCAGCTGTGGATGGAGTGAGAGCTATTGGCGACTGAGGGGGGCGCCGGGGTCGCGATTACAGGCGAATATTGCTGCGAGTATGAACCCCCATGTGAGGTGTCGGTCAAATACAAGACAAAGAAATTGTTGCGAGTACACCATTTATAGGCGCACCCCATTTAGAAAGGAGTAGGCGTCAGGTTAGAGTCGCGGATAGCAGAAGCAGTGCAGATACCTTAGTCTTGGCCAGGGAAAGGTCAAGCCTGTGCTATTCGGCATAGCGAGAGACGCGGTTAAATGCATGTTGGAGTCGACGCTCCAGAATTGGCATCTGGGCCACACCAAAAGAAATCGAAAGGTCGTCCACGTAGAGGGTAGCCAGAACATCTTCTGGCGGCAGAGAAGTGATGCCGTTGATGCTCAGGGCAAAATGTGCGACAACGAGGACACTTTCCTGCAGAACACCCTGTTACTGCTCCATTCTACAGGATAGGGCTCCCTCCACCAGTACGCGGAATCGACGATCTCGCAAAAATTCAGATATAAAGAAGGAAGGAAGGAAGGAAGGAGGAGAGGCTAAGCTGGGGCCGGGCGGGGCGGTGAATCCCGTCAGCACGGCGGCCAGGATGGCAAATCGCTGCTCCCCTTACGGGAAGACAAAGCAGGGGTTAGCAGGAGAAAAAGGATGCCAAGCTGGGGCCGTATGGAGCGCTGTGTCCCATCAGCATGGAGGCCAGGAGAGCAAATCGCCATGCCCCTTACAGGGTGAAGGTCGGCATCTACCCTGTGAAAATAGAGGCCGACCAGAGAAAGTTGTGGGAGAGGTTGTAGGGGAAGTGAGGAAGTAGGGGATAAATACAAGCTGCCTGAAAGAAGGAGAAGAGGCTAAACGGGACGCTGAGTCCCATCAGCATGGCAAATCGCCGCGCCCCTTACGAGGACATTAAGAGTGACGCAGTATGCACTAACTACCTTCTGAGAAATCAGTTTAGAAACAAGCCAGTCCACATCATATTCAATAAGCTCCCCCGAACCCGATAACCCCCTTGCGGGTGTTAAAGGTAGGATGGGCTGAAGAGGAGATATTGAGGGAAGCAAGAGAATCTAGTGCTTTGATTTTTTGATGCTGATCAAATGAAGAGGACTCCACAACAAGGCAGTCATCATTCGTAGGACACATTTGGGCAGGTTCACCACATTTGGCAACAAAGTCTTCATAGACATTGAAAATGTCAGCCTTACTTTACTTATCGGGACGCTGAGTCCCATCAGCATGGCAAATCGCCGCGCCCCTTACGAGGACATTAAGAGTGACGCAGTATGCACCAACTACCTTCTGAGAAATCAGTTTAGAAACAAGCCGGTCCACATCATATTCAATAAGCTCCCCCGACCTGATAACCCCCTTCCGGGTGTTAAAGGTAGGATGGGCTGAAGAGGAGATATTGAGGAAAGCAAGAGAATCTAGTGCTTTGATTTTTTGATGCTGATCAAATGAAGAGGACTCCACAACAAGGCAGTCATCATTCGTAGGACACATTTGGGCAGGTTCACCACATTTGGCAACAAAGTCTTCATAGACATTGAAAATGTCAGCCTTACTTTACTTATCGGGACGCTGAGTCCCATCAGCATGGCAAATCGCCGCGCCCCTTACGAGGACATTAAGAGTGACGCAGTATGCACCAACTACCTTCTGAGAAATCAGTTTAGAAACAAGCCGGTCCACATCATATTCAATAAGCTCCCCCAACCTGATAACCCCCTTGCGGATGTTAAAGGTAGGATAGGCTGAAGAGGAGATATTGAGGAAAGCAAGAGAATCTAGTGCTTTGATTTTTTGATGCTGATCAAATGAAGAGGACTCCACAACAAGGCAGTCATCATTCGTAGGACACATTTGGGCAGGTTCACCACATTTGGCAACAAAGTCTTCATAGACATTGAAAATGTCAGCCTTACTTTACTTATCGGTGTATCATTGTTGGATTTTAAAACTACAAATCTATCATAATCAAGATCATCGTCGACCTCGGAACCAAAAGGATCGAGTCTACGAAGATCACGGTCATTGGTGGCATGGGGACCAGAAGCCTGAGGCCTCTGGGAAAAGTTTTTATTATTTTTACCCATAAATATTTGTATTAAAAGAACATGTACCCCTGGGGAAGTGGAGTCATGTTATTGTAGTTGCCTCAAGACTAGGCACTTTACACTGTCCTCAGGGTAGCCCTCCCCCACGCTACAGCTGCTATTTTAAAAACAGTGCAACGTCACGAATGGAAGTTTGACGACGGCTAGGCTCAGACCCACGCTGTGAACCGCTATCAGCCCCAGAACAAGTGCGGCCTTCAAAGGAATACCTCCGGTGAACATGATCGGCAACCCGTACAGCGGTACTCAACACACGGGTGTGAGGATCCTTAGTCTGACTCCTCCATAGTGGCCTGTTAAGCAAGGTAGGAACCCTGAAGACAGACTGATGGACAATAATGTCCATCACAGTCTTCACTGACATAGCCCACCTTGTCATTAAAGTACGCAAGCCCCTCCATCATGACACGGTGATCCTGAGGGAGGAATGGGAGAAGTTATAGGGGAAGTGAGGAAGTAGGCGAGAAAAACAGGCTGTCTGAAAGAAGGAGAAGAGGCTATGCTGGGGCCGGACGGGGCGCCGAGTCCCGTCAGCACGGCGGCCAGGAAGGAAAATCGCCGCGCCCCTTACTGGGGAGGGGGCGAAAGCAGAATGCAACTCACTCAAGAGTAAACCTGTCATTGAAGAGTTCTCTGCATCTAGAGCTCAAGACCAGTCGGCGGCCTTCCGCGACATTACGACGTGCATTGAATGCTGGTGGAGCAACATTCCAGCTAGAGAATGCAGAGAAAGCGGTTGCGAAGGATTCCACCACGGGGTCCGAGGTTGTGGTCCCATTTTCCTGGAGAATGGTAGGGGGTCCAATGAGAACTTGCCACAAATCCTTAAGATGCTTCCACACCTCTGCTAGAAGGGACTTGCCGTTAAGTGAAGACACATATGCCCAACAGGAAGAGTGGTGGGTGTGCTTTGAAATATACCGGAACCTAGCCCTAGCTCGACAAGATTCACCGACAGTGAAGTCATTCGGGCGGCGCTTATACCGCGTGTAGGCATAACGCTGCTGTTTGAGTGCTGTCTCACCCTCAGCAAAATGGCCCACAGCAATGAAGTTGTCGGAGAAGAACTGACCGGCCTCATCTACGAACCTAAACACCACGACTGAGACAGAGAAATCAGATATTTCTTGAAATGCGGACTACTGCGCCCGCGCCAAGCACCACTAGGGTGGGCTCTCAGGCGGAAGCGATCCAGAAAATTATATTTGAATGGGAAAGTAATGACTGCCATGGAGGTCATCGACCACCCCTAACCCCCAAACCAAAATCAGGCTGTGCATCCAGAGAGCACAAAGATCAAGACAGGAAAAAGAAGCGGCTCTCGGGCAGATATGCGTAAACTCATTCACATTTAGGACATCAATCTCCACCTAGATGATAAAGTCGGCAAGGACTTCAACCCTGGGATTAATCAAATAGTCTCCCCAGAGGAGGTGTCTACCATTCTCATCTCCGAGCAAGAGAAAGAGCCTCGGTAACTGTGCCACAACGCGGTGCAAGTCTCCCGCTCGAAGTCGCCTGACAGTGGAATGTACGCAGAAATAACAGTATACCTCCTATCCAGGTGAAGCTGCACAGCTACTGCCTGAAAGGAGGTAGCTAAAACAAGGAGAAGAATATAGACATCAATTGGGCATAAATCGCGGATCCTCCTGCCCAGCTCCCATCCTGTGTTGGTGGGTTAGCAAAACCCTTATATCCCAGGAAGGTGGGCAGGGAGACAAGACCAGCAGAATATCCTGCAAAAAGATAGCCAACGGGGAATGGGAGCAGATGAGCCTCCGCAGCTTCTCTTCCCAGCCGGGGCTGGGTGTGAACCCTTTATAACGTCGGCTCTACCAGGGGAGCGCCCGGGTTGGGTAGATTTTTAATTTTTTTTTAATTTTAGGAGCCCATTTGGCGTCTGCCTACTTGGGCATAAGTGGGTAGAACCCACAAAATGGTTCCAAATGGGTGCGGAAAGGAAAGCACTCATAGGACTGTAGGGTCCAAGAGCAGAAGGTGTCTTTCATAAGATTGATTTAAAAGACATGCCAGGCAGAGCCAGGACAAAGGTCCTTATCCTCGTGAAATAAGACGATCCTGGGCCTGAAAAGCCAGAATTTCCTTCTCAAGGAGATACGCATCACATTGCTTCGAAGAAGTGGGGTGCGGCTCTCAGCAATTGATACACTTGGCCCCATACGATTTGGCCTTATCATGTGTGGTCTTGGCATAACTTACACAGACTTCGGGTAACCCCAACTTTGCGCATCTACAGGAACAATTAGTATGGCCGAAGAAGTGACAGTAGTAGCACCTCCACGGAAGTTGCAAAAAGGCTTTCACGCGGTAGCAATACCAACCGGCACGCACCAACTCAGGGAGCGTGTCACAATCGAATGTGACGAAGGGTGTAGGGGTGGGTCTCGAGGCCCCTCCCTGTTTACTCATCAAACATTCGACCTTGACCGCTCAATGGTGATGTCATCTATGGAGTAACCCAAAAATCACTCGCAAAAACTAATTTCATGAAGTTCATGGTAGAGCGCAGAGTAGCACTCACCGGCCTGACATCAACTGTCCAAAGGGCACTAATCTTGGCCACCAAAGAGGGATTCAACGCATTCACCAGAAGGTTCCTGTCCAAGAAACGGGTCATCTTTGGCTCTTTGCCACACAGGCTAGGTAGAGATCTACTTTGATGCATCATGTTGCCCTTAGCCAACATGCTGCAATCAGCGGACCAGATAATGAGGAAGCGTTTAAATCAAGCGGGCTTGAAAATGATAGGTAACCTCTGAATGAGGGCCCCCGATGTAATCCTGGGGGAGGGAGTCCTCTCCCGTCAGAGAAGTTTGAAGGGGCCTCTGAGAAAGCACAGGTTGGGGGAGGGGGTGGCTTCTTTTCTGTTGTGAAGCTGGCTAAGAGCAGCTCCGACAATGGTAGAGTGGAAGAGAAAGGGGGGGGGGGAAGTACTTCGTTGAAAAAATCATTGTGCATGGTGACCCTATCGCTTTCACGGGATACAAACACACTAATCACCCCATGCAGTAGCAAACTCTGGAAGGGGTGAATACGGAGTCGGCAAAGCCAGTTGCCACCATTCGAGACCACTCCTCCCAACCAGTGGCCAGGCAGCTCTGAGGAGGATGAGGGCAAGCAAAAAACCCCAAATTTTGAAAAAGCCCAATAAAACCAGGGTTTTATTCAGGAGTTTTTCAAAAAACAAATGCCACAGCATTAGAATAACAGAAAAAGAATAACTATCTCTATTTTTATATAATATTAATAATTACTTAGTTTAATAATTATAGTAAGAATAGATCACAGTAACAGATCACTGGTCGAGAATTTAGGGTACCCTTGTCCCATGATATCCATAACCTGTAGAAGGAAAGATGAATTATTCTAAGTCAGTATCAGAGAAAGAACCTTAATTTGATACATATTTGTTGAAATTATAAACATAAATATGAATTTCGAATCAAATAATGATAAGTAGCATTCATTTCTTGAAAAGAAAAGTGTAATTTTGATAAAAACCCAAACCCGGGTTTTATTCTGGGTTTTCCAAAAAACAAATGCTACAAGCACTAGAATAACATACGAAAAAGAATAGCTAAATCTGTTTTATATAATATTAATAATTATATTATAGTGAGAACAGATCACAGTAACAAACCACTGATCGAGAATTGTGGGTACCCATGATAGCCCTAACCTGTAGAAGGAGAGATGAATTATTATCAGTCAGTATCTGAGAAATAACCTTAATTTGATACATATTTGTTGAAATTATAAAAATAAATATAAATTTGGAATGAAATAATGATAAGTAGCATTTATTTCTTGAAAAAAAATATAATTTTGAAAAAAAAATCCCCCCAAAACCCAGGGGGTTTTTATTTGCCCGCCCTGGATGAGGGTGAGGTAGGTTGTTAGAAACCCACCAACCCAAACCACAGCTGAGCAGGGAGGGGATTATCCCTAGCCCCAATCCAAAAATGGCTGGGTGAGAGGACACTGATCTGCGTCTACCTGGTGCTATTAGAGGCGGACCAAAGAAAGTTGTGGGAGAGCTTGTAGGGAAAGCACTGAGTCCCGTCAGCACTTGGGCCAGGAAAGCAAATTGCCATGCCTCTTAAGGGATGGATGCGATAGAATGATGAAATAGGATGTCATAAAATAAAATAAAGAAATTAATGATTTTTTTTCTATGGAAACATTTTTCCTTATTATAAAAAAATCCATGATCGAACCAAGAACACTGAGAAACAAGCACCACTTTATTCTCAGTTAAAGCAGTGCCTTAGACCACTTAGCTAGCTAGCATCTGAACAAAAATTCTCATGAAATGGCTTTCAATAAAGGAAGGGATAAAATTTAATACTCTACACTTATTTCTCTTTAACCAATAACAGATTGTAGAGAAATTAAGCTACCAAGGCAACATTGCTAAATATTATAAAAAGCACCTCATTGTAAGTACCTCTTTGACTGGGCATTCTTTTAACAGCAATTCACTAGAACCATCAACAACTGCTCGTTCTTGACCTGTGATCAATTTTACTTCATTTCCATGATCTGAACCAGACAACTCTTCCTTCATTTCTTTGATGGCAGTTTCTTTATAAATATCCTAATATAAAAAAATAGGGAATTTACTTTCTGTAACTCTACACAAGTAATGATTTACAAGTTAATCATTAAATAGGTAAAAGTATATTAACTAAAATGCATACAAAATAAAAAGTTGAATTCTAATATAATAAATGCTTACATTTTTATCATCTAGATGAAAATTAAGCGTGTAATCAATATCTTCCTTTTTCATTTCTTCCATTTTTGTAACCTCTGAAGAAATCCTATAACAAATAAAAGCAAAGTTGTTTGAATCTCATCAAAAATTTAATTCATTGCCTCATTAGTTAATTAATGCATCTGTATTTTTGGTGGATAGTTGAGTGGCTGGAATATTTGGAATATTGCAAAGAGGCATGCTAAATAGATTTTTGAAGGAGACAAACAGACCTATAAAATGACATATATAAAGTTATCGCACAGGCTCTGTGGGAGAAGTTAGGGTCATTTGAAAATTAAGAAAAAAAACTCATTTTTTTTAACATTTTAAAATGGTATTCTGTATTTCTATTAAAAATAAAATACAAGGGTGTTCTTGTACACCAAAACCCATAAAATCTTAGACTTAACATGATTTTTGTCAAAATCTTGCAAAACTAACCGTCTCTTTTCCATTGACAGTCAAAGTGAAAGGGATGACAGACCACCTCACAATGGCCTTTTGGGGGTAACATTGACCACTGAATTTTACTGCATAAAATTAAAATCTTTGCCTCATAAACTGCATTCTTGGAATACTTTCCTTGAATTCTGCTCATGAAAGTTCCTTTGCAATTTGGAAGGTTCATCGAGGCATCTTGCTGGTATCATCGTCATCAATTTTAATGGATAAAATTAAAATTTTACATTATTTACTACATTTATTATTATTTTTTATGCATTTAATGATGATTAATTACCGGTACTGGTACATTTTTCAGATCTCCAAGTACTGGTACCTTAGCAGTACATATTGATCCCAAGTAATACCTACAGTAGGTGATGATGGTATACCAGCAAGATGCTAAGGACATACAAGAGAAAACCAGGAAGTCATTGATATGCAGATTCTGTGGTAAAGGTTTTAGATACTGTAAAAGCCATGCAAGAAGGCCAAGTTAATATCACTGAAAAAGCAAAAGATTTCAAAATTGCAAAGGAAACTCTCATTAACTAAATACTAAGAAAGTGGGGGATCCCACGCAATTGTCAACTGAGGAAGATGAGTTGAATGTGAAAAGACTTATCAACTGCAGTGACTTCAGTTTCCCCTTAACACAAATAGATCTCTGTCATCATAAAAAGCTACCTGGATGCAATAGGCAAGACAAGCCCAGGTTTCTCGATGAACCTTCCAGTTTTTTGAAGTACCCCTGCAGTCTTTCAACCCAAATTACAAATAACATAAAGAGAAGTAGGGCTGCTATCAACAAAGAGATCATCACCAAGTGTCATGCCAGTCTTGCAAAAGAACTTGAAAGTGTTCTACCTCAAAATACATTCAATTATGATGAGACTAATCTGGGTGACAATACATCAGCAGAGAAATTCTTATTTCATCGAGGAGTGAAATACCCTAAGAGGGTTATCAATATGACTAAGAGCTGCGTCACATTGATGATGTGTGGAGCATCAGATGGACCACTCTTGCCACCATTTATAGTTTATAAGGGTGACAATCGTTATACATCATGGATGCAAAGAGGCCCAAAAGGAGGTCCTTGCTGCCAGAAAAGATGTTGAAAAAATGGAACAATGTACCACAACACAAGTATTGGGTGGATGGACGTCCATGCCTTTGAAAAGTGGTTCATCGAAGTGCTCTTACCTCACTGCAACAAACTCGAGGGCACCAAAGTTGTCATTGGAGACAACTTAAGCTCTCACTTCTCAGAAGTTGTCCTGCAAGCTGAGGAACAATATGATATCAAATTCATTTGCCTGCCTCTGAATTCAACAGATAAAATACAGCCAATAGATGTTGCCTTCTTGAGGCCGATGAAGAGAGCCTGGAAGAAACTTCTGATCAATTTCAAGACTAAGTATTCCTACAATTCTATTGTGGAATAAAGATACTTCCCTCAAATGGTTACTCAACTGTTAAATCATCCAACTTTCAAGCCTAAAATTTCTGACAACCACAAGGGTGGCTTCAGAGTGACGGGTATATATCCAGCAAACCTCCAAAACTTACTGAAATGCTTGCTGAATACTTGCAAGGAACCACAAACACCGTCCAGCAGCCAACAGTCTGAATCAGGGAGTACCAGTACCGGTGATCAATCTTTTTATTTGGAATCTCCATGTTCAGGAAAGTTTTTGTATGAACAAAGCTTCAAAACAAGTACCAGTACTCTAGGCTGAGGGGCTAAAGTGATTCCTGGCTGAGCAGTAATTGAAGCCACTTTCGCAGAAGCAGCAGCAGACAACACTACCAACAGGAGACCCCCTTCAAAAAGGCAACTAGATCTTGGCCATTCTCCTTCTTCTACAGGCAATGACTCTGAATATGGCTTCCTTAGCACTCCAGTAAAAAGTCCCTGTTAACTTCTGACACAAATGAGGATGAGCCATCTCCTGTGATGGCCCAAACTGATACTGGTACTGGTAAAATAATTAAAGTGAATGATCTTGTTATTGTTCAAGTTCAATATGGGAAGAAGACCAATACCTTCAAAAGGTTGTCGCAAAAATAGACATGGTTAGTGATGAAGGATACTTCATTTCATTCGCCAAAGCTACTAGTGAGAATTACACTACATTCACTCATAACATGGATGATAATTTACCTGATGATGTTGTGGAAGTGATAAAAGTGAAATACCAAATCAATACAAGGGGACAGTATGTGTTTGCCACTGCCCTTAAGGTGTGTGTATAAGTGGCAATGCAAAAGTAATGTACCTTATAAGTAGTAGTGTAAGTTTAAAAATTTTAAAAAAATTAGTTAAAAACAAACCAGTACCTAAAGTTAAAAAATTGAACAAATTTTGAGTTATAAACATACTGGTACCTTAAGTTAAAAATTGAACAAACTTTAAGTTAAAAAAATTAAATATATTGTTTTATAAAATAGATAAAAATAGTGCAGAAGTAGGAGTGAGGGGGAGGGGGCATTGACCAGGCAATCAAAGAAACCCCTGGATCAGTTCAAGTTTGACCGCTTTGTTTTTTGGTTGCTGCAATGAAACTTGAAGATATATCGGATCAACGCCTTTGGTGAGGTAAACCAAGTACAAGAGCGATTATATGAATACTTAACATTTGGTTTTGCTTTAATATTTTAATTATGATTAACTTTCAAAGTTGAAAAGTAGTCAATGTTACCCCAGGTCACGGTAGTAGGAGGGATTTTTATAATAATGGTCCAGTTATATTTGATTTAGTTACTAAGTTTTTTTGAGATTATTACAATTGAGCCAATGGTTATAGAGGTCAATGGAGCAGTGGGGCAGCTTCAGAGGTCGAGGAGCTCTCCTTTGGGGGTTCCACCGCATTGGAGTTACCCAGCATAGCACTTGATGTGAGTGCTGTCCTCATTTCAGGAGGCAGCTTTAGAAACCCCGGAAGATGGCTTCACAACTAACTTCAGGGGTGTTGCATCTTGTGAGTCTAATGACTCAGTGGAGGCATGCGGCTGTTTTGCTTTAAGGGGAAAGGGTCACACTGGGAAAAGGAGGGAAGAGTCCTGGTATTAGCCAGGGCTGGATGTGAACCATTTATGCCATAAGCTCTACCAGCAGAGCGCCCAGGTGTGTAAAACCTACAGAAGGGTTCCTAATGGATGTGGAAGTGACCATGCTTGTATGCCTGGATGGGCCAGGACCAGATGGTCTCTTTCTTAACAGTGAGCATAAGATGTCCCAGGCAGCACTAGGCGCTGTTGCTGCTCAGATTGGGTCAGAGGAACATAAAATGATAGGTTGAGTTGTTCAAATGGTTTCTTGGCTGGGGAGTAAATCCAGCCCAAAGGACAACTCAGGGAAGGAGTATTCAGAAAGGAAATAGGAAAAGAGATAGTAGAAAGGAAAAAGGCTTGAGCAGTTCAATATTAAAGAGAAGGCAACCAAGAGGCAGGAGCTTAAGATTTCTTCTTTTTTTTTAGCAATTGGATTACTAATAACAACAGGGTTGTTAGAATAGATTAAATTTAAGAACTAACTACTATACAAAAGAATATTTACAATTGAAGAAAACCAGAGATTTTTTGGTCTTTAGACAAAATAGACCAAAGACTGGAATGAATTTCTGCATTTAAGACTAGCACAATTGGAGGGTTTTCAGTCCAGGACTAGGACTATTTCTTTGGTCCTAGACTAGAAGATAAAAAATAGTTTTTATTAACATATGACACTGGAATTCTTCTAAACAAAATTTAATAATGAAATGGAGGCGAAGATTATAAATTTAGTAATATAATAATGTAAATCTATTGCGATAAATTATAATAAATTTAAGTTGGAATTAGGCTTATTAATTTACAACAGAAAACTTCATGAAGAGGTGAAGAAACCTTCCTCTTGCACAGAAACAGTCAACAAAATTGAACTAAATTAAGAGAAATCATAAATTTAAATTATCTAATTTTTCTAACAGGTAAATAATAAAATAGATAAGTTCAAAATTAGCAAATAACTTACCACTTTTGGGGGTCATTACAGATTTAAATCTTAATTTAGAGCATTTAACTTATAAAGTTGATTACCAAAAATTGCCAGTTTGGGATGCTTTAATACAATCCAAGGTAATTATCAGATATCTTCTCTGAAACTAAAGGAACTTATTTAATTAAAAATATTCTAACAATAATCTAATCTAAATATTCAAAGAAAAAAATTAAAAGAAATGAATAGGTAATTACATAGAACAGTTTTAATATATTACAGCATACCAGGACCAAGTCCTTAGCCTTGCAACATGAAATCCTGGGCCTGGAGAGCCAAGATTTCATTCTCAAGGTGATAAGCACCACATTGTTTCAGAGAAGGGGATTGTGACCCCCCCGCAATTGAGACACTTGGCCACACATGATTTGGACTTATAGTGTGCAGCCTTGGAGTGGTGGTAGTAGTAGCACCTCTGTGAGAGTGGCACAAATACCTTCATGCAGTATTGATACCAACTAGCACGCATTGACTCAGGGATCTTGCCCCAGCCGAATATGACGAAGAGTGTAGAGTTGAATTTTGAGGCCTTTCCCTGTTTTCTTACCACATTTGCCAGAAAGGTCCTATCTGGGAAACGGGTCACCTTCAGCTTTCTACCAATCATCCTAGCCAGAGCTCTCCCTGATGGATCATGTTGCCCTTAGCCAACATGCTCCCTTCAGTGGAGCAAATATCAAGGAAACGTTTGAAGCCAGCAGGCTCAAAAGTCCCAGGTAACTTCTAAATGAGGGGCCCTGATATAATCGAAACTCCACTCCACGCAGGGTCCTTGTGCATCCCTGCAGCTCCCATTGTAGCGGGCCGAAAATCTAAACTAACCCCCAATCGATCCAACCCGCTTCCTACACTATCCGGACGTGAGAAATCGAAGGAGAATGAAACGGATTGTATATACAGTCCCTTTACTTACCAAAAAATTTACAAAATATCTACAATAGAGAGGGGCAATTATATTGGAGATCTTACTTTTCACCAATGGATACAAAAAGAAAATCCTATATATATAAATACTATTTAATCTATCCTAATAAACATAAAAATCAAACAACCAAAAAAAAAATCCTGAATACAACAGTCAATATATAAACAACAATCAAGGCCTCACTTTATACAAAGAGGATGGAGAGATGTCCAGCCACCTGCCACTCGAGCGAGCAAAATGCCTAGGACTTACAAGTGTGGCGCCTCTGCGCTTGATGGAAGATAATGACTTTAAAAAGCTTACGTGGCTATTATAAGCCCTCCTTCATTAAGCTATACTAATGGCCTTTATTTATTAATGATAATATAGCTTTCCAGGATATAACGCTTTGTTTGTAATATAAGGATATACGAAACTAAGTCCTATCTTTCCAGAATATGAGGCTTTGTTTGTAATATAAGGATATATGAAACTAAGTCCTATCTTTCCAGAATATGAGGCCTGGAAAGAAAGAAAAAAAACATGGTAATCATTTTTATACATAAAATAAACAAAAAAAACAAACCCATTCCCATTCACACACATTCTTACAGAGGGAGGGAGAAGGTACTGAGAAAAGGGGTGGGAGAATGGCCCTTTTACACACACTCACATTCGCCCCACCACACCCCTCCTTCCTTAAGCCATTCGACCAGCCACTCACTAAACCCTTTCAATCACTCTTCACGGTACCACTTGTGCTCAATCGCACCCTTCTGCACCCATTCACACTCGTCTACTGGTCCCTGGCTACGCGTAGCAATTAGTCGGGGTTGTTCATCAGTCGTCCTGTCAGTCTCATCATCACTATTTATCATCTCATCAACCATACTCTTAGCCCTCATTACCAGTTCTCCCATCTCACGACAGAATTCTTTCATACTCTTCCGTTCAGAACCCTCACTCTTCATACCCCCATTCATCAGCTCCTCACTCACAGCTCTCATCCAACTCAAGGTACATTCTTGCGAAACAGACAGGTCATTCACATCCCCTGTATTCTCAACAGGCATACCAGAAACCCCTTCGACTGGTTCCCACCAGAAACCTGAAAAATCAGCCACTTCATCATTCACTACATCAAACTCATCCCTACTATTACCATTCGTAAAACCCGAAAAATCAGCCACACTAGGTTCATTCTGCCCAAACACACTATCATTCATACTGTTCCCAAAACCAGAAAAATCAGGCACAGGCAGCTCACTCACTCGTCTACTTATACCAGCCAGATCACTCACCTGTATACGCAAAAACTTAATCTCCCTTTCAAGATCCCCCATACCAGAAACACTCTGCTCAGACTTACTTTCATTCTTCCTTTCACTCTTCTTTGTACGCTTTCTACTCCTCGAGACTAAGACTAGCTCTTTCCCAGACAGATCCATACTATCACATTCAATCTCATCATCATGCACTTTACCTCTCTCTCTACACAGTCCATACACTGGATGGCTCACCAGGTAGTCAGGAGGTTCTCTCCATCTCCTTAACTGACTCTGATGAGCCCGCACTCTCTCAGTCATGCCGTCATTCAAACTCTCCAAAACATACGTCACTCCATTTTCCCAAACCCTCACAACTCTATAAGGTCCATCAAACTTCTCACTCATCTTTGATACATTCAACCTACCCTTCACTTCTTTCACCTTCAATACTTTTGTACCTAATTCAAATGAACGGAACCTTTCATGCGCCTCACGCCATACACTCTGCTCACTTTCACTCAAACGAAACCTATCTTTCACTCGCCTTTCAAAATTCATCACAAACTGACATGGGGACATTCCAGTTGCACTATGCACAGTTGAATTATACGCCCACAACACTCTCCCCAGACACACATCCCAGTCATTCACTGTCGTACTCATCATTCTCAACATCTCACACAAGGTTCTTATAGTCCGTTCAGCCAATCCATTTGAAGACGGTACATACGGAGTTGTTCTCACATGCTCCACACCATTCTCTCTCAACATTTGCTCAAACACTTCCCCTACAAATTCAGGCCCATTATCACTCAGACATCTTCTAGGCTTCCATACACACATAGGAAAAAACAACTGCTCAACCACACGTGCAACAG
Source organism: Ceratothoa steindachneri (assembly GCA_963969495.1). Taxonomy (NCBI): domain Eukaryota; kingdom Metazoa; phylum Arthropoda; class Malacostraca; order Isopoda; family Cymothoidae; genus Ceratothoa; species Ceratothoa steindachneri. The sequence continues at coordinate 103,832,380 of OZ018333.1, forward strand.
TCACACTCCTTTTATCTCTCACAGGCGCTGCATACACAAACTTACTTTTATGGTCAACCATCACAACTATACCAACATTCCCAGCACTCGTACTCGGCAAAGACACACAATCAATCACTACCAATTCAAACGGTTCTTTCGCATCAACTTTCAACATCGGTGGTTTCACTTGCACACCTTGCACCTTTCGCTTCTGACACCTTCCACACGTAGTTGCAACATCATTCACAACAGTTCTCAGAAACGGGTGGAACACATGCTCCTTCATACACTCCCACAGCTTAAACTTACCCATATGCCCATAATTATCATGCACAACCTTCACCAGACCAATCATACCAACTAAGGACATCACAGGTACATACATATCATCACCACCCTTCACATGCCTCACAAAATATACAACATCCATACAAACAACAAAATCCTTAGCATACCTTTTAAAATCACTTAAACACTCTGGCCATTCATTCAAATCAACACGCATCATTACACACCTCTTCAACTCACTAAAAAAAGGACACATCTCTTGCATCTCTAGAATATCATCATCACTTAAAATCTCATTCTCATCATCCATGACCAACTCAATCATACCGCAAAACTTGACAACATTCTTTGCACACTCATTCAACCTCATCACCTCACATTCACCTTTCATAAGACGATCCTTATCAGCATCCAAAGACAAATCATTCAATCTCATAAAGTCTACACCAAGCAAGAAACAACAAGGCATTTGCTCACCTTTCAGAATCACAAAGTCATGCTTCACATTCACACCATTACCCAAACTCACTTTCAGACTAACCTGTTCCCATGCCACTATCATGCCATTCCCTAATCCACTTATCCGTAACTTCACAGGTTTATGCTTGCAACATCTAAACTCTTCTTACTTACTCAGAATATTCTCATTCACTAAAGACACTTGCGCTCCAGTATCAATCAAACCACAGAACAACCTTTCACTAACTTTCACTCTCGCTTCCATCATATCAGGTCCACCATGTTCGCAATACACAGAAGGAACAAGCACACCAACATCAGCACTGATATCCACACTGTCATCAACTCCCATATCATCACTCAACACACACTCATCTTCATCCAGACAATCATTCTTCTCTCTTATATATGAACACTTTTCAATTACCCAATTGTAGTGCACACCGCTCAAACATTGCAGATGTACCACATTAGGATTCAAACCCTTCATCTTCTCATCCTTGTACACAATCGGCCTCTCACCACCAAAGTGCACATATACAATCACTCCATACAAACGACTCACTACAATCAACACTTCCTGAAATGGCGGGACCCCTTGCATACACATCGCTCTCAATTCCTTCATGAAGTTCCGCACCTTTGCCATACCAATGCTTTCAGGCTTCCTACACACTTCATTCATTACCTCCTTCCTTAAATCATCTACACTATCGGGCACTCCAACATCTACTCCATCACTCTTCAAATCTTGCAAACCATTCCATACACTCTCAAACAAGGAATCACCACCACCCTTACTCTCTTTTCCATTCATAATTCCTTTCGGCAAATACTCAGGATCACTCACTCCACACACATTTTCATCATTCGTACCAGGATACCTTGACATCAAATCAGCCACTCCATTCCGTTCACCAGGCACATACTCAATCACATAGTCAAAGTCACTCAAATCTTCCAAAGTCCTTGCAATCCTACTATCAGCCCACTTCATACGCTGCAGATACACAAGAGGTTGATGATCGCTTTTTATCACAAACCTCACACCATACAAAAATGGACGCAACACTTTCAAACAATATCTTATCGCAGCCAGCTCTCGTTCCACAGTCGAATACTTTCGTTCTGCAACATTCATAGCCTTGGATACATACCCAATTATTCGCCTGACATTCTCTCCATTCAAACGCTGCTCTTGCATCAGAAAACCTCCCATACAATACCCACTCGCATCTGTATACAATTCAAGCATTTTAGCATTTACACTATAATCTGGGTAAGCTAATTCAACATCTTCAGCCGCTGCCTCCTTCAGTCTCTCATACGCCTCATTCATCTTATCATTCCACTTGACAACCGTACTACCTTTCTTGCCCATCCACTCAGTCAGAGGCTTACTCACACCAGAACAATCACGTATAAACTTTCGCTGGAACTCAATCAAACCCAAAAATGACTTCAGTTGCTTCACAGTCACCGGTTTAGGAAACATTCGCACCTTCTCAACATACTTCGATGATTTACGCAATCCATTCTCACTCACCATATGCCCAAGGAATTCCACTTCTTTCGCAAACCATTCACACTTCGCCACTTTCACCTTCACACCAACACTCTCCAACGTTCTCAACACATCATTCACCAATCTCATATGCTCCTCAAAAGTCTCAGTCATAATCAAAATATCATCTATAAACGCAATCACATTCTTACTCGCAAACTTACTCAACACAACATTCATTGCCCGCTGGAAGGCTCCGGGAGCATTAGCCAACCCAAAGCTGAGGTTCCGGAACTGGTAATGCCTCTTTGAGGAAGAGAAGGCAGTTACTGGCCGGCTCTCCTCAGCAATGGGCATCTGGTAATACCCCCGTACCAGATCCAGCTTCGTAAACCACTCCATCCCATGCATACTATATACACACTCAGATACCACACACATCGGAAACCTTTCTTTCACAGTCCTTTCATTCACCTTTCGATAATCCACACACAGACGCAATCTTCCATCCGGCTTACGTACAGGTACAATTGGACTATTCCATGCACTCTCACTCTCCTCAATCACCCCAAATTGCTCCAATTCCAAACACTGCTCCTCAATCTCTTCAGCAACCGGACGTGGGAAATGCCTCGGCCGCTGATAGATTGGGGAGTCCTCCTTCAGGACAATCTTGAATTCCGGGAGCTTTGCAACCCCGAAATCCAGATCACCCTTACTGAGGGCTCCCTTTCGCTCAAATATCATTCGATACACATCCTCCCTTTCATACTCAGTCAAACATCCATCCAATTTCACCATGTTTTTCACCTCATTATACATCCATTCACATGTCTTTTCATTCGCAACATTCACCCTGATATCCGTACTATCATCCATACCTACCTCATTGACAGTGGAGAGGTGGCCCAGTACATCTCCGACTTGGATTCCCCTCACCTGCCCTTTCACACTGGGGTCTGCCTGCACACATACAAAAGGATCATTCATTCTCATCAAGCCATCAAACACACAAGCAACACGCCTTACCTTATAACACGCATCCTTTCCATCCAATATCACAGTGTTCTCACTCACATTCAAACTAACATCCTTACTCCAACTCACTCTAACAGACACCCTTTCACCCTTCACAAGCCTTACACTCTCCATAGCAGTCACCTCAATACCAGTAAACACACTCCTCAAAACGCTACCATCTTTCCCTACATACAACTTATACACCCCATTTTTACCAATCTTTCTCTCAATCTGATCACTCGCAGGATGCACAACCATACGATTCATTTTCATAAAATCATAGCCCAAAATCACACCATACTCACTACTCACCTTATCAATCACAGAAAATTCACATTCATTCATCATCATACCATGCATTCGAACAGGTGACCTTATCATTCCAATCACAGGCACTCTCCTATTACCAATACCTACTAAACTACCCTTGCACTCAGACAGGAGGGCTTTCTCGCTAAACTTGTCATACACATCTTTATACACCAAGCTCGCCTTGCATCCAGAATCTATTAAAGCCAAACACTCAATTCCATTCAACTCCACCTTCACACTCAGACACTCATACTTCCTACCAGACAGCACTTTCACACTAGACAGACTTACCAACACATTACTCACACTCATGCACCCAGAGGATACTTCAGCAGGTACCCTCTTACCATTCAGTTTCCCGCTTCAGACTTTCCATTCACACCTTGCGCTCTCAGTCTAATCCAACACTTTTCACTTGAATGTCCTTCCATCGCACAATAGCTACATACATTCCTCTGGTCACGACACATCCTTGCATAATGACCAGCCTTTCCACAATTACCACATGCATATTTCATACTTTCCCCAGCAGTTGCTCCACCATTCAACCTCGGACAATCTTTCTTCAAATGGCCTATTTCTTTACACTCGAAGCACTCTTTCACACTTTCCTGGCAATCCTTTATCATATGCCCTTTCTTACCACACCCAAAACACGCACCAGATGTCCACCTACATTCTGCCAACATATGACCTTTCCTTCCACACCGACGACATTCCACAATCTTTCTCACACCATTCGGTCTCTCATTTGCTGGGACATACCTCGGTTTCTCTCTCATATATCCGTTCCCACGATTGAAATTCATCTGCCCCCTTCCATTTGACCACCCTCCATTTGCCCATCCATTCTGCCGGCCCAGGAAGTTTGACATCACTCCAGCTGGTGCAGCCTTCAGGGCATCCCTGTAGCTGACAAACTGCTGGGGTGGATGAAAGCTCCTGGGCTTCTTACCCCCAACATTCACACTGTACCATCCATCCTCTTCTAGATCGCTTTCATCATCAAATCGTCCATCTTCTAACAGTTCCAACACATCCTCCCACATCAACCGTTCACCTGTCAGTCTCACTCTCTCCTTTCTCTTTCCACCCAGCCATTCACTCACATTTCGTGGGATCGTGTCCAAAAACTTCCTCATGAGTGGTTTACATTCATTTACATCATCATCACCATACCTCGTTCTTGCCATACTCTCAAGCCTATGTGCATACATATTCACACTATCACTCTTCCCCATTCGAGCCTTCTCAAATTCATTTACCCTTTTATACTTCACACTCTCTTTCATTCGTTTCACCTGTCCAATCATCCGCTTCTTCACCACATCGTACCTTGGTTCCCCCACACTTGTAATCACGCGGAAAAACTCCAATACTTTTCCCTCCAAACATTCCCCCAAAACATTCATCCAGTATCCCTTATTCTCCGGGTACTTGAGCTTACAATATCGCTCAAATTCCCCGAAGAATTCTTCCACACTTTTCCCACCATGTAACCTAAATCTATCTATCTTTGGCACTTCCCTTATCAAAATACCCTTTCCCACATTCACTTCACTCTCACTTGAGCTGCCTTCACTCTCACTCATATCAATCATACCATCACTCTCTCCTTCATCCGAGTACAATGAGTCCACACTCTTGCCTCTTACCTTCCTATCCTTCCCCTTTGCACCACTCTTCCTTCTTCTCTTGCATTCAACTCTCTTCCATTCTCCGTCCTTCCTATCACTCATAATCACCCTATCCTCTCTAGACTCGCACACACTCCCATTGATCCCATTAGTCTTATTCCCTTCAGTCGGAGCAGGGGTCAAGGTCGAGGGTCCTAGGGCCGGTCCTGACCCCTTCATCATGTCATACAGGTCCTGCATCCGTCGGTCCGTCTGATCCTGTCGGTCTCCCATTTCCTTCTTCATCCTATCAGTCTTTTCATTCATCCGTTTTATTTTATTCTCCATTCCCTCCATCATTCCACGTAACATTTCACACTCCTCTCCTTTCTTTCTCAACTCCAGTCTCAATCGCACTACTTCTTCATTCAACTTTTCCGCTACAGCCATTGTTCCCAAGTTAGTAAAAAAGATAGGAGAAGGGAAAAATCAATCAAACTACTTGTCACACTAATTGGGTATGGACTGCAATCCAATCCAGTCACGCTCCCAGTTTCGAAGTCTCACGTCCCTATTCGGGCGCCAAATGTAGCGGGCCGAAAATCTAAACTAACCCCCAATCGATCCAACCCGCTTCCTACACTATCCGGACGTGAGAAATCGAAGGAGAATGAAACGGATTGTATATACAGTCCCTTTACTTACCAAAAAATTTACAAAATATCTACAATAGAGAGGGGCAATTATATTGGAGATCTTACTTTTCACCAATGGATACAAAAAGAAAATCCTATATATATAAATACTATTTAATCTATCCTAATAAACATAAAAATCAAACAACCAAAAAAAAAATCCTGAATACAACAGTCAATATATAAACAACAATCAAGGCCTCACTTTATACAAAGAGGATGGAGAGATGTCCAGCCACCTGCCACTCGAGCGAGCAAAATGCCTAGGACTTACAAGTGTGGCGCCTCTGCGCTTGATGGAAGATAATGACTTTAAAAAGCTTACGTGGCTATTATAAGCCCTCCTTCATTAAGCTATACTAATGGCCTTTATTTATTAATGATAATATAGCTTTCCAGGATATAACGCTTTGTTTGTAATATAAGGATATACGAAACTAAGTCCTATCTTTCCAGAATATGAGGCTTTGTTTGTAATATAAGGATATATGAAACTAAGTCCTATCTTTCCAGAATATGAGGCCTGGAAAGAAAGAAAAAAAACATGGTAATCATTTTTATACATAAAATAAACAAAAAAAACAAACCCATTCCCATTCACACACATTCTTACAGAGGGAGGGAGAAGGTACTGAGAAAAGGGGTGGGAGAATGGCCCTTTTACACACACTCACATTCTCCCCACCACACCATGGACCGAGTGGAGCCCCCTTCCTCTCTTTTTTGTTTTATCTTGTTTCATTTCTTTTTACAAGAGGGCGGGAAATAAACCCACTTCTCCGGTCCACTGTAGGAACCCCCAGGCCAGATGAGCCGGCCTCAGCACGACCTTCTCTGAAATGGAGGTCTTGGGTGTCATAGGGGTACTAACCTGGGAAAGAGATCCCTCCTCTCATTGTGAGGCCTACGGCGCCTGTGATATCTGAGGCGAAGCTTTCACAGGAGTGGACTCGGGTTCTGTGTTTGTGTTCTAGCCACCATGTCAGTCTGTTCTGTACTATGTGTTCTAGTGTTTTCTCAAGGTTGGAAAAGAAGCTAATGGGTCTGTCTGAGGAAGCCTTTGAGGGGTCCTTGCCAGGTTTTGGGATAGGAAGTGTGACTGATGTTGCCACACTGAAAGGAATGCGCCTGACAGCTAGCTGTCATTAAAGACGTTCAGGAGGAGGTGAGCCAGAGGGTCTGGGAGGCATTGGATGAATTCATTGGGACTGGTGGGGCTGAAAGTGGGGAGGAGGTGCACCTCCAGCATGGAAAGCAGCTATCGAGGTATGCAGGGTTTGCTGGATTTGGCCAGCAGAATTGGCACCTCACCAGTGGATGGAGAAGGAGAGCAGGACCTCTTGGAGGTAGCTGTAGAGCATTCCATGTTTTCACTGGTGAGTGTAGCAGAGGGAGCCAGCTGGAGGCTTTCTTTTCACAGTCGTATTAGGATGCCATCCAAATTTTGGTCAGGAAAGGCTCACAGTCGCAGTTTTGGTAAATATCAAGATCGGCGGCATGAGCGATGGGAAACAAAATATTTTGTCTGTGTTCCAATATGATTGACCCTTTTGGAGTAAATTCAAGAGGACTGCTCAGGCGGGGGTTTATCACTGGAGGGAGACCCCTCTACAATGATCCTGAGTTTCAATCAATTGGGGCGGGTCTGAGGGAACAGCTCCCTAGTATATAATCATAATTGTTTATAGAATAATGTTTTAATGGGAATGAATATGCATGCGCGGGTGACAAAAGATATATGCAAAAAAATAGGTATATATAAAAATCGGCGGTACACCCAAAAAGTGTATTTTTTTGCGTGTATGTTTTGTTTACCTGTGCATGCATATTCATTCACATTAGAACATTATTCTGTAAACAATTATGGGTAATATTTCAGTTTAGGGATGCATGACAGGGGCCGCTGTTTCTGGGCTACAATCTAGGCATTATGAAGTCAGACGGTAGCTTCAAATGAGGCCAATCAGGGCATTGTATTTGTTTTGTTATTTCTTTTTTTCTTTATTATTTAGTAAATGCCTGCATTTCTACTTAATTATATTATTTAGAAATGTATTAATTTTTTAAAATTACTATTGTATTAAACTTTGTATGTTTAGTTTAACTATTTTTGTGAAACTAAACCATTAATTTCACACTGGCAACCCTTAATTCAACCTAATTTCAAGCATGGGCAACCCTGAACCAAGTAGTTAAAAGAGCACGATTCCTGTGAATACGGTTTGTTCGACTTCAATACGACTTGTGCCATATTGAAAGTGCGGCTCAATAATAATAGTGAAAGGTGGAGATAGGGTAAACCTGAAGATCTACATCACATGCTTGTTCGACTTCAATACGACTTGTGCCATATTGAAAGTGCGGCTCAATAATAATAGTGAAAGGTGGAGATAGGGTAAACCTGAAGATCTACATCACATGCTTGCCTCCGCTGTTCCCCGGTCCTGGTCACATAATACTTCATCCATGTTCCCATATGTTTCACCTTTTTTGAGTAAATTCAAGGGGACTGCTCGTGGGAGGGGAGGGGGAGGGGGGTATCACTGCAGAGGGATCCCCCTACAATGATGCTGAGTTTTAATCAAGTGTGGGGGTCTGGGGGGCACAACCTCCTAGTGTATAATCATATACTAAAAAAATATTAATTTTTAGCGGCAATAGCCTAAATTAGGTGGCACTATTGTCTTTGTTATTTTGATAAATGTGTGATCGGCTCTGCAAATTTAGAGAAATAATGACATAACATAACATAATTTCATGGATGACAAAAGCCACCAGGGCTTATCAAAGGTCATCTGCCTCCGTCAAAACCCACCCACAAAAAGCACCATCACCAGGGGAAGAGAAAATCAAAGTCTCCCACAATATAATATAACAGATGACAAAAGCCACAAGGGCTCATCATAGGTCATCCGAGTCAAACGGCCTCTTTTTTAAGGCACCCAAACTCCCAAGAAAACTACATCTAGAGGATTGCATCCAGAAACAAGGGTATCGCCAATCAAGGCTTGTCAAGAAATAAATCATGCAGCTATAGATATATACAAACAATATTAATATATACAAAACTTAGGAACCATCACAACCTTCCCTTCCCATAAACTCATCCAACCTACTCTTAAATACATTTAGACTTGGCACCCAAACTCCCAAAAAAACTACATCTAGAGGATTGCATCCAGAAACAAGGGTATCGCCAATCAAGGCTTGTCAAGAAATAAATCATGCAGCTATAGATATATACAAACAATATTAATATATACAAAACTTAGGAACCATCACAACCTTCCCTTCCCATAAACTCATCCAACCTACTCTTAAATACATTTAGACTTGGACTACCTACTACCCTCAGCGGCAATTTGTTCCAGAAATCTACCACTCTATTGGTGAAAAAATATTTTCTTAAATCCAACATACACCCTTGCTTTTTAATTTTCAAGTGGTGACCTCTAGTCTGATTTCCATCATCTAACTCAAAAAACTTGCTAACATCCAATTTATCTATCCCGGAAAAAATTTTAAACAGCTCAATCATATCCCCTCTCACACACCTCCTTTTGAACGAGAACAAATTTAATATCCTCAGTCTATCTATATATTCAAGGTGCCTCAGGGAAGGAATAATCTTTGTTGCCCTCCATTGCACTGACTCGAGAAGGTTAATATCGTGTCTAAAATGTGGGGACCATGCCTGTATACAGTACTCTAGATGTGGCCTAACATAAGAGTTATAGAGTTTAAGAATAACCTCCTTACTTTTGTAACCGACATTTCTCTTAATGAAACCCAGCACTCTATTTGCCCTATTTCTTGCTTCAATACACTGCTTAGAAAACCTTAATGACTTATCTATTACTACTCCTAGATCTTTATCATCCTCTACTGAGCTCAGCCAATGCCCATCCATTTCATATTTAAATTCTCTATTATCTTTTCCATGTTAATAACTTTGCACTTATCAAGGTTGAAAGTCATTTGCCACTTAAGTGCCCAAGATAACAATTTATTTAAATCCCCCTGCACTTTAAAATTATCATCAATATCTTTAACTACAGCTGCTAATTTGGTATCATCCGCAACAATTGACACTTTATTATTAACTGCCTCCCCAAGATCGTTTATATAGAGGACAAATAATAATGGGCCAAGAACTGATCCCTGAGGAACCCCACTGATAACATCCCTCCACTCTGACTTTACACCATTTAGCATTATGTGGTACCTTATCAAATGCTAAACTAAAATCCAAGTAAATTACATCCACATTCTCTCCCTTATCTACTTGATTTGTTACGAACTCTAGAAAGTCTAGTAAATTAGTCAAACATGATCTACCTGATCTAAACCCATGCTGAGCATCGCTGATTAACCCCTCCCTCTCTAGATGTTGGCAAATCCCTTTTTTAACTATTTTCTCAAGAATTTTACAGACTACAAGAGTTAGGCTAACCGGTCTAAAGTTATTTGGATCCTCTTTACTACCCTTCTTGAAAATGGGGACTACATTCGCTCTCTTCCAATCATTGGGTATTTCTGCATATTCCAGTGACCTAGTATATAACTTCTTCAGAGCTATTGAGATACTTTCTACCCCTTCTTTAAGTATCCTAGAATGAATATTATCAGGGCCAGAGGCCCTGATCCACACTAATGGTAGTAAACACCTCTTTTCCTGACCCACAAGTACTATACATAAGACTATTTAGTTTCTCCTTTGTAAATATTGATGCAAAATGACCATTTTGTCAGTTGGCTGTCTGGCTTTGTCAGTTGGCTGTCTGGCTTTGTCGAGTTGGCTGTCTGGCTTTGTTCTGGAAGGTTGTCTTACAGGAAGCTCTTGATTCTCATTGTAAGATTGGGATATAATACTGATTTGGGTGTATAGTTTTTCTTGTATTTATTTAATACATCAATCACTGTGTAATAAATACATTAGTGATTAATACTTTTGGGGAAGATAACTGGCAGCAATCCTGAGCAAGAATTTTTTTGGGGTGAGTGTTAACTTTTTCCTCAGTAAATTTCTGAGAGTATGGCTGTTTGTATAGATGGTGAGAGCATGCCGTTTGAAAGTAGTGTGTATGTGGTGTGTGATGCATGTGGAGTTGAAAGGAGAGTGAATGTAACTGAATGCTGTGTGTGTTTTCTGGAAGGCGAGGTTAGGAGGTTGAGTGGGGAATGTAAGAGGTTGAATGATTTGGTGTTAAGAAGGTGTATGAAGCAGCAGATAATGATGAAAACTATGATATTTTATACTTGGACTTTAGTAAGGCTTTTGATCGAGTGCCACACTTACGGCTTCTGAGCAAAGTTAAAGCACACAGGATCGATGGCAGTATATTTAGGTGGATTCAGTCATGGCTTGGTGACAGACAGCAAAGAGTTAGTATAGATGGAGTTAAATCTGAGTGGGGGTGTGTTAGCAGTGGAGTTCCGCAAGGATCTGTTTTGGGTCCCTTGCTATTCTTAATTTATATTAATGATCTTGACATAGGTATAAGTAGTGACCTGAGTAAATTTGCTGATGATACTAAGCTAGGTAGGGCCATTAGGACTGATTCTGATGCTGTTGTAATGCAGGAAGAATTGACCATTCTGTCCAATTGGGCTGAGAAATGGCAAATGAAGTTTAACATAGACAAATGTAGTGTACTTAGTATAGGTAGAAATAATCCACTGAATAGTTATAAATTAAATGGGAGAAATTTAGGGAGGACCGATTGTGAGAGGGACTTGGGTATTTTGGTAAGTTCAGACCTTCGTCCTAGAAAGCAATGCCTAAATGCTAAGAATAAAGCTAATAGGATATTGGGATTCATTAGGAGGAGTGTAAGCAATAGGAGTGCTGAAGTCATTCTAAAACTGTATCTGGCACTAGTTAGGCCTCATCTAGACTATGCAGTACAATTTTGGTCACCATATTATAGGAAGGATATTGATTTGCTTGAGTCTGTGCAGAGAAGGATGACAAAGATGATTGGTGGGCTAAGGAACTTACCTTATGGTGAAAGGCTCAGAAAACTAAATCTACATACATTGGAAAGGAGAAGAGTCAGAGGGGAATTGAATGAAGTCTTCAAATGGGTAAAAGGATATAATAAAGGGGATCTGGGTAAGGTTCTTATACTTAGTCAACATGACAGGACATGTAGCAATGGGTTTAAGCTTGATAAGTATAGGTTTAGGAAGGAGATTGGGAGGAATTGGTTTACAAATCGTGTGGTAGATGAATGGAATAGGCTCACTAGACATGTGATAGAAGCCTCCTCTCTGGGTAGTTTTAAGAATAGATTAGATAAATATATGAATGAAGCTGCTAGATGGGACTGACTTTTTTATGTACATATGTATATATTTTTCTAAGGAGTGGGGAGATTATTTTGCGGTTGCATGAATGGACATAATCCTCTGGATGCATTTTATGTATATTGTAGATTAGATCTGACGAACTCCTGTAAAGGGTGACAATCTTGATGACTTTTCTCTGGTAAGAAATCTTTTGTGTGTTGACTGGAACAGGAGCTGCCAAGTGTAGGCCATGAATGGTCTTTTGCAGTCTCCTTCTTTTCTTATGTTCTTATGTTATCCTGAGCTAATTTAATTTCTGACACCCTTTTGTTCTTCTTTATAATCTTATTTAACTCATTCCTAGCCATTCTATAATCACTTAAATTTTGAATATTATTTTGTACCTGTAATTTTTTATATGCCCTTTTCTTCTCTGAAATTTTTCTAGCTATCTCCTGATTCCACCATAATGGCTTCCTACTTTTGTTCCTTATGGCCTTCATTGGGATACATTGTTCTTGGACTACATTTATTATATGCTTGAAAGTATCCCACATCCCATAAACATTTTTACTTCTGAATTCTACATACCAGTCTACAAAATTTAGCAGGCTTCGGAGTTTTACATAATCTCCCTTATGAAAATTTGGAACTTTTACAGCATTCTCGGTTATTTTACCCTTCTAAATTTCCAAGTTAAAATGGACTATCTGATGGTCACTATTTCTCAATGCTTCCCCAACAGTCAATTCTTGAACTAAATGATCACTGTTAGAAAGTACTAAATCTAATATATTGTCCCCCCTCGTTGGCTCATTAACAAATTGATCCAAAAAATTATCCTGAAAGCATTCTATGAGCCTGCCACTTGTTCTATCCCTACCTATCATATTTTCCCAGTCCACAGAGTTTAAGTTGAAGTCCCCAATAATAACTGCATCTGTTTCACATCCCTTACTTATTTCCCTTATCATTAGTTCATCTATATCATCAGTCTGCCCAGGTGGCCTGTAAAAAGCTCCAAAATGCACCATTCTATTTATACTGAACCTAATATCTATCCAAAGTGACTCGACTCCATCCTGCTTTATTGAAGTATTTAAACTTGAACCAATGTTGTTTTTTATATAGATAATTATTCCTCCACCAATCCTACCTGTCCTTTGACTAATGTACATATTATAGCCCTGTAAATCAAATTCACTTATATTGTCACTAAATTCTATTTCATTAACCCATGATTCAGTAACACATAATATATCTATATTCTTATTGCTAATATAACTAAATAGCTCATCCTTCTTGTTTCTAAGACTACGAGCCTTTGTATAGAAACAATTTAACCCCCCCCATCCCTGAAGCACCTCTTGAAACCTGAATGACCTCACCTCTATCGCCTTGGAACCTATTTCTGTTATCTGCCAAGTCCATTCTACTTTCAGTACTATAATGTCCTCTCATAATTCCCTGACCACTATTAGTATCTAGTTTCCCGCCCACAAAGACCTAATAACACGATCATACTCCTCCCATAACACATCTACCCCCCTCCTACTCAAATGCAGTCCATCCATCGCATACATTTCTTTTATTCCAACAAACCTATCCCACACATCCACAAACATGACACCTTCCATCTCACATATCCTCACATAATCATTCAGCCCAATCGCATGAGACATCCATTCTACCCCAACATCCATTCTTGGAAGCACACCTGTCACAACACCTTTCATTCTACTTTCTTTCACCTTTTCAATCAACCTCTTGTACCTCTCACGTAACTCACATGCACCCACTTTCTTCACATCATTCACTCCTACATGTGTAATCACAACCGCATCCCTTGCACAGCCAGACACCAGCTCCTCATAACTATCAGATAGATCTCTCACTCCAGCACCCGGTAAACACCCCTCAAACCATTCAATCTACTTGCATCCAACTTCCTATCTAAATATCTAACTCGCGAATCACCCATCACAAGCATTTCAATCAGACTCCTATTCCTAACCCCCACAGACCTAACTCCATCCCGACTCCTATTCTCATTCAAACTACCAGTCACTCTACCTCCACCCCCACTCCTATTCTCATTCAAACTACCAGTCACTCTACCTCCACCCCCACTCCCATCAGTCATATCACTTCCAGTTAATTCCTCTCTTAGGGCACTGAATCTATTAGTCAAGCTAATAGGTTCTGTGTCCCTCTGACTCACACACCTATTCTCCTCCTGGCTAACAACCTCAACAGAGGCAACCCTATTCTCACAAAGAACAGGAGAAGCCTCCCTAGCTTCACGTTTCCTAACCACTCTCCACTGTCCTCCATGCTCACTAAGCCTATTTCTAACTAATCTAAGGGGGCTAACTTCACTATCCCTAGAACTATCATATCCTACCTCCTCCACCGGCCCTCTACCTTCACGTGAAACATCTAACTGGCCTACCTCCCCACCTAACCTATTCCCAGCTCTAGGCCTAACACTAAGTTCCCTCCTGAGCTCAGCAACTAACCCCTCCAGCCTACATATCCTGTCTAAATCCTGCCTTCTCATCCCCTCTAAATCTACAATGCATTCACGCAGCCCACATACAACACATGTATACCCCTCACCTAATACACCACAACCAATGCATACATTCCAACACTCATGCTCACTTTCATCCCCGAACTCCATCACTTATTCAAACAAAGAAAAAACTTAAGTAGTAATTAAAAACAAAAAGAAGAGCAACTTAGCTTTCGCTGATTGTGGAGAACAAAAAAACAAACTGTAGAAAAATCTTAAAATAAATCAACAGACTAAGAGCTCTATGAAACACATGCTACCTGTTCGAAGGTCAGTCGAAGACTGACCTTCGAACAGGTAGCATGTGTTTCATTCCTTTCCATAATGTTTCATCCTCTTTTGCTATAAGGGTTAACTGAAGTTGTCAACAAACAATGCTTTGTTTCAAACTCTTTGTTACATGTTTTCGCAACATTTTTCACTGAATTCTTTCTTTTTTATATATAATCTATCATTTATTAATCATTTTATTTAATTTTTTACTCTTTTAGCATATTTTGAAATTATCTTAGAACTCATTTTTTGTAGGTTTGGCTACAATGCAGTCATCCTTCAATGAACAATAATGCTATTAATTCCAAAAGTTCTTGTCTAGATTTTTTTTATATATATATTTTTTTAATTATTTTTAATTCTTATTTTTCAAACTGTATTTTTTATTTAGTTTCCTGACTATTTTCAACTAATAATTGGATCTATTTTTCCCACTGTTTTTTGGCAGGAATCTTAAACTTGAAAACAATCGTTAATTTCAAGCAATTTGAAATATGGAAACACCATATGAAGATTGTCCGATCAATTGTTCATCCCTTGGTGACCATGAGAAAGTTATTCAATTTTTAGGCGAGCATAATTTAATCCCCTTAACAATCCCTTGAAAGCATTGTGCTAAGCTAGAAAAATTTCAGAGAAGAAAAGGGCATACAAAAAATTACAGGTACAAAATAATATTCAAAATTTAAGTGATTATAGAATTGCTAGGAATGAGTTAAATAAGATTATAAAGAAGAACAAAAGGGTGTCAGAAATTAAATTAGCTCAGGATAGCAACAAAGATCCTAGAAAGTTTTTTAGTTACTATAAAATTAATAAAAAGTCTGGCAGAGTTAAAATAGGACCTATCAAATATGAAGGGGTTGTGAGAGAAACTGATGAGGAAATAGTTGAGGTACTAAATGGTCATTTTGCATCAGTATTTACAAAGGAGAAACTAAATAGTCCTATGTATAGTACTGATGGGTCAGGAAAAGAGGTATTTACTAACATTAGTGTAGATCGGAGGATGATAAAAGGACTAATAGGTGATTTAGATACTACCAAGGCCTCCGGCCCTGATAATATTCATTCTAGGATACTTAAAGAAGGGGTAGAAAGTATCTCAATAGCTCTGGACAAGTTATATACTAGGTCATTGGAATATGGGGAAATACCCAATGATTGGAAGAGAGCGAATGTAGTCCCCATTTTCAAGAAGGGTAGTAAAGAGGATCCAAATAACTTTAGACCGGTTAGCCTAACTCCTGTAGTCTGTAAAATTCTTGAGAAAATAGTTAAAAAAGGGATTTGCCAACATCTAGACAGGGAGGGGTTAATCAGCGATGCTCAGCATGGGTTTAGATCAGGTAGATCATGTTTGACTAACTTACTAGACTTTCTGGAGTTTGTAACAGATCAAGTAGATAAGGGAGAGAATGTAGATATAATTTACTTAGATTTTAGTAAAGCATTTGATAAGGTACCACACAGGAGACTAGTTCATAAATTAAAAATGATTGGGATATGTGGGGGTGTTTCAAATTGGATAGCTGAGTGGCTAAAAGACAGGAAGCAAAGGGTAGTGCTAAATGGTGTAAAGTCAGAGTGGAGGGATGTTATCAGTGGGGTTCCTCAGGGATCAGTTCTCGGTCCATTATTATTTGTCATCTATATAAACGATCTTGGGGAGGCAGTTAATAATAAAGTGTCAATTTTTGCGGATGATACCAAATTAGCAGCTGTAGTTAAAGATATTGATGATAATTTTAAAGTGCAGGGGGACTTAAATAAATTGTTATCCTGGGCACATAAGTGGCAAATGACTTTCAACCTTGATAAGTGCAAAGTTATTAACATGGGAAAAGATAATAGAGAATTTAACTACGAAATGGATGGGCATTGGCTGAGCTCGGTAGAGGATGAGAAAGATCTAGGAGTAGTAATAGATAAGTCATTAAGGTTTTCTAAGCAGTGTATTGAAGCAAGAAATAGGGCAAATAGAGTGCTGGGTTTTATTAAGAGAAATGTCAGTTACAAACGTAAGGAGGTTATTCTTAAACTCTATAACTCTTATGTTAGGCCACATCTAGAGTACTGTATACAGGCATGGTCCCCACATTTTAGACACGATATTAACCTTCTTGAGTCAGTGCAACGGAGGGCAACAAAGATTATTCCTTCCCTGAGGCACCTTGAATATGAAGATAGACTGAGGGTATTAAATATGTTCTCGTTCGAAAGGAGGTGTGTGAGAGGGGATATGATTGAGCTCTTTAAAGTTTTTTCCGGGATAGATAAATTGGATGTTAGCAAGTTTTTTGAGTTAGATGATGGAAATCGGACAAGAGGTCACCACTTGAAAATTAAAAAGCAAGGGTGTAGGTTGGATTTAAGAAAATATTTTTTCACCAATAGAGTGGTAGACTTCTGGAACAAATTGCCGCAGAGGATAGTAGGTAGTCCAAATCTAAATGTATTTAAGAGTAGGTTGGATAGGTTTATGGGAAGGGAAGGTTGTGATGGTTCCTAAGTTTTGTATATATTAATATTGTTTGTATATCTATAGCTGCATGATTTAGTTCTTGACAAGCCTTGATTGGTGATACCCTTGTTTCTGGATGCAGTTTTCCTGGGAGTGTGGGTGCCTTAAAAAAGAGGCCGTTTGACTCGGATGACCTATGATGAGCCCTTGTGGCTTTTGTCATCTGTTATATTATATTGTGGGGACTTTGATTTTGTCTTCCCCTGGTGATGGTGCTTTTTGTGGGTGGGTTTTGACAGAGGCGGATGACCTTTGATAGGCCCTTGTGGCTTTTGTCATCTGTATAATTGTTATGTTATGTTAGCCCCTAGAAATATGTGATTTAACATTTAAGTGTAACAAATATACAGGTGGCGAAAACAGCGAGGCAAATCTTGCAATTCTAGCTTATTTTGAGTGTGGTCTCATTGTTGGGGATGGTTCGGGGGGGAGGGCCTACGGTGACTCTGAGATTTCAATCATTTGAGGGGTTCTGGGGGCACAACCCCCCAGTATATAATGAGAAATCGCCATAAACTTCATCCACATGGATTTCAGCTCAGAAAAAGTAATCCAAATTAAGCTAGGACTCAAATCTTGCTATACTCTACAAAACGATACCACCCCTTCCTCGGTGCTATTGCGAATCTATACCAGCCAGAATAATATAAGTAACATTCATTTTTGTTGCTTTGGTTTTTATTTTGCATTTTTATCCTTTTAGTTTTCCCTAAGTAATAATTTCAAACAAAAATGGCGCCAACTGATTTTAAATGTGACGTAACCAACATATTATTACGTGCCTTGAACTAAACCAAAACACACACTCAGGATTCTATCCATTTTGGGTCAAGGAGAAAAAAAACAAAAATCGCACGGAGCAGCTCATCTTCAACTTTAGCAAAGTTATTTTTAGTTACTTTTGAAATGATGGGCTGTGCCTTATGACGTCTGAAACCTAAATTATAGCCCAGAAACAGCTCACCCTACAGCGCGCCCCTAAATGAAGTATTACCAAATACACTGTTTTGAGGGCGCTGCCGATCTTCATGTTTACCGCAGTTTTTAAGGTAATTATGTAGAGTATCTCTAGATCTAAGTCTTAGCTTATTTTGGATTATTTTTCCTAGCTACTTTTTCTGAGCTGAAATCTATGTGGACAAAGTTTATGGTGATTTCCAATTATACTGGAGGTGTTGTTCTGGGAGATTGTTTGGATGGGAAAGTGTTGGAGTTCTTGCAAGTGATAACGAGTGTAGGAGAGCCAAAGTACGATGTAGTGAAGAAGAGATTGATTGGGCAGGTGAAACGAATGAAAGAGAGTGTGAAGTATAAAAGGGTAAATGAATTTGAGAAGGCTCGAATGGGGAAGAGTGAAAGTGTGAATATGTATGCACATAGGCTTGAGAGTATGGCGAGAAAGAAGTATGGTGATGATGATGTAAATGAATGTAAACCACTGATGAGAAGGTTTTTGGACACAATCCCGCGAAAGGTGAGTGAATGTCTGAGTGGAAAGAGAAAGGAGAGAATGAGACTGACTGGGAGGATGTGTTGGAACTGTTAGAAGATGGACGATTTGATGATGAAAGCGATCTAGAAGAGGATGGATGGTACAGTGTGAAGGTTGGGGGTAAGAAGCCCAGGAGCTTTCATCCAGCCCAGCAGTTTGTCAGCTACAGGGATGCCATGAAGGCTGCACCAGCTGGAGTGATGTCGAACTTCCTGGGCCGGCAGAATGGATGAGTAAATGGAAGGGGGCAGATGAATTTCAAGCATGGGAACGGATATATGAGAGAGAAACCGAGGTATGTCCCAGCAAACGAGAGACCGAATGGTGGGAGAAAGATTGTGGAATGTCGTCGGTGTGGAAGGAAAGGTCATATGTTGGCAGAATGTAGGTGGACATCTGGTGCATGTTTTGGGTGTGGTAAGAACGGGCATATGATAAAGGGTTGCCAGGAAAGTGTGAAAGAGTGCTTCGAGTGTAAAGAAATAGGCCATTTAAAAAAAGATTGTCCGAGGTTAAATGGTGGAGCAACTGCTGGGGAAGGTATGAAATATGCATGTGGTAATTGTGGAAAGGCTGGTATTATGCAAGGATGTGTCGTGACCAGGGGAATGTATGTAGCTATTGTGTGATGGAAGGACATTTGAGTGAAAAGTGTTGGTTAGACTGAGAGCGCAAGGTGTGAATGGAAAGTCTGAAGCGGGAAACTGAATTGTAAGAGGGTACCTGCTGAAGTATCCTCTGGGTGCATGAGTGTGAGTAATGTGTTGGTAAGTCTGTCTAGTGTGAAAGTGCTTTCTGGTAGGAGTATGAGTGTCTGAGTGTGAAGGTGGAATTGAATGGAATTGAGTGTTTGGCTTTAATAGATTCTGGATGCAAGGCAAGCTTGGTGTATAAAGATGTGTATGACAAGGTTAGCAAGAAAGCCCTCCTGTCTGAGTGTAAGGGTAGTTTGGTAGGTATTGATAATAGAAGAGTGCCTGTGATTGGAATGATAAGGTCACCTGTTCGAATGCATGGTATGTTGATGAATGAATGTGAATTCTCTGTGATTGATAAGGTGAGTAGTGAGTATGGTGTGATTTGGGGGTATGATTTCATGAAAATGAATCGTATGGTTATGCATCCTGCGAGTGATCAGATTGAGAGAAAGATTGTTAAAAATGGGGTGTATAAGTTGTATGAAGGGAAAGATGGTAGCGTTTTGAGGAGTGTGTTTACTGGTATTGAGGTGACTGCTATGGAGAATGTAAAGCTTGTGAAGGGTGAAAGGGTGTCTGTTAGAGTGAGTTGGAGTAAGGATGTGTGTTATTAGGTAAGGCGTGTTGCCTGTGTGTTTGATGGCTTGATGAGAATGAATGATCCTTTTGTATGTGTGCAGGCGGACCCCAGTGTGAAAGGGCAGGTGAGGGGAATCCAAGTCGGAGATGTACTGGGTCACCTCTCCACTGTCAATGAGGTAGGTATGGATGATAGTGCGGATGTCAGGGTGAATGTTGCAGGTGAAAAGACGTGTGAATGGACATATAATGAAGTGAAGAGCATGGTGGAATTGGATGGATGTTTAACTGAGTATGAAAGGGAGGATGTGTATCGAATGATATTTGAATGAAAGGAAGCCCTCAGTGAGGGTGATCTGGATTTCGGGGTTGCAAAACTTCCGGAATTCAAGATTGTTCTGAAGGAGGACTCCCCAATCTATCAGCAGCCGAGGCATTTTCCACGTGCGGTTGCTGATGAGATTGAGCAGCAGTGTGTAGAATTAGAGCAATTAGGGATGATTGAAGAGAGCGAGAGTGCATGGAATAGTCCAATTGTGCCTGTATGTAAGCTGGGTGTGTGAATTATCGAAAGGTGAATGAAAGGACTGTGAAAGAAAGATTTCCGATGTGTGTGGTATCTGAGTGTGTGAATAGTATGCATGGGATGGAGTGGTTTACGAAGCTGGATCTGGTACGGGGGTATTACCAGATGCCCATTGCTGAGGAGAGCCGGCCAGTAACTGCCTTCTCTTCCACAAAGAGGCATTACCAGTTCCGGAACCTCAACTTTGGGTTGGCTAATGCTCCCGGAGCCTTCCAGCGGGCAATGAATGCTGTGTTGAGTAAGTTTGCAAGTAAGAGTGTGATTGCATTTATAGATGATATTTTGATTATGACTGAGACCTTTGAGGAGCATATGAGATTGGTGAATGATGTGTTGAGAACGTTGGAGAGTGTTGGTGTGAAGGTGAAAGTGGCGAAGTGTAAATGGTTTGCGAAAGAAGTGGAATTCCTTGGGCATATAGTGAGTGAGAATGGGTTGCGAAAGTATGTTGAGAAGGTGCGAATGTTTCCGAAACCGGTGACTGTGAAGCAACTGAAGTCATTTGGGGGCTTGATTGAGTTCCAGCGAAAGTTTATACGTGATTGTTCTGGTGTGAGTAAGCCTCTGACTGAGTGGATGGGCAAGAAAGGTAGTATGGTTGTCAAGTGGAATGATAAGATGAATGAGGCGTATGAGAGACAAAGAGGCAGCGGCTGAAGATGTTGAATCGGCTTAACCAGATTATAGTGTGAATGCTAAAATGCTTGAATTGTATACAGATGCAAGAGCAGCGTTTGAATTGCAAATAGCTCCGCAGTCACTATGTCTACCTCTGGGGGCAGCTGCCAGGTTTGCAGATGGTGGAGCGGGGGACATAAATGGCAGGTGCAGTGAAAGGGGGGGATGGAGAGCGGGAACCGTCAGTGTATACCTGGAGCTGGTGATGGTAGCAGGAGTGTTGGAGGTGGGCGAACAGAGCTGCAGCCATAGGGCCAGCTGAGTGCTTGGGAGGGAGGTTGGGTATGGTGAGAGCAAACATGGAGGTGAGGTCTGTCCAGGGGGGCTCTAGGAGTATATTTTTGCCGGCAGGGGTTGGGGCAGACATAGCATGCTGTAGGCGAGCAGTGCTCGGACAAGTAGAGGCTGTCGTGCACCAGGAAGCCAGGTTGGGGCCTGTGAGTCTACTCTAGATGTGGAGTAGATGGCTGCAAGGGGGTGGGGAGGTGGTAAGGTCTGGATGTGATGGTACTGGTGGCACAAGGCCTCTCGTCTCTGGAGGTGTAGGGGAAGGAGGCCTCATTGCACCCATGGGTATCCTCAGGGCCGAGTGCTGGATGATGTCCAGTTTGCGGAGCACTGTGGGGGGTGCAGAGCCATAGAGGCTACTCCCGTAAGATAGTTTGGATCAGATGGCTACCTGGTAATAGTGGAGGAGAAGGTCGTGGCTGGCCCCGAATCGGACTCCTACCACACTTTTCATGACGTTGAGATGCTTATTGCAGGAGACCCGTAAGTGTTCGATGTGGGGGACCAGGTGAGGCGGGGGGCCATTGAACCAGAGGACAAGGAGGCGATGGGACCTGATGTATGGAACAGGGTGTCCACTGATGGTGATGCTGGGTGGGGTTGTGATCCTCTTAAGGATGAAACACATGGCTGCGCTTTGCGGGGCGCTGATTGAAAGGCCCCAAGCAGTCATCCAGGCAGAGAGTGCATCGGCTGCTTCCTGGAGGTGTAGCTCAGCCAGATCTTGAGTGGCTGCTCTGCTGATTATCGAGATATCATCGGCATAGATAAGGAGGCGAGAGTGGTCTGGGATCCGTAGGTCAGAGAGGAGGATGTTGAACAGAAGAGGGCTGAGGATGGAGCCCTGCGGGACTCCTCTGTGCATGGGAGACTGTGGAGAGAGTGAAGAGCCGATGGCAACACGGAAGGTGTGGCTGAATAGGAATGAGTTGATCCATGCAAGGGGCGGACCAGTTATGCC
Source organism: Ceratothoa steindachneri (assembly GCA_963969495.1). NCBI lineage: Eukaryota > Metazoa > Arthropoda > Malacostraca > Isopoda > Cymothoidae > Ceratothoa > Ceratothoa steindachneri. The sequence goes on from OZ018333.1 coordinate 103,855,201, forward strand.
CATCCTAGCCAACTTATATAAGATGCCTTCATGGGGTGCGGAGTCGAAGGCCCCTTCCAGGTCAATGAACAGGGTGGTCATTACCTCTCTCCTCCAGTAGGTGTCGCAGATGTGGAATGCCATCTGCCCCAGAATGTCCAAGGTGCTGCGGTGTGGATGGAATCCACACTACTCCAGGGGGTTGTGTAGGGTCTTTTCCACGCTTGAGTATGGGGAGTTAGATGGAAGACCTCCAGCTTGATGGGAACGTGCCGGTTTGCTAGCTGGTGTTATATACAGAAAGGAAGGTCTGCTGTATCTGGGAAGGTGCATGGGTAAGGAACTCATACAGTATGATATCAGGGCCAGATGTCTTGCCTGTGGGGAGGATAGACAGAGCCTCATGTAGCTCACCTGGGGTAAATGGCTGGGTGAGTTCAGGAGTGCCAGCAGAAGAGAGGGAGGCTATGAGAAAATCTGCTGAGATTGGGGGGAGCTGTGGGGGTAGGTGGCGGCTGGCTTTGGATACGTAGTAGGCAGCAAGGATGGAAGCTTTCTGTGCGTTAGTGTTGATGAGCATGGTGCCATCACTCAGGGGGAGTTGGTACAGACCTTGCAACCTTCCATGGAGTGTAAGAAGTCCCATGTGCGCTTTGTGGATGATGTTGTGGAGATGAAGGCACAGTGGGAACTCCAGGGATTTCGTTGGGACCTGAGGATTGTTCGGGAGCAAGCAGCATTGAGCTTTCAGTACTCGGCCCCTAGTTGTGGAGTTGGGCATTTCTGCCAACGGTTCCATGCCTGTCTGAGAGCTTTAACGGCTTGTTCACATTCCTCACTCCACCATGACTTGCCCGGGCGGGTGGATTTGTGTTGTCTGGAGAGCTTGAAGGCTGACCTGCCAGCTGCTTCGAGGGTCGTGGAGATATGTGCTGCAGCTTCATCGAGTCCTTGGGAGGAGTTGTCGGAAGGGTCTGCTAGTACAGCTTGATAGGCATCCCAGCCTGTTGGGGAGAATCTCCAGTGTGGTAGGCAGCCTGGGTTGGTTGTGGGAGTGGTGTTGGTGACAGAGGCCAGGAGAGGAAGGTGGTCACTACCCATATACAGTCCGGCGGATAGAGTGAATGGCTGCAATGATGGATCTCTGAAGAGATTGAGGACCGATGAGTCACCTGTATGACCATGATAACGTGTGGGCAGACCAAGGGGGCAGAGGAGTGAAAACTGAGGTGAGGAGAGGATGAGTTGGAATAGTGCTCTTCCTGAGGTGTTGGTGAGGTGTATCAGAAGAGCAGGTTTCCAGCACCTGTGGTGGGCATTGAAGTCACTCATGAGGATGACAGGGGGTGGGAGGTGGGAGAGGTAGTGGCATAGCTCCTGATAGGTGGCAGCTCCATCAGCATTGTAGCACACAGCCAGGGAGACCCATCCCCTGTCTGTGGCGACCCTGACAGCAGTGATTTCCAAGTTGCCTTGGGGCCAGTGTGGGAGGTTGAGAGGGGAGGAGACATATGTGTCTTGGAGCGCCAGGAGGACGCCTCCTCCCCATCCTAGTTGCCCGTATTTCCAGAGAATTGTGTAGCCCAGCAGGTGGAAGGAGAGGCGAGAGCCAGGTTTCTATGAGGCCAATTATAGAGGGGGATGAGGTGGTAAGGTAGTGCTTGAATTCCAGGGTTTTCTTTAAAATGGACCTGGCATTCCACAGCAAGAGAGTGAGAGCCATTATGCGAGGAGTGTGGTGAGGACATTGGAGAAGGTTAGCCACAGAGAGGAGATTATTTCGATTATTGATTTGCCTTGTTGGTAGAGGGTGTATGCGTCCATGATAATGGAGAGAATCTGTCCGATCACTTGTTCCTTAGGTGAGGGGGATGGCACGGGTTGTGATGAGGGTTGATGATTGGGTGTGCTCGGAGGGGGAGGGTGGATACGGGGGGTCTGAGGGGTGGGGCAGTTATTGGTGATAGGTAGGGAAGGAGGAGGGTGTTGGATCACTGCTGTGGCTACATTGTTTGGTTCCTCCTGGTGTGTTGGGGAAGAGTGGTCCTTGGGTGGGGCATTTGGGGCAGAGGGATTGGAGCGGTGGCGGTGATGGCCCAGACGTGGAGGATCAGGGTGGACAAGAGGGGTAGGGGTGGTGCTGCCTCTTGGGAGGGAGTCTCCTCCTGTTCTGGGTCCTGTAGAGTTGCGAAGCTGTTATGGTTGACAACATTCGCATAGGTTAGCAAGGGTTGGACAGGGTTGGAGGGTGCTGGGGCCCTAGGTGGTGGAGCGGGGAGTGTTGGGGAGGGCTTAGGGAAAGGTAGGGCATGGAGTTGCTTATTGATCTGAAGGAGGGCTTGTTTTTCCTCTGTCAGCCGTACGTATAGGTCATGGGCACACTTGCTATGGGGGCAGTTTGCTGATCTGGGGCTGTGGGGGCCACCACACTGGAAGCAGTGGTAGGGTTTTATGCAAGGGTTGCCAGTGTCTATATGCTTGTGAGGGTGAGGGCCGCTTCTGCAGCCCTCACAAGAGTCCTAAAGGTTCCTTTGATTTCCTCTAGGCTGATATCTTCGGAGAGGGGTCCGACCTTGGCATATTGATGGTGGGAAGTGCCTTCCATCTCTGCTTGGCGGCACGTGACTTCCCATTCCCCAAGGGTGAAGGCTGGTTGTAGCAAGAGTGGCACTTTATTTAGTGTGTGTTCCCACACTGCTACATACAACTAGGGATGAGCCATTGCCGAGACATACTTGTCCAGGGGAGAATCATGTAGGGCAGGACACACGGGAGGGGTTAGCAAAAACTCGGAGACCATTTTTGACTCGGAGGAGGAAAGAGATCATCCTCGGTTCTTTTGCCTGTTGTGGGGGCTCATCGTTGGTCCTTTGGGCTTTCCCATTGGGCTGTGGGGGTGAGGTGGCTCCTCTTTTCGAAGCGGTAGTGGGGGCTGGAAGGGAAGTGAAGGCAGAAGCCATGTCCTCGTCCATGGCAGGCAACGTTGTTCTCTTGAAAGACTCAATTAAAACGTGCTTTAGACCAAACTTTTTTACATTTCACGGATCTAGCTGTAGCTACTTTCAAATACTTTTATATTGTTAAAAACCGCGGTCTTTTCTTGTTGAACAGGTAAACATGTAGATTATCGGCTCGGCCTGAAAAAAAAATTTGGGGTCAATATTATCGTTCACCCGTGTTTGAATATTCATGTGCGTTTGAGTTTTGTTCGAATGCTAGGTGTGGCCATTTTTTTTTTTTAAATCTCAAAATTAAACCCACCGAAAATGCTGTTAACGTAGGCCATTTTAGTTACCAAAGTGCCCGAAAATAACTAAACGAAACACTTTGTTTCCCGTACTTAAATGCTGTAGTTATACTTCCAAAATAGCGAAGAGGAAAGCCTATTTATTTTGCGCGTCTGTGCCCTATTCGAAATCTAGCTGACTTGAATCACATTTTATTTTCGATCATCTAAATTCAAAGTTAGGCTTCACATCTAATGCTTGGCCACAAATGTTGCATTCACTTTTAATTCGCACTAAATTATACACATCCAAAGAGGTGTTTAATTTATCTTTATCAGAAACTAGGGTTAATAATTCCACAATAGCCGACGGACAAAATTCACGATTCTATGATTATTTTCAAACTGCGTAAAAAGGGAATATTTGACACCCAAACTGCTAAAAAACAAGTAGTTCCTTGAAATGATCTAGCCAATTACATTTAAATGTATAAAAGAAGGTAACAAAATAGTAAAATGGGGAAAAATATATTGAAAAATAAAAATGACTCCGAATGAGGATAATAAAAAGCTATTTAGTAGGAAAGAAAAATTGATATCAAGCATTTCTGACATCATACCCCCCCCCCCCCACCCCTATTATAATTCGCAAAACGATTACAGACGCTGACATGATGTAGTTAAAGCATTCACCTCTGTAAACTGCAGAACATTATAACAATTAGGATTATATACTGGGGGGCTGTGCCCCCCAGACCCCCCCAATTTAATGAAACTCAGGATCATCGTAGTGTGGTCCCCCCCCTTGTGCTTACCCCCACACGAGCCGTCCCCTTAAATGTACTCCAAAAACGTGAAACATTTTGGAAAACGGACGAAAAAACTACGGTTTATCGGCCGGGATCGGCCGGGCCAATAATCAACATATTTACCGTAGAGCGAGTTCAGTTCATCTTTAAACTATGCTCCACGCGGTTTTCCCCAATCTACAATGTATAGGCGATTCGTACAATATATCAAGAAACTTTTATCTCCAATAGGCAGTTTTTGATCTTCAAGCGATTAGGTCAGTCCTTCTTTGTTTGTAAACAGAATGTAAATGTCGTTAGACCTCTAGTTTTGCTACTTCCATCTTTCACATCAGACACATAGACCTCACCCTCACCCCTGAATACTATCTAAAGCAATAATATTTTCTTCCAAAAATGAATGATATGAAATATGCATACCATATTTTAATTCAGAAAAAGATTCTCATCAAAACATACATAATATGATACATGATACGTTGAATGCTGTACAAGTCTAATTCAATTGAACAGAATGCCTTGTAAATAAACTTGCAGAAGTAAGAAGTAAGTAAGTAATATAATATGTTGCGATTCAGTGGTGTATATAGGGATTTGATATCTTGAATAACATGAAAACAAATATTCCTGCAATTCTTTTGTGTACTCTGGTATATTTGATAGAGTGTCAAATAAAACAATAAAATAAGTAAGACACTTTTTTAGGGAATGCCTATCTATGTTAAAAAAATATATTACAATATATGAAATCCAGATATTACATATTGGACAAATATACTAGCCAAAATTCATATTGATAAGTTCTATCAGTTTGATACAGCAACAATAAAAATAATTATTAAGACGCTTTAATACAGAATACTTATTGATGATGACTAGAAAAAAATACAAAATGTGAAACCGAGATATTATATTTTGCAAATATAGCAATAAAAGTTTATATGGATACATTTTATCAGTCGGACACAGCAACAATATAAGTACTGATAAACACAGTTTAATTCAGAATAAACGTTAACATAATTTCACGGATGACAAAAGCCACAAGGGTCTATCAAAGGTCACCCGCATCCGTCAATACCCGCCCACAAAATGTTTCCAGCCATCATTAGAATCAATTATTTTACCTAATACTAATGTAGACCTAGCAATATTTTATTTTAAGTAAGAAATATTAGTATGGTATAACGATACTTCTGTGCTTATACTTATCCAGGAATCCAATCTTAGTCTCGCCATAAACACTTTGATAGAGGCGAGACTTATATCAATTATAGGATTTGAGATTGAGCAGTTCCTGTTTTTTCATCGTAAAATACAACAACATCACAATTTTTTTTATTTTAAGTAACTTCTTATACTTTGCTTGACTAAGGCTTGAGTTAATATTTGTCTATATTTTTATGGGTCTATATTTAACCGTTTTATGAACTGTTTTTGCCATTCGAAAAAAGGAATGTGTCCCTCGTTTATAGCCCTCTCTACGGAGCTCGGGATAACTTTTAAATTGTTTACGCTTCGCCCCCCCTCCTACCTTAGCTACCCTACTAATGCCATTCCAATTAACGATGTGGCTACCATAGGTGGGCGTTATCGCGATAACGATAGCGGGTTATCGGTTATCCGATATTTTTTTCGCGTTATCGATTCATCGGTATCGCCGATACTTTGGGTTCCAAACTAGCGATAATCGATAATTTCAGTTTTTTGTTCCAGTTAAGCACAGGGGCGAGCCGTGCGTGCCTTGTGGCGAAATTGTTAGGTCCGAGCTGGGAGGAGGATCCTCAAAACCTGTGAGGGGATAAGGAGAACCTCACTATGTAAGAAACTAAGAAACAGTATTCAAATATTCTTATATTTTATTATAAAATAACGCTATATATAGTCGATAATCAATGTTGTATTATAATTTTAGATTTATCGAATCAGCGGCATTTGCTAAACTATTTCGGAATTCCTACTTTACTTTTCTTAGTAGAGGACTAGGAGCACCGCTGACGAAGGAAGCAGCCTAACCCGGAAGTCTTGTGGTGAATTTCAATTCGCCCCATATAAAGAGATATTATATTTTCATATGGAGAATTGGTAACTAAATGAGGGCTTAAGAACCTCCCTGCTCCCGTCCCTCGACCAGCATGGGAACCTGCCTCGGATGTCTGCCATTCATGAATTTCGTCTTAACTCTGCTGACCCCTTGGACTGACATAATCAAGGGTTTATGTGGAAAGTGGTTTGAAGAATAGCCCAGAGTGGAAGCATAGGTCATAAATTTTCCCGAAACTGGGACTTAAGTGGAGCCTTCTGGTGGAGGAGGAATCCTCACACCAGAGGGACCGACCAGAATCATAGAGAGAAGTAGCCCCCATCTCTTTGTATACTGGAAACGGTTATGGCGCAAGTACCCAAAGTGCGGTGTCAAAAAGGAAGCGGGAGTTGATTCGGCCGCTAATTCCATCAAGCTCATCATGAGTGATCCCTTTCGAGGTTCCCATTCGGGATTCATCCCATCTCTCCATCATCATCCATTATCCATGAAGCATCTGAGCGGGGGACCAACAGTGAAATGGACGACGGGAGCGTTCATTCCAGATATTCTGACCACACTTCCCTAAACAAATACCGCTTTTACACCTTTCTACACCCCTCATTCACAAAATACAAATTAAATACACTTTGTTTTCAGAGAAAGGAAGACAAATTCAAGAGGAAAGCAAGAAGGAACCTAAGAATACCATGGAGGCCATAACTAAGAGGTTCCCCCTCAGGACCATTTGAGGATCGAAGATCCCGGACAAAAGTAAACCATTCGAAACCCTCTACGTCGGACTAAAGGTTGCTCTGGGGGAACTAATCGAGGTTTCAACAGGATTCATCGCTATCTCCGCCGAAGCTAGAGATGTCGACCGGCCTCTATCGGAAGAGAAAGAAAACATTCAAGACCACCGAAAGAGAATGGCCTGATACGACGATAAATAAAAAAAGAAGGAAGAAGAGCAGAAGAAGGCAAATGAAATGTCCTACGCGAGCGCCGCCGCCAAAAGAGGCGAAGCAGCGAGGACATAAACACCCAAATTTAGCATCTCGAGCAACTTAAGTGCGAAGATTCTTATTTGCATTAGACATACAAATGTAGCTAATACAGTGAAGCCTGGCTGCTATACTGAAGTGCTGAATGCCTTAATGAAGGATAACAACCTGCCTTCCGTAAAAATGCCCGACAACCCAGAATGCTAGAAAACATTCAAGGAAACCGTGATCAGAAGTAACCAAAATGTTAAATCTGGCCTCGAAACAGCAGTTCAAGCTTCCTCATCGGAGGAATCTGAAGAGGGGGAAGAAAAGGAACAAGAAGAAGACAGGGAAGAATCCATCTCTTCGGACAGTGACGCGGGCCCATGTACTCGTACACGAGCGACAAAGAATAAATCAAAAACTCCGGCGGAGCGAACCCCAGAAAGGACCCGAATAATGAAAAATCACTAATTCTCGACTACAAATTTACCGATTAAGACCTACTTAAACCAAACAAGACTTCAAGATAGAAGAAACAAAAAACACAAATTACACTCATTACAGAATAAATTAAAACAATGACCATTTTAACTAATTTATTGCAATAACAACAGCAAATACAACAATGGAAACTCACAACAAAAAAATAATGAAGGCGATAGGCCTGAGCACCATACGCCTGGCATCTCTTTGCAAATTTCTCACATTACTTTCTCTTTTCACCCCTTTTATTTCCGTCTATCTCCCACACACCCTTTTTTTCCTACACACACATAGACACTTACTCATCCGTAATCCTGATTTTTTTGTTTTTCGAAATTTCGGTATTTTTAAGTCGCTAAGGATCCGAAAACATTAGCCTTAAAGCAATGATTCAAACGGCAATCGATTCGTCTTTCCAAGCTCTACCAAAGTGTCGAGGTGGTTTACGATATCATTTATGGTTTTTTAAAAAAATCAGCAAAATCAAAAAATCGGTATTTTTGTGTTTTGGGGGAAAATTTTAGAAAAGTAGTCTCAAAATAATAATCTTTACCAATTTTGTAAAATACTATCACTAAAATTTAGTTTTTAGTCTTGTTTACATAATCCATATTGCAGAATTTAAAAATATGAGAATACTTTGGATCCATAGCGATTTTAAAATACTCCCTAAAATGCCGATATTTTTCGTGTTTTTTCAAATCATTTTAGTTTCTCTCAGAAAAATTCACAAGACAAATTCAATTTGTATTTCAATTCTCTCTACGTGTGTACAAATACCATCTCTCTAGCTATAATATTATGAAAGTTAGTATTTTTACCGAAATCATCCTCTTAAAAAAGTATCCACGTTAAACGCATTCAAAATACATAAAACGTACTTACATATTAATAGATTAAATAGCCAGAGCTGAGTGTGCTATTGGAATAGTCATGTAATCAACTAAAACACGAATGAGGTAATGAATGTACATGCAATTAACACCAGTGACAGTTGGCAACTAACTAAGAACTTAAGAGCTACTACTCGTCACATTCGCTGTTTCAAACGCCTACGAGACTTGTTCAAAACTTGTATGACTTCTACATTGCGAGTATAGTCTACTTTATTTTGCAGGATAAACATGACACAGCAGTAGGATTGCCAGATGTATTTAAATACAAATCAGGACACCCTTTAAAATTTGAACACAATAACACCCCCTATAACCTAAGCATAAGTAAAAAAATAACTCAATGTTTTAAAATTGGAAAATACATGGTACAATAGAAAATTAAATATAAAAATAGAAGATAATTAGTATATTTTAATATAATCCCTTTTTTAGTTATATTTTGCTGATGATGCTTACTTTAATAAAGCTTTATCTTCTACATTTTTTGTTTAAACTCTGTACAGTTAAAATCAAAGCTCCATTTACATCATAAAATCGTATCTATGGTGGTTACATCTAACTTATTTCTTTCTTAAGTCCACTGGGAATTCATTAAAGTGAAGACCCGTTCAACATTCGCATTATGAGAAGGCATACTGAACAGGTACTGACAGAGAGTTAATAATTCTGAATATTGCTCTTCAAATTTTTTTTCAGTAAACACAAAAGACCATCTTTCATGACACAATTTGCTTTCCCACTCCTCACGATCATGTTGAATCTCTTGATCAACAGCTTTGTTAAGGATTGTCCACTGCTCGAAGAGAGCATTATTATCAATTTTAATTCCTTTAGTTTTTAGAGCTATGCATGTTGCTTCTAACTGCGACCAGGCTGGTAGATTATTTAGCAGCATCCATGTAAAGTAGTGAAACTCTTGCAGAACTAAAATCCATTTTATGGGATATTGATAACACATAGCATAGTAATTGTCTACATCTAGTCTAAAATTAGTTTCAAGTTGACAGAGAGTAGAATGAATATTTCGTTATGTCTTGTTTTTCATTATCTTATTGCTAGGAACATATTGACGGGTGCGTATAAGATTTAAATAGGCTCCACTTCATGGCTAATTAAAAAAGTGGAAGAGAATTTTAGGGGGCTTTACTTCTGAGTTAAAGTATCATTTTAGTAATTCAAATAAGCTAAAAATTCGATCAACTGCATTTGTTAGAGAGAGGCAACGTTTTCTTGAATGTGTAAGAACTGATGAATATTGAGCTCCAAGGAATAAACTAAACTCTTTTAATTGTTTTGTTCTAACAGAATAAATACTGAAGTAAGAGAACAACTTCATGACAATTGACTTCAATACCAACAAAGAGTGTCAGCTGCTGTTTGTGCAGCATTGTGAACAACGTGAGCTGGACACCAAACTACTTCCTAAGAATTATTTATGCTTTCTCTTAACTTTGTGTAGCCATTATTTGGACCTTTACGCATGCACCCTCCCAAAGTTTCGTTCATATAGCACGAAGGAAGCTCTGATTAACTGGTTATTAACTTATTGGCTAAGTGCACTTATTAGACGGGCCGCGGAGATGACATCGACATGCTCTCACGTCAGAACTCATTAGATAACTGTGAGTGCCCCGGAGCCGGACTCGGAGGCCGCCAAGGCGCCAAAGCAACTGCAACCACGCTGCTTTGAACCATAATGAAAGACGATAAACACGTTCTGTACATAAACTGAACAAGCAAATGACCCGACTCAAATGGGATTATTTATGCTTCAGTCTGTTCCAGACGTTTATTTTATAAAAGAGTGGATATTTTTAATGGTTAAGAGGAATAATTCCGATAAATTTGTAATTGACTAAACATTTTTCATAATTCAGGACATTTAAGCGTCCTATCAGAGTTGATTTAGGATACAGGACAAAATGATGCAAAATCAGGACATGTCCTGAGTTTTCAGGACGTCTGGCAACCCTACATATGAGAGAACGATTTAGAAACAGAACTCATTCACTTTTCATAAAATTTTGAAAATAGCTATAAATTTAATTAATTTAATAATTTAATTAATTGAAAAAATAATTCGGGTATGAAAAATTTCTGAGGTGCCCCTCCTTCCATAGATGCCCTAAGCACGTGCTTACTTTGTTTATTGGGTTAATACACCCCTGCTGAGAGGTGGTTGCCCAGGTACTGGAAGGGTTCCAAATAGTCATGTTGCTCTCCTTCCGCGGAACTTGAAGGAGGGTTGTAAGGTCTTGATGGTCTCGGCTAGTATACAGTTTTGGTTTTCTGCGTCTTCATCTTCTGTGAGCGTTGTTAAATGCACACCCGAGATTCCGACCACAGAGTGAAGTAGCCCTGTCTGTGCCCCCTGGGAGCAGTCATGGCCCTAAGTATTTAAGAGGAAGGGAAGGAGGGGGGGCAAAAGGGTAGCACAAGTTTATTGGACCGAAGAAAATGCTAAGTATTAAAAAGTACTATTTGGGAGAGAGGAGGGTCAATATTACCTTCCACACAAATAAACGCCACATCACGTTACAAAGGGTGGCATAACAACCAGAACCTGGAAAAGGAGGATGACAATGGAGGGAAAGTGCCCCACCAAAACGTTGCTCCAGGCAAATAACTTCTCTTGTAGAAGGCTGCTGCTCGGTTGTCCTTGCTTCCATGCCCATTCACCATGTTCTTCCACCATCATTCCTCGAGGCCAGTCAATGAGGAAAACAACCCCACGAGCAGTCTAAAAAACCCCATAACACTGGTGAAATAACAACAATCAGACCAAATCTGATCGTCTTCCCCTCCAAATCGGCCGAGTCTACGGAGAATGAGTCAATTTGAAAATCCCGCAAGAAGGAAGTTTCAGATTTTCATTTTTTTTGCTCAGCCCAGGAGGGGAGGGCATAGCAATGGAGTCTTTAGTGCTTCTTCCATTTTTGAGTGGTGTATTTTTATTTTTATTTCCTAAAATCTCGAAAATAATATAGATAATATTAATATACAGTGACTCACTTGAAGGAAATTTAATGACTCCATTTTTAACTCTTCCCGAAGGGGCGGAACGCGGCATAAAAACAAGGAACATTGGAGTGCTAACGACGGCTGGTAACTGATTTTGAACTCTTGGCTGATTATTTCGAAATTGTGGAATTTGCCCCCATCCCCCCCTTTAATGGATGCACCCCTATTATTTTGTAAAAAACTAGTAGTATCACAATTCGAAAGCCTATAGCATGAGGTTCAAAGTCCTCTACGATTGCCAGACGTCGTTAGTCCTTCCAATGTTTCTTGTTTTCACGCAAGGCTTCTTAACTTGAGACCCGTAAAAGCCCCGCTTCCGAGTCCCAATTAAATCCATCCTCTTTTCTTCAATAATATAAAATGTCCATAGCAGATTTTAATGGAGAAAAACCCTTCGAAATGGGATGCGATGCCAATTGACGCTGTGACTCCTTTCGGCTCTTTCAGGGTGGGACGGCGGTGGCTGCATTTAGACGGGGATCGAACCCTCAGAGGAATTTATTTAGAGACAATTTATGTAGAGATGTCCCCTCTACAGTTCTCGCTACCCGGCTGGATTTCTGACGTCAAGGCGGGGGTTCCATCCCAGCGAGAGCGGATAAAAACTTGAGCGGAGTTATGAACTAGCCGCCCATTGGGCGGACACACTGATTGATAACCCATCATAAGTCGTGTCACAGCTCCTAATTAATCACGACACCGCTATCATTTCTCTCGACTTCATCCTTTAGGAAACCTTCCCTATGGATTAGTAGCGTTCCCTTTTGGGGCAATCATAGCCACCTGACCCTGACACGGATAGCCTCCCGCTCCCCTCTCCTTCTCCTCGGCTTACCAAGGGTTGCCTCATCGCTGATTAACTCAGTGGAGTTAACATCTGACGGAAGAGTTGACGATGTGTGTGTTTGTGCGTTTGAAGGCCAAAATTGAAAAGACTCGTTGGTCACGTCAAGTCTTTGAACGGCATCGCTTTTAGAATGTGGCGACACTTCTTAACCACCGGTAGGAAAAGGAAAAGTTGCCGATCAAAGGGAGGATTACGGAGATGAAGAAAAAAGAAGAAACCACTGAAGGCAAAAACCGGCTCCCCACCCCCAGGGTGTTGTAGATAGATAAGTATATATATACTGTGAACTGAAATTATTATAAATCTCAGAAACGAATCAATTTACTCAATACAACGAAGTAAAGAGATCAAAGAAGAGCTCAACCAATCGAAAGCCTCAATCATGACGCATCTCCCAAATAACTTCACTTAGGCAATAACGAAGACGCCAAGAAGAATTGTACAGGGAAGCGGGGATAAGTCCCATTAACAAGCATTTAATGATAAGGTTTATCAAGAATTGGCTGACGAAATCACCGAAATGATAAACCAGAACAGAAGAGCCACAAGCAATCCAAGATTTCCATGTTACGCTCGCCTTTTGGCTAACAGAGACGAAGTGACGTTCTTCGCAGGATAAAAAGTGATAAACATCGGAAACTCAAGGTAACGAATATAAAAGAAAGAAAACTACAAATAACAGCATACACCGCAGTATAAATTTAATAAAAAGAATACTATTAAAATAAGTAATATATTAATTATATCATAAAACAACAACAGCAAATGCTCACTACATATACAAAACACATTAAAGATTTTAAGGAAAAATGCTTGATGATAAGGTTAATCAAGAATTGGCTGACGAAATCACCTAAATGATTAACCAGAACAGAAGACCTACAATCCTTTTGGCTAACGGAGACGAAGTGACGTTATACGTAGGATAAAAGGTGATAAACCACGGATAAGAAAAATAATTCTTAGTGCTTAATGAAAATCGCGGAACTCAGAAAATACAGGTAAAAAATCAAAACTACCTACTATGACTCAATAACACCGAGTATGACAACGAAGAAAGAAAAATACAAAAAACAACATAGACTCCAGTTTTGAAATTAAATCGGGAGTAATTTAGGGTCGAGTTCTTTCTCCATTCCTGTTTTTTTTTATCATTGTTTTTGTAATGAAGAACGTCATAAGAGAAACTGATACTGGAATATTTTGATTGGATTACTCAGATGATATTGTTTTAATTGCAGAGGGTTGTGAAGATATGCAAAGAGTAATAGATTGTTTAGATAGGGAGGGAAAACAGATAGGATTAACAATAAATTGTGTGAAAACGGAAATAGTAAAGATAAATATGGAAAACCCGATAGTGTGCAAAATAAATGATCAGGATGTTAATGAAATAGAAAATTTTAAGTGCTTGGGTCTGATTGTATCAAGGGATGATTCTTTAAAAAATGGTTTGAGGAAAGAATTAGGAAAGCTAATCAAGCAGTAGGCATGTTGAAATCTGTGTGGAATAGTAATAATTTCTAAATATACAATAAGATAAAAATTTCTAAAAGTGTAGTGAGACCAATAATTATATATGGATATGAATCGTAGTATAGTACGGCAATCACAGATGCAAAATTTGTGGCTTTTGAAGATAAAACTTGGAGAAGAATATTAGGTAATACAATGGCAGGATAGAGTGACAAATCATAGTGTTAGAGGAATTATGAAAGTACAACCAGGGAACGAATATGTGAGATTGTCGCGATGGAAATGGATGAAGCATATTTCCTGACGAGAGGGACGATATGTGTTGTATGCACCAAAGTTGGAGGCAGCTGGAAGAAAGGGAAGAGGTAGACCGAAGAAAACATGGATAAGGACGATGAAGAGTGAGGCAGGAGATAGTTGGAATGAAGAAGTGAAGTAGATGGCTGAGGATAAGTACTAGTGGAAACAGTTTAGAAAGGCCCTTTGCATCACGTGGGTGCCATAGGAGATTAATTGATTAAAGTAATAAGTTAATTATATCAAAACAACAGCAAACGCTCACTACATATACAAAAAACATTAAAGTTTCAAAACAAAAGGCTTGAACTCGCTTCAAATATAATTTAAACAAGAACAACAAAAGATACACAAAACAAAGAAATAATGAAAGCGATAGAGCTGATCACCTGGCGCCTTGTCTCCCTTTGCTACACTACCTTCTTTATTCACCACTTTTATTTCGTTCCACCAGACTGAGTCAAACAACGAAAGAGGTCTATATGTCCTGTTTAAATGTTTGGGGCACGAGGACCCTTAGTTTTATTAAGAGGAGTCCACAAGAGTTTTGTAGTCAGTGTTCAGGGGAAAGACTTGACTGTTTGAAAGAAGGTGGGAAAAATTTTAGTTGTAGCCTCGAGATTAGAGGGTAAGAGAGGGAGAGATGCGCTTGAACAGTAGCACGTGAGTAAGAATCGTCATTCTAACCATGAAAGAGAGGCTGTATGTGGTCTGTGTATTGTTAACAGAGCGTCAGCATGGATGAGATGCTTGGCGTTTGACCACTTCTGATCGCCCATAAATTGTTATGAAACCCAGTTCTTCATTCACCAAGAGGGTGAGAAGACTTGTGAGAAAGAAATGCCAGAGCGGGAGCCCTGAGGTCAATAAAAAGGGTGACCTTGTAGCCTCTTATCGTGGGAACAATTTGTTTTACTAAGGAAAAAGCCGCGATTTTAACTGAACACTACCGGAGGCCAGACGGCGTCGGTGGGGTTCGGGGTGAGTCGCACGGTCTGGAGAGATGACCAAAGAAGTCGAAAGGGAAGGGAAGATCTCCGCCCGGACGTCGCAATGGGAACACCCGCTAGCAGGATGGTTTGGCAGGCTAGTTGCTCCCGGGCAACTAGCCTGCACGGGTGTATCTGGGAAGGCATGGGCAACCACTCTAAGTTTGAAATCTTGAGGATCGTACCTTTCTTGCCCAAGCACTTGTAGAGGAATTTGTGGCGATATGTCTTCCGCTCATTTTCATTTGATCTTCGCCTCCTTCTTTACATATTTCTCCTTACAACACCTCTCCATGATACGCCCTCGTGGAAGCGGTGGCCTTGGCGATGGTCGATTTGAATTTGAAGAAAAAGAAAAAAGAAAAAATCTCCGCTGAAAAATACTCACGGTGCCCTTCATTTGGCTACCCAAACGAACAAGAGAAGAGAAGAGCATAAAAGAAGATAACAGCAGACATCTCCTGAAGGCATTGAGGTCAGGAGGCCAATCTCAGAGTGTTGAGGGCGGTAAGGCACACAATCCCACATAAAATTCCGATGTGAATTATGGAATTTAGGAAACGAACCCTCACCTTACATACACCTCCTAACGCTCTTTTCGGGACTCAAACCCTGCCCTGAAGAGAAGGAGCTTTGAGAAGACCAATGGCCTCGGACAGCGCTATGCAAACATTATTATTATTATTAAGACCTACTATTAGGATCTCCACCCCCCAAAGAAGGGCAGGAAACGTTCATACTTGGGTAAAGTTTGTTGAATTGAAAAGCAGTCTAAAGAGGAGACTACTAAGAACATAAGAAAATTCATTGCCTATACGAAACAGCTCCAGCTCCTTTTATACACTTGAAAACTCCAATCAAATCCCCTTGAACTCTTTTCCTGTCTCGCTAATGTAAGACCAATATTTAAAAAGGCAGTAAATCTCTACCTAGTAATTATCGTCCAATTAGTTTAACCTCTGTCCTTTGCAAAATGTTAGAAACACTTATACGCGTCGACCTCGTTACCTAATTGGAATTAAAGAAGCTACTTAGAGACATCCAACACTGCTTTCGTAATAAAGTCTATTGCCTATTGCTTAACGAATATATTAGACTTTTTAATCTCATTTTTAATGAAATTGATGAGAGTAAATCAGTTGACATAATTTACCTCGACTTTCAAAAGACCTTTGATATAGTTCCCCACAAACGTTTATTAACTAAATTAAAAACGCATAGAGTTCAAGACGTCATAACGAGGTGGATAGGAAATTGGTTGAAAGGGGGAAAAACTACAAGATACTTAGAGGCTGATGAATACCGTTGGGACATGGCAGCAACCATAGTAACTGCAGCAATAGTCACAATTTAATTTAAAGAATTAATTCAACTTCCAAAACCTGAATTCAGCAAACACCTCTGTAACGTCACTCGTTCTTTAAGGAAAAGTTTTAGATATTCTATACAATTATAAAAGTTACTGGTGACAGATGTATTTCATATACCAAATAACTTTAGCTTTTTAATATATATTATTTTGTCAGCTTTAGTCTAAAAAATATCTGTACAAATAACCTTTTTTAAGAGAATTTAAATAACTTTCAGGGGTGAAGCTTGTGTCTGATGTGAAAGATGGCGGTAGAAAAACTAGAGCTCTAACAAAGTTTACTGCATATCGCCCATTAGAAGTTGAACTGATATTAATTGTGTATGGAAATTTAGTGTGGAATCTACATCTTGAATAAATTAAAGTTTTGTTACAAGTAAGCCAAATTACATCGAAATCTCGGTAATTGTTAAGTTTATGCCACTCTGAAATTAGGCCGTTCAAACTTTTCAAACCTATATTAGATGATTATATGGGGAGGGAGGGTTATTCTAGACTCATTCCTGTGGATGCAGTTTTTATTGTATTTATGATTGATTTGAATTTTGACGTCTCTTGATGATGATGCTTTTTGTTTTTGACGCATTCCTGGCAATGGTCTAATTGTAGATGCATGATCTGACCTAATCCTATGGATGCATTTTGTAGGTAGGTTTGACAGATGTGGATAAGAACATAAGAAAAGAAGGAGACTGCAAAAGACCATTCATGGCCATGTAGATTGGCGGCTCAGCCAAATAAGTGGATTTTTGTGTGTTTATATTTTGTTCACCCGTGCCTGAATATTTATGCGTGTTTGAGTCCTATTTGAAATATACCTGGCGCCATTTAGATGTATAAAAAAAAGATTCTAAAAAGAGTGAAATGGGGATAAATATATTGACAATTAAAAATGACGGTAAATATGTAGATTATCGGCGCGAATGATGGGATGTACTATTTCGTCTGTGTTCTAAAATGTTTCACATTTTTGGAGTAAATTTAAGGGACGGCTTGGGTGGGGATAAACACAATTTGGGGGACCACACTACGATGATCCTAAGTTTTATTAAATTGGGGGTTCTGGGGGGCACAGACCCCCATATACAATCCTAATTGTTTATAGAATAAACAAAAATTGCGCGAGCTATAATTTGAAAAGGACTCGAACACGCACGAATATTCCGACAAGGGTGAATGATAATATTTACACCCCAAAAATTTTTCCGCCCGGGCCGCTAATCTACATATTTACCAAAATGACTCCAAATGAGGATAATAAAAAGATATTAAGTGAAAAACAAAATAAAAATTCAATTCAGTCATTTCTGATGTCAGACCCCACCCCTACCCCCATTATAATTCACAAAACGATTAAAGACACAGAAATGATTTGGTTAAATCATTTATATCTGTTAATGTTAGAACATTATCCTATAAACAATTAGGATTATATACTGGGCCCCCAGACCCCCTCCCCCATTGATTGAAACTCAGGATCATCATAGGGTGGTACCCCCCATTGTGTTTACCCCCACATAAGCCGTCCGCTTAAATGTACTCCAAAAATGTGAAACATTTTGGAACACTGACAAAATAGTACGTCCCATCGTTCGAGCCACCAATCTACATATTTACCCCCCCACACCCCTGCTATTAATAATCACAGCATGATATCAGTGTTTTAGTTGACAGTTCCATGGTCATATTAATTCTGTTGTGAGCAAGGCATCAGTACTTTAGAGCAAGATTCTTTCTTCTACCCTTCGCCTCTCGCATCCTTTTATGATGACCTTGCTTCTAACTCGTGTTTAGACCAATTATGGAATTTGCATCTTGTGTGTGGAACTCAGGTTATCTCGGTGACCTGAAACTTCTAGAGAGCATTCAGCGTAGGTGGACTAAGCAGATTGAAAGGTTGGAAACTTTGTCTTATAGTGAGAGACTGGAGGCTTTGATATATTAAAACTACGTCATTATAAAAGTTAATTTAAGTAAAGTAAACTTGTAAAATTTATCTGAGTGGTCTTTCGCAAATTATAAATTGTAAATAGCTGGGGGATAGAAAAAAACATTTCAGAGAAACCTGAAATCCCTAATATATAATATATATATATATATATATATATATATATATATATATATATATATATATAAGATAAGATAAAGCCTCTCCATTCACACACACTCACATCATTTGCTCCCCACAACTCTACACACATTTTCATCATTTGTACCAGGATATCTTGACATTAAATCAGCTATTCTGTTCACCAGGCACGTATTCAATCACGCAAATCTTCCAAAGTCCTCGCAATCCTACTATCAGCCCATTTCCTACATTCCAAATACATTAGAGGTTGGTGATCACGAGCCTCGCACCATTCAAATAGGACGTAACACTTTCAAACAATACCTTATCGCAGCCAACTCTCGCTACACAGTCGAATACTTTTGCTTTGCTGCATTCATAGCCTCGGATATATACCCAATTATTCGCCTGACATTCTCTCCATTCAAACCCTGCTGGGTCATTCTATCCGAATTCAACAAGGGACATTTAGTCACCATCACCGATTTTGATGAAAATTGGTATACAGGTTGATTTTGATGAGAGAAAAACAATGAGATACTTCCCAGCCCTCAATTTTGAATAGCTCAAAAGTTATAACCTGCCAAAGTTGAGAAAAATTGTCAAATTTCTTGATACCAGCATTGATAAAAAAATTTTCTCCTTTATTATAGCACATAAAACAATGAATTATGTATTTTTTTTAAGCTTAAGGGTTGCTCTAAACATTTTTAACAACAAAATTAATTTTTGGTAAAAAAGATTTGTTTGACCTTTAAAAAAAATATATTGGTATCAATAAGTTTTTGTGTAATTTTTTTTTTCAATATATATGCCTTTAGACTACAATAGAAGATAAATTTCATTCTGGGTTTTTCATTATATCAGGAGTTATGATCAATTTTGTAACCACTGGTATGGCCATTTTTTTGCTATCTTCACAAATAATTTTTTTTATATGCATCTTTGTCATATTAACAGAGTTACGTCATATTCACAGGTTAGTTATCAATTATTAGATGCCTAAGTATTATATTTGAATGCTTTTAATATATACTCGTATATTAGAATCATTAATTCTATAGATATGTGTTAAATCCTACCTACAAGAAAAAATGAACTTTCAGTAATTTTTATTTAAAATTATAAATATTTTTAAAGCTACCTACCTATGTATTTAATTTGTAATTTGCTATGGTCAATGGTGGCAGAGCTACTACCAACAGTTAAGATACCTGCATAACTGCTGGTATCCCCATCGCCTAAGGGGCCACTCCTGATAGCTCAGCAAAAAAGCCACAGGTCCGACCCAACCTCCCAAAATGAATTTATTCTTTTTATAATAATTTAGGAATCAATTTTTTTCTGCATTATTTCTATTGATTTTAATTGTTCATTTTTAGATAGTTTGTAAGTTCTTCCTGTTGCTGTTACAGGCTCAACAATGCTCAATATGTCATCTAATCGCAATACTAATACATCTGGTTTTCTTGGATATTTAAATGAATTTGATGGTCCTTCTGGTTCTAGGAATGTTATTTTAACAGTCATTTTCTCAACATTGGTATCCAATACACACCCTAAGTACCATTTGTCATCATACTTAGCAGTGACAAATCCTTTTACATCCTCTAATAATATTGCCTCTGTATAGGATATTTTCACTTTCTTGAATTCTGATGCAGATGATATTGTTTTCACTCTTAGTTCATTTTCATTAACTGGCTCAAAACTGTGTAATTTTGGGGTACCAATTATTGCAGAGGCCTGGTCAAATCTTTCTTGCAAATAATTTTTTTCTTCAATGTATTCACTATTTGGGACATATGAAAATTTGATTCCCTTAATGTGTCTTTCAGCAAAATCAAAGAGCTGTTGAGTCATTATCTGATCATTATATGCTCTTTGCAGGCTAGCTTTTGCTGCTAGTCTTTTTACTATGCCCCCTACACCATCGCATGGTCCTTTTCCATGAGATGTAGCAAAGAAATGCCATTCTGTTTCCAATCCAAAATCTGATATGGTGACATAAATTAATAGAGTTTTAAAATTTTTATATTGTGACGCAGCTCCATCAGAAAAATATATAATTTTTGTTATTGGGAATTTGAGTTCTTTTTGAAAAAATTCAATAAGTTTTTTTTTAAATAAATGGACTGCAACAGTGTCATGCTTCAAGCAGTTTGAAATCACAACAAAACTTATGTGTTGTGTTTCCCCAGCTTCTTTGTAGTAGAAAAGAAAGGGATGTAATGTAGCTTGGGAGTTATTCCAGTGGTACCCTTGTGCTGCATCCTGAAGAAGGAATGAGTAATTTTCAGCAAAATCGCATACTACTAAGATTTCACCATCTTTTAGTTCTTCTTTTTTAGTTGAACAAAATTGTGCCTGCTTTTTTGCTATGAAATCATGTTTTTTTAAATTGAGAAGACTTAAGGTAAAAGTGTCTATAAATTCTTCAGTTGTTCTTGAAACAAGCTCTAAAGTTGAGCGATCAGTTGAGAGCCACTGCTTGTAATTTACCTCATCAATCATATTGTCATCCAAAATTTTAGTAACATATAGTTTTAGTTCGTCTATTTTAGAAAAACATTCTGAGCATTCATCAAAATAGCACTCATAAGTTGGAGGGTCATGTAATGAATGATAGACATGTTTTGTAATCATCTAAATGCAGGTCACTGTCTTTTGTCAACTGTGGTAGCCTTGTACCAATAATCATCAGTTTAACATTTTGATGATGTGTGCAAACACACACACTGTGAGTTCCTGCACCACCAGCTAATACACACTCGTTGGGTCTCAGCTCAGCAAATTTTGAAAAGCCAATCTTAGTGTCTGGGTATTTTGTTTTAAATAAATGATAAATTTCTTTTAAATTTCCCAAAATTAAGTATTTTTGTTCATGAGTTTTCTGTCCATCTTTTCTAACACTCTTGAAATCTTTTTTCCCTGGCATAATTCTGCTTACTTCTTCATTTTTATAAAAGTCTTCTACTACTTTAATTGTTTCTGATAGAAATGTACCTTTTCTTTTGCTTGGCAATGACATTATTCCTTCTTCCATTGCTAGTTTTTTAGCTTGTCTGGCCATGTAATTAGTAACATTAAATTCAGATTTAATTTTGGATAAGCTCCAGCTTTTTGGCAAAACAGTTAAGATTTGCAGCTGCTCGGACCTTTTACTAGTAGTTTGAAATTTCTCCTTCAGTTGATTTATCATTTCTTCACCATCTTTACATGATTCTGTTCTAGAAGACTCTGGGTCTTGATCCAAGGGTAATGGATATTTTGTTGCAGAGCCTACAGTTCTGAGTTTACTTGAAATGGATTTTTGAATTTTATTCATTTTATCTGAAATATATTTTTTTACTACATCCATTTTAAATTTCTTGACTGGTGACTCTCCAATAGCTATTAATGATTTATTTAATTCAGTTAATGCTTCTTGTGATTCTTCCTGTTCAGTAATTGGCTCAATTTCCATTCTTTCTTCTGAATGGCTTGGATTCGTATTTTGAGATGAAGAACTATCATCATCAGCTATCTTTTTTCTGCAGTTATCACAGATTTTTTGGTCATTAAAATTTTTTAATTTTGGATATTCTCTTATTAAGTCTTCTGAAATTAGTCTCAGATTTTTCTTTATTAATTTTTTGTGACCTTTGTAAGGATCGCAGCAATACTTAATATTTAAAAAATGCTTTCTCTTCTCATCCATAATAATTTGTTAAAATACAAATAATTGGTAATGCAAATTATTAATTACTTTTTTATCTAAATATTAAACTTTCTGAAAAAAATAAAAAATTTTAAATTAGCTTTCATAGTTTATAAAGTAACACCTAATAGGTAAAATTTATAACATAAAAATAGGTAAAAATTGGCATACCAATGGTTACAAAATTGATCATAACTCCTGATATAATGAAAAACCCAGAATGAAATTTATCCTATATTGTAGTCTAAAGGCATATATATTTATAAAAAAAATTACACAAAAATTTATTGATACCAATATATTTTTTTAAAGGTCAAAAGTTGACCTTTAAGGTCAAAAAAACTTTTTTAGCAAAAATTAATTTTGTTGTTAAAAATGTTTAGAGCAACCCTTAAGCTTTAAAAAAATACATAATTCATTGTTTTATGTGCTATAATAAGGGAGAAATAATTTTTTTTCAAATGCTGGTATCAAGAAATTTGACAATTTTTCTCAACTTTGACAGGTTATAACTTTGCAGCTATTCAAAATTGTGGGCTGGGAAGTGTCTCATTGTTTTTCTCTCATCGAATTCAACCTGTATACCAATTTTCATCAAAATCGGTGATGGTGACTTAAAATTTCCCCCAAAATTGGTTGATTTCATATGGAATGACCCTGCTCTTGAATCAGAAAACCTCCCATATAGTACCCACTTGCATCTGTATACAATTCAAGCATCTTAACATTCACACTATAGTCTGGGTATGCCAATTCAACATCTTCAGCTGCTGCCTCTTTCAGTCTCTCATACACTCAATTCATCTTATCATTCCACTTAACAATTGTACTACCTTTCTTGCCCATCCATTCAGTCAGAGGCTTATTCACACCCAAACAATCTAGTATAAACTTTCACTGAAACTCAATCAATCCCAGAAACGACCAGCTGCTTCACAGTCACTGGTTTCGGAAACATTTACACTTCGGTGACTTTCGTATCCCATTCTCACTCACCATATGCCCAAGGAATTCCACTTCTTTCGTAAACCATTCACAGTTCGCTACTTTCACCTTCACATCAACACTCTCCAACATTCTCAAAAAATCCTTCATCAATCTCATATGCTCCTCAAAAGTCTCAGTCATAATCAAAATATCATCTATAAACACAATCACATTCTTACTCGCAAACTTACTCAACACAACATTCAGTGCCCGCTGGAAGGCACCGGGAGCATTAGCCAACCCAAAGATGAGGTTCTGGAACTGATAATGACTTCCACTCTCATTTTGTGCATGGACACCGGCCCTGGTCCGATGGTTGTCCCGTGCCATTCTTCGATCCCTGGGTGAGCGAGGCATGGCCTTTCTTTTATATTTGTTCAACAGGATCTGGCAAATCATTCACAAACCACAGTTTTTTTTATCTGGAGAAGGCCTATGATACAATATGTCAATACGTGATGGAGTTTCAATCTGAATATTTGTGAGATCATCGATTCGGTGTATGGATGCAGCCAGCCCTCTCCAGCCTAATGCATCAGGAAGACAGTATCGCGCAGGGAAGTGTCCTCACTAGAAGATGTTTTACTTTGACAACCTATTGATATCTTTTGTGCGGCCCAGATGCAATCTCTGGAGCATCGACTCCAAAAGGCATTGAACGGTGTCTCTCGCTATCTTGAAGCGCACAGGCTTCTGTTTTTCCTTAATGAGACTAAGGTAATGCACTTCTGCCCTGACACAGACTTGTCTCTAAATATGGTGTGCCTGGAAGTAGTGGACTAGTACCATTTCCTGGGAAGCTCATTCTTACTTTTTTATTGATCCTTTGTTTTTTCGAAGCTTAACTACGGATGCGAGTTTTCTGCATCTGCAGCCGAGCGTGTATTGTGGAAGGTGGACTAGATCCACCCTACCTGCCTTGCCTGGGAACCGGTGCCTTCCACATACCCCCCATTCATAGCCTACTTTTTGCTGATGGGGAGATGCCACTTGATCTGTGCTGTGTACTGTCCATTATTCATCTGTATGTGCGAGCCCTGTGCTTCGCTCAGGTGCCCACACCTTTCACTGCATCCACAGTTGATCTTGATGGTGCCTATGGTGCTGAGAGATGAGAGTCATACCCTAAGCCCTTTGGGTTTATGACTTAGAAATTCCTTCATTTATATTAATGGAGGGGTATGAAGACACTTCGCCTTAAAGTTAAAAATGCAGTGTATGTTGTAAATTCTTTAGCCTTTAATATACTATTTAAATTGGACAAAACCAAAACATTATTTCCCATTTAAATACAAGTAGCCTAATTAGAAATAATTTTTTGAGGGGGCCTAAATTGTTACCCTCACAATTTAAAAAAATATCAATATTTTAATGCAACTAAAGGTTCTAGTGTTATTTAATAATAATAAAGTACATCTAGGTTGTAATTCCTGAAAAATCCTCCCAATTAATTAAGAATCTATATTAGTCAATGCTTTAATAACATCTGCTTTATTTTATTAGTCTGTTTATTTTTTTACTTTCCCTCTCGAGCCTGTTATGACATCACTATATCTTTTGCAACATCAGTCAATCATTGGCCTCTTCATTCATTGGTATACATTTTTAATTCAATAGTTGATCTTGTGTTTGTTTGGCGATGTCAGGGCACTCCAAAGTTATTGCCATAAAAAAATAAATTCAACATATCAGAAAATTAACAAAAAGAATAGCAATTTTCAGATACTACATCAGGTAAAACTATATTTTGCACAAGATTGATGCCGTTTGAATCGGCCTTTTGTAAAAGCACCTAACACAAATTTGTTATTGCCCGATATTTTTTGGTTGAAGACCAAAAATGACAAATACTGACTGATATGTATAAAAACTGAAGGTTACTGTAAATGGTCTCAGTATGTTTCATATTATAGTTTAAGAATGAGTTTTATAAATATTATAACAAAGATGGGACATTTAAAAGTTTATTACCTCATATTTAGCTTTTTGAAAAGTTAATAGCTCCACATCTCTGGAATCATAAGATAAATGGTACTATTTATCTTTTCTCACTCATATCAATAAACATTAATTTTAATATGTAATGACTCTAAATCAATCTCATCCCAACCATCACCTACAAGAAAACTACCTCCAGCCATCCTCAATTAATCACAAACTCAGTTTTACCCATAGCAGCATAATAGCTTTGCTCTTCCCCCTCCAAATCACAACTTATTAAAACATCAAGTCTCCCCTCCACCCACAGGCCCTTAAACAACCTCCTACTCAATGAGATTAAATGAGCTACCATTCAGAGAAATTACCACACATGTCAGAGAGAGCAATTTTAGCACAACTAAGCTCCATCCACTCAACTATCCTCCAAAAATACAGATACATTAATTAACTCTTGAGGCAATGAATTGAATTTTTGATGAGATTGAAGCAACTTTGCTTTTTATTTGTTATAGGATTTCTTCTGAGGTTACAAAAATGGAAGAAATGAAAAAGGAAGTTATTGAATATCCACTTAATTTTCATCTAGATGATAAAAATGTAAGCATCTCAGGATTTTCTTATATATATTAGCATTCAACATCAATCTTTGATATGCATTTTAGTTAATATACTTTTACCTATCTAATGATTAACTTGTAAATCTTAATTACATAAAGTTACAGAAAGTAAATTACTTATTTTTTTATATTAGGATATTTATAAAGAAACTGCCATCAAAGAAATGAAGGAAGAGTTGTCTGATTCAGATCATGGAAATGAAGTAAAATTGATCACAGGTCAAGAACAAATAGTTGTTGATGGCTCTAATAAATTGCTGTTAAAAGAATGCCCAGTCAAAGAGGTAGTTATAATGAGGTGCTTTTTATAATATTTAGCAATGTTCCCATGGTTGCTTAATCTCTCTACAACCTATTATTGGTTGAAGAGAAACAGTTGAGAGGGTTGAATTTTATCTAGTCCTTTATTGAAAGCCATTTCATGGGAGTTTTTGTTCAAATGCTAGCTGGCTAAGTGGTCTAAGGCACTGCTTTAATTAAGATAAAAGTATTGCTTTCTTCTCAGTGTTATTGGTTTGATCATTATCCCTACCTGAATATTTTATAATTAGGAAAAAGATTTCCATAAAAAAAAAATCATTTATCTATTTCTTTATACATAGTGTGATTATTCTATTTCATCATTCTCTCTCATCCATCCCATAATAATCATGGTGATTTGCTTTCTTTCCCCAGTGCTGATGGGACTCAGTGCATCATCTGGCCCTAGCTTAGCTTCTCCTCCCCCCTTCTGACACCACGTCTTATCCTGCTTTCTCATTCTCCCACAATTTTCTCTAGTCAACCTCCAATTTCACAGGCTGATTGGCTGCCTAGCCAATGGGCCGGAGGAGTGGTCCCAAATGGTGGCTTTGCCAACCCTGTATTCACCCTTTGCAGAGCGGAATACTGCATGGGGTGATTAGCGTTTGAGTCCTGTGAAAACAATAGGGTCACCGTGCCCAATGATGAGGTTTTTCATTTAAATACTCACCCTTTACCTTCCCCTCTACCATTGTCATAGTCGCTCAAAGTAGCCCCTGTCCCCTTGCTTTCTCAGAGGCCTCTCCTAACTTCTCTGACTGGAAAAGAGCACTCTCTCCCCTCCCTCACACCCATGGGGTGCCCTTGGGTGACTCTCTCTTTCCAGCAGCAGTCACCTTCTACTTTCACAGGGGACTGCAAAGAGAGCAGTCACTCAGCCAATAATTGACCACTTCCGATGGATAGGGCTAACCGGCTTATGGGGGCAAAGCATAACAGGGCCCATCGGCCAGTGCTCCCCAATGTCCTGCTTGCAGGCATGACTAGTTTATAAGGGTCAGTGTACCTGCCCCCTCTCTTCTTCTATGGATGCTGGTTTGCTGGCATTGGACAATAAAAAAGGAACCTCAAATGGGATCTGTGGTGTCTTAGGGGGGGGGGGGCAGGGAGGCCCACCCCTTAGATAGTCATAGTCGCAGAGGTGACCTAGCCCCAAGGGGTAAGATCTTCCATGGGGTCAAGCCCGATTCCGCCTCAATGCAAGCTCCTCCTAAGTCAGAAGTGTCTGCTGCGGCTTCCGTGAGTGACCAAGTCAAGATTGGCACATTCTGCCCCAGTGCTCCCGCAGGTGGGGAGTCCTAGACAATCACCAAAATTGAAGAGTGGAGGCTCGATTACGTTGGAGCTGCTCATTCAGAGATTACCTGATATTTCTGAGCCAGCTGGCTTTAAATACTTTCTGGTTATTCACTCCACTAATGGCAGCATGTTGGCCAAGGACAATATCATCCATCAGATGAGAGCACTAGTTAGTGTTATTAGTAGAGAGCCAAAGGTGACCCATTTATTGCACAGGATCCTCTCTGCAAATTTGTAAAATCCCTCCAAGGTGGCCATATTT
Organism: Ceratothoa steindachneri; assembly: GCA_963969495.1. Taxonomy (NCBI): domain Eukaryota; kingdom Metazoa; phylum Arthropoda; class Malacostraca; order Isopoda; family Cymothoidae; genus Ceratothoa; species Ceratothoa steindachneri. Next base: position 103,882,785 of record OZ018333.1, read on the forward strand.
AGTATTGCCCTCTAGACACTTGATGTCACCCTGGTGAGTGTGAGGCTATGCACTCTACCCTGAACCTCATGAAAGAAGTGGTTTATGTGAGGGTACCCATGGATAGACCATAGATGACAGCATGGAGTGACCCAAGGTTGCACATGTGATGAGAAAACAGGGAGGTGCCTCGAGACCCATCCCCTGGATTCTGTTTTGTTCAACTGTGACAAGCTCCCTGAGTTGTTGTGCACTGGTGTATGTCATGCGAAGTCATTTATTCCACTTCTGCAGAGGTGGTACTACTGCCAATTCTTCTTCCATACAAATCACTCCCTTAGATATGCAAAGTCAGGGTTTCCGAAAGTCTGCATGAGTTGCTCCACGGCTAAACATGATAACTCCAAGTTGTATGTGGACAAGTGTATGAATTGTGGATAGCCGCATCCTGCTTTTTTGAAGCAATGTGGTGTACATCTCCCTACGAAGGAAATCTTGTCCATTCAGGCCCAGGATAGTCTCTCATTTTGCCAGGCTAAGGACTTGGTCCTTGCATCCTAGCGCTGCAAGGGATCCTTTATGCTTCAATTTTAAGAAAGACAACCCTCTCCTCCTGGCTCCTCCAGGAATATGAGCACAGTCATTTACGCGTCCATTCTGAACCCTTTTGCAGGTTCTACACACCCTGGCGGCTCTCCTGGTACAGCTGGTGGCACAAGGGGTTCATACCCAACGATGGCTCACCTCCCTTCCCCCAGCATGGCTGTTTCTCCTTAAGGTGAATTGGCTACTTGCCTCTACTGAGTCGTTAGACTCACACAAAGCAACATCCCTGAAGTTGGTCTCGAGGCCATCTTCCGGTGTTGCTAAAGCTGCTTCCAAAAGGAGAACAGCACCAAAGGAGCTTCAGCTCCTATGCCCACACCCAGTGCTAGCCTGCATGACTCAAATATAGTGGATCCTCCAAAGGAGAGACCCCCCCCCCACCTACAAAGCTACCCCATCTGCCTAAGGTTTTGAGGAAAAAGGAGGAAAAGATTCTCATGGTGAGCCCAACCTCCCCCATTATGTCTTCGAAGGCGACTTGGATTGTCCGGCAAACAGCCCCCGGACTCAGAAGTGGACCGCCATTCCTGTGGTAGTCTTCTCTTCGAAGAGGGCCCCTGCATCTCCTTAAAGCTAGGCCCGGAAGGCATATTCCTTTAATGGACATGTTGCGCACTCCCAGCCAAATGGTAGGAGCTGCAGAGGCTCGCCTCCTACCATTTTCTTTTATCTATCTTTTTGCAGGAGATCATGATGGGCAAGTGACCCTTGCCTAGGTTCCCCTGGTATAAGGGTTTTGTGACCCCACATCAACAGGGTGGAGGCCTGGCAGGAGGATACACCATCTATACCCGGCATGATGTTTCCATTCTTCTCTTTGATTTAAAACCTCCTTTCAGGCAGTAGCTGTGCAACTGTATAGGAGGTATACTGTTATTTCTACATACATTCCACTGTCACACAAATTCGATGCGGGGTAATTCCGCCGAGTTGTGGCAAAGTTAGAGAGGCCCGATCTCATGCTCAGGGGTCAGGTCCTTGCTGACCTGATCAATGAGCTGGAGATGGGTATCCTAAATGTGGATGAGTTTACGCTTCACTGTCAGAGAACCGCTTCATTTTGCTGTCTTGATCTATCTCTCTGCTCTCCCCCGTAAGGGGCGCGGCGATTTGACATCCTGGCCGCCGTGCTGACGGGATCCAGCGCTCCGTCCGGCCCCAGCTTAGCTTCTCTTCTTTCCTTCAGATAGCCCGATTTCTCCCCTACCTCGTCGCTTTTCATACAACCTCTCCCACAACTTTCTCTGGTCAGCCTCTAATTTCACAGGGTAGATGATGACCTTCTTCTGGAGCCAACCACCCCGGATCGGGGCTGGGGGGAGGGAAGACATTGTTCCCTAACCCCTCAGCTCCGGTTCGGGATGGGGTTTTTTAACAACCTGCTTCATCCCCACCCATACCTTCCTCACATCCCCTTTCCTCTCCTCTTCACATTCTATCAATTTTACGCCGTGTCCAAGGTGGAGCCGCCATGCCGATGGACTGCCAGGCCACCAGGTGGGAGGGGTGGTCCCGAATGGCGGCGCCTGGCTCTGCCGGGCTAGTAAGCACCTCACGCAGTGCGGGCAACTGCGAGAAAATGGAGGTCCCCCCCCTTGTGCTTGCGCAAGGGACCCTCCATAATTCTTTAACCGGAGAGGAGGCATACTCCTCTCCTACGCTTACGGGTGTAGGGGACTCCCCCTCACCCCCTTCTCTGGAGGTGCTTTCGGGCACTTCCCTATCTCCAGCGGCAGTCCCTCCTTTGCTTTCTAAGGGGACTGCCAAGAAAGCCAGCAGGCTGCCCATTGCCGACCGCCCCTCGTGCAAGCGGCTCGGTAGGGCAAACCCCCTTAGGGGGGAGAGGGAAGCCAGGCCCCTTCGGTCGCTTCCCTCAAAAGACCTGCTGGCAAGAATTTTAAACCTTGCTGGGGTCAAGGCCTGTGTCTCCCCACACAAGACTGGCGATACTGCCAAGGGGACCTGCGATGTCCTGGGAGGGGATGGCCAACTGGAGGCCCCTCCTGTGATAGACATGGTCCTTGAGGAGACCCAGCCTCAGATGGTAGGGCCTTCCATGGGGGGGAATCCGGGCTCGGCGCCAAGCCCCTCATTCAGAGGTTACCTGGCGTTTTCGAGCCCGCTGGCTTCAAGCGCTTCCTCGTTATTCGCTCCACTGATGGCACCATGTTGTCCAAGGGCAACATGATCCATCAGAGGAGAGGATTAGCTAGTGCAATTGGTAGAGAGCCGAAGGTAACCCGTTTCTCGGACGGGAGCCTTCTGGCGAATGCGGCGAATCCCGCCGAGGCGGCCAAGATAAGTGCTCTTCGGACACTTCATGGCACCCCGGTGAGTGTGACGCCGCACTCTACCATGAACTTTGTGAAAGGAGTAGTTTATCACCCTAGAGCTGGCCGACCATGGGGCGGTCAAGGTCGAACGTGTGATGAGAAAACAGGGAGGGGCCTCGAGACCCACCCCTACACTCTTCATCACGTTCGACTGTGACAAGCTCCCTGAGTCGGTGCGTGCCGGTTGGTACCGCTACCGCGTGAAGGCATTCGTGCCACTGCCGCGGCGGTGCTATTACTGTCACCGCTTCGGCCATACGAATCAATCATGTAGACGTGCAAAATCGGGGTCACCCGAAGTCTGTGTAAATTGCTCCAAGGTCGCACACGATAAGGATAAATCGTGTGTGGCCAAGTGTGTCAATTGCGGAGAGCCGCACCCTGCTTCTTCGAAGCAATGTGGTGCATATCTCCTTGAGAAAGAAATACTGGCCGTTCAGGCCCAGGATCGACTCTCATTCCGCGAGGCAAAGGACTTGGTCCTGGCGCGCCCGGCTCTGCCTGGGACGTCATATGCCTCAATAGTTAGCAAGGCACCCTCTGCTCCTGGCCCATCCAGGCCAACGAGCACGGTTGTTTCCGCGCCCATTCGGACCCCTTCTGCGGGCTCTACCCAACCCGGGCGCTCCCCTGGTAAAGCTGGCGGCAAAAAGGGTTCATACCCTGCCCCGGCTAAAACCAGGGCTCCCCCCCCTTCCCCCAGCGTGACCGTTTCCCGTAAGGCGAAACGGCCACGCGCCTCCACCGCGTCGTTAGACTCACAGGAGGCAACACCCCTGAAGATGGTCGCTAGGCCATCTTCAGGGGTTCCTAAAGCTGTCCCCCGAAAGGAGGACAGCAACAAAGGAGCTTCGGCTCCTTCGCCCACGCCCCGAGGTGGAGCGAGTGGCTCGGAGACGGTGGTTCCTCGAAAAGAGGCCCCCCCACCTCCGAAGCCGCAGCGCCCGCCTAAGGTTTCGAGGCTGAGGGAGGAAAAGACTCGCATGGCGAGCCCAACCTCCCCCAATAAGTCCTCGAAGGCGACAGCGCCTCCAGCGCTTTGTCCGGCCAACAGCGCCCGGGGTTCTGCCCCCGGGAAGCGTACGGCCATTCCCGTGAGGGTCTTCAATTCGAGGAGGGCCCCCGCGTCTCCTCCGAGCTAGGCCTGGAGGGCATATTCCTTCAATGGAATTGCCGTGGACTCCGGGCCAACTGGGAGGAGCTACGGAGGCTCGCCTCGTCCCGTTCCCCGTTAGCTATTTTTTTGCAGGAGACCATGTTAGGCGCGTGCCCCCTGCCTGCCCTCCCGGGGTATAAGGGTCTTGCGACCCCACCACCGCGGGATGGCCGGGCTGGGGGATGCGCGGTTTACACCCGGCATGATGTCTCCGTTCTTCCTTTCTCTCTAGATACGTCCTTTCAGGCAGTGGCTGTGCAGCTGCACCTGGATAGGAGGTATACTATCATTTCTGCGTACATTCCACCGTCAGCTGACTTCGACGCGGGGGACTTCCGCCACGTCGTGGCACGGTTGCCGAGGCCCTATCTCTTGCTTGGAGATCTGAACGGCAGGCATCCTCTCTGGGAAGATTACTCCATAAATCCCAGGGGACAAGTCCTTGCCGATCTGATCGAAGAGCTTGAGATGGGTGTCCTAAACGTGGATGAGTTTACGCATCACTGTCCGAGAACCGCTTCATTTTCTTGCCTTGACCTATCTTTGTGCTCTACGGATGCACAGCCTGATTTTGATTGGGGGGTGGTCGATGACCTCCATGGTAGTGATCATTTTCCCATTCAAATATCATTTTCAGGGCAACTGCCGCCTGAGAGACCACCTCGGTGGTGCTTGGCGCGGGCGCGGTGGCCTGCATTTCAGGAAATGACTGAATTCTCTATCTCAGTCGAGGAGTTTAGGTCGGTAGATGAGGCCGTTGAGTTCTTCTCCGGCAACCTCATCGCCGTGGGCCTGACTACTATTCCTAGGACGTCTGGCCGTTTTGCACGCCGACCACTCCCATGGTGGTCGGCCGAGTGTGAGACGGCCCTCAAACAGAAGCGTTATGCCTACATGCGCTATAAGCGCCGCCCGAACGATTTCACTGTCGCTGAATTTCGTCGGGCTAGGGCTAGGTTCCGGTATATTTCGAAGCACGCCCGCCGCTCTTCTTGGCGGGCATACGTGTCTTCACTTAACGGGAAGACCCCTTTAGCTGAGGTGTGGAAGCGAGTCAAAAGGATTCGGGGCAAGTTCTCGCAGGACCCCCCTCCCGTTCCCCAGGAGAATGGGACCGCAATCTCGGACCCCGCGTCCGTGGCGGAATCCTTAGCAACCGCTTTCTCCGCATTCTCTAGCCGTGATGCTGCTCCGCCAGCATTCAATGTACGTCGTGATGTCGCGGAAGGCCGCCGGCTGGACTTTACCTCCAGAGGCGGAGAACTCTTCAACGACAAGTTTACTGTGAGTGAGTTGCGTTCCGCTCTCGCTTCGTGCGCGGACACCGCCCATAATCCGGAGGATGTCCCGTACGCCATGCTTCGACACCTGGGGGAGCGAGGCATGGCCTTTCTGTTAGATCTGTTTAACAGGATCTGGGTGGAAGGTCTTCTCCCAGACTCCTGGCGAATCGCTACTGTGCTCGCCTTTCGCAAGCCGGGGAGAGATCACTCTACTCCGACCGGTTTCCGCCCAATCTCTCTAACCTCTTGCGTGTGCAAGTTGATGGAGAAATTGGTAAATGTTAGATTAGCCTATTTTCTGGACAGCGGAGGCCATCTGTCTTCTGCACAGTGCGGCTTCCGTAAGTTTCACTCCACGTCGGATGCTCTGCTCCGACTGGAAAGTGCCGTCTGCGAGGCTTTCCTTCGTAGACAGCACTACGCCACGGTGTTTTTTGATCTGGAGAAGGCCTATGATACCGCATGGCGATACGGTATCATGGAGACTCTCCACACGATGGGGGCGAGGGGACGCCTCCCAATGTTTATATCTGAATTTTTGCGAGATCGTCGATTCCGCGTATGGGTGGGGGGAGCCCTCTCTGCCCCAAAGGAGCAGGAAGAGGGTGTCCCGCAGGGAAGTGTCCTCAGTGTCACACTCTTTGCACTGAGCATCAACGGCATCACCTCGGTTCTGCCAGAAGATGTTCTCGCTACGCTCTACGTGGACGACCTTTCGATCTCTTTTGGCGCGGCCCAGATGCCAACTCTGGAGCGTCGACTCCAACAGGCATTGAACCGCGTCTCTCGCTATGCCGAAGCGCACAAGTTTCGGTTTTCTTCGGCCAAGACTAAGGTGGTGCACTTCTGCCGCCATCCACGGCTTCACCCCGACCCAGATTTGTTTCTTAATGGGGTGCGCCTGGATGTGGTTGAGTCGCACCGTTTCCTTGGTCTTGTATTCGACCGACGCCTCACCTGGGAGGCTCATATTCGCAGCCTTAGGGTCTCTTGTACCCGCGCCATGGACATTCTCCGTTCCGTGACGTTCAGCGCTTGGGGCGCTGATAGGGCTACCGCCTTACTTTTTTATCGATCCTTTGTTCGCTCGAAGCTCGACTACGGATGCGAGTTTTATGCATCCGCAGCCGAGCGTTTATTGCGGAAGGTGGATTCGATCCACCACACCGGCCTTCGCCTTGCGACCGGTGCCTTCCGCACTTCCCCCATTGAGAGCCTGTTGGTCGATGCTGGGGAGATGCCACTTGCTCTGCGCCGCGTGCAGTGCATCACTCGCCTGTACGCGCGAGCCCGGCGCCTCCCTCAGTCGCCAACAGCTCTCACTGCATCCGCAGCTGATCTCGATGGTGCCTATGCCGCCGAGAGACGCCAGTCATACCCTAAGCCCTTTGGGTTTAGGGCCAGGAAACTCCTTCGAGAGGTAGATATAGCTCTCGGGCTGGTGGCGCCCCTGGTTCTGCCCAGGACGCCACCCTGGAGGGTACCACATTTGGCTATTTGTCGCCACGCCTCTGCTCCCAAAGCTTGTACTGCGCCGGGAGTATTGCGTTCGACCTTTTTGGAGCACACATCGTGTCACGCTGGTACCGTGCCAGTGTATACGGATGGCTCCAAGTCCCAAGAGGGGGTTGGCTTCCACGCCGTATCCCCTCTGTTTGAAGTCAGCGGGGCTCTACCAGGCGCTGCGTCTGTCTTCACGGCCGAGTTGGTGGCAATACACCACTCGGTACGGGAGATTACGCGACGTGCCCGGTTCGGAGACCGGATTGTGATCTATAGCGACTCACAAAGCGCCCTGAGTGCTCTCGGGGCATTGGAATCTCCGCATCCCCTGGTTCGCGAAATCCGTGACGCCACGGTTTTGGCGAGCCGGGCAGATGTCGAGATTATCTTCTGCTGGGTTCCTGGACATGTAGGAATTGCGGGGAATGAGCGCGTTGATGAGGGCGCCAAAGAGTCCGCGAGGACTCTGCGACCGGACCAGCGTTTCGCTCTTCCTCACACTGACTACATGGCAGGAATACGGGCAGCTCTTCGGACTGCTTGGCAAAGAAGATGGGAGACGGTCGAGGGGAACTTAAAGTTGCGTGCCATTGCGCCGCGACTGTTCCCATGGACCTATCCCCCAATGCTGCGGCGGCTTCAGGTTGCTTTCTGTCGTCTTCGAATCGGACACACTCGTGTGACGCATCGCTACTTGATGGAGCGCTCGCCTGCGCCCTATTGCAACGACTGCGTCGTCCCCCAGACTGTTCGGCACATTCTTGTCGAATGTCCCAGTCTGGGTAATCTTCGCGCACGATACCTGTCCCGGTACCGGGATGGGCGGGGTCGCTACCGCCTGTCCCTTGTACTCGGGACGAGTGCGTGCACCATGACTAGTCGACTTATTGACTTTTTGGGGGAGGCTGGCCTTCTCCCTTTCATTTAACCCGGTTTGTTGTTGTTGTTATTGTTTTTGTTATTGCTTCTTTATTGTTATTGTTATTTCTTTTTATTGTTTCCTGTTTAATTTTTAAAGTAGCCTAAAACTAGGCTGTTTGTTTACGGCGACTAATGCCTAAGTCAGCAGTCGCCAGATAGCTCCTTAATTAAAAAAAAAAAAAAATCTCTCTGCTCTCTGAATACATAGCCAGATTTTGGGTGGGCGGTTGTCAATGACTTCCATGGTAGTGATAACTTTCCCATTCAAATATTTACTGGGCCAATGTCGACTGAAGTCCCACCTGGGCGGTGCTTGGTGCAGGCGTATTGGTCAGCATTTCAGGAAATAACTGATTTCTCTAAATCTGTCTTAGTTGAGGAGTTTAGGGTACTGGATGAGGCCATAGAGTTCTTCTCCGGCAACCTCTTCATCATGGAATTAACTACTACTCCTAGAACATCTGGTCATTTTGCATGCCAACCACTTCTGTTGTGGTTAGCCGAGTGTGAGACTACACTCAAACAAAAGCTTTATGTCTATATGGAGACTCTCCACACGATTGGGGCAATAAGACAACTCCCAAGCTTTATATCTGAATTTTTGTGAGATTGTCGATTTCGCATACAGGTTGGGGAAGCCCTTTCTTGGCTAATGGAGCAGGAAAATGGGGCCCTGCATGGAACTGCCACAATCTTCGCTCTGAGCATCAACGGCATCACCTCAGTGCTGCTGGAACATTTCTCATTATGCTCTTCGTGGATGACTTTTCGATGTCTTTTGGTGCGGCCCAGATGACAACTAAAACAAGCAATGAAATGTGTCTCTCACTATACTATAGCACCCAGGCTTTCCTTTGCCAAGACTAAGGTGGTGCACTTCTGTTGCCATCCAAGACTCCACCCTGACCCAGACTTGTTTCTAAATGGGTTTCGACTAGAAGTGGTGGACTCTCATCTTTTCCATGGTCTTGTATTTAAAAGTTGCCTCACTGGGGAGGCTCCTATTCTCAGCCTTAGGGGATCTTGTATCTGTACGATGGATATTCTTCCTTGTTTTACGTTCAGTGCATGGGGCACTGATCGGGCAACTGCCTTGCTTTTTTATTGATCCTTTGTTCGTTCCAAGCTCAACTACGAATGTTAGTTTTATGCACCCACAGGTGAGCGTGTATTGGAGAAGGTGCACTCGATCTAACATACAAGCATTTGCCTGGCAACCTGTGCCTTCCACACATCCCTCATTCAGAGCCTATTTGTTGTTGCTTGGAAAATGCCACTCATTCTCTGCAATGTATAGTGTATTATTTGCCTGTATGCGTGAGCTTGGTGACTCACTCAGTCGCTAAAAAATCTCACCCTATCTGCAGCTCATCTCAACGGTACCTACGCCGCTGAGAGACGCCAATCCCACCCTAAACGCTTGGATTTAGGTTTAAAATCAGTGGGCATCTACTAGCTGCTGCGTCCGTCTTCTTGGCCGAGCTGGTTGCAATACACTGCTCAGTACTGGAGATAATGTGATGTGCCCAGTTCAGAGACTGAATTGTGATTTATAGTGACTCACAAAGCGCCCTGAGTGCTCTCGGGGCTTTGGAATCTCCTGGTTCAGGATATCTGTGATGCCACAGTTTTGATGAGCCAGCAAATGAGATTATCTTTTGCTGGGTTCCTGGACATGTAAGAATTGAGGTGAATGAGACCATTGAAGAGTCGGCGAGGACTATGTGACCAGACTAATGTTTAACTCTTCCTCACACTGATTTTGATAGTAGAGATACAGGCAGCCCTCTAGGCTGCTTGGCATAAAAGATCAGACGGTAAAGGGGAACTTAAAGCTGTATGCCATTGTTCTGCGACTGTTCCCATGGACCTACTCCCCAATACTAAGATAGATTCATGATGTTTATTGTGGTTTAATAATTGAAAACACTCAGAGGATGCACTGCCATCTGATGGAGCGGTCGCCCGCTCCTTATTGTGATGTCCTCATTGTCCCCCAGACCCTTCTACGGATTCTTGTTGAATGACCCAAACGTGCGTGATGTGCACGCATATTCCCTGTCGTGATGCCAAGATGAGCAGGGTCACTACACTTTGTCCCTTGCACTCAGGACTGGTTCGTGCATACAGTCTTGCAGACTATGCAACTTTTTGAGGAGGCTGGTCTCTCTTTTATTTGAGTCTGTTGTAGGTCGCATCTTCCTGTGCCCGGGGAAGCCTGGCATACCCCCAATGCCGGAGTGTTTCATTCTTGTTACTTTTTATTTATTTTTTTTTTAACTTGTCTTGCCTTTGTTCCTTTATATTTTTTCTTGTTTTTTAATCTAGTCTATCCTTTGGCTTTCTGCTAATTACGGCAACTTTTGCCTTAGTTGAAAGTTGCCAGATGGGTTCTTTAAATTTTTTTCTCAAAATCACATCAATGAGATGTATATAATATAGGTACATTTGCGGCATCTTTAACTCTATTTCTTGTTTGTCTATTGAGCTCCCATTTAATTTCTGGCTCATAGTCCTTCCAATTAACCTGGGGAAGCAAGTCTTAAAAGCCTCTCTATTTGTAAGAATTTTTCGCCTCACATGTAGCTGAGTGGTCTAAGGCATTGCTCTAATTAAGATCAAATCGATGCTTGCCTCCTGAGTGTGTTTGGTTTGATCCTCATCCCTGCCCAGATTTTTTGGTTTACTAGGAAAGAACATTTTTCAGTCGAAAAATGATTCTATTTATCTTGTTTCTTTGCAGTATGACACTGAGTAAGATGGCATTAGTATCTTGGGTCATCTGCTAGATGTTTTATATCTGTTTTACCCCTTGATCAGGTTGTCATTCCTTATTTATTCAATCTCCCATTATCACATTTAACACCATACTTCAGCTAGTTTCACACACTAATCTTTACACTTTGCATTCTTTTCACCTGTAAGTGAACATATCTAATTCTCCAAAGTAAGCCATTAAAAACATGAATGTAAATGTATGAAAACACAAGAGCGATTTCTGGATGCTCTGTAAGAATTAAATTTTGTGCTACTTCAAGCAGGACTTTGGGGAGATTTCATTGAAGGAAGAAGTTAGTGAAGAATTCTTTCATAGAGAGATGAGTTCTCCTGTTATTTTTGATGTACTGTGTGCAAAATCTGAAGACTCTCTACCAAACAATACCACTGAGTCTTTGCAACAAGACCTCCACCAAGAAAAGGTAATCTTTGTTATTTTTAGTTTCCTGCTGAATTTATTTGTATAATGGCAAACATTATTTCATATTTTCTTCACACCAATGTTATCACTCAAGATTGCTATGTCTTAGTAATAAATAATAATAGTAGAGTTTATAGCCTTATCATGCCTGCTGGAATGTCCCTTTCATGGAGTGCTCTGTAGACATTACCTCTCCTAGTTATATGAGTGGGGTTCCTACTACTTGTTCCTGGTCCCTCTTGAACACCTTTCATTTGAGAACATATTAAATAGCTTCAGTCTACAGAGGCAAAGGGCCTCAGGAAAGGTAATATCTATTGTCGTCCTTTGCACTAAGTAGCAAGTTGATATCATATCTAAAATGTGGAGATCATGCATCTATACAATACACTAAATGTCGCTAGCATACAAGTTATAAAGGTTAAGGATAACATCTTTACATTTGTAACATTTATCTTAATGATGCCCAACACACTATTTGCTTTATTGTTTCTTCAAAATACTAATTAGAAAACCTGTGTGTCATCTATTACTACTTGTAAAGTCCTTTTCAACCTCAACTGACTTCAGCCAATGTTTGTTAAACATGATTTACCTGTTCTAAATTCATACTGTGAGTATCGTTGCTCACATACTTACAAACTCGCAAACATACTGGCCTAAAGTTATTTAGGTCTTCTTTCCTTCTTAAAAATGGACACTACATTGCTATTTTCCAATTATCTGGCACTTCTCCAAAAATGTAGTGATCTAATATATATTTTTTCCAGAGCTACACTGCTATTCTTTCCATACCTTCTTTAAGTAACCTAGAATGAATGCCATCTGGAAACACTACTCAAACATTAGCTTCCTCCCAACACAGACAAATCCCTAAAAAAAAAAATTAATAGCATCCACATCCAAAGACCAAGCATTCCTCTATTTACACACGACATCTCACATCTACTCATTAATCAACACCCATACCGACAAACTGCATGACTACCTCAGCAAACAATTCAACAGTATTGCTTTTCACAACACCTGCCAATCTACAAAACCCTCACCCTCCTAGGACTCACACTAGACACCCACTTTGCATTCAAATCCCACACAACAATCATTACAAACAAGGTCACAAAGAAAATCAATGTTATCAAAGCACTTTTAAACATTAAATTTGGAGATCAGAAAGAGCCTCTCTCCACTCCATACAAACAATTCATCCACACCACCCTCAACTATAGCTATTCAGATTTTCTTCCATTTAACCAAAAATGTCATCCAGTTCCTCAAATTAACATTGGTTATGACAACTTATTTCCATTTGAATGTACATATGGCATTCCTTATTTAGTCAGTCTCCCCCCATTACTTTTGACACTGCTATTTAGCCATTAGCAAGATGCGCACTTCTGATAGCTGCACATACTAATCTTTACAATCTGATGGATCACTCATTCTTTTCATATGAAAATGATCATATCTATATCTCCAAAATAAGCCTTTCATAGATCAACATCCATTAGTGACATGAATAATATTGGTCACATTGGTTATAACCTCGTATCCTGTTTGCATTGTGTGGAATTTAATTTTGTACTTCTTTACGCAGGACTTTGAAGAGATTTCTTTGAAGGAAGAAATTAGTGAAGAATTCTTTCATACAGAGACAAGTTCTTTTCCTGATGTTAATGGACCATGTGCAGAATCTGTAAACTCTCTACCAAACACACCCATTAAGTTGTTGCAACAAGACTCCATCCAAGAAAAGGTAAATACAATCTATATTAAAGTGGCGATAAATTTTGTATTTTCATCCTTATCTGGCACAGATGCCAAATTAGGACTAAAATATACTACACTTGGTACCTGGAGGATAAGCAGTATGTCCTCCAGGCCTGAGTGCAAATAGGGAAGACCCCACTCACTTGATTGACTTGAACCTTTGTCTCTCTCAGCACTTATTTTTCCTTCTATGACTATCCTCTCAATTTTTTGTCTACCCTCAAGAAGGTGGATTGTGTAGCTTAAGGATAAACCCTGAGCTACAACTGAAAGCTAGAGGAGAAACACAACCCCTCCATTTCTGTTCTATCCTGAGGAGCAGCATATCCTCCCAGCTCCACTGCCATCAAGAATTGACCACACTACAGAGGGAACCTACACTCTGGATCCAGGTCTGGGGAAGCTGGTGGGTTTCCCCATTTCCTTTATGCACCCTTTCCACTACTATATTTGTTCCTTTACCCTTTTCATTGACACCTTCTATTGCCCTACCTTGACTTTGTCATTTGCTTCCTCCTACACTCTGTGCATGTTGACCCTGACCTCTGAGGCTAGTCACTAAACTGGTTCCACCAATTAGAACATTCTGCAAACCTTCTGTGTATATATCAGTTCAAATTTGACTACTCTGTGTACATTCGCTTACAAATAGATCTGAATATAGGAATTTCTGGCCTGTGCTTAAATATAAAAAACTTGATCTGATTTGATAAAATGAGCAGGATTTTCGGATTCTGTGTGAAAAACTGGCCTAAAATCAGGTATTGTGTGTTAAACCTTTAAAAAGTCGCAGACCAGTGTCATTATTATATATTTTATTTTTTTATTATGATTAGTATTAATTATTATTAGTATAAGTTATTATTATTTAATATTATTTATCATATTTGCTATTTATTATTATCATTATTGCTATCCACTCAACCTTTTCTGCCCTCACTTTGCACCAGGATGAGTGTTTCCACCTGTACAGAGTTTGGTTCAGTAGCCATGGTGCCTTGGCGGACTGCATGCCATCCTGGGATCACTTTAACCAGGGTATGATAGTAATAGGTGATCATGACCCACCCTACTGGTTAGTGGACCTGCCTATGTCTACTTCTCTTTATTACATACCCTTCTACCCCGTTCCACACTTGCTCTCCTATCCACAGAGTGTATACAGGTAGGCCCCTATCTGCTAGGAGGGCCGAAAGCCCCCTGGCTAAGGCAAGTATTAGATTTTCGGTGTGCTGGACCATTAACTCTGCTCACCTCCCTCCAAGACACATGGTGCCTATGCTGGCACCATCCCTTATTGCTCTAGTTTCAGGCCAATTTCGCCTAAATGCTGGGCCAGGGTGGCAAAGTCCATCAATGCTGGACCAGGGGCGATTATGTGTAAATGATCACACACAGAAATTCTGATCCTATGGAGACATTTCTCTTAGCCTCCTCGTTCATGGGGAGGTCATAGTGTCTACCTTCCATGAGGCCCCTCATTTCTTTTTCACTCTGATTATGGGAGGAGGAGGAAAATTGAGGCACCCATTTGACCAGTGGAGGGTCTGCCCTCTCACATCTTTGGTCCTGCTCTCAGGTAGATCCGCCTTTGAAAAGGAGGTGGGTCCCTTTGCTTTTTCAGGGGCCTCTCCAACCATCTACTGGAGAGGAGGTTTAATCTTCTCCTAGTGCTCCTGGTGTGGGGGTTTCCCCCTCACCTCCTTCTGTGAAGTGGCCCATGGATGACTCCATCCTGCAATGAATTGCATTCCTCCCTATTACATCACACGGGACTGACAAGAGCGTAGGCGGGCGGCCCCAAATCGACCAGTAGCGACTCTATAGAGCCAACCCCCGTAGGTGGTCAAATGAAAGTGACTCTTGTTGGGCCATGTCCCCTTTGCGAATTCCAGACCAACTGGGAGGAGCTTCGGAGGCTCGTCTCATTTTGTTTTCTCATAGCTATCCTTTTACCAGAGTTCATGCTGGGCTCATTCCTCCTTCCCCTCCTCCGAGGATATAAGGGTTTGGGGATTCTGGTATTGTAGGATGGGGGCTGGGCAGCAAGGTTTGAAACCCCCTCTGGGGGGGGGTATTGTTCTTTGGGGGAATAAGGGAGCCAAAACGATCAGAGCTTCCCTGCAAACATTGGCCAAATTCAGCATCTCCTGACCCAGCAAAAACACTTTGAAACTCCTCTAAACCAGGTATGATATTAATATTAGTAATAATGAAAATAATAGCACTGTCAGTCTGTCAATAATAATAATACGAGGTGTTTAAAAAAAATTGATATCATTTGAGATGTATGTAAATATCACAGGCTTAATGTTAAGCAACATAAGATTTATTCCTCCAAATTTGAATGAGAAAATTAAAGGTATGTGGATTCCATGAATGATTTCACAAATGTTCAATATGTGCACCGCCTGAGACACGGCACACCTCACGTCGGTAGTCCAGCTCATCCCAAACACGCTGCAGCATGTGTTTGGTAACAGTCTCCAGTGTGGTAGTGATTCTGTGCTTGAGTTCCTCTAGGTTTGCAGGAAGTTGGGATGGGGGGTGACATAGACCAGTCCCTTCACAAAGCACCAGAGAAAAAAATCGCAAGGTGTCAGGTAAGGTGAACATGGTGGCCATTTCAACAGCACATTGTCTTCATCACTAGCATGCCCAATCAATCTCCCTCGCAGATTGTCATTGAGATAAGCCCGCACAGTGAGCCTCCAGTGAGGTGGAGCCCCGTCCTGTTCTAAAATGAAGTCTTCTTGTTCACTCGCAATGAACTTATCCATTAGCCAGTTCTGAAGCATTTGCAGATAAACATAGCCGGTCACATTTCCCTCAAAGAAAAATGGGCCATGAAGATGATGGTTCTTAGAGATGGTGCAGAACACATTCACTTTCAGTGAGTCCCTCACATGCTCAACTGTGACATGGGGATTTTCTAAGCCCCAAATGCGAACATTATCGTTATTGACTTTGCCATCCGTATGAAATATGTCCTCATCCCTGAAAAGAAGACATTCCTTGAACTCGTCTTCTTCAAGTTTCTCTTGAATATCAACACAGAATTATTTGCGCTTTCGCTTGTCATCTGCTGTTATGGACTGAAAGAGCTGCACTTTGTAGGGTAGACGCTGACCAGCCGCCATCGGGCAGCTGCACTGAAAAAATGGAGGTCCCTCACTCTGTGCTTTCACAGGGGACCCTCCAAAACTCTAAAACCGGAGAGGAGGCTTACTCCGCTCCTTTGTCTACGGGTGTAGGGGACTCCCCCTTACCCCTTTCTCTGGAGGTTACCCCGAGTGCCTCTTTACTTTCTAAGGGCACTACCAAGAAAGGCAGGCGGCCCATAATCGGTGGGAGCGGCGCCATAGAGCCAACCCCCTTTAGGGGGGGGGGGGGAGGAAGACAGGCCCCGTCCGCTTCTTCCCTTTAAAGACCTGCGAGCTTGCTTATTGAGCTTAGAGGGGGTCACCATACATGCCCCCTCCCTATTCCCAGACAAACGACACACTGATCAATGGGATCTGTGATGTCATGAGAGCAGATAGCCACATGGAGGCTCCCCCTGAGATGGACATGGTCCCTGAGGCAACCTGGCCTCAGATGGTAGGACCTTCCATGGGGACGAATCCGGGCTTGGTTCCGAGTCCGCCCCTATATAAGGTCCTTCTCAAACGGCTCGGGTTTCCAAGGCAGTACAAGGAGGGAAGGGATCTCCTCCTCCGGCTGGTGCCCCTGTGACTGCCAGGACCTTCTCCATCTCAGAGAAGACCTTGCTGAGGCCGGTCCATCCGGCCTGGGTGCTCCTGCCACCAGAGGGGAGAGGTGAGTTCATTCCCCACCCTTCTCTCCTAAAAAGGAAAAAAACAAGAAAAATACTCAGGGCTGTGGGTATAGACAGACCAGGGCCCTGGTTAACCTCCAACATTTTTTCCCACCCACACCCCGGCCATCCAATGTGTCAAAACCAGGGTGAAGCCGGGGTTTGTATTTTTATACCTTAATCATTTGTGGAAATTGAAAAATCATTTATTGAAACAATTGTTTTATTTTCAACATTGTAAGCACTCGTATACTGTAATAATAGATATTTACTATTTCCTTTTATCAATTCATTTGAAATAAAAAAATTACTCGATGATGAGTGAGCATTACACATCCTCTGAATGATCAGTATCGGTGTGTGTGTATATCGACATCATATTCTTTAGAGTTTGATGCAATGAACCCTTCAGCAACACTTGGCAATAAAGTTTCATAGGCAATGGCTCTCGAGTTGTACTTCAGAAACAGTAGTGTTTCAACATTCTTTGGCAGTAATTTGACACGATCCTTCTGAAGTGTTTTTCCAACTTTAAACTCTCTGTCGCTCATTGTTGAGTTCGGTGGTGATCCCAGATAAGTTCTTGCCAAAGATGACAGCCTTGGAAGCTCACTCTTGTGCGCTGCCCTGAACGTGAGCGGATCATCGCTTATGTCGATACGCTTCATTTTCAGGTATTTGTTGAGCTCAGTAGTTGATGCCTCAGTCACATTAGGACACAGCCCCGAAACTTCTCTTGAGTCATTGGAGTCATCCTTGAGTACAAAATCCCATGAGCATGACATGGAAGATGCTGTACATTCCTGAAAAAGTGAAAATATATAATTAAAATTATAAGTCTAACTTCCTGTATCAAACAAAAAACTGAATAAATTAACAGTAATTTATATATTACCTAACAACTTATGCTCTTCTGCCTTTTGACTCCGTCCTTTGATTTGAATAAGTTAATACCTCGCTTGCTGCTTCTTGGGTTATATTCTTATCTACAGTTTCATATCAGTCTACTTTAATACCTATTCATCAGGCATTTTTATTTTCTCATCTCATCAGACTGAGTATTGTCTCTTAATTTAGCTGTCTCTGTCACTGTTTCTGCAATTATCTGATTTAGTTCTGAGATAACTAAAGAGAGCAACTTTTCCTTTCCTCTTCTTATTTCAGTGTTGCTAATATTACATGTTGCCACTTCCTCTCGTCCATGGACTACCATAAGTAGGCCCACACTGCTGAAACCGGAGGCTTAGTAGGCATAATAATTTGAATTTTACTGACTAGTAAATATTCACTCAGTAACACGAATCAATAATAGTTAAATGTTTCTATTTTCTAATCAGGTTCAGGTTGTTGGGCCACCCTTTGTATCGGGATATGGCATGTATTTCTGTGGAGAGGAGAAATAATTTATTAACCTTGTTCATTTCTCTTCTTCCACACACACTGCAAAAATTTCTTTGTTGCTCTTACTATTCCTATTCTCTTGTCATCTATACCTTTTCTTCTACACTCAAATCCTAGCACCACACTCAGTCCATAATCCTCCCTTCTCTTCACCTCCTCCCACTTTTCTCTTCCCAGCTCTATCACCAATTCTTTCAATTTCTCCCTCCCGAGACTGTGGCCCACACACTCCACAATCAAATGTTCTATAGATTCTCTCTGCCCTACTAGGCACCACTCACACCTGTTATCTCCTACATTCCATCTATATGTTCACCCCTTCACCTCCAAGGATCCAGTCCGTGTCTTGAATAGTAGCTGGCTTGCGAAACTCACATCACCACTCACACCCCTTCAAACTTGACTGCTGTTCTACCCTGGCCCCGGCCAAATATTAGTGACCCCGGTCGGTCTATAGCTGTGGGGACGGATGGGTCTGGGGCCACTTCGGTAAGCGACCAAACCAAGATCGGCACATCCAACCACTCTGCCCCCCCGGATGCAGAGCCCCTGACTAAGACGAAAAGTGCTAGTGCGCAGAGCGGAGCATGGATTACATCGGGGTCCCTCATTCAGAGACTAACCGGTGTTTTCGAACCCGCTTGCTTCAAACGCTTCCTGGTTATTCGCTCCACTGATGGCAGCATGTTGGCTAAGGGCAAAATGATCCATTAGAGGATAGCTTTAGCTAGTGGGATTGGTAGAGAACCGAAGGTAACCCGTTTCTCGGACGGGAGCCTTTTGACGAATGCGTCGAATCCCTCCGAGGCGGCGATGATTAGTGCCCTTAGGACACTATGGCATGCCTCTGAGTGTGCCGACGCACTCTACCATGAACTTCGTGAAAGGAGTAGTTTATGCGAGGGAACTCGTGGACTACTCCATAGAGGACATCACCTTAGAGCTGGCCGACCACGGGGCGGTTAAGGTCGAACATGTTTTAGAAAACAGGAAACAGGGAGGGGCCTCGAGACCCCCCCCCCCTTACACTCTTCGTCACGTTCGATTGTGACAGGCTCTCTGAGTCGGTGCGTGCTGGTTGGTACCGCTACCGCGTGAAGGCATTCGTGCCACTTCCGTGGCGGTGCTATTACTGCCACCGCTTCGGCCATACTAATCGCTCCTGTCGACGTGCAAAGTCAGGGTCACCCGAAACCTGTGTAAATTGCTCCAAGGTTGCACACGATAAGTCCAAATCGTGTGTGGCCAAGTGTGTCAATTGCCGAGAGCCTTACCCCTCTTCTTCGAAGCAATGTGATGCGTATCTCCTTGAGAAGGAAATCCTGGCCGTTCAGGCTCAGGATCGTCTCTCATTTTGCGTGGCTAAGGACTTGGTCCTGCGAGCCCGGCGAAGCCCGTTACGTCCGATGCCTTAATGTTGAAAAAGACACCCTCTGCTCCTGGCCCCTCCAGCCCTACGAGTACGGTCGTTTCCACGCCCATTCGAAACTCTTATGCGGGTACTACCCACACTGGGCGCTCCCCTGGTAAAGCTGGCGGCACAAAGGGTCCACACCCAACCCCGGCTAAAACCAGGGCTCCCTTCCCTTACACCAGCGTGACCATTTCCCGTAAGGCGAAACGGCCATGCGCCTCCAACGTGTCGTTAGACTCGCAGGAGGCAACACCCCTGAAGATGGTCGCCAGGCCATCTTCCGGGGTTCCTAAAGTTGTCCCCCGAAAGGAGGACAGCACCAATGGAGCTTCGGCTCCTTCGCCCACGCCCAGTGGTGGGCTGAGTGGCATGGAGACGGTGGACCATCGAAAAGAGGCTCCACCCGCTTCCGAAGCCCCCCATCCCGTCCGCCTAAGGTTTCGAGGCGGAGGCAGGAAAAGACTCGTGGCGAGCCCAACCTCCCCCGCTAAGCCATCGAAGAGTACGGCGCCTTCAGCGCATTGTCCGGCCAAAAGATCCCGGAGTTCTACCTCCGGGAAGCGTACGGCCATTCCACTGTTCTTTTCTTCGAAGAGGGCCCCCGCATATCCTGCGAACTAGGCCTGCAGGGCATATTCCTTCAAAATAATTGGCGCTGACTCCGGTCCAGCTGGGAGGAGCTGCGGAGATTTGTCTCTTCCCGTTCCCCTTTAGCTATCTTTTTACAGGAGAACAGGCTGGGCGCATGCCCCCTGCCATCCTCCCGTGGTATGCGTTTTGCAAGCCCACCACCACGGGATGGGGGCCTGGGGGGGGGATGTGTGATTTGCATCCGGCATGATGTCTCCGTTCTTCTCTTCGCTTTAGATAGCTCCTTTCAGTCAGTAGCTGTGCAGCTGCACGTTGATAGGAAGTATACTGTTATTTCTGCGTACATTCCACCGTCAGCCGACTTCGACGCGGGGGACTTCCACTGCGTCGTGGCACGCTTCCCGTGGCCCTTTCTCTTTCTCAGAGATGTAAACGGTAGACACCCCCTCTGGGAACACTACTCTATTAATCTCCGGTATCAAGTCCTTGCCGACCTGATCGATGAGCCTGAGATGGGTGTCTTAAATCTGGATGAGTTTACGCATCAGTGCCCGAGAACCGCTTCATTTTCCTGCCTCGATCTATCTTTGTGGTCTCTGGATACACAGCGTGATTTTGATTGGGGGGTGGTCGATGATCTCCATGGTAGTGATCACTTTTCCCTTCATTTTCTGGGTCGCTGACGCCAGAAAGCCCGCCCCGCTGGTGCGTTAGTCTACATTTCATGAAATGACTGAATTCTCTATGTCAGGCGAGGGGTTTAGGTCGGTAGATGAGGCCGTTGAGTTCTTCTCCGGCAACCTCATCGCCGCGGCCCTAGCTACTATTCCTAGAAGGTCTGGCCATTTTGCACGCCGACCACTCCCGTGTTGGTCAGCTGAGTGTGACACGGCCCTCAAGCACAAGCGCTATGCCTACAGACGCTATAAGCGCCGCCCGAACGATTTCACTGTCGCTGAATTTCATCGGGCTTCGGCTAAGTTCCGGTATATTTCGAAGCACGCCCGCCATTCCTCTTGGCAGGCATACGTGTCTTCACTTAACGGGAAAACCCCTCTAGCAGAGGGGTGGAAGAGTGCTGAGAGGATTTAGGGCATTTCTGGCAGGACGCCTCCACGCTATCGAGTAGAATGGGACTGGAATCTTTGACCTCTCGTCCGTGCCGGAATCCTTCGCGACCGCTTTGTCCGCATTCTCTAGCCGGGATGCTGCTCCACCAGTATTCAATGCACGTCATGATGTCGCGGAAGGCCACCGGCTGGACTTTACCTCCAGAGGCGGAGAACCCTTCAACGACATGTTGAGTGAGTTGCTTTCCGCTCTTACTTCGTGCGCGGCACAGCCCATGGTCCGGACGATGTCCCGTACCCCATGCTTCGACACTTTGGTGAGCGAAGCATGGCCTGACTCTTAGATTTGTTCAATAGGATCTGTCCCGTAAGAGGCGCGGCGATTTGCCATCCTGGCCGCCGCCGTGCTGATGGGATCCAGCGCTCCGTCCGACCCCAGCTTAGCCTCTCTTCCTTCCTTCAGATAGCCTGTATTTATCACCTACTTCCTCAATTCCCCTACAACGTCTCCCACTACTTTCTCTGGTCAGCCTATAGTTTCACAGGGTAGATGAAGACCTTCTCCTCAGCCAACCGTCCCGGATCGGGGCTGAGGGGGGAGGGGACAATGTTCCCTAACCCCCGAGTTCCGGTCTGGGGTGGTTGGTTTTTAACAACCTGCTTCATCCCCACCCATAACTTCCTCACATCCCTTTTCCTTTCCTCTTCACAATCTATATTTTTACGCCGTGTCTAAGGTGGAGCCGCCATGCCGATGGATTACCAGGCCACCAGGTGGGAGGGGTGGCCTGAATGGCGGCACCTGGCTCTGCCAGGCCTGTACGCACTCCTTGCAGGGTGGGCTATTGCGAGGGGTGATGAGCTATTGCTTCCCGTGGAAAAAATAGGGTCACCATGCACATAAATGAACAATTAAAAAAACCCAACCCTCAACTTCCCCTGTTCCATCGACGAAGCCGCCCTCGGGCAGCTCTACAGAAAAAATGGAGGTGCCCTTTTCCCTGTGCCCCCGCAGGGGACCCTCCATATTTCTCTAACTGGAGAGGAGGCTTACTCCTTCGCCTATGGGTGTAGGGGACTCCCCCTCACCCCATTCTCTGGAGGTGCTTTCGGGCACCTCACTTTTTCCTGCGTCAGTCCCCTCTTTTCTTTCCAAGGGGACTGCCAAGAAAGCCAGCAGGCAGCTCATAGCCAACCGCTTCCCAGTGAAGCGGCTCGGTAGGGCAAACCCCCTTAGGGGGGAGAGGGAAGCCAGGCCCCTTCGGTCGCTTCCTTCAAAAGACCTGCTGACCAGAATATGTAACCTTGCCGGGGTCAAAGCCTGTACCTCACCACACATGACTGGTGAAGCTGCCAACGGGACCTGCGATGTCATGGGAGGGGATGGCCAACTAGAGGCCCCTCCTGTGATAGACATGGTCCTTGAGGCAACCCAGCCTCACACGGTAGGGTCTTCCATTGGGGGGAATCCGGGCTCGACGCCAATCACCGAGCCTGATTCCGTCCCTATGCAAGGTCCTCCTCAAACGTCTGAAGGCTCCCAGGCAGTACAAGGAGGGGGGGGGGGGGGGGGGAATCTACTCCGGATGGTGCACATGCGACCACCAGGACCTTCTCCATCTCGGAGAAGGCCCTGCCTGAGTCCTTTCCATCTGGCCTAGGGGCTTCTGCCGGTGGAGGGGAGAAGCGGGTTCATTCCCCGTCCTCCTCTCCTAAAAAGAAAAAAATTAGAAAAATACTAAAAAGACTGCAGATCCTCTCCATCCGCGGAGGCTGCGGGGACAGATATGTCTGCTGCCCCTTTGGTAGGCGGCCAAGCCAAGATTGGCACATCGGGCCCCCCTGCCCCCTTCCTCCCCGGGTCTGGAGCCCCCGACTATGACCAAGACGAAAAGGGCACCGGACCGAGCATCAATTACATCGGAGTCCCTCATTCAGAGGCTACCTGGCGTTTTCGAGCCCGCTGGCTTTAAACGCTTCCTCGTTATTCACTCCACTGATTGTAGCATGTTGGCCGAGGGCAACATGATCCATCAGAGGAGAGCATTAGCTAGTGCAATTGGTAGAGAGCCGAAGGTGACCCGTTTCTCGGACGGGAGCCTTCTGGCGAATGCGGCGAATCCCGCCGAGGTGGCCAAGATAAGTGCTCTTCGGACACTTCATGGCACTCCGGTGAGTGTGACGCCGCACTCTACCATGAACTTTGTGAAAGGAGTAGTTTATGCGAGGGAACTCGTTGACTACTCCATAGAGGACATCACTTTAGAGCTGGCCGACCATGGGGCGGTCAAGGTCGAACGTGCAATGAGGAAACAGGGAGGGGCATCGAGACCCACCCCTACATTCTTCGTCACGTTCAAATGTGACAAGCTCCCTGTGTCGATGCGTGCCGATTGGTACCGCTACCGCGTGAAGGCATTCATGCCACAGCTGCAGCAGTGTATTACTGTCACCGCTTCGGCCATACGAATTGTTCTTGTAGACGTGCAAAGTCTGGGTCACCCGAAGTCTGTGTAAATTGCTCCAAGGCCGCTCACGCTAAGTCTAAATAGTGTGTGGCCAAATGTGTCATTTGCGGAGAGCCACACCCTGCTTCTTCGAAACAATGTGGTGCATATCTCCTTGAGAAAGAAATCCTGACCGTTCAGCCCCAGGATCGACTCTCATTCCGCGAGGCTAAGGACTTGGTTCTGGCGCGCCCCGCTCTGCCTGGGACGTCTTATGCCTCAATAGTTAGAAAGGCACCGTCTGCTCCTGGGCAATCCACGCCAACGAGCACGGTTGTTTCCGCGCTCATTCGGAGCCCTTCAGCGGGTTCTACTCAACCCGGGCGCTCCCCTGGTAGAGCTTGCGGCAAAAAGGGTTTACACCCAGCCTCGGCTAAAACCAGGGCTCCCCCCGCCTTCCCCCAGCGTGACCATTTCCCGAAAGGCCAAACGGCCACGCGCCTCCACCGAGTCATTAGACTCGTAGGAGGCAACACCCCTGAAGTTTGTCGCCAGGCCAACTTCCGGGGTTCCTAAAGCTGTCCCCCGAAAGGAGGACAGTAAGAACAGAGCTTCGGGTCCTTCGCCCACGCTTAGTGGTGGGCTGAGTGGGTCGGAGACTGTGGTTCCTCGAAAAGAAGGCCCCCGCCTCCGAAGCCGCAACGCCTGCCTAAGGTTTCGAGGCTGAGGGAGGAAAAGACTCGCATGGCGAGCCCAACCTCCCCCAATAAGTGCTTGAAGGCGACAGCGCATTCAGCCCTTTATCCGGCCAACAGCACCCGGGGTTCTGCCTCCGGGAAGCGTACGGCCATTTTCGTGAGGGTCTTCTGTTCTAAGTGGGCCCCCGCCTCTCCACCGAGTTAGGCCTGGAGGGCATATTCCTTCAATGGAATTGCCGTGGACTCCGGGCCAACTGGGAGGAGCTGCGGAGGCTCGTCTCGTCCCTTTCCCCGTTAGCTATTTTTTTTCTGCGGGAGACCATGATAGGCGCGTGCATCCTGCCCGCCCTCCCGGGGTATAATGGTCTTGCGACCCCACCACCACGAGATGGCCGGGCTGGGGGATGCGCCGTTTACACCCGGCATGATGTCTCCGTTCTTCCTTTCACTTTAGATAGCTCCTTTCAGGCAGTCGCTATGCAGCTGCACCTGGATAGGAGGTATACTATCATTTCTGCGTACATTCCACCGTCAGCTGACTTCGACGCGTGGGTCTTCCGCCAGGTCGTGGGACGGTTGCCGAGGCCCTTTTTCTTGCTTGAAGATCTGAACGGCAGGCATCCTCTTTGGGTAGATTACTCAATAACCCCAGGGGACAAGTCCTTGCCGACCTAATTGGTGAGCTTGAGATAGGTGTCCTAAATGTGGATGAGTTTACGCATCCCTGCCCGAGAACCGCTTCATTTTCTCGCGTTGAACTATCTTTGTGCTCTTCGAATGCACAGCCTGTTTTTATTGGGGGGGGGGGGGCTCGATGTCCTCCATAGTAGTGATCACTTTCACATTCAAATATTATTTTCAGGGCAACTGCCGCCTGAGACCCCAACTCGGTGGTGCTTGGCGCGGGCGCGGTGGCCTACATTTCAGGAAATGACTGAATTCTCTATCTCAGTCGAGGAGTTTAGGTCGGTAGATGATGCCGTTGAGTTCTCCGGCAACCTTATCGCCGCGGGCCTAACTACTATTCCCAGAACGTCTGGCCGTTTTTTACGCCGTCAACTCCCATGATGGCCGGCCGAGTGTGAGACGGCCCTCAAACAGAAGCGTTATGCCTACATGCGCTATAAGCGCCGCCCGAACGATTTCACTGTCGCTGAATTTCGTCGGGGTAGGGCTAGGTTCCGGTATATTTCAAAGTACGCCCGCCACTCTTCTTGGCGGGCATACGTGTCTTCACTTAATGGGAAGACTCCTCTAGCAGAGGTGTGGAATTGAGTCAAAAGGATGCGGGGCAAGTTCTCGCACGACCCCCCTCCCGTTCTCCAGGAGAATGGGACCGCAATCTCGGACCCCGTGTCAGGGCGGAATCCTTCGTGACCGCTTTTTTCGCATTCTTTAGCGGGATGCTGCTGCGCCAGTATTCAATGCACGTCATGATGTCCCGGAAGGCCTCCGGCTGGACTTTACCTCCAGAGGCGGAGAACCCTTCAACGACAGGTTTACTTTAAGTGATTTGCGCTCCGCTCTTGCTTCGTGCGCGGACACCGCCCTTGGTCCGAACAATGTCCCGTACGCCATGCTTCGACACCTGGGTGAGCGAGGCATGGCCTTTCTCTTAGATTTGTTCAACAGGATCTGGGTGGAGGTTCTCCTCACAGATTCCTGGCGAATCGCTACTGTGCTCGCCTTTCGCAAACCGGGGAGAGATCACTACTCCGTCCGGTTTCCGTCCAATCTCTCTAACCTCTTGCGTGTCCAAGTTGATGGGGAAATTGGTAAATGTTAGATTAGCCTTTTTCCTGGACAGCGGAGGCCATCTGTCTTCTGCACAGTGCGGCTTCCGCAAGTTCCACTCCACGTGGGATGCTCTGCTCCGACTGAAAAATGCCGTCTGCGAGGCCTTCCTTCGTAGACAGCACTACGCCACGCTATTTTTCGATCTGGAGAAGGCCTATGATACCGTATGGCTATACGTTGTCATGGAGACTCTCCACACGATGGGGGCGAGGGGACGCCTCCCAATGTTTATATCTGAATTTTGGCGAGATCGTAGATTCCACGTACAGGTGGAGGGAGCTCCCTTCGGCCCTAAAGGAACAGGAAGAGGGTGTCGCGCAGAGCAGTGTCCTCAGTGTCACACTCTTTGCCCTGAGCATCAACGGCATCACCTCGGTGCTACCGGGAGATGTACTCTCTACGTGGAAGACCTTTTGATATCTTTGTTGGCGCGGCCAGATGCCAACTCTGGAGCGTCGACTCCAACAGGCATTGAACCGCGTCTCTCGTTATGCCGAAGCGCATAGGTTTCGGTTTTCCTTGGCCAAGACTACGGTGGGGCACTTCTGCCACCATCCACGGCTTCACCCCGACCCTGATTTGTTTCTTAATGGGGTGCGCCTGGAAGTGGTTAAATCGTACCGTTTCCTTGGTCTTGTATTTGACTGACGCTTCACCTGGGAGGCTCATAGGGTCTCTTGTACCCGCGCCATGGATATTCTCCATTACGTGACGTTCAGCGCTTTGGGCGCTGATAGGGCTACTGCCTCACTTTTTTATCGATCCTTGTTTGCTCGAAGTTCGACTACGGATGCGAGTTTTATGCATCCGCAGCCGAGCGTGTATTTCGGAAGGTGGACTCGATCCACCACACCGGCCTTCGCCTGGAGACCAGTGCCTTCCGCATTTTCCCCATTGAAAGGTTACTAGTCGATACTGGGGAGATGCCACTCGCTCTACGCCGTGTACAGTGTATTATTCGCCTGTACGCGCGATCCCGGCGCCTCCCTCATTTGCCAACATCTCGAAACTGCATCCGCAGCTAATTTCGACGGTGCCTATGCCGCCGAGAGACGCCAGTCATACCCTAAGCCCTTTGGGTTCAGGGTCAGGATACTCCTTCGAGAGCTAAGTATAGCTTTCGGGCCGGTGGCGCCCCTGGTTCTGCCCAGGACGCCACCCTGGACGGTACCACATTTGCCTATTTGTCGCCACGCCTTTGCTCCCAAAGCTTGTACAGCGCCGGGAATATTGCGTTCTACCTTTTTGGAGCACACTTCGTTTCACGCTGGAACCGTGCCAGTGTATACGGATGGCTCTAAGTCCCAAGAGGGGGTCGGCTTCCACGCCGTTTCCCCTCTGTTTGAAGTTAGCGGGGCTCGGCCAGGTGCTGCGTCTGTCTTCACGGCCTAGCTGGTGGCAATACACCACTCGGTATGGGAAATTACGCGACGTGCCCGGATTGTGATCTATAGCGACTCACAAAGCGTCTTGAGTGCTCTCGGGGCATTGGAATCACCGCATTCCCTGGTTCATAATATCCGTGATGCCACGGTTTTGGTTAAACGTGCGGATGTCGAGATTATCTTCTACTGGGTTCTTGGACATGTAGGAATTGCGGGGAATGAGGGCGCCAAAGAGTCCGCGACGACTCTGCTACCAGACCAGTCTTTTGCTTTTCCTCACACCAACTACATGGCATGAATACGGGCAGCTCTCCGGGTTGCTTGGCAAACAAGATTCGGAACGGTCGAAGGGAACTTTAAGTTCACTGCCATTGCGCTGCGACTGTTCCAATCGACATACCTCCCAATGCCGCAAAGGCTTCAGGTTGCTTTCTGTCGCCTCCGAATTGGACACACTCGCGGGACGCACCGCCATTTGGTGCATCGCTCGCCAGCGCTCTACTGTGAAGAATGCGTTGTCTTCCAGACCGTTCGGCACATTCTTGTTGAATGTCCCAGTCTGGTCGATCTCGGCGCACGTTACTTGTCCTGGTACCGGGATGGGCGGAGTTGCTACCGCCTATCCCTTGCACTCGGGAAAAGTTCGTGCACATTGACTGGCGACTTTATTTAAATAGTTTGTTGTTTTTGGTTATTTTAGTAGGTCGCACATTACTGCGCTGGGGGGAAGCTGACCTCCCCCTCCCCCCCACACCGGAGCTTCCTTCCTGCTTATTGCTTTTTTACTTTTTAAAATTTTTGTTTTTTTTATTTTGTTTTTTGCATCTTATTTTGAAGATTCCTAATATTAGGTAGTGTTGAATACGGCGTCTAATGCCCAAGTAGGCAGTCGCCAGATGAGCTCTTAAAAAAAAAAAAAATAATGATTACATCAGGGCCCAACATTTGCAGGTTACCTGGTGTATTCGAGCCTGCTGGCTTCAAACGCTTCCTTGTTATTCCCAACATGATCCATCATAGGACAGCTCTAGTTGGTGTGATTGGTAGAGAGCCGAAGGTGACCCGTTTCTCCGACAAGAGCCTTTTGGTGAATGCGTCGAATCCCTCTGAGGTAGCCATGATTAGTGCCCTTCGGACACTTGATGGCACGACTGTGAGTGTGACGCCGCACTCTACCATGAACTTCGTGAAAGTAGTAGTTTTTGCGAGGGAACTTGTGAACTACTCCATGTATGACATCACCTTAGAGTTACCGACCATTGGGCGGTCAAGGTCGAGCGTATGTCTGTGGATGTTGGTTGGTATCGCTACCGCGTGAGAGCATTCGTGCCACTGCTGCGGAGGTGCTGCTACTACTACTAAATGGTAATCGCTCCTGTAGACGCGTAAAGTCGGGGTGACCCAAAGTGGGTGTAAGTTTCCCCAGGCCCAACACGACAAGTCCAAATCGTTTTGGCCAAGTGTGTCAATTACGGAGAGCCGCACCCTGCTTCTTCGAAGCAATATGGTGCATATATCCATGAGAATGAAATCCTGGCAGTTCTGGCCCAGGAATGTCCCTCATTTTGCGAGGCTAAGGACTTGATCCTGGCGCGCCCAGTGCTGCCTGGGACGTCCAATGACTCAATGTTAAGAAAGACACCATCTGTTCCATGCCTCTCCAGGCCTACATGCACGGTCGTTTCCGCGCACATTCGGAACCCTTTTGAGGGTTCTACCCACCCTTGGCGCTGTCGTGGATAAGCTCCCGGTACACAGGGTTCGCACTTAGCCACGGCTAAAACCAGCCCCTCCCCCTTCCTCTTCCCTAGTGTGATCGTTACCCTAAGGCGAAACGGCAGTGCGTCGTTTGGTCGTGAGCCAATCTAACGGGGTTCCTAAAGCTGCCCCGCCAAAGGAAGACAGCACTATAGGAGCTTCTGCTGCTACGCCAACAGCCGTTCGTAGACTAGATGGCTTGAAGAAGGTGGATCCTCCAAAAGAGGGACCAGCACTGCCGAAACTGCCCCGCTTGCCAAGGAGCGCCCCCCTGCACGATATAGTGATGACTGCGTTGTCTCCCAGACTGTTAGGACCATTCTTGTTGAATGTCCCAGTCTGGGTTGTCTCCGCGCCCGTTACCTGTCCCGAACGAACGTGGTCGCTACAGCTTGTCCATTGTACTCGGGACGTCTTCGTGCACCCCGACTTATGGACATTATGACTTTTTGGATGAGGCTGGCCTCCTCCACTTTACTTTACCTTTCCTGGTGTTTCTTTTTGTGTTGCATGCTCATGCTCCTGGGGGAGAGGCATACTCCCCAATGCAGGAGCATGCTTTCTTCTTTCCTTTTCCAGTATTTTTTTATCCTTGTTTTGTTATTTTCATATCTTTTATTAGTTTTTTTTATATAGCCCAATAGTAGGCTGTTGTGTACGGTGACTTATGCCCAAGTGGGCAGTGGGCAGAAGGGCTACCACAAAAAAAAAGAACCCGATCGTGTGATGAGAAAACAAGGAGGGGCCTCGAGATCCACCCCTAGACTCTTCGTCATATTCCACCGTGATGGGCTTCTTGAGTAGGTCTGTGCCAGTTGGTATCGCTACTGCGTGAAGGTATTCGTGCCACTGCTACAGACATTCTACTACTGCCACCATTTTGGCCATACGACTCCCCTTTGCATTTCCCTCACCAGCGCTCTCTGGCCAAACCTGTAGGACACAGATTAGGTGACCATATCTCGTGGTTGTGTGTCCCTGTCGTACCGTCTCTTCCATCAATATGTCCACTAGGTGGTTTCATAAAATCAGACCATATCATATATTTGTTCCTCATACATGCCTGAGTTCCTCTTACCAAAATATCCCCCCTCTCCATTGCTGCTTTATTTTCTATAATAAAAGAATAATTAGCCAGAGAACACACACAAAGTACAAAAATGATAAAAAAGCACAGTCACATATAGTTACTTCATTAATTCTCCCTTCTACTTCTTTGGAAATTCTTTCCTGTGCTGAAAGAGTGCTTTCAATAAGAACTGTTTGTCTTCTTCCTTTGTTGTTAATGTGGAATTGAACTTTTTTATAAGAGCTATCCTCCGTTCAGCTGAATCATTAACCACATCCAGGTCATGGACCCTGGCTTGACCTTTAAGGTACTTTGAGTCACTTTCCCAAGACGCAAGAGGATTTTGAGTAAAGGCATCATCAATGTCCAGAGTGGTGAACAGATCCATCGTCCTCGAGGTTACAAAATCTGATAACGTTTTTCCTTTTTAAATGAGCCAAGGGTGTTTTTTCCCTTAATACGCTTTGCTACTTTCTTCAGTGCTGGCTTTGATAGGTTATCTTGAATCCTTCGTTTCTCCTTGGTTAACTTCTTTATCAAAGAATGCCAAGCCAACCAGGGCCTCTGAGAGGTACTACAAGTGTCGTTTCATGGCTGTTTGTGTTTCCTTGGCAACAATGATGATCACTGCTTCTTCTTGTAATGTTTCCATGTCTTGCAAAAACTCCAGATCAACACTTTGAGACAGCTCTGCACTTGGTGCACGACACGAAGCCTTTGCATAGGCCAGGGCAACAAAAATGCAGATTTCTATGACTCTTTTAAGTTCCCACTCTGTCATCTTGAACTGGTCTTGTAAAAAGTATAGCTTTAATGCATAGATAGCTTTCGCCATCCACCGTGCATTGTGATGTGCTCCTGGCTTCCGCAGAGGCACTTCGCGTGTTCTCTTCCCCCAGAAAGAGAAGAACCGCTGCTGATAGAGAGCAAAAGATTTCTCAACAATAAGAATAGTTCTGTCCCTGAGACCCTGAAGAGGTTTGGCAATGGTGCAGCTGATTGTCAGGGATCTATTGATTGCATTCCACTGATTTTTGAGTCTTTTAAAAGATTTCAATATTAGGCCCAGTGGTTGGGCCCATTGAGAGGTGGAAGGCTTGGGCTAGAATAATTTCATAAATATGATGCCTGCATGCTAGGTATAGAAGTTTTTTCTCAAGAGTGTCTCAATCTTGATGCTGTAGTGTCAAATGATAACCCCTTGATTGTATCTAACAGGTGGTGTTCCCTTACGCATTCAATGCACACACGTGCTATCTCCGCTCTTGTACCAGCTGGCATTTTTGGAATCCCAAGCAGCTTCTCTTGACCCTTCCCGGAAACTAGAATGGCAATTCGATCCTCAGACCTGCTTGCTACCTGTGATTGTAGGCAGCATTTTTCCATCCCAATGCAACACTAGTGGTTCACTAGGACAGAACTCTTACCCTTAATACGCCACTGCTACTTGCTTCCGAATCGACTGGCGAGCACGGTACATTGTGAGGACAGAGATGGAAATCTCATCCAAATTTTGCCCTAGGGATTAGGCGACTACACTGTAGGACATTGCTGCTTCACGGATACTAATGTTCATCCTGTCATAAACAATAGCCACATCTTGATTTATGAAGTTCTTTGACCGCTTCTGTTTAGGACATAAAATAGAGGTAGATGCATCCAAGGAAGGATCACACTGCTCATCTGAGGATGAGGAACTGTCTTCTCAAATTGCAGTCTCTATTAATATCTTGGACTGATGAATCTCCCGGTCTTGTCTCAGCCTGCTTTTCCTCTCGATGCCTTTTCCTATTTTCTATTTTGGACATCTTCTTTTCTACTGATCCCATACTGCTCTGTGCTGGGTTGGGTCATCCTGCTGACTAATGTAGAAACTTTTGTCTTCCTCGTCGGAATTATCAATATCAAGGATTTCATTTCTAATTTCTTTCATGAACATTTCTTCAGCAACACGACAGTTCTCATCTGATCGTTTCTTATTTTTGACTAGCTCGTCATAACGCTTGAGGAGAGATTATATTTTCCAAATGGCGTTGTCTCTCCTCATAGTAGGAATCCTAACATTCTCCCAAAAGGGTATTATAGCACCCAAGCAGAGATTCACAGACCTTCTACGTCCTAGCTCTTCCTGCTTTTGATGAAAGAAGTACGTCTTCATGACATTCAGCTTGGTTGGCAGACGGCTACCTAGGATATCCTTATTTGTCTGGTATATGAGCAAGACTTCGTTCTTTCTTCGAGTTGCTATAATCAAGTGTTAAAGAACACCTGCAATGGGAAAACTGTTTGATTAGTGAAAAAAACAAATATGCAATGGTGATTCGTGACTAAAGTCTGTTTACTTTCATCTGGCATGAATTTTCAAACATTTCTTAACCAAATTTTTTTTATATTATTGCTAATCATTAAATATTCTTACTAGATATATAGAAACCCAACAATACTTCACTTTCTTGCAGCCCTGGCTAAAACTGTATATAATAGTCGAATATTTACCTAAAAATTACCAGAAAAAAGCAAACCATAGCACTAAAAGTGATAAAATTAGAAAAAAATATTTCACACAAACTGTCCAGAATTTAATTTCAACATCGTGAAAAATTTTATATATATACACTTATGGATAAGTATGTTATGTAACACGCACACACATACACACACTACCTTTCGCTCTAAAGCCCACAACCAGACTAAGCGCATGACAAACTGACAGAATGTAAATTCTCGGGACCTATAAATATGTTCCAATCAGGCTGGAACTTGCTCAGACTTGTTTTCTGCGCCAATGGAACAAGAAAATCAATGATGATAAAACTTCCTTACACTTATATTTCAACCCTATGTCATGAAACACCCTAATGTCCACTCTATTGGGCCTCTCCTCCAACATATATATATATATATATATATATATATATATATATATATATATATTGAATAGGGCATTTTCAAAAAGGATCCGTTGACCCTGTTCTACTCTGATCTTTATTTCTGAAAATGTCTGTGATCATGCCCTCGGCAGTGACCACCAACAGAGATAGTGCTCTTGAATTAAAAAAAAAAAAAGATCTCTTGCTCAATCCATACAGAAGATTCAAAGTCGCAATTTAAGCGCATCAATGGTTTATCAGTCACCACCGCAGCTAACATTGCCTAGGATATCCTTTATTTAACTGTTGAATTATCACATATTCTTTTAAATTTCTGCATAATTTTTACTTTTCACAATTATATTATTCATACTGATTCTAAAACTTTTGGAATCCCTTCGTTCTTTCGGCTCTTCTTATCCCGTAGTCTAAGAAATTTGTGGGTGTCTGATGCGGAATGCCTCAGGGTATAATATCACTTTATATTGAAGTCATAATGAGGAGGGGGTCCTAAAAAATTAATTTAGAATGGGTGGGCTCCATACCCTTTCTTCCTATTGCAGGAATGCTCTTGTACCCCCAGAAAGATCGTGGGACGTAAGTTTTTAAAATAACTAATTGTTTCCTTTTCAGATGAAATTGGATTCATCCAGTAACCTTAAGGTTAGACCACAATTTAGTGGTATGATATCACCTCGAGCTCTTTGCCCTAATCAGGTTGCCATAAAAGTTACTAAGAAACGTTCATATAATGACACTGGTGAGAAGCCGTTCAGATGCAACCTTTGCCCTTATCAAGCTGTAACAAAAACATATGTTAAAAGACATTCAAGGACTCACACTGGAGAGAAGCCTTTTAAATGCAGCCTTTGTCCTTATCAGGCTGCAAAGAAAGTTCATCTTAAACACCATTCATATACTCACACCGGTGAGAAGCCTTTCAAATGCAACCTTTGCACTTATCAGGCTGCAACGAAAGGAGCTCTTAAAAGCCATTTATATACTCACACAAGTGAGAAGTCGTTCAAATGTAGCGTTTGCCCTTATCAGGCTGCAACGAAAGGGGTTCTTAAAAATCATTCATATACTCATACAGGTGAGAAGCCTTTCAAATGCAGTCTTTGCCTATATCATGCTGCAACTAAAGGTTCTCTTAAAAAACATTTATATAGTCACACAGGTGAGAAGCCTTTTAAATGCAGCCTTTGCCCTTATCAGGCTGCAAAGAAAGTTCATCTTAAAGACCATTCATATACTCACACCGGTGAGAAGCCTTTCAAATGCAACCTTTGCACTTATCAGGCTGCAACGAAAGGAGCTCTTAAAAGCCATTTATATACTCACACAAGTGAGAAGCCTTTCAAATGTAGCGTTTGCCCTTATTCTGCTGCAAAAAAAGCAGAACTTAAAAACCATTTATATAGTCACACAGGTGAGAAGCCTTTCAAATGCAACATTTGCCCTTTTCAAGCTGCAAAAAAAGGAGATCTTAAAAGCCATTTATATACTCACACAAGTGAGAAGCCTTTTAAATGTAGCGTTTGCCCTTATTCTGCTGCAAAAAAAGCAGAACTTAAAAACCATTTATATAGTCACACAGGTGAGAAGCCTTTCAAATGCAACATTTGCCCTTTTCAAGCTGCAAAAAAAGGAGATCTTAAAAGCCATTTATATAGTCACACAGGTGAGAAGCCTTTCAAATGCAGCCTTTGCCCTTATCAGGCTGCACAGAAAAATAATCTTAAAAAACATTCATATACTCACACAGGTGAGAAACCTTTCAAATGTAGTCTTTGCCCTTATCAGGCTACACAGAGAGGAGATGTTCAAAGACATGCATTTACTCATAGAAGAGAGAAGCCTTTCAAATGCAGCCTTTGCCCTTATCAGGCTGCACAGAAAAATAGTCTTAAAAAACATTCATATACTCACACAGGTGAGAAGCCTTTCAAATGCAGCATTTGTTCTTATCAGGGTCACAGAAAGGACAAACTTGTGGCACATTTAAGAACCCACACTGGTGATAAATAAACCTTAAATAGAAGCAAAATGTTAATTAGTATTAAGCGTCGCCTGAATTATTGCACCGTGGATGAATTCATCGAGCGCTTCCGTATTGGTCACCCGAGCGTGAGGCGGCCTGCAAGCAGAAGGATGCTGCCCTACTCCCATTTTATTTGACCTTTTGGTGTTGGTTGCATTCTCCGGGGGAGGGAAGGCGGGCGAAAAACAAGGAAACGTCTTTGCTATTTTGAAAAGAAACCGTAGATATGACCAAAAGGTACAGTATGAGAGCTCTAAGAACTTGGAATAAAAGTATTAACCCTAAAACACAAAGGATGATAAGACGTACACACGCATGTCATTAAAACCACTTTTCCCACGTGCTGGTGGGCATAATGGCCACAACCGCCTTTACTTATATCGCTCGCAGAAGCGAAAATTCTGCTTCGCAGCCCCTAAATAAGCGGCCCCTATCTGTGTTTAGTCGCTTTTCACTCGCCGGAAGCCGATATGGGTAGTCTTCGTGCCTCATATACAAGAAGAAGGATATACCTTAGTAAACTCCCTTCTCAAACAACAAACCTGATGATAGATAAACTCCACTGCATCTACTTTAGAAATTATGGCCTAATTTTCTTCTCTTGTCAACGTCTTGATCTCAAAATAGCAATTCAAGCCCACGCCATTTCCTTTTAAGAAACCCATTCAGATTATGGCTTTAAGGAAGACAAAGTTCATAAAATCTGGATTGCTTATGATGACTCGGTAACCGTATTATATTAAAGTTATCGGTGTCCTTTTGCTTAATAGGGCATATATGGGGTGGTCGGTTAGCCGTTAGGGGTAGTATATTTAATGTCAAGAGCACCACCCCTTCTCGGTCACTGTATTTCCAGAGGCTCACCGTGACAGTGCTCAACCTTTATTCATGGTCTTATTGTTATGGTATTCATGATCTCTTGACCCCTCTATCTTCTTTCCTACTTTCCTCTCGCTCTTTTCCTTTTCCTCTCTGGGACATTTTCTTTTTTTCAGGCATTGGTTCCAGAGAGGCTCTGACTTTCGCGTGTTGAAGGGGTCCTCGCAAGGGCCCTTGGGGGTGGCCCTGGTGCTGCAAACTACACTTTTAATGCACCCCTCTATTTCTCTTATTGGCAAACGTTTTTCAGCCTTTCCTCGCTCGTTGGATGCCTATGCCAACCTTCTGGACGCGGATTTAGATTATTTCCCTTTTCTGTACCAACGGCATGGATATTCTTCGCTCTCTGCCGTTTAGCACCTGAGGTTCTGATAGGGCTCCCGCCTTACTTTTCTATCGAACATTTGTTTTTTCAAAGCTTGACTATGAATGCGAGTTTTATATATCCGCAGCCGAGCGTATATTGCGGAACGTGGACTTAATACACCACATCCCCGCCTGGAGACCGTTGCCTTTACACATCCTTCATTGACAGCCGACTTGTCGATGCTGGGGAATGCCACTGGAGTCCTCAGTGCATTAGGGGCCTGTCCGCGCAAACATGGCAACTCCCGCAGATCTCGACACTGCCAATAGCGATGAGAAACTCCTGCCATTGTCTAAGCCATTTTGGTTTAAGGTTGGAAACTTCTGCAACACCTATGTGTAGCTCTCGGGGCGGTTGTTCCCCCTGGGTCTGCTCAGGACACCACCCTGAAGGATACATACTACATTTGACTATTTGTCGCCACGCCTCTTCTCTCAAAGCTTCTTACACGTAGCCTAGAACTAGGCCAGTTTTAATACGGCGACTAATGACAAGTAGGCAGTCGCCAGATGAGCTCTTAAAAAAAAAAATTAAAGCTTCTACAGCGCCGGGAGTATTACGTTCGGCCTTCTTTGGAGCACACTCGGTCTCACATTGTAACCGTGCCGTTGTATACGGATGGACACAAGTCCCAGGAAAAGGTCGGTCTACAGGCCGTATCATCCGTTCGCTACGGGAGATAATGCATCGTGCCTGGTTCAGAAACCGTATTGTGATATATAACCACTCAAAATCGTCTTAAGTGATCTCGTGGCATTGAAATCTCCTCATCCTATGGTTCGCGATATCCGTGACGCCACCGTTTTCGCGAACCAGGCCGATTTCGAGATTATCTTCTGCAAAGTTCCTTTAAATGTGGGAATGAGGTTGGCAGAGAGTCCGAGAGAACTGGGCAACCAGACCAGCGTTTCGCTCTTCCTCACTCGTCACACTGATTAAATAGCAAGAATCAAGACAGCCTTCCGTGCTCGTAGGCAAATAAGAGGGGAGAAGGTTGAGGGGAACTTACAGTTTTCGCTACTTCCCATAGACTTTAAGCCCCTATTTTGGGACGGCTTCATGTTGCTGTCTGTCGTCTCCGAATTGGACCCATCGCCATTTGATGGCGCGCTCGCCTGCACCTTATTGCGACGACTGCGTTGTCCCTCAGAGTGTTTGCCTATTCCTGTTGAATGTCCGAGACTGGCTTATCTTCACGCACGCTACTTGACTAACGGGAAGGACGACCGTCTACACAGACCTGCCAACCCTCATAACCTTCAGTTCACACATCGTTTTATAAGTCGCATGTTGCTGCGCCGGGGGAGGCGGGCCTTCCCCCGACGCCGGAGCCCGTTTCCTTGTTTCTTTTTTGACTATTTTGTTTATTGCTGTTATTTTCTATGTTCTTTCTTGTCTTTATTCCTGTTTTATCTTTCGGTGGTTGCCCCTTTTCTTTCTCACTTTTCTCAAACTGTAGAAATATCACTCTACCCCGGCCAGTTTCCGCCCAATCTCTCTCACCTCCTGCGTGTGCAAGTTGATGTAGAAATTAGTAAATGTTAGGGGGTCTCTGCTGTCCATAAAAAAAGCTAAGCTGTCTTCTGCACCGTTTCATTGTTGTCAGTTTTGCCCGACGACTGAAATGTCAGGCTCATATTCTCAGCCTTAGGGTTTCCTGTACCCTCGCTATACACCTTATGTTTTCTCGTGATGTTCATCACCTGGGGGGCTGATAGGGCTACCGCCTTACTTAACTACGGATGCAAGTTTTATGCATCCGCAGCTCAGCGTCTATTACCCGGCGTCTTCCTCAGTCGCCAACGCTTTCACGGCGTTGGCAGCCGATCTCGACGGTATCTATGCTGCTGAGAGACGCCAATCTTCCACTAAGGTCTTTGAATTTAAAGCTAGGAAACTCTTTCGAGAGCTCGCTATAGCTCTTGGGTCGGTGTCGTCCCTGGTTCCGCCCAGGACGCCACCCTGGACGGCACCACAGAGGCCTGCTGTAATTTCTGGGGGCATTTATCCTGTCAATTGAGTTCGACGCGGGAGACTTCCGTCACATCGTGGCATGGTAACTGTAAATGCCATATGAACGGTAGATACGACCTATAGCGAACTTATTCGATGCGGAAGACATAAATTTTATATATGTTTCTTACCACTTTGGTACTCGTTCCCTGATACTCCGTACGCAACGTCGTAAGCTGCCGGTAGTGCAGCCACAGGGATGGTTACCAGATTTTGAATACTGAAATATGGGACCCCTAAATTGGAGAGGTAGTTAAACACTACTGGATACATACCACTTAGGTGAAGTTAGGCACGCAACCCAAACTCGCTCTCAGCTGGGGTCCAGATTGTCCAGGATCTACTTCATAAACTTTTCTTTTATTTTAAGGTGTGTTCATTGTAGATTGTGTTATAAACGGCTGTTCATTAAATATGTCAAAGCTTATATTATTGTATTCGTGCATATTTTGCACAAAGTCACTTTATAACTAAAGTGACTTGCCATAATATAATGAGTAAATTGCAGAAAATAAAATGTATATGATGAAAACGTTCCCATAATCCTTTCAAAATTTGTCATACCTTGCACTCGATCCAACTGCTATCAAGAGATGTCATCCTTATTTTAATTACGAGTCCATATCTCTTATGTTTGAGACCACCCCAACAATTAGATCGCTCATGCGGACAGTGTTTATTTCGGTGCAGAATGGAATAGAGCCACGTGGCCACCTCCAAGATTTAGTATTGGGAAAGTAAAGAAAAGAGAGGAGTCCCCAATACACACATTTTCAATTTCCACGAACCAGATTAGTCCATGCGTGTAGTCTATTATATCTCCCTCTTACTTCCCGTAAGGGGCGCGGCGATTTGCCATCCTGGCCACCGTGCTGATGGGACTCAGCACCCCGTCCGACCCCAGCTTAGCCTCTTCTCCTTCCTTCAAAACACTTGTTTCCTCGCTTTTCATACAACCTCTCCCACAACTTTCAATGGTCAGCCTCTAATTTCACAGGTTAGATGCTGACCTTCTTCTCAAGCCAACCGTCCCGGATCGGGGCTGAGGGGGGAGGGGACAACGTTCCCTAACCCCCGAGCTCCGTTCGGGATGGGTTTTTTTTAACAACCTGCTTCATCCCCACCCATACCTTCCTCACATCCCTTTTCCTCTCCTCTTCACAATCTATCTTTTTACGCCGTGTCTAAGGTGGAGCCGCCATGCCGATGGACTGCCAGGCCACCAGGCGGGAGGGGTGGACCCAAGTGGCGGCGCCTGGCTCTGCCAGGCCTGTAAGCACCTCTTGAAGTGCGGGCAACTGCAAGAGGTGATGAGCGATTGCATCCCGTGAAATAAATAGGGTCACCATGCCCAATGATGAGAAACACAAAAATCTCCCCTTAATTCTCCCTGTGTCACCAACGGAGCAGCCCTCGGGCAGCTCCACCGAAAAAATGGAGGTCACCCCCCCCCCCATTGTGCTTGCTCAGGGGACCCTCCATATCTCTCTAACCGGAGAGGAGGCTTACTCCTCTCCTTCGCCTACGGGTGTAGGGGACTCCCCCTCACCCCATTATCTGGAGGTGCTTTCGGGCACCTCCCTTTTTCCAGCGCCAGTCCCCTCTGTTCTTTCCAAGGGGACTGCCAAGAAAGCCAGCAGGCAGCCCTTAACCAGCCGCTCCACATCGAAGCGGCTCGGTAGGGCAAACCCCCTTAGGGGGGAGAGGGAAGCCAGGCCCCTTCGATCGCTTCCATCAAAAGACCTGCTGGCAAGAATATTGAACCTTGCCGGGGTCAAGGCCCGTGCCTCCCCACACAAGACTAGTGACGATACTGCCAATGGGACCTGCGATGTCTTGGGGGGGGGGTGAATTGCCAACTGGAGGTACCCCCTGAGATAGACATGGTCCTTGAAGAAACCAAGCCTCAGACGGTAGGGCCTTCCATGCGGGGAAATCCGGGCTCTGTTCCAAGCACCGAACCCGAATCCGCCCCTAAGCAAGGTCCGCCTCAAACGGCTAGGGTTTCCGAAGCAGTACAAGGAGGGGAGGGATCTCCTCCGACCGGTGCCCCCACGACTACCAGGACCTTCTCCATTTCGGAGAATGACCTAGCTGAGTCCGGTCCATCTGGCCTGGGGGCTCCTTCCGGCAGAGGTGAGAAGCGGGTTCATTCCCCGCCCTCATCTCCAAAAAAGAAAAAGACAAAAAAAACTTGGGGCTCGTCTTCATCCGCGGGGGCTACGGGGACGGATGGGTCTGCGGCCACTTTGGCAAGCGACCACGCCAAGATCAGCACATCCGGCCCCTCTTCCCCCCCGGTTGCGGAGCCCCTAACTAAGACCAAAAGTGCACAGGGAGGAGCCTCAATGACATCGGGGCCCCTCATTTAGAGGTTACCTGGCGTTTTCGAGCCCGCTGGTTTCAAGCGCTTCGTTATTCGCTCCACTAATGGCACCATGTTGTCCAAGGGCAACATGATCCATCAGAGGAAAGGATTAGCTTATGCAATTGGTAAAAAGCCGAAGGTGACCCGTTTCTCGGACGGGAGCCTTCTGGCGAATGCGGCGAATCCCGCTGAGGCGGCCAAGATATGTGCTCTTCGGACACTTCATGGCACCCCGGTGAGTGTGACGAAGCACTCTACCATGAACTTTGTGAAAGGATTAGTTTATGCGAGGGAACTCGTTGACTACTCCATTGAGGACATCACCTTAGAGCTGGCCGACCATGGAGCGTTCAAGGTCGAACGTGTGATGAGAAAACAGGGAGGGTCCTCGAGACCCACCCCTACACTCTTCGTCACGTTCGACTGTGACAAGCTCCCTGAGTCGGTGCGTGATGGTTGGTACCGCTACCGCGTGAAGGCATTCGTGCCACTGCCGCGGTGGTGCTATTACTGTCACCGCTTCGGCCATACGAATCGCTCATGTAGACGTGCAAAGTCGGGGTCACCCGAAGTCTGTCAAAATTGCTCCAAGGTCGCACACGATAAGTCCAAATCGTGTGTGGCCAAGTATGTCATTGCGGAGAGCCGCACCCTGCTTCTTCGAAGCAATGTGGTGCATATCTCCTTGAGAAAGAAATCCTGGCCGTTCAGGCCCAGGATCGACTCTCATTCCGCGAGACTGAGGACTTGGTCCTGGCGCGCCCGGCTCTGCCTGGGACGTCATATGCCTCAATAGTTAGAAAGGCACCCTCTGCTCCTGGCCCATCCAGGCCAACGAGCACGGTTGTTTCCGTGCCCATTCGGAGCCCTTCTGCGGGCTCTACCCAACCCGGGCGCTCCCCTGGTAAAGTTGGCGGCAAAAAGGGTTCATACCCAGCCCCGGCTAACACCAGGGCTCCCCCCTCTTTCCCCAGCGTGACCGTTTTCCGTAAGGCGAAACGGCCACGCGCCTCCACCGAGTCGTTAGACTCACAGGAGGCAACACCCCTGAAGTTGGTTGCCAGGCCATCTTCCGGGGTTCCTAAAGCTGTCCCCCGAAAGGAGGACAGCAACAAAGGAGCTTTGGCTCCTTCGCCCACGCCTAGTGGTGGAGGGAGTGGCTCGGAAACGCTGGTTCCTCGAAATGAGGGCCCACCGCCTCCGAAGCCGCAACGCCCGCCTAACGGCGTTGCGGAGGAGGGAGGAAAAGACTCGCATGGCGAGCCCAACCTCCCCCAATAAGTCCTCGAAGGCGACAGCACCTTCAGCGCTTTGTCCGGCCAACAGCGCCTGGGGTTCTGCCCTCGGGAAGCGTACGGCCATTCCCGTGACGGTCTTCTGCTCCGAGCTAGGCCTGGAGGGCATATTCCTTCATTGGAATTGCCGTTCTTCTTTTCTCTTTAGATACCTCCTTTCAGGCAGTGGCTGTGCAGCTGCACCTGGATTGGAGGTATACTATCATTTCTGCGTACATTCCACCTTCAGCTGACTTCGACGCGGGGGACTTCCGCCGCGTCGTGGCACGGTTGCTGAGGCCCTTTCTCTTGCTTGGAGATCTGAACGGCAGGCATCCTCTCTGGGGAGATTACTCCATAAATACCAGGGGACAAGTTCTTGGAGCTTGAGATGGGTGTCCTAAACTTGGATGAGTTTACGCATCACTGTCCCAGAACCGCTTCATTTTCTTGCGTTGACCTAT
Organism: Ceratothoa steindachneri; assembly: GCA_963969495.1. Lineage (NCBI taxonomy): Eukaryota > Metazoa > Arthropoda > Malacostraca > Isopoda > Cymothoidae > Ceratothoa > Ceratothoa steindachneri. The sequence goes on from OZ018333.1 coordinate 103,925,261, forward strand.
CTTTGTGCTCTTCGGATGCACAGCCTGATTTTGATTGGGGGGTGGTCGATGACCTCCATGGTAGTGATCACTTTCCCATTCAAATATCATTTTCAGGGCAACTGCCGCCTGAGAGCTGATATCGGTGGTGCTTGGCGCGGGCGCGGTAGCCTGCATTTCAGGAAATGACTGAATTCTCTATCTCAGTCGAGGAGTTTAGGTCGGTAGATGAGGCCGTTTAGTTCTTCTCCGGCAACCTCATCGCCGCGGGCCTGACTACTATTCCTAGAACGTCTGGCCGTTTTGCACGCCGACCACTCCCATGGTGGTCGGCCGAGTGTGAGACGGCCCTCAAACAGAAGCGTTATGCCTACATGCGCTATAAGCGCCGCTCGAACGATTTCACTGTCGCTGAATTTCGTCGGGCTAGGGCTAGGTTCCGGTATATTTCGAAGCACGCCCGCCGCTCTTCTTGGCGGGCATACGTGTCTTCACTTAACGGGAAGCCCTCTTTAGCAGAGGTGTGGAGGTGAGTCAAAAGGATTCGGAGCAAGTTCTCGCAGGACCCTTCTCCTGTTCTCCAGGAGAATGGGACCGCAATCTCGTACCCCGCGTCCGTGACGGAACCCTTCGCGACCGCTTTTTCCGCATTCTCTAGCCGGGATGCTTCTCCGCCAGTATTCAATGCACGTCGTGATGTCGCGGAAGGCCTCCGGCTGGACTTTACCTCAAGAGGCTGAAAACCCTTCATCGAAAGGTTTGATTGGAGCGAGTTGCACTCCGCTCTCGCTTCGTGCGCGGACACCGCCTATGGTCCGGACGATGTCCCGTACGCCATGCTTCGACACCTGGGTGATCGGGGCATGGCCTTTCTGTTAGATTTGTTCAACAGGATCTGGGTGGAGGGTCTTATCCCAGATTCCTGGCGAATTGCTACTGTGCTCGCCTTTCGCAAGCCGGGAAGAGATCACTCTACTCCGACCGGTTTCCGCCCAATCTCTCTAACCTCTTGCGTGTGCAAGTTGATGGAGAAATTGGTAAATGTTAGATTAGCCTTTTTCCTGGGCAGCGGAAGCCATCTGGCTTCCGCAAGTTCCACTCCACGTCCGATGCTCTGTTCCGACTGGAAAATGCCCTCTGCGAGGCTTTTCTTCGTAGACAGCACTACGCCACGGTGTTTTTCAATCTGGAGAAGGCCTATGATACCGCATGGCGATACGGTATCATGGAGACTCTCAACACGATGGCGGCGAGGGGACGCCTCCCAGTCTTTATATCTGAATTTTTGCGAGATCGTCGATTCCGCGTACGTGTCGGGGTAGCGCTCTCCGGCCCAAAGTAGCAGGAAGAGGGTGTCCCGCATGGAAGTGTCCTCAGTGTCACACTCTTTGCCCTGAGCATCAACTGCATCACCTTGGTGCTGCCGGAAGATGTTCTCGCTACGCTCTACGTGGACGACCTTTCGATCTCTTTTGGCGCGGCCTAGATGCCAACTCTGGAGCGTCGACTCCAACAGGCATTGAACCGCGTCTCTCGCTATGCCGAAGCGCACAGGTTTCGGTTTTCTTTGGCCAAGACTAAGGTGGTGCACTTCTGCTGCCATCCATAGCTCCACCCCGACCCAGATTTGTTTCTTAATGGGGTGCGCCTGGATGTGGTTGAGTCGCACCGTTTCCTTGGTCTTGTATTCGACCGACGCCTCACCTGGGAGGCTCATATTCGCAGCCTTAGGGTCTCCTGTACCCGCGCCATGGACATTCTCCGTTCCGTGACGTTCAGCGCTTGGGGCGCGGATAGGGCTACTTCCCTACTTTTTTATCGATCCTTTGTTCGTTCAAAGCTCGACTACAGAGGCGAGTTTTATGCATCCGCAGCCGAGCGTTTATTGCGGAAGGTGGATTCGATCCACCACACCGGCCTCGCCTTGCGACCGCTGCCTTCCGCACTTCCCCCATTGAGAGCCTGTTGGTCGATGCTGGAGAGATGCCACTCGCTCTGCGCCGCGTGCAGTGCATCACTCGCCTGTGCGCGCGAGCCCGGCGCCTCCCTCAGTCGCCAACAGCTTTTACTGCATCCGCAGCCGATCTCGACGGTGCCTATGCCGCCGAGAGACGCCATTCATACCCTAAGCCCTTTGGGTTTTGGGCCAGGAAACTCCTTCGAGAGCTAGATATAGCTCTCGTGCCGGTGGCGCCCCTGGTCCTGCCCAGTACGCCACCCTGGAGGGTACAAATTTGGCTATTTGTCGCCACGCCTCTGCTCCCAAAGCTTGTACGGCGCCCGGAGTATTGCGTTCGACCTTTTTGGAGCACATCTCGTGTCACGCTGGAACCGAGCCAGTGTATACGGATGGCTCCAAGTCCCAAGAGGGGGTCGGCTTCCACGCCGTATCCCCTCTGTTTGAAGTCAGCGGGGCTCTGCCAGGCGCTGCGTCTGTCTTCACGGCCGAGCTGGTGGCAATACACCACTCGGTACGGGAGATTACGCGACGTGCCCGGTTCGGAGACCGGATTGTGATCTATAGCGACTCACAAAGCGCCCTAAATGCTCTCGGGGCATTGGAATCTCCGCATCCCCTGGTTCGCGATATCCGTGACGCCACGGTTTTGGAGAGCCGGGCAGATGTCGAGATTATCTTATGCTGGGTTCCTGGACATGTAGGAATTGCGGAGAATGAGCGCGCCGATGAGGGTGCCAAAGAGTCCGCGAGGACTCTGCAACCGGACCAGCGTTTCGCTCTTCCTCACACCGACTACATGGCAGGAATACGGGCAGCTCTTCGAACTGCTTGGCAAAGAAGATGGGAGACGGTCGAAGGGAACTTAAAGTTGCGTGCCATTGCGCCGCGACTGTTCCCATGGAGCTATCCCCCAATGCCGCGACGGCTTCAGGTCGCTTTCTGTCGTCTCCAAATCGGACACACTCGTGTGACGCATCGCTATTTGATGGAGCGCTCGCCTGCGCCCTATTGCGACGACTGCGTCGTCCCCCAGACTGTTCGGCACATTCTTGTCGAATGTCCCAGTCTGGGTGATCTTCGCGCGCGTTACCTGTCCCGGTACCGGGATGGGCGGGGTCGCTACCGCCTGTCCCTTGTACTCGGGACGAGTGCGTGCACACTGACTGGTGGACTTGTTGACTTCTTTGGGGAGGCCGGCTTTCTCCCTATTATTTAAGCAGGGTTTGTTTTTTTTTTTTGCATTTGTTTTTTTCCCCTTTAGGTTGCACGCTCCTGCTCCGGGGGGGGGACCTCCCCCGACGCTCCAGCTTGCTTCCTTTCCTCCTTTTTGGGGTTTTTTTTTGTCTCTCTGAATTTATTTTAAAGTAGCTCGGAACTAGGCCAGTTTTAATACGGCGACTAATGCCCAAGTAGGCAGTCGCCAGATGAGCTCTTAAAAAAAAAAGTCCCTCTTACTCCCCACTTCACCCCGGCTTGCTTCAAGCTACCGACGCTATTTGATGGAGCGCTCGCCTGCGCCCTATTGCAACTACTGCGTCGTCCCCCAGACTGTTCGGCACATTCTTGTCGAATGTCCCAGTCTGGGTGATCTTCGCGCACGACACCTGTCCTGGTACCGGGATGGGCGGGGTCGCTACCGCCTGTCCCTTGTACTCGGGACGAGTGCGTGCACTTTGACTGGTGGACTTATTGACTTTTGGGGGGAGGCCGGCCTTCTCTCTTTCATTTAACCCGGTTTAGTTGTTGTTGTTATTATTGTTTTTGTTATTGCTTTGTTATTGTTATTGTTGTTTCCTGTTCAATTTTTTAAAGTAGCCTAGAACTAGGCTGTTTGTTTACGGCAAATAATGAAAAAAATCAAGCTACCGAACATTGCCAAGGACCACAAGACTGAGTCCGGGAAACAGGGCAATAAAGATGACTTGAAAAATAGTTTCTACCATTTGTCCTTGCATCCGAAAGCAAGGCATCAGTTTAAGGTGAAGATAGGGGACAAGTGCTTACAATACAAAAGATTGTCCATGGTCATTGGGGGGGACCTTTCTTAATACAGACCTGCTTCGATAGCATTTTTAACGACTGGCCAGCTCTTACAATATACAGGCTTTTACTTACCTAGATGAGGCGCTTCTGGTGGGCGATTTGATTCGCCTGCTTGACACATTTAAAATGTTTCTTCTGCAACTCCCTATAACTGAACAGCGCTAAAATCCATCTTTTCACCAACCTCCAGTATCGACTACCTCCGGGTCCGCCTAAATTCTAACCGCCCTAACTCTACCCATGCACAATAAGGTACGCAGAACCATCTCCTTCTTTTCTTATGTTCTTATGTTCCTCCTCTTGCGACGCTCCCGTCAAAGTTCTGGCAACGGCTGAGCGGCCTAATTAACTATCCTCCAACTTCCTTTTTTCTGGACCAAGTTTTGTAATCATAATAATCGCCATCACCTCTAGGAGGAGCGCTTCTACTCCCTCCTTCCTCTTATCCATACGCTCTGGAAGTGCTCTTGGAGAGAGCCTTCAACACGGTCATTGCCATCACCACTAGTTTCGTCTCCCTCGCTATTGCAACCATCTGTCTGAAGTTACCACAATACTCCTTCCACTACGAGTCCTTCATTTTTGGCAACTGCTAATCTTCTGTAACACCAGACTCTTGTCGGACTGCAGCTCCAGCATCCAAAATACACGTCCAGGGAAACTATTACGAGAAATCCTAGACCACCTCAGCAGACCTCATCTCAAGTTCCGCCAATAACTGCCATCAACCAGTACGTGGCTCAAATTGGGACATTTAAGGTGTCTCTCATAGAGGTCGTACCTTTCACCATATGTGCATTTAAGTTTAATATATTCATGACATTTGAGATTCGGGTGGGACTTGATGAATTTCTCTGCCAAATTGGCATGAATTGAATAATAGTTGTCTAACTTAACATAGGTCAGTTCCGGAAGGTCGCAGGAAGCGACCAAATCTTTTAAGTGAAGGACGGATGATACATGACGGCTCAAAAGTCTCCAGATTTGGGTACTTGTGTGATATGGCATTGAGAACCAGGTCCCTTAAATTCATGAGGTCCAGGAGACCGAGTCTCTTCAATTTAAGGAAGGAAGCGTCTTCGAAGAATCACTTGAGAGCATCTGATGAAAAACTGCGTTTACGTCCTAAGATGAGACATGTCAACGATGACATCTTCTGGATCAATTACCAGGAGTTATCAGAAAGGTGGTAACAGTTGAGACTCAGCTTGGATAACACGGTGCATCTTGATATAAGAATGACGTCGTCCTCCTCGATCGAACTCATCGAGACTTTAGGGTAGTGGAGTAGTGACTCCTGAGGTATTTATAGTCTTCTTAACCGGAGTTGACCTACCCCAAAACTTAATGAGTTCAAACTTGGAACAGTCGAATTGAAGATACTTCTGGAAGCATAAATTCAGGTCGATGGAGGATAATTCCTTCAGTTCGGAGATAGCATCGACCAATGCTCGTGTCAATGCCCCTTCCACCTTAGCAAGTGGAAGCAGCGGGGCGCTTTTAATAATACTTATATTTATGATGACCATCTCTGGAGATACAAAGATAAAGACTTCAATTGAGGAAGGCACAGCTTTGTAAGGGTCAAACAACGCGACAAATTCCATGTAAGTTAATGATCACCAAATGTTCCAAATTGCGACACTTCTCAAGGATCTTTTGGATGAATTGGGTAACCCCTGGTCTCGTATTCCAGACGGATGTACTCGATCGAGGAGACACTCGAATCAGGTCATTCCAGCGTTTGTTAACAAACTGGACAACATTAACTAAGAAGGAAGGTTCCAACAAGGAGAAGATTCTTTCCATGACCAAGTCAGGGAGGTCTCCAATGGGCCTTTCCATTGTCTCTTCAAGGAGGAGGTCGTTGTGAAACAGAATTGGACCACTCACAAAACGGCCGCGCCCAAACACCAAATTCAAGTCAAAAGCAGCCATCAATTTAGAGTGGGTGATAATTCTATGCATTTTCAAGGTGGAATCTTTTCTCTTTCACACACCATTTCACTTCTCTGATGAGGAAACAGGAATGGCACCGTCGTGGATGACTAAATATGACAGCGTGGATGCACGAGAGGCCGAGACTGAAGTAGGGAACCTCCCAATCCTACCTTTTATGATACTCTGTACTCTTGTAGGGGGGGGCGGGCTTCCTTTCCTAGTCAGCAGCAAGCGTGGATTCAGGGGGAGGGGAGTAGTTTGCCTTTCTAAGCATAAGCTAAAAAAGCAAACTAAAAACAAGAACCATATCAAAAATAAAGTGCAAGGCAAAGGAAGGAAGAGGCCCCGACGTTGGAGATATGGCCCCCTTCACACGGCGCCGGAAAGAGCGACCAACAAAAAAGTCGAAGAAAGTGGAGGAGGCCAGCCTCCTCCCAAAAGTCTCAGGTGCGTGTACACGAACCAGTCCCGAGCACCAGGGATAAGCGCTAGCGACCCCTATCGTCCCGGCACTGGTATAGGTAGCGTGCACTAAGATAACCCAGACTAGAACATTCAACAAGAATGTGCCGAACAGTCTGGGGTGCAACGCAGGTTCACAGTAAGGCGCAGATTTGCGGTGCATCCCGCGAGTGTGTCTAATTCGGAGACGACAGAAAGTAACCTGAAGCCCCCGTGGCATTGGGGGGTAGGTCCATGGGAACAGTCGCGGCGCAATGCACGCAACTTTAAGTTCCCTTCAACCGTCTCCCATCTTATTTGCCAAGTATACCGGGGAGCTGCCCGTATTCCTGCTATGTACTCAGTGTGATAAAGAGTGAAACGCTGAACTGGTCGCCCAGTCCTCGCGGACACTCTTGCCACTTCATTCACCGCATTTCCTACATGTCCAGGAACGCAGCCGAAGATAATTTCGACATCTGCCAGGCTCGCCATAACAGTGTCGTCACAGATATCGCAAACCAGGGGATGCGGATATTCCAATGCCCCAAAAGCACTTTGGGCGCTTTGTGATTCATTATAAATCACAATCCGGTCTCCTAAACCGGGCAGGTCTAGTGATCTCCCGTATCGATTCGTGTATTGTAACCAGCACGGCTGTGAACACGGACGCAGCGCCTGACAAACCGCTGTTCAGTTCAAATATAGGGGACTCTGCGTAGAAACCCACCCCCTCTTGGGACTTTGAACCATCCCTAAACATTGGCTCGGTTCCAGTAGACAGGAAGTGTGCTCCAAAAAGGCCGGACTGTAGACCTCTGTGAGCAGAGGCGTGGCGACAAATAGTCAAAGTGGGTACCTTCTAGGTTTAGGGCTTAGGGTCTGACTTGTGTCTCTCTGAGGCATAGTCACCGTCGAGATCAGCTTCGGATCTAGTGGGGAGACGCCGGGCTCCCGTGTACCGGCGAATAATGCACGTCGCAGAGCGAAGGGGATCTTCCCAGCATCGGCAAGTAGGCTCGGATGCATAAAACTCACATCCGTAGTCAAGCTTCGAAAGAACAAAGAATCGATTAAAAAGTAAGGCAGTTGCCCTATCAGCGCCCAAAACGCAGAAAGAAGAATATTTATGGTGCGGGTACACGAGAAACTAAAGCTGCGTATATAAGACTGCCATGTGATGTGTCTGCCAAATACAAGAACAGGGAAACTGTGCGCGTCCACCACTTCAGGCGAAGCCCATTTAGAAACAACTCAGGTGATGCACTTCTGCAGCCTTGGATGGCGGCAGAAGTGCACCACCTCACTTAGCCAAGGAGAGACGCAGTTCAATGCCTGTTGGAGTCGATGCTCCAGAGTTGTCATCAGGTCCGCTTCAAAAGACATCGAAAGGTCGTACACGTAGAGCGTATAAGAACATCTGCCAGCAGCATTAGATTATACTGCTCATGCCTAGGGCAAAGTGTGTGAGACTTCCATACGGGACACAGGTCTCGTCTTACTACATTGGCCTGGAGAGAGCTCCTCCCACCCGTACGCAGAATCAACGTTCTCGCAAAAATTCAGATATAAAGATTCGGAGGCGTCCCCTCGCCCCCATCTTACCCGTAAGAGGCGCGGCGATATGCCTTCCTGGCTGCCATGCTGATGCGACTTAGCTCCAACCTCCGGCCCCACTTTAGCTCTTCACCTTTTCTTTGACAGCCTGCGTTTTCATTCTACAAATTCAACCACACCTGAGTCTGGTCGGCTTCTAATTTCACAGGGAAGATGCCGACCACCTTCCTCTCACTCAACTATCTTAGGTCGGGGGGGGGGGACAGCGTCCCCTGCAGAGCGGGCTACCGTGATGGGTGATGAACGTTTGCCTGCCGTATTATTATTAGGTTCACAATGGCCGATGATGAAAATAAAACCTCCCTTAGACGATCAACGGCGCTGCCCTCGAGTATGAGGATTACTCTTCTCCTATGGCCTTGGGTGCAGGGGACACCCCCTCAACCCCTTCCCTAGAGTTTCTGCCCTCGAGCAACTCCCTTTCTCAAGCAGCAGACCCCCCTTTACTTTCAGGCAAGGGGGGTCCTGCGAGAGCTTGCCCCGAATCCTTTTGACTTTCTTTAACACCGCTGGTAGAGGGGTCCTTCCCTTTAGTGAAGACACCTATGCCCGCCAAGAAGAGCGGCGGGCGTGCTTTGAAATATACTACAACCTACAGTGAAATCGTTCGGGCGGCGCTTATCGCGCATTTAGACATAAAGTTTATGTTTGAGGGCCGTTTCGCACTCGGCTGACCACCTCGGGATTGGTCAGCGTGCAAAAGGCCAGACGTTCTAGGAATAGTAGTCAGGCCCCCGTCGATGAGTTTTTTTAGGAGAAGAACTCGACAGACTCATCAAGCGACCTAAACTCCTCGACTGAGACCAAGAAATTAGTCTTTTCCTGAAATGAGGACCTCTGCGCCCGCGCTAAGCGGGTGGCAGCGGCCTAGAAAATGGTATTTGAATGGGAAAGTGATCATTACCATGGAGGTCATCGACCACCTCCCCAAGCAAAATCAGGCTGTGCATCTGTAGAGCAAAGAGATAGATCGATGCAGGAAAATGAAGCGGTTCTCGGGCAGTGATGCGTAAACTCATCCACATTTAGGACACCTATCTCCACCTCAACGATCAGGTCAGCAAGGACTTATCCTTGGGGATTAATCGAGTAGTCTCTTAAGATAGGGTGTCTACCGTTCAGATCTCCGAGCAAGAGAAAGGGCCTCGGCAACCGTCCCACGACGCGGCGGAAATTTCCCTCGTCGAAGTCGGCTGACGGTGGAATGTACGCGGAAATAAAGTATATCTCTTATCCAGGTACGGCTGCATAGCTACTGCTTTAAAGGGGGTATCTAAAGCAGAGAGAAGAACGCAGACATCATACCGGGTGTAAAATGCGGCCTCCATCCTGAGGTGGTGGAGTCGCAAAACCCTTATACCCCGATAGAGTGCGCAGCCAGGACGCGTCCAGCATGGTCTACAAAAATAAAGCTAACGGTTAACGGAACGAGACGGGACTGGGCAACCCTTTACAGTTGGCCCTGAGCCCGCAGCAATTCCATTAAAGGAATATGCCCTCCAGGCTTAGCTCAAGACACTCACTGGAATGGCCGTACGCTTCCCAGAGGCAGAACTCCGGGCGCTGTCGCCTTCGATGACTTATTGGGGGAGGTTGGGCTCGCCACGTGAGTCTTTTCCCTCCCCTCGACCTCTTAGGTAAGTGGGGTGACTTCGGAGGCAGGGGTCCCTCTTTTGTAGGACCCACCATCTCTGAGCCCCCCCCCCCTTCCCTCGGTGTGGCGAATGAGCCAAAGCTCCTTTATTGCATTCCTTCTTTCGGGGGACAGTTTTAGGAACCCTAGAAGATGGCCTCTCGAGCAACTTCAAGGGTGTTGCCTCCTGTGACTCAGTGGAGGCGCAAGGCGGTTTCGTCTTACTTGAGTCGGTCACGCTGGGGGAAGGGAAGGGAAGGGAAGGGATCCCTGGTTTTGGCTAGGGCTAAGTAAAGTATTTGTTCAGCCAGCTTTACCGGGAAAGCGCCCGTGGTGGGTAGAACCCGCACAAGGGTTCCGTATGAACGGAAAAACTCGTGTGCTCCTAGGCCTGGGGGGCCAGTAGTTGAGGGTGTCTTTCTTAATATTAAGGCATAGGATATACCCGGCAGTGCAGGGCGCGCCAGGACAAAGTTCTTAGCTTTGCGAAATGAGAGTCGATCCTGGGACTGAACGTCCAGGGTTTCCTTCTCAAGGAGATACGGACCACATTGCTTCGAAGAAGCGGAAAGCGTCTCTCCGCAATTGAAACACTTGGCTAAACATGATATGGACTTATCGTGTGCGGCCATGGACCAACTTACACACACTTGAGGTAACCCCGACTTTGCTCTTCTACACGAGCGATTAACATGGCTAAAACGGTGACAGTAGTACCCCCCACCCAGCAGTCGGGTGTACTACTGCGTTAGCGATACCAACGGCGCACGCACACAGCATATCCAAGGGCAGGGGCCGACGAGTTTTACCACCCCTTGCAATTATTGGGCGCCCTCAAGTTTATTTGATTTTTTTAATTTTACGAGCCCATCTCGCGACTGCCTGCTTAGGCATAAGCCGCTGTAAATGACATAACCTACTACTAGGCTATATTAAGAAACAAATAACAAAAAAGACAAGAAAACAAATAACACTAAGTATGAAAATTGAAAAAAAAATTAACAAGAAAACAAAGCAAAAAAGGAGAAAGAAGGAGGCCTGCTCCGGTGTGAGGGCTAGTCCCACCGCCCTTCCGGTGCAGAAACATACAACCTACAAAAAAAACAACAGTCAAATAAAGTGGGCCTTCTCCAAAAGGTCGTACAGTTCACAAGTCCTGTGTGTACGCACTCGTCCCAAGTACAAGGGACAAGCGGTACCGATTCCACGAGTCCAGGTACCGGGACAGATAATCCTGACTGGAACATTCAACAAGAATATCGCAAACAGTCTGGGGGACAACGCAGTCGTCACGGTAGGGCGCAGGCGAGCGCTCATTAAAATGGCGGTGCGTCCCGCGACTATGTCCAATTCGGAGACGACAGAAAGTAACCTGAACCATCACGGCATTGTGGGGTAGGTCCATAGGAACAGTCGCGGCGCAATGGCATACAACTTTAAGTTCTTCTCGACTCTCTCCCATCTTCTTTGCCAAGCAGCCCGGAGAGCTGCCCGCATTCCGGCCATGTAATCGGTGTAGCCCAGCCCTAGCGAACTCTTTAGCGCCATCATCGGCGCGCACATTCCACGCAATTCATACATGTCTAGGAACCCAGCACAAGATAATCTCTCCTCCGAACGGTTCGTCAAAACCGTAACGTCACGACTATCGCGAACTAGGGGAGGGGGAGATTACAATACCTAGAGAGCACTCAGGGCGCAATGTGAGTAGCCATAAATCACAATTCGGTATCTTAACCGGACACGTCGCGTAATCTCCGTACCGAGCGTTGTATTGCAACCAACTGGGTTGTGTCTAACGCCTGGCAGAGCCCCCCTCAATTCAAACAGAGATATGGCGTAGAAACCGGCACCGTCTTGGAATTTGAAGACGTCCATATACAATAGTACGGTTACAGCGTGACACGAAGTGTGCTCCAAATAGGCCAAACGCAATACTCCCGGCGCTGTACAAACTTTGAGAGCAGAGGAGTGGTGACAAGTAGTCAAATACCCTACCCTCCAGGGTGGCGTCCATGCAGAACCAGGGAAGCCACTGGCCCGAGAGCTATACCTATCTCTCGAAGGAGTTTCCTGGCCTTGAACACGACTGGCATAGGGTATGACTGGCGTCTTTTGGCAGCCTAGGCACTGTCGAGATCAGCTGCGAATGCAGTGAGAGCTGTTGGTGACTTAGAGAGGTGCTGAGTTTGAGGGTACAAGCGATATATTAATTGTGTACGACGCAAAGCGATGGCATCTCCCAGTAGGCTCTCAATGGGGAAAGTGTGGAAGGCATCGGTCGCGAAGCGAAGGCTGCTGTGGTGGATCTAGTCCACATTCCGCAATACACGTTCTGCTGCGGATGCATAACTCATATTCGAGCTCCGAGTGAACAAAGAATCGATTAAAAGTAAGGTAGTAGCCTTATCAGCGCCCCAGGCGCTGAACGGCACGGAAGGAATATCCATATCGTGTGTACAAGAGAGACTGAGGCTGTGAATATGAGCCTCCCAGGTGAGGCATCGGTCAAATACAATTTAAAGGAAGCGGTGCGAGTCCACCACTTCCAGGCGCACCCAATTTAGAAACCATTTTGGTCAGGGTGGAGCCTTGGATGGTGGCAGAAGTGCACCACCTTAGTCTTGGACAAGGAAAACCGAAGCCTGTGCGCATAGGCATAGCATGAGACGCAGTTCAATGCCCGTTTTTGTCGACCCTCCAGAGTTGACATCTGAGTTGCGCCAAAATAGATCGAAAGGTCGTCCACGTAGAGCGTAGTAAGAACATCTTTCGGCAGCACTGAGGTGATGCCGTTGATGCTTAGAGCAAAGAGTGTGACACTGAGGACACTGCCGCACGGGACACGCTCTTCCTGCTCTATTGAACCAGAGAGGTCTCTCCTCACCCGTACGCGGAAGAGACGGTCTCGCTAAAAATTCAGATATAAAGATTGGGAGGCGTCTCTTCGCCCCCATCGTTTAGAGAGTCTCCATTATACCGTATCGCTATGCGGTATCATAGGCCTTCTCCACATCGAAAAACACCGTGACGTAGTTGTTTTTACGAAAGAAGGCCTCGCAGCCGGCATTTTCTGGTCGGAGCAGAGTACTCGACGTGGAGTTGAATTTGCGGAAGCCGCACTATTCATAAGACAGATGGCCTTCATTGTTTAGAAAAGACGGGCGAGGCTAATCTAACAGTTACCAATTTTTTCATCAACTTTCACACGACGGAGGGTAAATAGATTGGTTTGAAACTTGCAGGGGTAGAGTGATCTTTCCCGTGTTTGCTAAACGAGAGCACATTAGCGATTCGCCAGGTGTTTCGGCGGATGCCCTCAACACATATTCTGTTGAACAAATTTAACAGAAAGCCTATGCCTCGTCACCCAGGTGTCGAAGTATGGCATACGGGACATCCTCCGGACCAGGGGCGTTCTCCGCGCACGAAGCAGGAGCGGAAAATCTCACTTAGAGTTAATTTGTCGTTGAAGGGTTATCCTCCTCAGCAGGTAAAGTCCAGGCGGTTACCTTCCGGGACATTAGGATGTGTAATGTATGCTGGTGGAGCGGCATCCTTGCTACAAAAAGCTGGGAAAGCATTCGCGAAGGATTCCGGTACGGGGTCGGAGATTGCGGTCCCATTCTCCTGGAAAACTTGTGCGGGGGGGGGGGACCGTGCGAGAACATCCTTTTAACTCGTTTCCACACGTTTCCTCGAGGCATCTTCCCTCTAAATGAAGATACGCATGCCCGCCAAAAAAGACGTCGGGCGTGTCTCGAATTATACCGGAACCCTAGCTCGATGAAATTCACTGACAGTGAAGTCGTTCCGGCTGCCCTTATAGCACATGTATGCATAACGTTTCTGTTTAAGGGCCAGGAAAATTAAGCGGTTCTTGGGCAATGATGCATAAACTCATCCACATTTATGACACCTATATCCAGTTCATCGATCAGCTCGGCAAAGACCTGACCCCTGGGATTAATCGAGTAGTCTCACGTCCAACCTCCCTTGTAAGAGAAAGGCTTCGGCAACCATGCCATAACGTGAGTGAAGTCAGCTGGCAAAGGAATGTAGGCAAAATTAACAGTATACCTCCTTTCAGGGGCAGCTGCACAGCTACTGCTTGAAAGGAGGCGTCTGAAGCGAATAGAAGAACGGAGAACTTGGGGGGGGGGGGGGTCGAACCAAGTAAAATATTCGAATGAAAAATTTAAACGGTTCACACATCGAACCTTATAAATGCGAAGACAAAGCTCCTCTTTTTTATTATTCGTTTTCGAAAATGGGAAGATAGACTCCGGGTTTGTAGTAATCTCTCTTTTGTAAATGGAAAGTTAAACTCACTAGTATGCGGTATTTTTCTCTTGTAAATAAAAAACGAAAATGCCAGTGTACTCGGTCGGTGATGCAGCTTGCCGAAACCGTTGCCTCTTGTACCGGATAGTGAGGCAAAGGGCCAAATGTGATGGACCTTTTTGACCACTAATCGTGCGGCTCACAGAGAGCGACATTGTTGAGTCGATGCTACTTAGAGCACTATTATTCTCCTTGTAAGTCTTCATAGGGAAGAATTCACGCCATCAAGGTCGCTTACCCGAACCTTTACCTCCTTTACCGAGGATACACATTCGGTAGCGTATCTCTATCCGAGCTCTGATTGAGCGCTCAAGTTAAAATTCGGATGATGATGACGTACTCAGTTTTTCGAAGAGAGATGGTATAGTGGAAGATATAGTGGGTGAAAAAATTAAAGATGGGGGAGGGGGGGAATTTTGCCCTAGTAGGGAGGGCATCACTTTATTTTTATACTGTTTTATTTTTCCTTTATTTGTGTTGTTATTTTGTGTGTTTTTACATGTCTATTTGTATCTTCATATGTTTTTACTGTCCTTATTGTATTTTGTTTCTTCTTCTCTGTCTTTTGACTTTTAGTGTAATAATGTTATTTGTAGCATTCAAGCCTTTAATAGCTTTTCTTGCCGACAATGCTATTTTAGTGTTATCTGTCGTCTCATTTTTCGTGAGTAAATGTATGGGACTAGATGTGATGTGTTGTGACGCTTATTATGTGTATATTGGAGTGATATTATTTCGTGTACACAGTTTTGTGCTCGGGAACCGGCTTCTGCGTGAGGCTTTCGCCCGTAGCCACGCGGGTGTATTCAACCTGCCGCCTGCTCCCTGGAGTTCTGGAATGACATCTTCCGTTAGAGTGGACCAGATCTTTTTGCCAAGTTTCTGGGTGACGACATTGATGGGCTCCAAGCATTTAATCCGATGCAGGACGCTTTGCCTGATTCGGTCACGCCTTCTTACTTTGTTGATAAGCAGAGAGGTAGTGTTCTGGATACGTTTGAGCCTTTTCATCGAGGTTTTATTAGCCGCTTGGGACACCACTGCGGGGTAGATCAGCATAGCCCGGACATACATCATATATAATTTTCTGATGTTGGCCGAGCTAAGATCTCTAAACCTGTAGAGCTTGGAGATTTCTCTCTTCGCCAGGTTCCGCCTCTCCGTGTGGTGTCTCGAGTATCCATGGTCGGTGATTTTAAAGCCCAGGACGGTGCCTTCGGCGGAGTCTGTGCCCCTTTTTTGCGGAACCCGTGTTGTGGGTTGTGCGCTCCTAACTCGCTCAGTTGAGCTTATAGCCTGTTCGCTAAAATCTTTTCAAAGATTTTACCCTGCATCTCAAGAAGAGAGATGGGGCGATAGCTTGCCACCTGGTCTGGGGGCTTGTTCCCCTTTGGGATAAAGATGATTTTGGCCATCTTGTATCCATCCGGGAAGTAGCCTGTATTCAGGGCGGCATTCATCGTGTTTGCCAATCCCTGAATAATTTGCCTTGGGGCATTTACGAGGTTATTTTTCGTAATCCCAGACCAGCCTGGAGCCCTCTACTTGAAGACCTTATGGTGTTCAAGGTCTCTTCTACAGTTATCGGGCATCCGTGGTCAGCCATCACTCTTTCCTGTGATACTTGCGGATGGGGGTGGGTTCTATGTATCATTGTGCCGAGGTCGTCGAGCAGTTGGTCTTCGAAGTCCTGGTCGAAGTCGTCGTTCTCCTTTGGTGATATAGCGAAAATCGTTTGCCAGTGCGATCTAAATCTTCTTTCGAGAGACTCTGGGTCCTCTATGATGTCGTCTCCTTCCTTGATTTGGGTTCTGGGTCTGGGAGGTAATCCCCTAATTCTCCGGATGTTATTTCAGAATTTCACGGGATCACTCTCCCTGTCCAGTCTCCCAATGATGTCATTCCATATCGTTGTTTGTTTTTCTATTATGATGTCTTTCATTTCCATGCCAAGATGCCTCATTCGGGCCGTCCTTTACCTATTGGTACCTGTCCTGCCGATCTCATCATAGATTGCTTTATGTTCTCGGGCGATTTCTCTCATCTCGTCCGTCCACTTAGGTTGTGGGAGCATTTTATAGGAGATTCTGGGAACACATCTCTCGTCGGCTTAAATGGGGAGATCGGTGATCTTGTTGATCTCATCAATTTCTTCGAGATTAGCGTCTCCTAGATCAGTTGGTTGGTATGTACTGAGTGTCTCTCTATATAGCTCACAGTCAGCTTTCTCGTAACTTTTCCTAAGTGTAACGGGCTTGAGTATTGGCGCTGTGCTTCACACACAGTAAACCTGCTGTCCTCCAGAGATGTGGAGAACCTTCCTGACTAGACCACCCAGCCCACGCCGGCCTTCAACAAGCCGGCTGCCAAGGCTCAGATCGTGCGAAACGCCAAGAACAGAAAGACAGTGACTGCCAATGGCATTGAATCCGCTCTGGGCAAGAAGCTTGTTGCCCCTGGCTTCACCTGGTAGAATTCTAGCCACGACGCCTACAAGTGCCTGATGACCGAGGTGCTTGACTTGGACAAGAGGAAAAAGCTGAACCAGATCTGTCAGCGGCAGCACCCCCACCCATTGCCTCACATCACGCAGGACGATGTGCAGATCTGGTCGGAGTACGTCAAAGTCACCGCCCCCCTCACCGCCTGCCTTGACGTACTCGAGGGCGATGAGAAGGCATACATGGGGTGCCTTCTCCCCCACCATCTGGTGCTCAAAGACTCCCTGGAGTCACTCTCGCGCGACGACAGCATTGTCCATGCCCAGAACCTGGTGGCCCACCTCCCTCACTAGCCTGGAACAAAGGGCTTTGATGGCAGGTTAGTCATATTATGATATTATTATTTATTATTACTTTTTATTTTTATATTTTATCACAGAGTTAAAACTTAATAAGCGTTTTTCCTTCTCATATTATATTATTATTAAATGATTATAATCCTTGCTCATCAAATGATTAATTTGAAATGAACTAAAATCAGTGTAATGAAATTTAATTTTTCAATTGACAAATCTGATATATTTTAAAATTTGTTTTAAAACTTTTCTTCTACTGCAAGTTCAGCCACCTCTTTGTGGACATGGACCTGTTGATGGCTACGGCGCTGCACCCCCACCGCAAGCTCGCCATGGTCAGGGCCTTCTGCTGGAGACAAGACAATGAGGTCTACTGCGACCTGGTGAGGGACGAGCTCATCAGGGACTTTCTCGCCTGACAAGCACCCGAACCCTGCCCTCAGCAGGGACCCTAGCCAGACTCCAGCAGCACGGACTACCTGTTTGCCATGGAGGATGGGAAGCAAGAGGAGAAGGTCAGGGAAGAAGTCAACAACTGGTCGAGGAAGCCGCTGAGAGGGAACCCGGTGATCTCGCCCAATCTCTTCCCGCTCGAGTTCCGTGATGCTTGGGTAACACTCTTCACAAGTATAACACGCTTGCTTCCGAGTTCCGCCTCAGTCGAGCGCGTGTTCAGCTATGGGTCGGACATCCTCAGTCCTAAGAGGGCGGCCGTCGCTGCACCGAACTTCGAGGCCCTCTTCTTCATGAAGGGCAACCTCCACCTACTCAAGAAGGCCCACGAGGTGGAGGAGGAAGACGAGGACTAAGCTGGCGGGTTTAGAGTAGAGTAGAATGGAAAACTTTAAATATTATGTGGTATATATGGAACAAAGTTGTTAGTTCACCCTATTTTTTTCTGTGAGAATATATTAGTATTACTCTGTGTATTTTGTGTAATATGTACTGTATAGTTTAATTTTTTGTTATATTATATTTTAATTAAAATAAAATGTTTATTTTTGATCTTAAAAGCTTGGTTTCTCTTTGTATTAGTTAGAAATGGCTTATTTAGGGTAAAACAGCATTAAATTCCCTTTAGAAACATTGAAAATCGCTTTAAAAACATTGAATCGCTTTTAAAAATATCGAATCACATTTAAAAATTTTAATCGAATCGGATAATCGCTAATCGGACTTAGATTTTGGGGACCTGAATCGAATAATCGAATCGGACTTGAGCTGGCGAATCGGTAATCGCTAATCGGACTTCACTTTTTTCGAATCGTGCCCACCTCTGGTGACGTGAGTGTCATCGTTTTTCCATTTGCCGTTGCTGCGGAGTTGGAAGTATTTTTCCTTCCTTCTTTCTCCGTTGTTATTTCGATCTTCTTTTCGCGCATCAGTTGCTTTTATTGGGCATAAAATACCAAGTGATTTATGTTCATTCCACAGTTCAGGCACTTATTTTCAGTGCTTCTGCACTAGTCCCATCTGTGTTCGTGACTTCGGAGCTGGCTTTTCCTTTGTAGGGGCAGTCTTTGATCGAGGGCGTAAAATACACTTGTACAGAGACAAATATTTTACTTTCGATTTGATCTGGAGATATTTTTGTGTAGAAAGCAACAGTCCTTGTTTTGCTGCTTTCTTCGCCATTTCCGTTGATCTGAAGACATGGCTGTGGTCTTGCCCATTCCAATTCTTGAATTTGACCACGTCCTCAACTTTTGCCCAGTTCTGTTCTTTTCTAATTCTTCCTTTTTTCTTTTGCTGTATATTCTCTGACCAATAGGTCGAAGCGCCTGCAGATTATCGATCTTTTTGTTTGTACATCAGGTGGGGTACGAGGTGCGAGGCCGATCTTTTCCAGTTTTTTCGCCGTGCCTTCGGCCAAGAGGAGGTCGAGATCTTTCTCTGTGCCACATAGTGCCACATATCCGTTGTGTAATTTTCCTTTAGGTTTATGAGGAGGTTACGAAGAGGCACCCTTTGCTCCTTTATGGTCGTCGATAGTGGTTCAGTTGTAGCCTCCTTCCTCTTGGTGGGTTCTTTTCCTTGGTACCTCTTAATTTTCCGGGGAAAAGAAATTTAAGTTTGGTTTTTAGAAAATGAGAATGATTCTTCCACCCCCACAATATTTAGCACAGCCGGTGTCACTGTCTGGGTGGAAATGATGGATGAATGGGATGATGGACCCAGAGAGGCCCTCCAGAAGAATGACTCATGAAAGACTTGATGATGGGTGGCGATAGAATCAACTACCATCACCCGAAGTGCCACCCCTCCTGGTTTGTATGTCCCTCTATGGTCTTTGCCGGGCGGTTAGAGATAGAGAGGACTCTTCCCCAACGGTTGCAGCCTCGCCTTTTATCCGGGGTGCCTATGACGGAAGGTTCCATTCTGAGCTAATCCACAAACATGCTTTCTCATCGCCTTGAATTATGCCTTGTCACACGACGGGCACAGTTCAAACTAGGTTCCTAGTGGCAGTACATACAGCTGCGCCTTAGAAGACGGGAACGGCGGGGGTGGCGAGTTTAGCCGGCTATAATATGAATTATGACAGCCTGGAAATATCCCCCTTTTTAAGTCCCCGGTAGTGGAAAGAAGGGTGGTGTTGGAGAGAGGTTGAGTTCGTCGAACGGCTCGGATTAGCGAAAATTGCGCTTTTACTGCGCTGTTCTTCTTCTTCTTTTCTCCAAAGGCCGAGAGGCATCGAAATGTGGAAAAGCGAAGGAGAGTTCTTTCTGGTGCGAGCTCAGATTTGGGTCGTCTGAACGGGCCAGGAGCGTGCAGTCAACTTATCATAGCGTATCTGCGGACGAACTCCATAGACCGAGATCACTAATATAACCATCGAAACAATTTTCACAAACAATACTCCAGTTAAATCTCCACCTGTACTATTAAGCTAAATAATCTTAAGAAAATAATCATACCATACTCCACTAGAATAAAAAAACACCCTCTCTTATACTCTGTATTAAACCCTGATACGAACTCGTATCCTCCCTCCGATCCATCGAAAGGCGTCATATAATCACCTCGTTAGTAAATAACTTAATAGCATCTCGAAAAGGTTGCAACAGCCCTTACTTTATTAGGACCTTTACATAACTGAATGTATCCCAACAACTTACGCTCACAATAAGTCACAAAAGCCAATCCTAATAATACACTAATAATCAAGATTACTACTCAATACTACCTAAATCACCATATATCTTATAACTCTTTGTCAAAAACCAAAAAATACCTTTTAAAACATCTTCAAATCCTAAATTTGTCACTTTAATCTGCCAAGTACCTGTTCCTCCTCGATAATGAAGATATAGTAGGCCTCACACCTAAACTCCCCCTTATTGTTTATAACATTTTTAAAGGTTAAATTTAATCCACTAATCTGCCAAATAACGAGTAAATATAATAAACCCAAGATTAGAAATCCTAGTTTGGCCGCGGCCTAACTTAAGGCTAACTTATTCAAATTCATTCAAGAAATAAAAAAACCCAAACAAACAAATATATATAAAATACAAAACCGACATTACATGAGCTACAATAATATAAGGAGGTTCAATAGAACAAACTCCCAATCACATTAAAAAAAAGAAAACAACCACAAATATCCTTTGCGATACCTTACACAATCCTATTCTTCGCCGCTTCTTCATAAAAAAATGAAAGGAACAATGCAGGACACTAAAATTCTTATTAACAATGCCCATACTTGCCCTAACCTTCTAGGAATAGATCGTAAAATAGATAAGCATACAAATAGTGCCACTCAGGTTGAAGATGTGCCGGTGTTCTCAACACATTTGCAAAATTAATCTTACTTAAATCTCTTCTCATTCCTACAGGATTGTGTCACCCCTCACCTGTAAATATACAATATGAATTACAACTTTGTCTAAAATAACAAATGAAAAACAAAAAATCGGCCTAAAGTCACCCCTCTAACAGGAAACCCACCCCACAATCATCTAACCAAATCTTCCTCAAAATAAGGAACTATTGGTAATAAATTCGTAATAACAGTTGCTCCTGAGAAAGATATTTGACCTCAAGGTAAACTAAAGAAAAAGAATTTTACGCTACCTTCAAATAATAAAGTACTGCAGTTATTTAAATCTTCATTGAACAAAAACTACCCTTTTCTAAGATATAAAAAGAAATGTTTTTGTTAAACATTCAAGTATCAATTAACCTAGTTCATTTTAACGCCCTGCAACAAATTTAAACTACTATTCCATTTAATAAATCTATCATCAACACCACTAAACTATTTCAGCCTAACAAACCTATAAACGTACCTACCAATTATAAAATAAAAACTCTTTTCACAATATCCGTACCTATAATAACATTATCCAAAAACTTAAACCTTCAGATAAAATGTTACAAATATATAATAAAACAGATTGCCTTTTTTAAAACAACCAGATATTACACAATTGTTTAAGATATCCTCACTACTTAAGCTCTTTAGATATTTATGAAAACAAACCACCTATACCCTAAATAGCTCCGTAAATATTAGGATCAGCTCACAAACAAACATTTCAAACCTCCCTGATACCAAAGCTACTCCTTATCTCAATTTTCCCCTACCTTTGCACTACTCCTAAATAAATCTTCAATTTGCATCTTCGAACATCACCTTAAAAAACAAGATTTCATATGTTAATACACCTTAAGATAAGCAAAACTAAGCTTGTAGATTCATACTCAGTCTATGGCCCCCCTTCCCCTTTTAACCCTTTAACACCGACTACTCTTCTCTATGTATGACCCCAATTTGTTTATTCTTATAAAGCACAATTTTTAACTGAAACTGAGAATCATGTATTTTTTTTTTTTGCTCCTCTAATAAGAAAATATGGCACGCCCATTTAAATGGGCTCTATGGCGCACTCCCTCATAGTGTAATTATCAATTTTCATCACTTTGCATCGATAGGATAAAATTTATTGATGGATCAGGATTAAATGAAAGAATTATCTTTTGAACCATCTCATTTAATTTATATTCGTTTTAGAGAGTATTTTTAACAAAACATGTATGGATAATGAAGTTATTACAAGAATCGGCAGCATAAATATAAAGTAGCAGTCAATAATAAGATTCATACAAGTTAAAACAAAATTTCAGGAAAGTTTACTCCTATATATTTTGAAGCGTAAATTTATGAAACTGATAAATTATGACTGTATATTATATGCAGGCAATAATAAGAGGTTTTTCATAGGCTTCTATATCAGCTGACTGAAAATATAGATTCCTATTTCTTTGTATAATGGTCAACAAAGCACTGAATGTGCAGTGGCACATTCTTCTTACACACACCACATCGCCGTTGAGTATCTCCCATCACAGCATAATGATCCATTCTGTCGTAGCGTAAATGTTCGGGTGAAGTTAGTGGCACAAGTCTACGAGGTTTCTCTAATGGTTTTAGCAAGACATTGACAATTTTCATGAGAAACTCTAGCTATGACACTTTGTGGATATTTCTGTAGAGGATCCATCCATTTACAATTGAGACAATCATGAGAAAGCGGAAAAGAGGAAAGTACCACACTCGCTTCCTAAATGAGACTCTATACTTTCCCCTAAACTGATCAAACAGATCTACTCCTCCCATTCCTTGGTTGTAAGGCTTCATAATGTTTGGTTGAGGGATTACTACCACTCCTTTCTTCTTTTTTGACCACCGTTTGCATTTGTTCAATGGAAGAGATGCACTGTCACTTCTGTTTGTTGCGAGCCTAACATCACTGTTGTCAATCGATGCACAAATAACAATCCTCTTTTCTTCTTCCTGAAACAGCTCTGCCTCCCCTCTTCCTTTATTCTTGATGTCTGACACTGGGACATCCTTGACTCGGTCCTTACGAATTGTACTTATCAAACTAATATTAGCTTCTTAGAAAGACTGGAGAAGAGGCAGTGTTGTAAAAAAGTTGTCAACATATCCACTTCTACCCTTAGGTACTGTTTCTTTGGCCAATGCATGGACAACAGATTCACTCACAGGCATTACTTCGTCAAACCCAGAGTCTTTGCCTTCATACAAGCGGAAATTCATTAACAATCCTTCATGAGAGCATAATGGATTATTTGAATCCATGTCGCCCACAATATTGTTTCATTGCTTCATTAATGGCCCATGTCATAAAAAGTAGTTGAGCGATATCCATGAAGAGGTCCTTGAAATGCTCAAAAGACTGCTAATCTTTATCATCCGAAGGCTTCTTTCATTTGTCCACAAAGTGCAGGCTTCGCACGATCTCATCAAATCGGTTTATTGTCATTCCACACTGAGTTACAGCCAGATTTAGGGTGTCCGCCTGCTTCGCCCAATACAGCCGTCGGTTTGGAGCTTGGTTATAACCTTGAGATAAGAAAGATGCCAATTACCTGATTCAGTTTTTCTTGTGTAACACATAAATCCTTCCCAAATTTAACGTGATGATAACGGTTTATCTCTGTTTTGATCACCTCAATCAATTCTTTGTCCCCAAAGTATCTGAATATGTCCAAAAGTTTAAATCCTTTATCTGCTCATTTTTCTACAATAAATGGTTTATGTATGCATTTGATGCAAGTTTAGGGCATCACCTTCATCACAAATCTTAAATTCATATTTCTTCCACTCATAAACAGGCTTCGAGCGTTTTGCTTCTTTCTCCTCGTTGGACCAAGGTCTGCTAGATGTTCATCACATCCAAACTCTTCCTGACGTTCAAAGATTGATGCTCCCAATGCAGAAGAAGGCTGAGTGCGACTGTTTTGGCTTGTCAGATTTAATGGGAGGGGGCAAAAGTCTTGCTCCACAACAGCTATGTACTCACTAACGTCGTTTACATCAGATTCTTCCCCATTTTCTGCAGGCTTCAAAGCAATTTCGATCCATGTCATTTTCTTCGTTAAATAATGAAAACAGGAAGCTGACTGCCTCTTCAACATCTCTTAGACATCTGAAAGAGAAAACACATGTCCATAAGAAGTAAAAAAAGAAAAACGATCAGTTGTTTTACCCGAGAATACATTGTAATATTGAAGAAACCCCAGTTATTATATACATTATTAACAAACATCCTTTTAGGATCCTAAATATACATCCATATACATACTGACGCGTGGGGGTAAGAATATATCAGATATCATCAAAATAAAGTAACATAAACATTAAGAGTGAATAAGTATTTTGATTCAAGTATTTCCCTTAGGCTGCAGTGCCCTGACTCACTTCCACAGAGCCCATTTAAATGGCCATCATATTTTAACTGATAATAAAAGTGACAGAATGTGATTTCCTCTCAAATAAAAAAAAAATCGCACATTAAAACAAGTCTTTGTATGTCATTTTTACCATCACTCCCTACAAGAAATTCCATATACAACAATGTATAGACAATAACTCACCTAAGTCCAGACATTTTGGTAGAAGCAATGAAATAGGTCTTATTCCTTCCGTCAGTTACTTTTTTGCAAAGCTTGTTAGAAGTTTAATATCAGCTGTGAAAGTAACGTTTTCTTTACATCCTGCAACAAAAGAATGAAAATTCTCTGGTAAACTTAGACAAAATTAGTGTTTATAAAAAGTAATTTTCCGCCCGTTTAAATAAGCTCTATGCGTTTGTGAGTTAAGGATTAAATTCAAGGTTCGCTAGAGTTGTTTGGGTCAGGGTTTCGTACTCTTCCCATTTCCTCTGAATACCCTTTTTTGGAATTTAATTTGGCTTGGAATTAAACAGTCTCTTTTATTTGATTTGGTATCATCGATTTTGCTACTTCTGAAGTAATATTAAAATATTTCTTAACGCTTGATCCTACCTCTTTCGTTTTTTTTCAGCATTCTCTACTTCGCAGGTGTACTCTTCGCAATATCTCAAGTATCAGAAAGATTGACATGAGGACAAATCTTTGTTCTTTTAACATTTCAAAATATTGCACCTTTATCAGTGTTAAGTTACATGTCCACCGACTCATATTACCCCACTGCTGATTCTTTTAGGCACGGCTTCTGCTTATATTGGAACTTGGGGGAAGGGGGTTCTCAATGAGAGATCTTTATGCAAGCTGTTGGATTTTTCTTCAATTGCTCACTGATCTTGAATACTATGCTGCTTATTACTACCCCTTTGTCCTTGATTTTTTTTTTTTTTTGCTTCATACTCTATTTAGTAATCCTATTGTCACTACTTCTCCCACTCAAAACCCTTCAACTACTCACATTTGAACTTCTCAAAGCAATCCATCACTCATCACAATTGCACAGCTATCACCTATGGAGCTTCCGACACTGCAAGGATTTTACCTAAACTTATAGTTATCTATTTCAGATCTTCACAATTTCTCTTTGCCCTCATAGTAACTCTTATTGTCTAAACCAGAATTAACTCTCTTATTATCTTCGCCCCTCTTCAACTTTCCTCTTCCTAAAGCAATCATCTAAATTCTTCTCACTTAAAAATTTGCATCAATTTCTTTCCTTCACGTTAGTAATCAATCTTAGTAGTTTAATACTCCTCCTTATTCTGAGATATGTCTGAAACTAACCCACTTACGTAAATTATTGACTTGCAATCAGAAATGGCTGGTCATCTGAATAAGATTTACAACCTAACACTTGGATCAGTCATCGATCTACTTCACTCATCACAAAGACATTGGAACACTTAATTCGGGTCTCGGTCAGGTGTTGCATTTAGATCCGGGCTGAACTGGGTCAGGCTGGAACCTTACTTGGCAGCGATCAACTTTACAAGTCACTTCGCAGCCTTTCATTATAATTTCCTTCATGGTAATGCTTATTATAATTGGGGGTTTGGGGAACTGACTTGTGCCTTTATTAATTGGTGCCCCTGATATACCCTCCCCCTGTATGAATAACATATGATCCCCACTTCTCCCTCCTGCTCTTACTTTGTTCGTCGTGGGAGTTATAATCAAGGAAGGAGCGGGCACAGGGTGAACGGTTTAACAGAACATGATTTCATGGATGACAAAAGCCACAAGGGACTATCAAAGGTCATCCGCATCCATCAACCCTCCTCCCACAAACTGCATCCATAGGATTGTGTCAGGTCATGCATCTACAATATTCAATTAAAACCACCCGCAGGAATGCAGCAAAAAGAAAAAGCATCATCATCAAGGCTCGTCAAAATCCAAATCACACATAATCTACCATGGATGTTAGGTGTGGTAGATTGGATTATTATTATTAGGTAGGTGAGGTTGGTAGCGTTAGATTGTGGTCGCTTGAATATAGTACATCACCGGTCATGAGGGTTGCTCTCTGAGAGGAATGCAGTTGTGAGGTTCTGCATGGCTTCGGCGGTGAACCATCCAAGTACTGATCCGATTACAGGGCCACACGTTGGAGTCAGTTTTGCTAAACACTTTCTAACAACTTTATCAAGCATTAAAGTTGCTTAGTTCAACTGCTGAAATATGACGACAAACTTACAAATATTGAAAAAATATATTACATTCTGAAATTTCACGAACAGCTTGGGAAGAAAAATAGCCTCTTGTACAGTTTCTCTAATCTTTGTTTGTACTCCATTAAGATCGCTTTCCATTACAGCAGCACCATTGTTTACACAGCCCATTTGACCTAATTGCCTTGTAGGGAAATCAGAAACCAGTCCTGTTCTTCTATCATTGCTGACGTTATTGAATTTTATAAATCGTTCACAAATCTCTCCATGTTTATTAACATAGGAAACAACAGTAGAGAGTTGAGAAAACAGCTGACATCGGATGTTTCATCTAATAAAATCACCCCACTTTTTATTCTTTCCAACACAATTACACTAATAGATTGAATTATGTCATTCTGTTTCGACGATGCTGTTTCCTTAAAACCATTTGCAATTTTGAAATGGTTTTGAATCTTTTCACCGAATCCCTCTCATACAAAATGCATATGGAATAGTTACCCCAAATGTCGTCGTTTTCTTCATTGTGGCTGCCAAATGCTAATTCAATTCTGGCCTACCTAAAAAATAATTGTTTCAAAAATTATCGATTCTTATTTATTTCTTCGTTATGTCTGGAAATGGCAACTCAGTTTTGCTTGTTGATTATTGAATTAATTCTTTCTGACTTTCCAAATGTTCTCCAACACTAGGCTTTAGACGGAATAGATAATATACTCGGTGTTCCCTCCTGAGGACATCCTTGCATGTGTAGTTGCAGGATGCCGCTACTTGAATGTGAGAGGCCTATTAACAACTTTTGTCCTCTGCCTGTCCTCGCATAAATCTGAGTAAAACCTTTTCTTAGTCTTTAAAATGTTTTTCTTTCTCTGACGACTTTCATTACATCACGATAATTGAAGATCGCGGGAAATAATGGGGTACAATCGCGTTTTCCGGGGTTTATTTGGCCAAAACAAATGTTTTTTTCACCGATATTTTTATTCACGTGATTGTGGCAGCGAGTCTCCTTGGCAGTCCTAGGCCCAGGGCATTGCACGCTTTTCTAGAACGTGTTAGACAATAATTGAAACCTTCTTTTTACTAATTATAAATGTATATGATATAAATTAATGTTCTTTATTTAATTTCCAACGAGTTCGAGAAGTTCATTGCGTGGCCGGCGGAGGTCGAACATTTGATTTTCCCGCGAAATTCGACAGAAAACCCGCGAAAAATCAATGATACAAGTTCATAACTTGTGTCTTCAGAAAATACGGTAACGATTCGTCGATGGCTTTGAATTAATTATATTTTCATTTTAGTTAAATGGAATAAAATTCAGTTCATATTACGGCCCCTTTCAATTTTAGGGGGAGTATTTGTGCAGCCGTGAGAGGTTTCATTGGATTTATTGAGTTAAAGGTTTATTGCTTGTTTCTTATAAAGCAAATCTTCGACTGCGTCACATGTGGATTCACTCTCTTCGTTCCATCCTCAAGCCCTAGTCCCTATACTAGTGTTTCTCTTAAATTCTTTTAACTTATAATGTATAAATACCTTTGTTACAAGTGAGTACCGTAATTAGGAGTCAATTTCACTTAGATCTAAATGGTAGAAGAGGGACTCAAACTAGATTTGAATCCAAGTCAAAATTATTCCCTTAATTGGGGCATTTTTGAGAGACGAGTGAACGCCATGCCGTTACAAGTTCCTAACATGTCTTCATTATGTCGAGCCCTACCTACCTCAACTCGAGATGTGAAGTTGGTATCCCCAAGGTACGGGAAATTCCTTTGTCCCTAATTAAGACCAGTAAGAGCCATTCGAGTCCTTGGGGAAAGAAAATTGGGCAACAGTGCTATTCGCATTGCTTGTTCCCCGCGTGCCAGGGGGGGAGGGGGGCTGATTCAACCTCCCTTAAGCGGCAGCGTCGTGTTCGTGTTGGCGACTAATGACATTCATCTACACCCATTCTAAAGGGCAGCCTCATGGCTTTGAGGTGCGCCCCAAGTAGTCTCCTCTCTGAGCTATTCATGCTTTGTATCTTTCACAAATTTTGCCTTTGTTTGTTTTTCTTTGCTTTTTAATTACTGCCTTATGGAAATTGGTGAAGGGAGCAGGGTGTCCAACCCCTTAATGGTGCTCCTCCTTTGCTGTTTCGACCGTCGATGCGGGTACATTTCCCCACCACGATTTTCTGACCATAAAATGCATTTTGGCGACGTTTTCGGAGGTCCTGAAGGCGATTGCGATCGTCCTTAGCTCCGAAATTCACTTCTTTTCCTGATTAAATGCTTGGATTATTGGTTTGTGTCAGGTTGTGTGTCGGTATTGGTGCGGGGATGGGGATTTTTGTTAACTCGTATCATAGGCAAATCGAAGGCCTATTGAGTTTAAGAACCTAATGGTAGGCTTTCGATTTGCCTAAACTACGAGTTGATTGAGGAAAATCGGGGGATGTTGAGGTGGTTCCTTGGCATATAGTAAATGAAATACTAAGAGAAAAACTTCCATCCCCCCCCCCCCTACCATTAAAAAAACAAACAAAAAGAAAAGTAATTAAATAAATGCACAAAAAAAGAAGTGAATAATATTAAGGAAAGATCCAATCGTCGAAGGCGGATTTCTTCGATATTTGAGCCCATTTTTAGTCGCTTAATTCAGCGATATTTTTGGAGGGAGAAAAAGAGGGACCAAAATTGAGTACTAAAAGTACTCGCCAAATGAAATGTATTAAAAGCAAACTCGCCCCACCCCTTAACCATTCAAGGAAGCAACTTTGGTGTATGTTGTGGTTGATGGTTGGCTCTTTCTATCTCGAGTGATTCGTCCGTGTTGTGTAGATGCTCCGCTTGAAACAAGACGACGAACCACTGCTTCCTCACACTCCTTTTCACTTCCAGGACATTTGAGGGAACCACCTTTTGGATGTCCTTAGTACCACACATCGGTCTCTCTCTCTCTTAAACTAGTAGACACCTTAATATTTTGGGACTATTTGCCTCTGTCCGTTCCAGGCCGGAAAGTCCCAATTGTCCCGATCCTAGAAATCGTTCTAACGGTTTCTGATCCTTGGCCTCCCTCCCTTTCCCTCCCGGGTTGTCCTCGATCGATTGAAGGGGGAGGGAGGGGGGCAGAGGGTCTTCTTGTGAGGTTTTGAAAAAGGTTCTCTGATAACCAAGAGTCCCGGTAGGATAGTCTAACCCTCAGGGGAATACCCTCTCTAGCCTGTTACACTTGGTACCCGAAGGAGCTGCACGGCCCCCCGGTCTGATTGCAAATAATATAATTTTACGGATGACAAAGGCCTAAAGGGCCTATCAAAGGTCATTCGCATCGGTCAATACCCACACACAAAATGCATCCATAGGATTGTGTCAGATCATGCATCTACCATTCGAACCATCCACAGGAATGTGTCAAAAACAAAAGGCATCATCATCAAGACTTATCAAAATCAAAATCAATCATAATATACAATAATAAAAAGAGGCATTTTGTGGAATGAGTCCAGAATAACCCAAAATAATCATCCAATTTACATTTGAAAACATTCAAGTTTGGAATGTCTAATATCTCAAATAGTAAACTATTCCAGTAATCTACCACTCGATTGGTGAAAAAATATTTTCTAACATCCAACCTGCACCTCTGTTTTTTAATTTTTTAAGTGGTGACCCCTAGTCCTATTACTACCTTCCAACTCAAATAACTTGCTAAAATCCAACTTATCCATCCCAGAACAGATGTTAAAAAGCTCAATCATATCTCTCCCCACACATCTGCTCTCAAATGAGAACATATTTAGTACCTTCAGTCTATCATCATATTCAAGGTGCTTCAGGGAAGGTATTATTTTTGTTGCCCTACTTTGTACTGACTTTAGCAGGTTAATGTCATGTCTAAAATGTGGTGACCATGCTTGTATACAGTACTCTAAATGTGGCCTAACATACGAGTTGTAGAGTTTAAGGATAACCTCTTTACTCTTTAGCTAACATTCCTGTTAATGTATCCTAGCACCCTATTTGCTCTATTTTTTGCCTCAATACACTGCTTTGAAAACTTCAGTGACCTATCTACTACTACGCCTTAGTCCTTCTCATCCTCAACTGAATTCAGGCAATGCCCATTCTTTTCATAGCTAAATTCCCTATTATCCCTTCCCATGTTAAGAACTTTGCATTTTTTAAGGTTAAAAGTCATTTGTCGCTTCTGAGTCCAAGCTAATAACTTAAAAATTTAAGTCACTCTGCACTTTAAAGCTACCCTCAACTTCTTTGACTACAGCTGCCAATTTAGTTTCACCAGCAAAAATTGACACCTTGCTATTTACAGCCTCCCCAAGATCATTTATATAAACTATGAATAATAAAGGGCCTAGAACGGATCCCTGAGGTACGCCACTGATAACGTCCCTCAACTGTGACCTCTTCCCATTCAGCACAACTCTCTGTTTCCTGTCTTTCAGCCATTCAGTTATCCAATTCAAAACTTTACCACAAATTCCATGAATTTTACATTTGTGAACTAGTCTCCTATGTGGAACCTTATAAAAAGCTTTGCTAAAATCTAAGTAAATTACATCAACATTCTCTCCCTTATCTGATTGTTTAGTAACATAATCCATAAAATCCAATAAATTTGTTAAACACGATCTACCTCTTCTCTACCCATGCTGAGCATCATTTATTAACCTACCACACTCTAGATGGTCAGAAATCCCCTTCTTAACTATCTTCTCAAGGATTTTACAAACGATAGAAGTTAAGCTTACCGGACTAAAGTTATTCGGGTCCTCTTTACTTCACTTTTTAAAAATTGGCACTAGATTCACTAATTTCCAATCATTAGGTATTTCCCCAAACTCTAGTGATCTAGTATATATAAATAACTCAAGACCTACTGCAATACTATCTACACCTTTGAGTAACCTAGAATGAATGTTGTATCGGCCAGATGACTTACTAGTATTTAACTCCAATATAAGCCCTTTAATTATTTCCCTGTTCACATTAACGGTATTCAACATTAATTCCCTTGACCTAGAATTCTTATCAATTAATCTATCTGAATTCTCTTGTGTAAATACTGAAGAAAAATGATCATTAAGAACCTCTACTATTTCCTCATCAAATTCTTTCAAAACCCCTTCATATCTAATAGGCCCAATTTCATCCCTGTTAGATTTGTTATTAATTCTCTAATGACTAAAGAATTTTCTTGGATCTTTATTATTATTTTGAACTAAATTAATTTCTGCCGCCCTTTTGCTCTTCTTAATAATCTTATTTAGCTCATTTCTCGTCGACCAATAATGATTGAAATTGTCAAAAGTACTTTATCTCTGGTATGCCCTTTTCGTCTCAGAAATTTTCCTAGCTATCCTGATTCCACTACAACGGCTTCCTACATTTCTTCCTAATATTCTATGATGGCAAAGAAGCACGATGGTTACCCGTATGACGTGGGAAAAGGTCCTCGGTGTTATTGCGCATCTTTAGGTTACCGGTCTATGGGTGAGAGGTTGCTCTGACTCCAAAGGTTTCACGTAGTTTCTGCTTTTTGGCTGCGTCCCAGAAGGTGCCTCGGTTAGCTCGGGGTTAAAGGAAAGGACTCGAACCGACGATAAATAGGCTTTTATTCTTGAATAGAGACAACCTTATTAGGCGTAGCGAAATAAATAGAGGATTATGCGGCCGTGTGTAAGTTTACTGATAGTGGGTGAAGCTGAGACTAAAACGAGAGGACTTAAGGACGAGGAACGGACTCGTGATGCTAGTCATGATAATAGGGCTAGGCAGATGCCTTTACTTTACTCTATCTGACCGAATGACTTAAATCCTCTTCCTGACTGCCCATAATGTCCTCGTTTGTTTCTTAAGGGGGCGTGACCTCTTTCTTTTTCTTCTCAAGGCGTGGGGTGGAGCTAACGATCAGAAACCCATTTGTTCGTCTTTTCGTTGACCATTGGGAGGAGTTACCAGAGGTGTGCGCGTTCCTAGCCTAGCTGTACACATTTTCAGACCGGGATGGCAAATGCTATCAAGATACGACAGTTTACTTTTCGTTTGACAGTTTCACGAGAAATCAACCGGTCAAAGCATATATCAATCTGTATTTGCTCAGCTTCCTTAATTATCAAGCATCGGTATCTTTCCGTTTCGCAGCTGCTCCTTTATGTATATGTGTGTGTGTGTGTGTGTGACCGCGTGGAAAAGCAGTAGTTCGCTTGTCTTTCTTATGCTTTTCTTAATAAATGTACAGTTGTGATATAAGTATTTCTCTTTTTTACATTGATTTACTACTTATTACATGGTATATTACTTCATTGATTAATGCGAGTACCCATTTTTAGGATTTCATAGATCCCGCGAGCGCCCATTTGTGGGCTCCTCATTGAAAGACTACCTGGTGGTTTCTAGGCCACTGGCTTAAAACACTTTCTGGTTTTGAAATGGGGCTCTCTTGGAAGTGGTGGACTCGCACCGTTTCATTGGTCTTGTATTTGACCGAAGCCTCACATGGGAGGCTCATATTCGCAGCCTTAGCGTCTCTTGTACCCGCGCCATTTATCTTCTTCATTCTGTGACGTTCAGAGCCTCGGGCGCTGATACGACCACGCCTTATCGCTGCTTTGTTCTTTCGAAGCCTAACTTCGGATGCGAGTTTTATGGCATCCGCACCCGAGCGTCTTTTGCGGAAGGTGGACTCGATCCACCACACTGGCCTTCGCCTGCCGGCCGGTGCCTTCCGCACGTCCCCCACTGAGAACCTACTTGTCGATACTGAGGATGTGGTAGGTCCATTTTCGTTTGCCTCAGCTCACCAGTGCCCAATCTAATGCCCGCCTTTTGTTTCAGGTTTTGGTGAAGGAGGGAGGACAGAGCTGCCTGGAAGCAGTGTAGGTCCCCCGTCTTTTGCTGAGGTCTGATGTTTCTTCCTCCCCCCACAGGCGAAGTATATAAGTACAGGTTGATGAGCGATTGGAAAGGGCCAATAGCGAATACACGAAGGAAGTTCAGCTGGACGTAAAGCCAGGTACGGTATGAGAGGGAGGGAGGGGGGAACGTAACACCTTGAAAACAGCAACAGGGGAGTAATTATGTTTCCCTTTTTTTAGCTCCTTTGGTCCCGCTGAGGAGAGGGAAGAAGTCGCGCACTAAGCCATCGGTGTGGGGCACAATTAAGGGCCACAGCCAACTGTCCCCTCGGTCCCCCTTGAGAGAGATAGACCCACCGCTTGAGTGCACTTTCTTCCCCGCCCCACGCTCAGGGAGAGCGAGTGAACTGTCCCATAACGTGCAAAAACGCCCCGGGGCAACCTTTAATAACCAATAAACTAACTGAGCCGGCTCAATTGGGGGTTTTGTGGTGGCCATGAGTGTTGGAGAGAGAGAGAGAGGTGGAGAAAACCATTGGTGCTTCGCAAACCAGTTGTGTTTGGTAATTGTTAATATTTATTGTGTTGCGACTATTGACCTTTGTATACATTTTGTGTTGCGCATATTGAGGGAGGTTGCAGTGAGAGTACTTATTTGTATATATTTTTTGTTGTACATTTTTCTTATATATTTATATTGTTGGGTAATTAATTGTATTGGGTGGTGGATAAATTTATGTTATTTTAATAAAAAGAAAATAGGTATCTGTGTATTTTGGATCCTTCCGATCCGACGGGCGTCTCACGCTCGAGTGAGTGAGTGGACCTTGTTGCGGGTGGTTTCCGGGACCAGCCGCTACAAGGAGATGCTACTCGCTCTAAACCGGGAACAGTGCCTTAATTCGCCTGTGCGCGACTGTTCCCATGGACCTAACCTACAATGCGAGACGGTTTCATGTTGCTTTCTGTCGACTCCGAATCAGACACAATCGTGAGACGCAATGCCATTTCATGGAGCGCTCGCCTGCACCTTATTGTGACGACTGTGTTGTTGAATATCCCACTCTGGGTGATCTTCGCGCACGTTACCTGTTCCAGTACCGGAACGAGTGGGGTCTCGACCGCTTGTACTCGGAACTGGTTCGTGCACACGGACCTGCGGAATATACTGATTTGGGGGCAGGGGGCATGCGCTGAGCATGGACCCCTGCAAAAAGATAGCTAAGAGGGAACCGGGGGCCCTCTTGGAAGAGAAGAACCTCACGGGAATTGCCCTACGCTTCCTGGAAGCGGAATTCCGGGCGCTGTTGGTCGGATAATGCGCTGTCGCTTTCGAGGACCTATTGGGGAAGGTTGGACTCGCCATGCTATACTTCCTCCCTCCGCCTCAAAACCTGAGGGGGCGGGGCTCTTTTCGGGGATCCACCGTCTCCGAGCCACCCAGCCCACCACTGGGCGTGGGTGAAGGGGCCGAAGCTCCTTTAGTGCCGTCGTAAAGCCGCTCCCCGAAACCCCGGAAGATGGCCTGGCGACCAATTTCTGGGGTGTTGCCTCCTGTGAATCTAACGACTCGGTGTAGGCGCGTGGCCATTTCGCCATACGGAAAACGTTCACGCTGGGGAAAGTGGGGGGCCAGCCCTGGTTTTAGCCAAGGCTGGGTATGGACGACCCTTTGTCCCGCCAGCTTTACCAGGGGAGCGCTCGGGGTGGGTAGAACGCGCAGAAGAGTTTCCGAATGGCCGCCGAGGCGACCGTGCTCGTAGGCCTGGAGGAGCCAGGAGCAGAGGGTGTCCTTTTCAACATTGATGCAGAGGACGTCCCGGGAAGCGCCGGGCGCGCCAGGACCAAGTCCTTAGACTCGCGGAATGAGAGACGATCCTGAGCCTAAACGGCCAAGATTTCCTTATCAAGGAGATACGCACCACATTGCTTCGAAGAATTGGGGTGCGGCTCTCCGCAATTGACACATTTGGCCACACACGATTTGTACTTATATCGTGTGCGGCTTTGGAGCAACTTGCATATGGTCGTACTCGGGTTCGGTGCTTGGTGCCGAGTCGGGATTCGCCCCCCCTGGATGGCCCTACCGTCTGAGGCTGGGTTGCCTCTTGGACAATATCTATCTTGGGGGGGGGGCGCAATGTGGCTATTTCCCCTAGGACATCACAGGTCCCACTGGCAGCGGTGTCACGAGTCGAGTTTAGGGGGGAGGCACAAGCCTTGACTGCCACTAAGGTAAGTATGCGAGCCAGCAGGTCTCTGGAGGGTAGCGGCCGATGGGCCCTGTCTTTCCCCTCCCCCATAAGGGGGTTTGGCCTACCGAGCCGCTTCAATGGGAAGCGGTCGGTTATGGGCTGCCTGCAGGCTTTCTTGGCAGTCCCCTTGGAAAGTAAAGGGGGAACTGCCGCTGGAAAGAGGCATGAACCCGAGGGCACCTCTAAACAAGGGGGTGATGGGAGGTCTCTTACATCAGTAGGCAAAGGAGAGGAGTAAGGTTCCTCTCAGTGGAACCGCAAGAGGGCGGCTCCGACGGTGGACGGGGGGAAATTAAGAGGATTTTTCTGTTAGACTCACCATTGGGCATCGTGACCCTATTTTTTTACGGAATGTAGACGCTAATCACCCCTCGCTGTAACCCGTTCTGAAAGGGGCTCCGTATGGGGCTGGCAGAGCCAGGTGCCGCCATTTAAGGCTACCCCTTCCCGCCTGGTGACCTGGAAGCCCTTCGGCACGGCGGCTCCACCTTGAACACGGCGTAAAAAAGATAGTGTGTGAAGTGAGAAGGTAAGGGGATATGAGGAAGGTATAGTTGGAGATGAAGCAGGTTGTTAAAAACCCACCATCACAAACTGCAGCTCAGGGTTTAGGAAACATTGTCCCCTCCCCCATCAGCCCCGATCCGGGAAAGTTGGCTGAGAAGGTCATCATATACAGTAGCCTGTGAAAATAGAGGCTGATCAGAGAAAGTTGTGGGAGATGATGTAGGGAAAGTGAGGTAGTAGGGGAGAAACACAGGCTGTCTGAAAGAAGGAGAAGAGGCTAAGCTGGGGCCGGACGGGGCGCTGAATCCCGTCAGCACTGCGGCCAGGAATGCAAATCGCCGTGCCCGTTACGGGGAGGTGAGGTTTGATGTGCTAGTGTAGCAGCTCTAGGCAGTGCCATGGACACAACATACAATAACCAAAATCTTCTGTTTCCAGGGGACAGTGGGGACAATCCCCACTTATCCCTCACTTGGGGATGGGTGACGTTTATTGTCTCGGTCATTTTCCTTTCTGATCTTCCCCATCGTTATTCTCTCCTGTCTGTCCCCATTATCACACCTGACCAGTGGTGGATCCAAGATAAAAATTCCCCTCCCCCTCTGAGTAGTCTGAGAAAAGGACATTGATGATTAATAATGGTTATCCTACACAACATCGATGATTAATAATGGTCATCTTACACAACATTGGTGATTAATAATGGTTATCTTACACAGCATTGATAATAAAAAAATAGCATCTCATAAAGGAGTGAGCACCAACTCTCTCAGATCCGAATTTTTATCCACACATCAGAAAATTATGAATTGTACTCGTATATATAGGGCTTCAGGCATCTAGCCCCCCCCCCCCTCCTTGAACAACGCTTGCCTCTGACTAAGGAGGATTTGGGAGGTTCCCAACTTCCGTTCTCTATTAGGCGCGGAGGCTGTCATATTTAGTCCCCTCCCCCCCTACGACGCCCAACCTGTATCATGCCGGTGCTATTCTTGTTTCCCCTATCAGAAAAGTGAAATTGTGTGAAAGAGAGAAAGATTCAGTTGTGAAAATTTGTAGAATCCTCACCCACTCTAAATTGATGATTTTGTTTTGTTTTAGGTGTTTGGAAGCGGCCGTTTCCTGAGAGCAACAATTCTGCTTGAGAACCACCTTCGTCCCCAATTGGTCCCCTTCCCCCGTGGTCTCACCCTTGACACTTCGATCTGGCCCTTGAAGAGAAAATGACAAGGACCATTGAAGAACTCCCTGATTTGGTTATGGAAGGAATCTTCTCCGTGTTAGAACCTTCCTTCCTAGTTAATGTTGTCCAGTTTGTTAACAAACGCTGGAATGACCTGATTCGAGGCTCTTCTGTCTGGAACTTGATCAGGTACGTCCGTCTGGAAAACCGGACAATGGGTACCCACTTCGTCCTAAAAGTCCTCGAGAAGTGTCGCAATTTGGAACATTTGGTGATCATTAAGTTCCATCCCGGGGCATCGTCGCGTTGTTCCACTCTCACAAAAGTGTGTCTATCTCGATTACAATCCCTATTTTCCTCCGACATTTATTCAGAGATCGAAGACATGATTGGTATTATTAAGGGCGCTCCGCTTCTTCGACGTGTTCATTCTGAAAGTGGAACGACACAAGCATTGGTCGATGCTATTTCTGAGCTGAAGGAATTATCTTCATCGACCTGAATCATCCCGATCAAGATTTATCTTTATCTCGACTCTTTCAAAATGGTTCCAACTTGAAAGTCATTATAGTTCGGGGCTAGTTCAACTCCCATACAGAAGACCTTAAAACTCTCCTTAGTAACCACTCCACTACCCTAAAGAGTCGTGAGTTGGATTCCGATCGAGGACGACGACGTCATGCTCATATCAAGATGCCGCGCGTTGTCTGAGCTGAGTCTCATCTGTTGCTGCCTTACTGATAACGCCTTGAAATTGATCCAGAAGATGTCATTCTTGACATGTCTCATCTTAGAAAATAGCCGTCTTTCTTCATCAGAGGCTCTCGAGCGATTCGTTGAAGACGGTTCCTTCCCTAAATTGAAGAGACTCGGTCTCGTAAACTTAGATGAATTAAACTACTTGGTCCTCGATGCTACATCAAGAAAGTACCCAAATCTGGAGGCTTTGGAGCTGTCATATCTCAACTTTGGTTCAGTTGAGGGATTTGGTCGCTTAGTGAGACGTTGTGGTCGCATACGAGTACTTAAGTTTTCTCTTCGAGAGTTCGATTTATCTCTGTTTATTAGCAACCTTTCAAATTAGCTTCCGGGATTGACCTATCTTGAGGTGGACCGTTATTCTCGAGTTGATTCTAATTTTGCGGAGAATTTCACCAAGTCCTTCCCTAAATACAAAGGCGATGAATATATTAAATTTGATCTCGCTCATAATGAAAGGATCGAATTCTATAAAAGACACCTCAAATGTCCCCATTTGACCCCCCGTCCTGGTAGATGGTGGTCGTGATAGGCTCTATAGAATCCTGCCTGGTTACCAACGTCGGTGGCGGCTCTAAATGACATCAATGATGCTTCACACCTTATCATTTCAGGGGTGAAAATCTTCCATGGGTACAAATAATACACTTTTCTCTCCTTAATTTCTATTCTTTTGAATTCCCCTTTGGTTTTACAAGGCGGGTTGGTTGGTAACGACACACCCGCTAATTACCGCCATTGATCCCGTTCTCACCTCAGCGGCCACTATCAAGGTTTAGTCGTCTTTCCTTTGTAAGGGAGATGAAGAACGCAGATCCAACCCCCGCCCCAGATACGTGTTCAGGAATTCCCTTAGGGACTACATCAAGCCCCTCAACCTTGTCTTGGCCCCATAACAGGGTCTTAGACAACCCCTGAATACTAATGTGCCCTCCAGTCCCCAACACTGAAGTTTGCCTTTCACCTTGGGAGGAGGGTCCCCTAGGTGCCAAGGATAATCAAAACCTCTTCTTGTCCCTTCTTTAGCTCCTTCATTTATTATAACATCAAAATACAAAGAATAAAAGAAGAGTAAAAAGATGCGAAAATAAAAATGGGGAAAAAGGAGGAAAGGTCCGAGTGGGTGGTTGGGGGAAATATATCCCCCGGGGTGGTGTTGATGGTCGTAAGGCGCAGACGACAATGTGGGTCCCGGGTAGAAGCGCTCCTCCTGGAGGTGATGGCGATTATTATGATCACAAAACTGAATCCAGAAAAAAGGAAGTCGGAGGATGGTTAATTTGGCCGCTCAGCCGTTGCCGTAAGTTTGGGTGGAGCGTTGCAGGAGGAGGAGGAGATGGTTCTGTGTACCTTAGCGCGCATGGGTGGAGTCAGGGCGGTCACGATTTAGGCGGATCCCGGGGTATTCGATACCGGAGGATGGTGAGAAGATGGTTATTTCCATGGTTGTTGTTGTT
This sequence comes from Ceratothoa steindachneri, assembly GCA_963969495.1. Taxonomy (NCBI): domain Eukaryota; kingdom Metazoa; phylum Arthropoda; class Malacostraca; order Isopoda; family Cymothoidae; genus Ceratothoa; species Ceratothoa steindachneri. The sequence continues at coordinate 103,964,476 of OZ018333.1, forward strand.
TGTGCCATTCCCACTATTCTTCTGATTATCATCGGTTGTTTGGGCGTCTTTTCTTCCCATACTCCTGACATCGGGAGGCCCCCTTAGGAAGTCCCTTCTTTGACTCGAGGTAGTAGAATGGCTATCATTAATAGAGGCCTTTGGGTTCGTGGCGATTAATGACCGTGAGAACGGCAGAGCCTGGTTGTGGAATCACTGTGGTGAGTTCTGGTTGTTGTCACGTGGTGTATTGGGGATAGCGGCGTATCCACAATTAGCAGTGGGTCACCAGACTGGTGGAGGTTATGTCGCCAAAATCAACCAACAAGTAAGTAAACAATTATATAGGCCTCCCGAGGTTGCAGCCATACACTCGAAGTAGGCCTGAAGAGGGAGGAGATCGGAATTGCCCGCGACATCGTACTCTCACGAGTACCCGAGTGGTAAGAAAGGTATGTAAAAATTAATGTCATCCTAATCGAATAATTTCGCCATGGATGGTATGTACCGTTCACATGGCATATATCATTATAGCTGGCACCGGTAACTCTGCAACGACGCAGCGGAAGTCTCCCCTGCTTCGAAATCTACTGACGGGGTGAATGTACGCAGAAATTACAGCCGGTCTCTGCCTCAGCCAAAAAAGGGGTATCGGAAATAAAAGAAGAGAGACATCATGCCGGTTGTAAATGGCGCATCCTCCTCCTCCAGCCGGAACCCGCGATGGTGGGGTTGAAAACCCCTTGTACCCCTTGAGGGTGGGCAGGGGTATCGATCCCGGCATGGTCTCCTTCAGAAAGACAGCAAACGGCGAATTGGATGAAAAGAGGATCCGCGGATCTTCCGAGTTGGCTTATAGTCTACAGCAATTCCCAGGCAGCACTGGGCGCGCCGGGACCAAGTCCTTAGCATCGCATAATTGAAGAGGATCCGTAGGAATTTCTTCACCAGAGTATAAACACTATTGCTTTGAGAAGAAGAGTACGTAATTGACCAACTTAGCCATACATGATTGGGGCATCGTGTACAGCTCTGGAGCAGGTCACACAAAGTTCAGGTAAACCCAACTTTACACCAACGATTCGTAGGGCCGAAGTGGTGGCAGTTGTAGCACCTCTGAGGTATTGGCCCGAAGGGCTTAAGAGGGTATCCATACCAACCGAAACGCCCCATTTTCTCATCGTACGTTTAGCCTTGACCTATCCTCGGTTAGCCATCTCTTCGGAGATATCTTCTAAGGACTATTTCGTGGCTTCCATCTCATACGCCCTCCCCTTTCACGAATTATTTTACAAGTCAGTTGATGCAATTTCGGATCATTTTTAAATAGTCGACTATTCCACAGAGTTCCCAAGCTATCTGAACCTCCCGACATAACTCCTCACCAACTTGAACTGAAGTTAGTAAATAATGTTTCTGCTCAATTTCGATCTAACAAAACTCTTAAATTCATTTTAAAAAAATCGTCCGGTGAGACTCGATTTCTGGCATAGTTACAATTAGAAGGACAATAATTTTAGTGATGAGAGAGAGGTGCTATCTGGTGTACCACAAGGCAGTGTTCTTGGTCCTCTACTGTTTATTTTATATACCCATGATATGTGGTTTGGACTGGAAAATAGACTTATAGCCTATGCTGATGATGCTACTCTAATAGCCCCAGTCCCATCTCCTGAGTTGAGAGCATCGGTTGCAGAGTCTTTAAATAGAGATCTGGCTAAGATAAATGTTTGGTGCACTTCATGGGGCATGAAGTTAAATGCAAAGAAAACCCAGAGTATGATTGTTAGCAGATCCAGAACACTAGATCCTCCCCATCCAGATCTTTTAATAAATAACATTCCCATCTCCATATGTGATTCTTTTAAGTTGCTTGGAGTTATGCTTGACTCTAGGTTTACTTTTGAGAATCACATTCGATCTATTTCCTCCTCTATTGCTCAAAAAATTGGCATTTTGAGGAAATCTTACAAAGTATTTGGAGAGCAGACTGTTCTTAAAAATTGTTTTAATGCTTTTATTCTTCCGTGTTTTGAATATTGCGCCCCTGTTTGGAGTTCGGCAGCCAACTCTTATCTTAATTTATTAGATAAAAATTTGAGAGCAATAAAATTTTTAATTCCTGACCTCAAAGTTGATCTGTGGCACAGGCGAGCAATAAGCTCCTTATGCATCTTATATAAAATTTTTAACAATGCAGATCATCCACTGCATCACGATCTGCCCAATTTATATGCCCCTCAACGAGTTACCAGAGGTGTACTAAATGCCAATAGTAGGGCCTTTACGCCTATGAGATTCAACACAACACAGTTTTCAAGAAGTTTCATTCCTAACACAACTAAAATGTGGAATGAACTTCCTACTGTTGTTGTTGAGTCCTTGGAACTTCAGAAATTTAAAGTGGGTGCTAATACATTTTTAATTAACAGAAACTTATAACTTTAATATTTTATTCATTATCCACACATATATAATATTATAATATTTTTAACATTATAGCATTTAATTTTTTTTTTTTTTTTTTTTTTTTTAATTTTCTATTTATTTATTATGTTTTTCTTAATCTTTGTTTCGTTTTTTCCATACCAGGTTTCTTTCCCCGCTGGGGCCCTTGGGCTTATAGCTATTTGCTCTTCCAGTTGGGGTTGTGGCTTGGAACTTTAATAATAATAATAATAATAACCCTGTTTTTCTTATGGTCAGCTCTAGGTTGATTGCTCTAGAGTTAGAAGCAAAGGTAATCCGTTTCTATTTACTCCACAAGAAAAGATTAATAATATTGTGTACCAAGAAGTTCTGAAGCGTTGCTGAACAAGATCAAGTTAAGTCCATAGAATGAGAAGATTGTTTGGGAGGAAGAAAAAAAGATCAAATCCTTTTTATTAGTTTATTTACGAACGCATATTTTGCACAGCCAACGACGGCTATCTCTGCTAGTATATATATATATATATATATATATATATATATATATATATATATATATATATTTAGATGAGAAACTCACAAAGTAGCGCGTGAGTAGAGCAATAAATGCCCCCCCAAAAACAAGGACTAACGAAAATTTTTACAAAGGTGGTACTCGTATATATATATATATATATATATATATATATATATATATATATATATATATATATATATATATATATATGAGAAACAACAGAGTAATGCCCCGCTCATGTACAACGAAAGGGCACAACATAGAGAAATATTATTAAAGACTGATATGAAGTATAGAACCAAATAGATAATGTCTATCTACTTCTGGAAATTCCAACTATGAGCAGAGAATGTAGACATTTAGGTCACTAAGCTAAATACATACACACCTAATTGTGAATACATAAAAATAAACGAGAGAAACATTAATAAATCAAAGGGTCTGGAAACACAGACTGAAGAAGTGAATTCCAGACCTTTGATGCAGCCTAAATGGGATGAATGAATTTTTAAACTTACCACAAGAGTTGTTTTCCCGACCCCGAATATCTCAGCGGCCGCTTTGATGCTGCAATCGGTTGCAACCCGGTGCTTGAATGCAGCCTCCAGGTTGGTGCGGTCGAGCTGTTGTTACTTTTTCTGACATACTTGCGAGGAATGATGATCAGACTTCCAAGAAGGCAGAAGGCGAGATCTAAAAGAGTTAATGACATTAAATATATGAATAGGCAAAGTTGAAATCCCCCCCAAAACAACTTTCATGTTTTTAGTTTAATAATTATTATTCTTGTGTATTTCATATTAGCAATTAGCTATATATATTACAGTATTTAAACCCTTATTAGTATTTTAAATATTTTTTCAAAAATCGTAGTGATGTGGGGGTACACCGACCACCACGCCACGAATACATCCGGTGGTAAAAATCTTTTTTGCAAATTGAATATTAATCCTAGAGTCATTCTAATAACCTAAGTCACTTATATAATAGTTATTTCATGTGCTTATCGCATAATGACACTGATATCGCATCATAATTCACTAAAAATCACCTTCAACTTTACACCAAAATAAAACCCTATTCCACGTCATTTAAATGCTCTAGTTCACCGCCACCATCTATTTTCATGCTAATATACATAATCAGTCACTTTTTGTTGTTTTTCCAAGTATTTCAAAGTATATCGAATTTTCAAAATTTCACGCATTGGTGATCCCCCACATGTTGGCGGTCGATGTTCTCCCGCACCACATTTTTTTTCACAACAATGCCATGGTGGCCACTTCGAAAGGACGCACTTCATTTCACTCGATAACATGTCAATATGGCTAAGTATCGTAATGAAACCTAATTCAAAACAATCACGCCATATTCACCGACGTGAGACACTATATGAGAACCGTGAAAAATAACATCAGAGATCCGAAAAATCAATTTTCTTACCTGGTAAACACAGACGTCGTGATGGCGGAAACCTGTTGCTCGCGTGTTGTTGACTGAAGATGGGTGCTGTGTTGGTGGTGAGTGGCGGCGGGCAATTTGAAATAGTAATCGTACCAGAGCATTCGGTCGGTATTCTCCCTCTTCACTCTACACAGGGTGACTAAAACAAAAGGCTCCATTAGAGTCGCAAACGCTACATTGATTTTAACTTTCGAACGACAGGAACTGCCGCAGTATATTAAAGCTGGGTACCTTGGTATCAGGGTAAGTCCCTACGTCGAACTACTCAGACGTTGCTTCAATTGTAATCAATTTGGACATGTTGGTCCTACCTGCGACATTCCCGGTCCTGCGTGAATTGTAGTTCTAATTATCATGGCCTGGAATGCACCAAAACACCATGCTGTGCCAACTGCGGTGGTACCCACAGTGTTGCGTTAAAAATCTGACCAATATTCTCATATGAAAAGGTGGTCCTCGCTTTGCGCGACTCTCTGCTTCTGGACGTGAGAGAGGCTCGCCAACGTGCCCGAGAACAAACCTCTCCTCTTGGCAGCCTCTTATCAGACGTTTTGCGTGACACTGGACGAAACCGACCAGCATATTCGAGTTCCGACACGCCTGAAGCATCTCGCCATCCATCTTCCCGTAGTGTCAGAAGCATTCACTATATACAGCCGAAGAATCGCTCTCACACAGAGATACCTAATGTTGCTTCCCTCTCTCTGGCAGCTCAGTGTGAAACACTTTAAGACATCAGATGTTATCTAAAGAATCTTCTATATCGACCAGTGAAGGTTCGTCCACCCGGGCCGGGTACCCAAAGCCCAGTACCAAGAGGAAGGAGTCCTCACCTAGAGAATCGACCACCAATATGCGTGCAGCCTCTGGAGCTGACTCGACCGAGCCTCCGGTCCAAACGGTAGCAGAAAAACACCCAGTTCCTCGTACTTTGCCCAGATCGCCTGCTCCTTCTACTTACTCTCCTACTCATGATCCGATGGAAGCGGATGATATTCCAACATCAACAGCCGCAGTTGTTGGATCATCCCCTCAGACATCGAAAGCACCCCGGCCCATCAATCCGGATCTACCATCCGAAAATTTCTTCTTGACCTTCCGAATCCGCCTGGCTGTGAGCCCGAATTACAGTCAAGGGTTTTGGCCGGTTCCTTGAACCCATCGAACATACCCCATATTAATGCTCCTTCCAGGATCTATTTTCCAGCTATAGCAGACCGTTCCAAATCTGCTTTGCTTTCCTCAAGCTGCTTGGGATGAACTTCAAACTTAACCTCAGCGAGAAAAGAGAAAAAGATATCTACTGTGGTATCCAGCCGTTCCACATACCATGCTTCATTATACAATGGAATTGTCAAGGCGTCCTTCCCAAGTGGGAAGAACTCAAAGTTCTTTTGTCGACACTCCACCCCGCTATTATTTGTCTTCAGGAGAACAAACTGGGTATACGACCCTTTCTGACGGTACCCAGTTTTCTTATTTTCAACTCTATTGATCCTGTTGGGGGCTTGTCTCAGGAGCGGGGGGGGGGGGGGGTTGTTGGAATAGTCACCTCCCCCCCGTTCACTCGCGGGGCAGTCACAAAGCGGTTACCGCAAAGACATCCGCCCCAGGCATCGGCGGGTCCATTGCGTAACCGCAGCGTCGCCTATTTTGGTGCCATGAAAGACCTTAAAGGTCAAAATGCAAGATCTCCCCCAGGAGAGTGAGATCCAGTTTCACGTCAAATAAGAAATTGGAGACGTGTTTCTCCCAATCTCGAAGGCTAACGAGGAGCCGATGTTTGACTTCGTGGGAAAAACCGTTTGGAAAAAGAACTCTCCTGGGGCCGTCTTCAAGCCCCTCCCCCCCTTACCACTCCCCCAGTGGAGTGACGAGGTATAAATGAGGAACTCTGAGGAAAATCGTGGTAGTATACGTCAGTCTCTAGGTGACGAAGTCTTTGGATCAAACCGAACTACCAAGACTGGAGAGGTAGTTTACTTGGGTCGCCAGACCAAGAAGTACCCTGCAAAAGAGGCAGGGCTACCTACCTTAAGGGGCTAAGAAGAAGCTCATCCTCGAGCTAAGTTCCTGGTTATCAAACCAAACGTTAAGTTAACTTTGTTAAGTTCAACTTACTCACGCCAGAGAGACTCCTCATATCCTGGTGCACCTTTAACACCAGGGGTATTCCTCGTCCTTGAGGAATTAAGAAGAAAAAGGAAAAGGCTCCCCCTCGAGCCCGTTACTCGGTGGCCACACCGAACTCCTAAGTTAACTTGGTAAGGAACCAAGTTCAAATTATTCTCGCCAGAGAAATCCCCCTCCGTTATACTCGCCCTTGAGGAAGACTGGAACTAAGAAGAAGCTCATCCTCGAGCTAGTTCCTTGGTTACCAAACCGAACTTTAAGTAACTTATTCTCGTCAGAGAAACCCCCCTCCTCTATCGTCGCCCTTGAAGAAGACCCTCCCCGAGTTCAGTCCTCGTCCATAAGGAAATAAGTAACGAAGGAGAAAAGCTCCTCCTCGATCTCGTTACTCGGTGGTCACACCGCACTCCAAGTTAACTTGATTTAAGAACCAAGTTCGACTCACTCTCGCCAGAGAGACCACGACTGCCTAGGTGTTGCATAAAGCGCCGTATTTGTTTCTCTTATATATCCTTACGTGTTTCGGAACGGCTCTGTTCTTTAAGATATTCAGATATCAAAATATATTAGAAACTCTTAGCACTCTTAGAATAGAACAAAAAGGGGAGGCATTCTACGACAGGGGGGGTCATTTCTTGTTTCTTCATCCCACCAAGTATCTCATAGCCCCGTAAATACTACCCTCCAAGCTGATGCAGTGAGGCTTTCTCTTACAAGGCTTTTAACTGTTTGCTATATTTACCTCTCTCCTTCTTTACCATTGTCAAGACCCGACCTTTTAAAACTTATAGATTAATTGCCATCCCCATTTTTACCACAGGGAGATTTTAATTCCCGTCACCCATATTGGGGCGACATCACACGGAATGCCAATGGCGGTGTTTTAGAGTTTCTTTTATTATCTGAGTTTCGGTTTCTGGGCGTAACTCTTGATACCAAGTTATCCTGGTTACCACACCTACGCCGTCTTCGAACGGGCTGTCTGCGGGCGCTAGACATTTTGAAAGTCCTCTCCCACACTTCGTGGGGCAGTAGTCGTCAACACTGTGGACTTTATACACTGTACTCATCCAATCCAAATTGGACTATGGATGTCAAATGTACTCTTCGGCTTCCCTCTAAACCCTTAAAATGCTGAACCTCATTCGCATCCTCGGATTTCGTCTCTCCAGTGGAGCCTTTCGCACTTCTCCCGTCAACAGCCTGTACTGTGCTAGTGGGGTGCTCCACTTACCCTATCATCGACTTCGGATCTGTATGCGATATCTCTTAAGTGTACAGCGGGCCTCTGTATCAAAAGTCTACAGATGCCTGTATGCTGCCGAGCCAATGGCGGCATTCGATAGGTTGCCATCCTTACCCCGCCCTTTGAACCTCTGGATAGCAGATCATCTCTCCAACCTAGGTGAAACTAAGAGCCGTTGCCCTTCCGTCGTCGCTGACCCCTAGTTGGCGTGTTCCACCTCCCATAGTCTGTTCCAGAATGTGGAGCCTGGACAAGTCCTCCGTGGCCCCTTGGATCCTTGAGAGACTATTCCTAGAGCATGCGACCTCTCACATACAATACTGCCCGATAAATACGGATCGTTCCAAGTCAGACAATGACGTGGGGGCCACAGCCACATACTCAGGAGAGCTTCTAACTTGATCTGGCAGCTTCTATTTTTACCGCTGAACTTTCAGCCATCCTTTTAGCTTTTCGCCTGATCCAAATTTTACCTTTTAACGATTTCGTCATTTTCTCCGATTCATGGAGTGTTTTACAGTCAATTCGGTCCTTTAATGCTTCCCATCCCTTAGTCTTAGAAATTTGTAACTGGCTGCTCCAGACTGCGTCCCGATATAGAATTCCATTTTGTTGGGTCCTTGGGCATGTAGGATTCCTAGGCAACGAGAGGGCTGATCAGCTGGCCCGCTCATCCTATTCTGTGTCCCCGGAAAACACTGCTCTACCTTTTCGAGATTTCTTTCCTTCTATAAGAAAATATATTTTTCATTTGTGGCTCCGGTCATATTCGACATCAAAAAACTGCTCAGTGGTACCAACAGAGATCTTGCTGCTTTAATGAGTGCGGCAGAAGTATACGAGGCTGACATCGAGGCCTTGAGGCTTGTCAAGGCAGAAATGGAACGATGGTTATCGTCAACAGTCAAGTTTGACTCCATTAGAGATGCCCTTACTCACGCCCAGGATCAAATGTATCCTAACCTGGCCAAGCTCCTCTAAGTTCTAATCGCGCTCTCAATCTCGAACGCGGAAGCTGAACGCTCATTTTTCAACCCTGAAGCGTCTGAAAACATATTTAAGGAATGCCATCGGTCAACAACGCCTGAACGGACTGGTACTACTCGCTACTCACAACGAAATTGAAGCTAAAATAGACAGTGTAATCAACCTATTTACCCAAGGAAACAGGGGGTTGATGCTCGTGGGAAATAATAAATAGCGAATATCATATTTGCTATTGCAATATTTATAATGCTAAATTTTGGTTAGCCCTTCCCCCTAAATTTTGATCCTGGATCCGCCCCTGCTCCCCTGAGACGAAACGAAAACTGAAATCTATCAAAAATATATATTTTTTTTCATTCGGTGATATAAATATTCTTACCCCCTCCCCCGTGATCTACCTCGCCGGGAATTTGTTTCCTATATACTTACACACACACACAAAAGAGCTATTTCTCTGGCCCCTCCCGCGACCTTATGTGGTTTGCGGAAACTCCGCCCTCGGAAGAAGTTATGCGTTGCTCCACGGAGTGAGGCCACATGGGGAAGACTCACCGCATCCCTTGAGTAACCCACCTGCTACACGCGACTGCAATAACAAACAAACAGACAAAGTAATCCGCCTTTAATACACAAACAGACTCTCTCACAACGACTCCAGATAATGAAGAGAAAACAAACAACGAAATTCAGTCAGGCGCCGCGAGGCCGAAAGAGGCAAGGCAAGGACGCCTAGTCCTTTTTTAGGTGTGTGTGTGGGGGAGGATGGGGCAGTTATCAGGTCCCCCAGGAGTCAGGATGACCAACCTCTGTAGTCATAGGTGAAAAGGTAATATTTCCCATGAGACACCTGCTGATTAATGTGTGTTCCGAACCACCCTTTAATCTTCACTCATTCTTCTTTTTTCACACGTAGAGTTCCTCTGACTAATAGGAATCGGAAGATTCAACTATTCTCTTTCACATAATTGTTTTATTCTGTGTGTAATGGCATTCATGCCTATGGATGCATTTTTATGGTCTGCATTTCGTGTTTTTATTTTTATCGATTTTTTGTTGTTTCCTTATTCGGTTGTTTGTTCGATTTCCGTTTAGGTTACCTTACTTCCTGCGTCTTCTTTATGTCTCGTCCATATTCGGTTCTCTTAGTCCAGTTCTCATTCCTCGGTTGTCTTAGTTCGGTTTTTATTCCCGTAGAATAATTTGGTTCTGTTCGGGAATCTTCGGATTTCTTCTTTTTTCCTTATCGGTGAGTTTTCCTCTTCCTTTTGCTCTTCTTCCTGATTTCATCACGTAAATATGGGCTCCTCTTCTCTCCTCAGCTGATGTCTTGAGCCTTGGAAAGGAAGTGATTTCGTTGGTCGTGGCGGAAAGAGATTTGTTCTGCCAATACTCTTGGCAGGTTGTTCATTTTCTGCCATATATTTTATGAGACTTTATTTATTGGTGGTATTTTACTCATCGTCTATTTTTCTTTTCTCTCTTCTTGGTATTGTTATCAATCTTGGGGCTTTATTCTTTCCTTTTTGCATCTCCTTTTTTCTTGATTGTGACCTCCTATTCATTGGTATTGTGGGGTATGTTACTAATGCCCTGCCCAATGCCATATATATTTTTCTCTTGTTCTTCATAGGGATTCTTCGGAGTGAATGTAGTAATTGTAAAGTTGGAATTGTTCTTTGTATTCTTTCTTGCTGGTGGCTTATGTATCCCCTCGATGTTAGTTTTAGACCCACAACTTTACCCTCGGGTCTATAAGAGTCCTTTACTCCTTCATGGATGACATCGGCTGTTTTTCTTCTTGCAATAGGAATGGCGGTAAATTTGGGGACGTTTGTCCATTGTTTCTTTCGATGTTACCAATTCCCAGTGCCGTTAATATTGCTTGCCGTCCTTCATTTCTGGTTGCGGATGTTACACATTGGCTGATATCATGCGCGAACTGGATGTTCAGCGTCTCTGGTCCTATTGGTGGTGGCATGTCCGCTCTATATAGTGAGTATAACGTGGGAGAGACACACCCTTATACACGATTTTAGCTTTTCTTTCCGTGATATAATCGCAGATAATTTTATCCAAATTGTTATTCATTTGGAGATTTAGGATCTTATATTGTAAGCCTCTGATCCAGACTTTTCAAAGTCTTTCTCGACGTCTCTTACCACGAAGTGCCGTCGGAATGTTCCTTCTATTTCCCGATCATCTTGGATTACGTTACCATTTTCCTACTTTATTTTCATTCTTGGTTTTGACCCTCTCGTTTGTGAATTCCTCTCTAATTTTCCTTCGGTGTCCTGTTTAAATCAATCTTCTTAAAAAGGTTATCCCAGCGTTTTTTCCCCTGCAGAACCCATCGATATTATTAATGGGTTAATTTTAATTCTATTTAGCGGCTATTTATGCTTCGTCTGCCATTGGAATTTCTTGTGTACTTGAAGCCTCTTTTCATTGCTATGGCCGCCCCGTCATTTCTTTGTCTTGTTGGATTTTTAGTTAGATATTTTTAATATATATTCTTCGCTAATTATTACATGTTCCGAGATAAGCACAGGATCGGGATCGATCTTTCTGGTGTTATCACCAATTGTTCTTCCTTAACCAATCCATCCGCTTGTATTTACTATATCTTTCGCTTGTCATTTTCCCGTACTTGACTTCAGTAAGATTTGCTTAATAGGATCATAATTTTAATTTTATTTATTGAAGATTTCGTCGCGTAGTTCTCTTTCCGGTTTTGCCAGTTTGGTTAATTTTTTAACTTTTCACTTTTCATAGTTACCATTTGATAGAGTTACCAGATCACCTGGGTATACTCTCATTCTGCCTTCCCTCAAAAGTTTTTTAACCTGTTTTGCCTTTTATTGTATGACCATTTGCACTTATATTCGGCTTGCTGTAGTTTCCCTGGCAGTGACATGGCTTCGTTTGCATAGATCTTCAAACGGAGATCTTTAGCTTCGCAGACCATTCCTTCTTTTTTGTTTAGGTCTATTTTTGAATGTCGTTGTATCTCTCCAATTTCACTTGAGGATGGATAGTTTTCTTGATTTTTCTGTATCCATTTATTTTTTTCATTTCTAGAATATTTTCCTTTTTTAGTCTATCCATTCCTACGATTCTGGGTTTTCTGGTAACCACATTCCCTTGATTCCATTTTTTAGCAATAATTGGTTAAGTTTGTATGCGAAAGTACGTCTTTTGGCTATGTTGGCCAAATGTGCCCATAGTATACTACTACATAGATGGTCCGAGCCTACTCCTTGTGGTATGGTTATAGTTGTTTCATTTGATTTATGGTTGTCTTTGCCACTCTTGTATTCGTGACACTTTGCACCGTTTGTTTATCTTGAGTTTGTCTTTTCTTTTAGGGCAACTCATTGCTAAAGTACAATGATTTCCTTCGCATTTTGAGGGCTAAGGTTATAATCCTTCCATCCATGTGCACCTGAACATTCAGAATATCTTTTCTCTGTAACTGTGAAATTTATGGTAGTAGTGCATATCAATTGTAGCACATTTGAATATTTTTTTTTCTCTTTCTTTGTGGTTATCTTGGTAGCCATATTCGTACATACCACCTTAATCGTGTGGGTGCTTTGTCAAATTTGATTATTTGATTGTTTGGTTGCTTTTCTCAATTAATTTTCACAGTTGAGTGGGATCCTACCCAGAAATTGACTTTCCAGCAAATTACGCTTCTATTAGCGATAATCTTAGGGGAAATTGCTGGGTTGAGCCCAATTTTCCTTCGCTGCCTTCTTGGAATACTCGCGTTCCTACGTCTCTCTCTCGATGGTACATGGCGATGTACCATGTGGCGTTATCAATTAGTCTTTCTAGCGCCACCTTCACATCTCGGCACACAGTTTGCTCCTGTCCAGTTTCGAGGCTTCCCCCGTTGTTTGATGCGCAACTCTGTTGCACTTGCATCTCTATTTTACCTGGATATTAATTTTTTCCCTTTCTCTTTTTTTGTTTTTCTCTTTCCTACCCAAAAGAATTCGGTCACTCCTCGATCACCCCCACCGACCTATTCCCTAGCAACAGTTCACAGTTCGCTTTAGGCTCATTCTCGATTTTTTCCTGCCATCTTTTCTGTTCTTTTCCTTAGCGTTAATTCAAGATGGCCGATCGTAGCCATGGCCTGGAGTGGCGACTTTCTGCAGCGCTCCCGTCTACGTCGTCCTGTTATGATGAGGAGTGTTTTATTGTGCATTGGTTGAAGTTTGGCCATGTTAGTTTTGGACGAGGAGAACAAAGTGGTAAATGGGAGTGGACTGAATAAAACATCTTCCTTTGTTCAATCCTCTAAAACGGAAGAGGGCTCAGAACGCACCTTTCCTTTTACCCAGGGGTAGCCCCCTTGAGGCCGATTATCCTTCTCTTCTGTCCCGATGGCGCCAGTTGTTCTTCTGAATAGAGGGATGACTTTAGTTAATCATCTTTTGTTTGGATTTTCCATTTCTTCTCGTCATCGTCGATAATGACGATCCCTCTCATAGAGGATTTGTGTCCGATCTTCGGCTAAGTGAAGATTGATGCAATATGAAAGGCCGATTGGCCTTGAAAAAACGATAGGTACCTTTGGGTATAATGAGGCATAAAACTCGCATCCGTAGTCAAGCTTCGAACGAACAAAAGATCAATGGAAAAGTAAGGCAGTAGCCCTATCAGCGCCCCAAGCGCTGGACGTCACGGAACGGAGAATGTCCATGGTGCGGGTACAAGAGACCCTAAGGCTGCGAATATGAGCCTCCCAGGTGAGGCGTCGAACGAATACAAGAACAAGGAAACGGTGCGATTCCACCACATCCAGGCGCACCCCATTAAGAAACAAATCTGGGTTGTGGTGAAGCCGTGGATGGCGGCAGAAGTGCACCACCTTAGTCTTGGCCAAAGAAAACCGAAACCTGTGCGCTTCGGCATAGCGAGAGACGCGGTTCAATGCCTGTTGGAGTCGACGCTCCAGAGTTGGTATCTGGGCGGCGCCAAAAGAGATCGAAAGGTCCTCCACGGAGAGCGTAGCGAGAACATCTTCCGGAAGCACCGAGATGATGCCGTTGATGCTCAGGGCAAAGAGTGTGACACTGAGGACACTTCCCTGCAGGACACCCTCTTCCTGCTCGTTTGGGCCGAAGAGGGCTCCCCCCCCCCACCCGTACGCGCAATCGACGATCTCGCAAAAATTCAGATATAAAGACTGGGAGGCGTCCCCTCGCCGCCTTCTCCAGATCGAAAAACACCGTGGCGTAGTGCTGTCTACGAAGGAAAGCCTCGCAGACGACATTTTCCAGTCGGAGCAGAGCATCCGACGTGGAGTGGAACTTGCGGAAGCCGCACTGTGCAGAAGACAAATGGCCTCCGCTGTCCAGGAAAAAGGCTAATCTAACATTTACCAATTTCTCCATCAACTTGCACACGCAAGAGATTAGAGAGATTGGGCGGAAACCGGTCGGGGGAGAGTGATCTCTCCCCGGTTTACAAAAGGCGAGCACAGTAGCGATTCGCCAGGAGTCTGGGAAAAGACCTTCCACCCAGATCCTCTTGAACAAATCTAACAGAAAGGCTATGCCGAGCTCACGCAGGTGTCGAAGCATGGCGTACGGGACATCGTCCGGACCATGGGCGGTGCCCGCGCACGAAGCAAGAGCGGAGCGCAACTCACTCACAGTAAACTTGTCGTTGAAGGGTTCTCCGCCTCTGGAGGTAAAGTCCAGCGGGCGGCCTTCCGCGACATCACGACCTGCATTGAATGCTGGCGGAGCAGCATCCCGGCTAGAGAATGCGGAAAAAGCGGTCGCACAGAATTCCGCCACGGACGCGGGGTCCGAGATTGCGGTCCCATTCTCCTGGAGAACGGGAGGGGGGTCCTGCGAGAACTTGCCCCGAATCTTTTTGACTCGCTTCCACACCTCAGCTAAAGGGGTTTTCCAGTTAAGTGAAGATACGTATGCCCGCCAAGAAGAGCGGCGGGCGTGCTTCGAAATATACCGTAACCTAGCCCTTGCCCGACGAAATTCAGCGACAGTGAAATCGTTCGGGCGGCGCTTATAGCGCATGTAGGCATAACGCTTCTGTTTGAGGGCCGTCTCACACTCGGCCGACCACCATGGGAGTGGTCGGCGTGCAAAATGGCCAGACGTCCTAGGATTAGTAGTCAGGCCCACGGCGATGAGGTTGGCGGAGAACTCAACGGCCTCATCTACCGACCTAAACTCCTCGACTGAGATAGAGAATTCAGTCATTTCCTTAAATGCAGGCCACCGCGCCCGCGCCAAGCACCACCGAGGTGGGCACTGAGGCGGCAGTTGCCCTGAAAATGATATTTGAATGGGAAAGTGATCACTACCATGGAGGTCATCGACCACCCCCCAATCAAAATCAGGCTATGCATCCGAAGAGCAAAAGTTCGGTCAATGCAAGAAAATGAAGCGGTTCTCGGACAGTGATACGTAAACTCATCCACGCTTAGGACACCCATCTCAAGCTCTTCGATCAGATCGGCAAGGACTTGTCCCATGGGATTTATGGAGTAATCTCCCCAGAGAGGATGCCTGCCGTTCAGATCTCCAAGCAAGAGATAGGGCCTCGGCAACCGTGCCACGACGTCGAAGTCAGCTGACAGTGGAATGTACGCAGAAATGATAGTATACCTCCTATCCAGGTCCAGCTGCACAGCCACTGCCTGAAAGGAGGTATCTAAAGAGAAAGGAAGAACGGAGACATCATGCCGGGTGTAAACCGCGCATTTCCCAGCCCGGCCCCCATCTCGTGGTGGTGGGGTCGCAAAACCCTTATACCCCAGGGGGGCGGGCAGGGGGCACGCGCCTAGCATGGTCTCCTGCAAAAAGATAGCTAACGGGGAACGGGACGAGACGAGCCTCCGCAGGTCCTCCCAGTTGGCCTGGAGTCCACGGCAATTCCATTGAAGGAATATGCCCTCCAAGCCTAGCTCGGAGGAGACGCGGGGGCCCTCCTCGAACTGAAGACCCTCACGGGAATGGCCGTACGCTTCCCGGCGGCAGAACCCCGGGCGCTGTTGGCCGAACAAAGCGCTGTCGCCTTCGAGGACTTATTGGGGGAGGGTTGGGCTCGCCATGCGATTCTTTTCCTCCCTCCACCTCGAAACCTTAGGCGGGCGTTGCGGCTTCGGAGGCGGGGGGCCCTCTTTTCGAGGAACCACCGTCTCCGAGCCACTCGCTTCACCTCGGGGCGTGGGCGAATGAGCCGAAGCTCTTTTGTTGCTGTCCTCCTTTCGGGGGACAGCTTTAGGAACCTTGGAAGATGACCTAGCGACCATCTTCAGGGTTGTTGCCTCCTGTGAGTCTAACGACTCGGTGGAGGCGCGTGGCCGTTTCGCCTTACGGGAAACGGTCACGCTGGGGAAAGAGGGGGAAGCCCTGGTTTTAGCCGGGGCTGGGTGTGAACCCTTTTTGCCCATAGCTTTACCCTGAGAGCGCCCGGGTTGAGTAGGAGCCGCAGAAGGGCTCCAAATGGGCACGGAAACAACCGTGCTCGTTGGCCTGGATGGTCCAGGAGCAGAGGGTGCCTTTCTAACTATTGAGGCATATGACGTCCCAGGCAGAGCCGGGCGCGCCAGGACCAAGTCCTTAGCCTCGCGGAATGAGAGTCGATCCTGGGCCTGAAGGGCCAGGATTTCTTTCTCGAGGAGATATGCACCACATTGCTTCGAAGAAGCGGAGTGCGGCTCTACGCAATTGACACACTTGGCCACACACGATTTGGACTTATCGTGTGCGGCCTTGGAACAATTTACACAAACTTCGGGTGACCCCGACTTTGCACGTCTACAAGAACGATTCGTATGGCCGAAGCGGTGACAGTAATAGCACCGCCGCGGCAGTGGCACGAATGCCTTCACGCGGTAGCGGTACCAACCGGCACGCACCGACTCAGGGAGCTTGTCACAGTCGAACGTGACGAAGAGTGTATGGGTGGGTCTCGAGGCCCCTCCCTGTTTTCTCATCACACGTTCGACCTAGACCGACCCATGGTCGCCCAGCTCTAGGGTGATGTCCTCAATGGAGTAGTCAACGAGTTCCCTCGCATAAACTACTCCTTTAACAAAGTTCATGGTTGAGTGTGGCGTCACACTCACCGGGGTGCCATGAAGTGTCCGAAGAGCACTTATCTTGGCCGCCTCGGCGGGATTCGCCGCATTCGCCAGAAGGCTCCCGTCCGAGAAACGGGTCACCTTCGGCTCTCTACCAAATGCACTAGCTAATCTTCTCCTCTGATGGATCATGTTGCCCTTGGCCAACATGGTGGCATCAGTGGAGAGAATAACGAGGAAGCGTTTGAAGCTAGCGGGCTCGAAAATGACAGGTAACCTCTGAATCAGGGGCCCTGATGTCATCGAGGGTCCGCCCTGTGCACTTTTCGTCTTTGTCATAGTCAGAGGCTCCGCAGAGGAGCCGGATGTGCCGATCTTGGCTTGGTCGCTTGCCAAAGTGACAGCAGACCCATCCGTCCCCGTAGCCCCCGGGGATGGAGAGGAGCCCCGAGTCTTTTTAGTCTTTCTTGTATTTTTCTTTTTTTTAGGAGAGGAGGGCGGGGAATGAACCCGCTTCTCACCTCCGCCGACAGAAGCCCCTAGGCCAGATGGACCGGCCTCAGCCAGGTCCTTTTCCGAAATGGAAAAGTTCCTGGTGGTCGCAGGGGCACCGGTCAGAGGAGATCCCTCCCCTCCTTGTACTGAAGTCTTCCCCTTCCTTGAAGAAAGGCAGTTTGATAGATGCGGGTTATTGTATCCCCCCAGTCCCTTGATTGCTTCGTACCTCGCCCTTCTCATTTCTAATTCGTGCTAACGAATTTTGTCCCTTACTTCTCTTTCTCCTTCCTTCACGTTCTTTCTCTTCTTTCCGCTCTTACTGTTCTCGTTTCTTCTTGAATATACGACATTAGGTCTTTTCCAGTCAGACCCAGCGATTCTCCTTGAGCCTTTATGGTTTCGAATGAAAACATGCGTTCGTATCAACTGTTCGCACTTAAAAACCCGAATTAATCGTTTTATTTAAACGCACTTAGAAACACTGACGGAAGTGCCACCTGGTTTTACTTGACCCAATAATAAATAAAATAAACAGGCGAAAAAACTCTTATTTCGCAGGATACGAATTCTGTGATTGAGACTAAAAGTCTCGGCACCTACCCCTTAGGTAGGCCAAACAAAACAATTTTTACTAAATCTTTCAAATGACGAGTATACGAGGCCGAAAGAAACAAATAAAAACTAAGTTTGGGAAAGCTATTAATGCAGTCACCCAAGATAATAAACACAGAAGTAAATAAATTCAAATAGTCAATGAGAGCGTGTATCAACCTTTTGAAAGTAGCCTAACAAGAAAATTATTGCTTCACGGTTTCCATGAAGGCCAGAACCAACAAACTTATCAAAGCCTTTAAGACTTTAAAAAAAACCCCTAAAACCCTTATGAACCTGACACCAGTTTAATAATGAAGTATATATCTATATTCTATGTCGTAGGTCAGATATGAGCAACCTGAACTTCGCTTGCCTCCCTGGGTCACAACGAAAATATATACGAGTGCTTATTTTACCTTTGGCAGATTTCAGTAAAATGGCTATGTGGTTCTGGGAATCAAACGGAGTATACACAAATAATATTTACTAGACAAACAATAAAATTTAACAACAAAGGAGACACTATAGGAAATACACCAGGCTAATTGGAAAGAAAATGGATTTAAATGGATGCTTCGGCACGTGCCGCGAGCATGCACAAACTTCAAGGTCGAATAGCGTCGCGCCTCTTCGAAGTTGATAGAGAGAGAAAACGTAATTGTCTTACAATTTATGTGGTGAACCTCTAGTTTGGAATAAATGTTTTTTGCCTGCGAGTTCTTAGGGTGCGGGAGTCGCCTGAGAAGTTACGCGTCGTGTCCTTGGCTGATTCGGGCGAATACTGGTTTTCTCATGCCCGTGCTAGGAATATTATACAGGGTTGCCGTAAGCGCGTCCCATTCCATATGAGCGGACGCGGCGGACGTGAACTTCGCACTCTCTCGCTGATCTTTGCCTGAGTTCCAGTTGGCTCGTCTTATCGCCCCGGAAGTTTACCGAAAGACGCCGATTGAAGGTCTTTTGGTCTGTGAGATACTTCCTAGGCCTCTGCGCACGCGTGATTCTTTGTCTCTCTCTGATGTTATGTTTGAAGTGAGTTCCCAAAATCTTCAGGAACGAAGAGCCTGCTATTACAGGATAAGAGATCCTGTAAGAAGCAGTGACAGGTGACATGTTCGTTGGTATCAAGGAACCGGCAGAGGGCCCTGCCTGTAATTGGGGCGTACAGCCCGGTAGAAACAGGGGGTCAAGAAGTAGTTTTCGGACGCTAGATCCGGAATCATGGGCCGAGGGCGCTTCGATGCCTGAGGAGGTGATCCAACAACCGCAGCTGACGATGATGGAATATCATACATTTTTACTGGGCGGACTTCTGCTACCGTTTGGGCCGATAAGAGGCCTAGGCTCTGTGAATGGCTTTAGGACAGAGAATATTCAGCAATACTCTAGCAGAGCCTTCAGTTTTAGTCACCCTGTGTTTGTGTGAATCGTTGGGTACTAACCTTACTCTTGAAACGGGTGAGGTCGTAGTTCCTTAATGCGTTTGAATGCATGGCACCTTTGGCAAAATTCAGATGTGGATGGGGTTAAAGGGTTAAGCGAACTTGTGCTATTGAAGGCAGATTTCGCAAAACATCGTGTTGAGTGTGAGATAACACCTCGACTACGATATGACGACTACCTGATGGCCACATCCGGAGGGGTTCACAACAGCGGAACTCAAATGTTTGGTTTACGTCGAACACAACATCCACTTTTGCAAGTGGGGTTGACCAAAAAGCGGGGATAATCCAAATCCGGGTCCACATCGTTGGCATAGAGATCCAACGAGCGAGGAAAGGCTGAAGAACGTTTGGCATTAAGAGAAATAGAGGGGTGCATTAAAAGTGAAGTTCGCAGGACCAGGGGGCAGGTAGAGGAGCGGGTGGGGCCCCCTCTCCAACGACAAGGCAGGGGAACTGTCGCGATGAGCCTCTGAAACACTGAGTGAGGAGGGGTGGGTGCTCTTGATGACATTAAATCTAACCACCCCATATATGCCCTATTAAGCAAAAGGACACCGATAACTTTAATATAATACGGTTACCGAGTCATGATAGACAATCCAGATTTGATGAACTTTGTCTTGCTTAAAACCCATATCTGAATGGTTTCTTAAAAGGAAATGGCCCGGGCTTGGATTGCCATTTTGAGATCAAGATGATCGACAGGAAAAGATAATTAATTATGCCATAATTTCTAAAGTAGATGCTGTGGAGTTTATCTATCATCAGGTTTGTTGTTTGAGAAGGGAGTTTACTAAGGTATATTTTTCTTCTCCTCGTATGTGAGGCACGAAGACTACCCATATCGGCTTCCGGCGAGTGTCGTGAAAAGCGGCTAAACGCAGATAGGGGCCGGTTACTTGTCACCTGCGAGCGATATACGTAATGGCGGTAATGGGCAGGGATGCCACGGACATCACCATTCATACCGGTTGTGGCGCTGATGAGCACCAGCACAATTTGGGGGGGAAGTGGTTTCAATGACATGGTTGTGTACGTCTTGTCATCATTTGTGTTTTAGGGTTAATATTTTTATTCCAAGTTCTTAGAGCTCTCATGCTGTCCTCTTTGGTCAACTCTGCGC
This sequence comes from Ceratothoa steindachneri, assembly GCA_963969495.1. Lineage (NCBI taxonomy): Eukaryota > Metazoa > Arthropoda > Malacostraca > Isopoda > Cymothoidae > Ceratothoa > Ceratothoa steindachneri. Next base: position 103,984,963 of record OZ018333.1, read on the forward strand.
TTTCTTTTCAAAATAGCAAAGATATTCCCTTGTTTCTCGCCAGCCTCCCCTGCTCGGAGAATGCGACCACCACCGAGTCAAATAAAATGGGAGTAGGGCCGCCTCACGCTCGGCTGACCAATACGGTAACAGTCTATGAATTCACCCACAGTGCAAAGGCTTCTCTCTTCTATGAGTAAATGCATGTCTTCGAACATCTCCTTTCTTTGCAGCCTGATAAGGGCAAAGACTACATTTGAAAGGTTTCTCCCCTGTGTGAGTATATGAATGGCTTTCAAGGTGACCTTTCGTTGCAGCCTGATAAGGACAAAGACTGCATTTGAAAGATTTCTCATCTGTGTGAGTATATGAATGTCTTTTAAGATTATTTTTCTGTACAGCCTGATAAGGGCAAAGACTGCATTTGAAAGGTTTCTCACCTGTTTGAGAATATAAATGTTTTTTAAGATTAATTTTGGTTGCAGCCTGACAAGGGCAAAGGCTGCATTTGTAAGGCTTCTCACCTGCGTGAGTATATGAATGGCTTTTAAGATAAACTTTCGTTGCAGCCTGATAAGGGCAGAGACTGCATTTAAAAGGCTTAACACCTGTGTGAGTATATAAATGGTTTTTAATAAGACTTTCGTTGTAGCCTGATAAGGGCAAAGTTTGCAGTTGAAAGGCTTCTCACCTGTGTGAGTATATAAATGGTTTTTAAGATGAACTTTCGTTGCAGCCAGATAAGGGCAAATCAAGCATTTGAAAGGTTTCTCTCCAGTGTGAGTCCTTGAATGTCTTCTAACATGTTTTCTTTGCAGCCTGATAAGGGTAAAGTCTACATTTGAAAGGTTTCTCACCTGTGTGAGTATATGAATGGCTTTCAAGCTGACCTTTCGTTGCAGCCTGATAAGGACAAAGACTGCATTTGAAAGGTTTCTCACCTGTGTGAGTATATGAATGTCTTTTAAGATTATTTTTCTGTGCAGTCTGATAAGGGCAAAGACTGCATTTGAAAGGTTTCTCACCTGTGTGAGTATATGAATGGCTTTCAAGCTGACCTTTCGTTGCAGCCTGATAAGGACAAAGACTGCATTTGAAAGGTTTCTCACCTGTGTGAGTATATGAATGTCTTTTAAAATTATTTTTCTGTGCAGTCTGATAAGGGCAAAGACTGCATTTGAAAGGTTTCTCACCTGTGTGAGAATATAAATGGTTTTTAAGATTAACTTTGGTTGCAGCCTGATAAGGGAAAAGGCTGCATTTGTAAGGCTTCTCACCTGCATGAGTATATGAATGTTTTTTAAGACTAACTTTCGTTGCAGTCTGATAAGGGCAAAGCAAGCATTTGAAAGGCTTCTCTCTAGTGTGATTATATGAATGGCTTTTAAGAAGAACTTTCGTCGTAGCCTGATAAGGACAAAGTTTGCAGTTGAAAGGCTTCTCACTTGTGAGTATATAAATGGCTTTTAAGATGAACTTTCTTTGCAGCCTGATAAGGACAAAGGCCGAATTGAAAGGTTTCTCTCCAGTGTGAGTCCTTGAATGTCTTCTAACATCTGTTTTCTTTGCAGCCTGATAAGGGCAAAGGCTGCATTTGTAAGGCTTCTCACCTGCGTGAGTATATGAATGGCTTTTAAGATAAACTTTCGTTGCAGCCTGATAAGGGCAGAGGCTGCATTTAAAAGGCTTCTCACCTGTGTGAGTATATAAATGGTTTTTAAGAAGAATTTTCGTTGTAGCCTGATAAGGGCAAAGTTTGCAGTTGAAAGGCTTATCATCTGTGTGAGTATATAAATGGTTTTTAAGATGAACTTTCTTTGCAGCCTGATAAGGACAAAGGCTGCATTTGTAAGGCTTCTCTCCTGTATGAGTCCTTGCATGTATTCTAACATCTATTTTCCTTGCAGCCTGATAAGGGCAAAGACTGCATTTGAAAGGTTTCTCACCTGTGTGAGTATATAAATGTCTTTCAAGGTGACCTTTCAATGCAGCTTGATAAGGGCAGATCCTGCATTTAAAAGCTTCTCACCTGTGTGAGTAAATGAATGGCTTTTAAGAGGACCTTTCGTTGCAGCCTGATAAGGGCAAAGGCTGCATTTGTAAGGCTTCTCTCCTGTATGAGTCCTTGCATGTATTCTAACATCTATTTTCCTTGTAGCCTGATAAGGGCAAAGACTGCATTTGAAAGGTTTCTCTCCAGTGTGATTATATGAATGGCTTTTAAGTTGAACTTTCTTTGCAGCCTGATAAGGACAGAGGCTGCATTTGTAAGGTTTCTCTCCTGTATGAGTCCTTGCATGTATTCTAACATCTATTTTCCTTGTAGCCTGATAAGGGCAAAGATTGCATTTGAAAGGGTTCCCTCCAGTGTGATTATATGAATGGCTTTTAAGATGAACTTTATTTGTAGCCTGATAAGGGCACAGACTGAATTTGAAAGGCTTCTTTCCAGTGTTAGTCTTTGAATGTTTTTTAATATCTTTTATGGCAGCCTGATTAGGGCAAAGTGTTCGAGGTGATATCCTACCCCTAAATTGTGGAATAGCCTTAAGGTTACTGGACGAGCCCAATTTCATCTGAAAAGGAAACAATTAGTTACTTTACAATCTCTAATTAATGATCTTTTTGGTGTACATAAGAGCATTCCTGCAATAGGAAGAAAGGGATGGACCCCACCCATCCCAAATTCATTCTTTAGGTCTCCCACCTCATTATGACTTCAATATGAAGTGATATATCATGAGGCATTTCGCATCAGACACCCACGAATTTCTTAGACAAGGGGGATAAGAAGAGACGAAAGAACGAAGGGATTCCAAAAGTTCTAGAATCACTATGAATAATATAATTGTGAAAAGTAAAAATAAGGCGGAAATTTAAAGGAATATATAATTCAACAGTTAAATAGAGGATATCCTAGGCAAAGTTAGCTGCAGTGATGACTGATACACCGCTGCTGCGCTCAAATTGCGACTCGACTTTGATCGCTCTGTATGGATTGAGCAAGAGATCTTTTTTTTTAAATTCAAGAGCGCTATCTCTGTTGGCGCTCATCGCCGAGGGCATGACCACTGAGACATGTTTCAGAAAGAAAGAGAAGAGTAGTACAGGGTCAACGAATCCTTTTTGCAAATGCCATATTCCTCTATATGTGTTGGAGGAGAGGTCCAATAGGGTTGACATATTGATGGAAGAGACGGCACGACAGGGACACCCAAACACGAGATATGGTCACCTATTCTGTCCTACAGGATTGGCTAGAGAGTAGCCTATCAGAGAGCGCTGATGAGGGAAATGCAAGAGGGAGTGAGTCGTATGGCCAAAATGGTGGCAGCAGTAGCATCTCGGCGGCAGTGGCATAATGCCTTCACGCAATAGCGATACCTTTTTGGGGTAGAGGGGGAAACCCATCTTGCGACTGTCTGCTTGGGCATAAGTCGCCGTACAAGACACGGTCTACTACTAGGCTATGTTAAGAAACAAATAAAAAAACAAATAACAAATACGATAAAAAGGACAGGGGCTAAAAATTAAAGCAAAACAACAACAGTCAAAAAGTCGTAAAGTCCACGAATAAGTGTGCATGAATCTGTCCTGAGTACAAGGCACAAGCGGTAGCGATCCCGTTCATCCAGGTACCTTGAACGAGGATCACCCAGATTTGGGCATTCAACGAGAATGTGCCGAACAGACTCGGGGACAACGCAGTCTTCACAGTAGGGCGCAGGAAGCCTACTCCAGAAAATGGCAGTACGTCCCGCGAGTGTGTCCAACTCGGAGACGACATAAAGCAACCTGAAGCCAGGACAGCATTAAGGGGAAGGTCCATGGCAACAGTCGTGGCGCAATGGCACGCAACTTTAGGTTCCCCTCGACCATCTACGATCTTCTTTGCCAAGCAGCCCGGAGAGGTGCCCGTATTCCTGCCATGTAATCAGTGTAAGGAAGAGCAAAACGCTGGTCTGGTCGCCCTACCCTCGCGGACTCTTTGCTCCCTCATCGGCGCGCTCATTTCCCGCAATTGCCACATATCCAGGAAGCCAGCAGAAGATAATCTCGACATCAGCCCGGCTCGCCAAAACCGTGACGTCACGGATATCGCGAACCAGGGGATGCGGAAATTCCAATGCCCCGAGAGAACTCAGGGCACTTTGTGAGTCGCTGTAAATCACAATCCGGTTTCCGAACCGGGCACGTCGAGTAATCCCCCGTACCGAGAGGTGTATTGCAACCAGCTCGGCCGTGAAGACAGAGGCAGCACCTGGCAGAGCCCCGCAAACTTCCAACAGAAGAGATACGGTGTGGAAACCGACCCTCTTGGGACTTGAAGCCTTTCGTATACACTGGCACGGTTCCAGCGTGACACGAAATGTGCTCCAAAAAGGTCAAACGCAATACTCCCGGCGCTGTAGAAGCTTTGGGAGCAGAGGCGTAGCAACAAATGGTCAAAGGTGGCACACTCTGAGGTGGCGTCCTGGGCAGAATCAGGGGCACCACCGGCCCGAGAGCTCTATCTGGCTCTCGAAGGAGTTTCTTGGCCCTAAACCCGAAGGGCTTAGGGTATGACTGGCGTCTCTCGGTGGCATAGACACTGCGAATGCAGTGTGAGCTGTTGGCGACTAAGGGAGGCATCGGGATCGCGTGTACAGGTGAATAATGCACTGTGCATGGCGCAGAGTGAGTAGCATCTCCCCAGCATCGACAAGTAGGTTCTCAAAGAGGGAAGTGTGGAAAGCACCAGTCGCCACGGGCGGTGTGGTGGATCGAATCCACCTTCTGCAATACAGGCACGGCTGCGGATTGCAGCAGAGATGCACCACCTTAGTCCAGGCCAAGGAAAACGGAAGCCAATGCGCTTCGACATAGCAAGAAACATGGTTCAATGCCTATTGGAATGGACGCTCCAGAGTTATCATCTAGGCCGCGCAAAAAGAAATTGAAAGGTAGTCCACGTAGAGCGTTTCTAGAAAATCTCACGGTAGCACAGAGATGATGCCGTTAATGCTCAGGGCAAAGAGTGCGACAATGAGAACACTTCGCTGCTCTACTGCTTTACTGGGCCGGAGAAGGCTCCCCCCCCCCACCCCCATATGCGGAATCGACGATCTCGGCAGGCAAAACGGCCAGATGTTCTAGGAATAGTAGTTAGGCCCACGGCAATGAGGTTACCAGAGAACTCAACGGCCTCATCTACCGACCTAAACTACTCGACTGAGAGAGAGAAATCAGTCATTTCCTGAAATGCGGAGCACTGCACCCGCAACAAGCACCAGTGGGGCGGGCTTTCGGGCGTCAGCGACACAGAAAATGAAGGGAAAAGTGATCACTACCATGGAGGTCATCAACCACCCACCAACCAAAATCAGGCTGTGTATCCGGAGAGCACAAAGATAGATAGAGTAATGTGTAAACCCATCCACATTATAGCGAGTGAGGGTGGGTATGGGTCACGCGCCCAGCATGTTCTCATGCAAAAAGATAGCTAACGGGCAACTGGAGGTTTGGAGTCTCCGCAGCTCTTCGCAGTTGGCCGGATTCTGGAAATTCCATTGGAGGATTATGCCCTCCAGGCCTAGCTCGGAGGAGATGCGGGGGCCATCTTCGAACAGAAGACCCTCACGGGAATGGCCGCACGCCTTCCTGAGGCAGAACTCCGGCCGCTCTTGTCCTGACAATGCGTTTAAGGCGCTATCGCCTCCGATGAATTATTGGGGGAGGTTGGGCTCGCCATGCGAGTCTTTTCCTCCTTCCGCCTGGAAACGGCGAGGGTTGAGGATTCACCTTCTCAGAGACCCCAGCCTACAACTGGGTGCGTGCGAAGCTCCTTCAATGGTGTCCTCCTTTCGGGGGGAAGCTTTAGCAACCCCGAAACATGGCTTCACGACCGAGTCTTTTTCTTCTTTTTTTAGGAGGGGAGGGTGGGGAAAGTACCCACTTCTCCCCTCCGCTAACAGGAGCCCCTAGGCAAAATGGACAGACCACAGCAAGATCCTTCTTTGAAATTGAAATGGAAAAGTTGTTGGCTGCCACAGGGGCACCAGCTGAGGAAGAAGATCCCTCCTCTCCTTGTAAGGCCTCAGGGGCCCGAGCCGTCTGAGGAGGACCTTGCACAGGGGCGGACTCAAGTTCAGTGCTTGGCACTGAACTCAATATTCGGCTGCCTTTGCGCTTTCTTGGCAGTCCCCTTGGAAAGCAAAGGGGGGACTGCCGCTATTACGGACTCACCCAAGGGTGACTCCAAAGAAAAGGGTGAGGGGAAGTCACTTATTCCCGTAGGCATAGGAGAGGAGTAAGCCTCCTATCCAGTAAGAAAAGTTTGGAGGCTCCCCTGAGATAGGGCAGGGGGGGATGGAAACCTCCTTTCCTACTGTGGAGCTACCCAAGGGCGGCTCCGTCATCACACGTTCGACGGCACCATGGTCAGCCAGCTCTAAGGTGATATTATGTATGGAGTAGTTCATGAGTTCCTTCGTGCAAATTACTCCTTTCACTTAGTTCATGTTAAAGTGAGGCGTCACACTCACTGGAAAGACATTAAGTGTCCGAAGGTCACTAATCATGGCCACCTGAGAGGGATCCGACGCACTCACAAGAAAGGCTCCCATCCCAGAGAAAATGGTCACCTTCGCTCCTTTCCCAATCAAGGCAACTAATGCTCTCCTCTGATGGATTATGTTGCTCTTGGCCTTTTGCTTCCATGGGTATGTGGACCAACCCTTGTGATCTCTACACCAGTTCTGCCTTTTCTGAATGTTTTGATTAGAAAGCAGAGGTTTCTTGATGGCGGCTCTTCCATGATATCCGGCTTTATTGAGCTCACGGCTAACAGCTTTGATCAAAACTGGGCTCGTGAGATAATTCAACTCTGCAGTCACAATGCCTTTCAACACTCTTTGGTCTCTTTCAGCGAGCTTCGAAATCTGCCGGAATTACCCTTCTTGCTCGAGGTTTTGCCCGGCTTCTTGAATTCTGTCATGGTCCTTGAGATGATAGCTCTCGAAAAACCAAGGAGTTTAGCTGGGGAGGTGCGTGGCCGTTAAGCCTTACGGGAAACGATCACGCTGGGGAAGGGGGGGGGGAGGAATGAATGAATAGAGCCGAAAATAAATGCTGCAAAGCCCAAACGGACAGGCCCACAGCCAAATTCAAGGACGGGTAATTTGTATGAAAATTCTCAATAAAAATATAGAAATCTGGAGAATATAAAAAAATATAGCTCTGAAATTAAAATCAATAGAATGGAAGTAGAGGAATTTAAAACCACTAAGGGGTGTAAAAGGATATAAAAAATAAACTATTGAGGACTCGACAAAGGATAAAAACATAGACTATAGATGGATCAACAATAGATACAAGAACAGAGAATATAAAATCATGAAACAATATATTAAATTTTGGCTAAAAGATTAGATTCTTCTAAAAAGTTAAAAATTCTATTCCCACCCAAAGAGACACGAGTCTCAGACAAGATGCCCCGCAGAACCTGTTGGGGGGCCATCTGCCCAGTAATGAAAGGGAAGACCCTCCTCTCAAGATTTCTCAGAAGGAGACATTCGGCAAAGATGTGAAGGATGGACAGCTACACCCCGCAGAGGATGCACAAAGGTGGGGGCTGCCCATTCATCAAGTGCCCATGAGTGAGGCACAAAATAACTTCCATTCTACGTGGTCTCATGGTACGTGGCCATGGGAGGACTGAAGGTTTTATGGAATGGAGCTTGGTGGGAGGAAGCTCATCCCACATATTCTGCCATTAGCCAACTACATATTCGGTGATGAGGGAGATAGATATCACGAAGTGGGACTGAGGCGAATGGGGATGTCCCCAATGATGCCGCCTCCTTGGCCGCAGCATCCGCCCTTTCATTACCTGGGATGCCCACGTGACTGGGCACCCAGCAAAAAGAAATCTTGTGAATAGGAGAAAGATAAAATATCCACCGCTGGATCTTGGAAACCAGCGGATGGCTAGAACCAAAAGCAACCAGTGCCTCTAGAGAACTAAGGGAGTCAGAGAAAATCGCAAGACAACCAGATGGCATAGGAGCAATGACAAAGCGTGCAGCAAGAATGGCAACAAGTTCTGCTGTGAAAACAGAAGTTGCACTTGGTATGCGAACCAATGCTGGCGGAGATGGGAAGACGGCAGCAGCTCCAACTCCGTCCGATGACTTGGACCAGTCGGTGAACACAAAGATGCTAGGCCGATAGTGGGAGGAGTGTTGATCATAAATGGTTCTTAAGGCTACAGGCAAGAACTGATCCTTGGGCCTACCAGTAAGCCCCTTGCATACCACTACAGGTGGTATGATCTATGGGGGAATCTTTGGTAATGGAAACGGAATAATAGAAAACTCCCTTAGACGTCCTGTGTGCTCGGCCATGCGCAGATAAAAGGGGCGAGCCAGAGATGGGAATCTATCATGTGGCCACTGTTCGCGAATTGAACGTGCACTCATATACTGGCGACCATGGTAATTGCTCAAGTCTAAAATGATATTTGAGGTTAGACCTGAGCCTGTGAAAAGGAAGAGGAAGAGCCCCGTTCTCTTCATAGAGACTCCAGACAGGGAAGGACTTGAAGACTCCAGAAGCCAGGCGAACACCCTGGTTACGCACACTATTTAATTTTTCAAGGATGGACGGCGAGGCAGAGGAGTACAGCTGTGACCCATAGTCCAGCTTTGACTGGACCAATCATGAATACAAAAGCCACAGGGTATGTCGATCACTTCCCCAAGAAGTGTGTGACAGTAATTTCATTATGTCCATTCTCTTCAGACAAGAAAGCCTCGAATAAAAGATCACCCCTAGAAATCTGAAAGAGGGCTCAAAGGTGACAGGGACACCACAGAGTGACAAATGGGGAGGGTCCCATGTCACCGATCTATGATTGTAAAAGTGGACAGCCTTGGTGATCACTGCGGAAAAGCAGAAGCCCTTGGAAGAAGCATTATCAGCTACGGTATTTTGAACCCGCTGTAGCTTAAGGATGACAAATAGAAGTCTAGGCGATGAACAGATAAGCGATAAGTCATCCACAAATAGAGTTGAGGAAATCTCAGCTGGGAGATTTGCGATAATGCTATTGATGGCTACAGAGAAGCAGGTGACACTTAGGACACTTTCCTGTGGCACACCCTCAACTTGCTCTATGGACTCTGATAGGGCATTTCCAACTTTTACTTGTAGTGTGCCCCACATGAGGAATTGCTCGACAAACCTGGGGAGAAAGCCCCACAGGCCCCAATCATGGAGTTGGTTAAGGATACCACGCCTCCAAGTGGTATCTCCAAAAACCAGACGAATCTTATATTTATCATCCTCTCAAACAATTTACATGGACAACTAGTAAGGGCAATGGGGCGGTAATGGGTGGGTTCCGTCCCATCCTTTCCTGGTTTTCAGAAAGGTAAAACCACAGCCTCCCTCTACATAGAAGGGAAGCAGCCCCTAATCCAAATGAAGTTATAGATGCCCAGCAAATGTGAGAGGAGGGATGGATGCATATTTCTAATCATATCATAGGAAATGCCATCCGATCCGGGTGCAGGGGATCCACAGTGCTTCATGCATTATGGAGCTCATGGATAGGAAAGAGCAGGTTATAAGGCTCATGATCCATGTTAGGCTCCATAAGGTTGAGAGGATGCTGCTCGTGTTGGAGCCTCAAGCGCTAGAATTGGATGGAATAGTTGTCTGGGCTTGAAATATTAGTAAACGATCTGGCCAAGACATCGGAAATGTGGGACAAGTCTCCCAACAGTTCTCCTGCATGAACAATGTTGGGAGCTGTAAAGCCATTGGATTTCTCCAATAGCTTTTTGACCCTCTTCCAGATTTTGTCTACTGGGGTCTGCCAACATATCGACGCGATGGAACCATCCAACGAGATCTTTCGAGCTCGTCGAAGGGTGCGTCACCGTGCTACCGTTGATCGGTTACGAGCAAGTTTCTTTACCATCGTGGGGCCCCGATGGTAACGTCGGCAAGCCTGTTTATATTCAGTGACATATCTCGAGCATTCAGCAGACCACAAGGGCAATTGTGGTCCATGGGCAGTTGAGCAGGAGAGCGGGCTGGGGGAATTAGCTACATGATTGACGTGGGCTAGAAGATCATCAATAGCCACTTCAATATCTTCATGAGGGAAGGACCCATCATGGCTCGAGAGTTGCCTGAACTTAGGCCAGTTTGCTTTTTTCGTATTTCATCTTTTGCTAGGTGGTGGATGAGGACCACCTGTACATGGTGTTATTACAATAGAGAAGTGATCACTGCCTCGCAAGTCAGGATCTACTGCCCAATAAAAATCAGCTCTACAGCTTGGTGAACAGAGAGACAAGTGAACACATGTAAGGATGTTCGTCTGAGTGTGAAATGATGTGTGGCTGCCATCGTTAAGAAAGCAGACATCATTAGTGCCCAGACATCTCTCAATCATATTTCCTTTAGGGTTGTTATCATGGTCTCCCCAAAGGGGATGTCGAGCATTAAAGTCGCCAATCAATAAAAAGGGAGGAAAGTGTTGAGAAATTAAATTAGTTAACTTTGCAGCTAAAGCAGCTGTATCTCTTTCCTCACCAGGAGGAAGATAAAGCGAACAGACCGAATAATGGCGACTGGAAAACAGGCGAACAGCAACCGCCTGTAGGTCTATGTTAAGAGAGCTGGTTGTGGGTAACCCTGTTGTTAACAAAACCGGCAGAACCATGAATTGGTTCTCCGGAGTTCTTATAATATCCCACAAAACCCGAAATGTTGGGTTCTCGCAAGCAAGTCTCCTGTAAAGAAATACAATCGGGATTGTAATCCTTAAGCAGGAGCTTAAACTCTTCCCATTTAGGGAAGAAACCTTGGAGGTTCCAATGAATAATTGGAAACATTGTTACCGTTTAACCATAACGGTAGATTTCTTCCTACCCTTAGTAGTAGGAGATTTTGGATCTTGAACTACTAGCGGAAGTAGTTCGTGTCATACTAGCCTTAGGATTGGAGTATGAGAAAGGAGGCATCGGAAGCTTGAATTTTGCCTTTGGTTTTTCTTTAAGAGGTGGTGCATCAGATTTTGATAAGTGGCTGTAAGAGAGAACTGTCTTCACTGGAGAAGCAGAGATGGAAGCAACTCCAGGGGTCCGTTCAGGTGTTGAGGGAACAGACGATGTTGACACAGCTGGTGGTGTTGGTTGGAATGGTAGAGGCGATGGTGGTGGCGAGGACATCGGCAAAAGTTGTGAATTCGATGCTGACAGAGAAGGATGTGGAGTCAGTAAAAGCATGGAAAATACAAAGTATAGCGTCCATTTTTAAGAGGGAAAAAAGAACTAAATAACTTAAGGCCAGTTGGTTTGTGAGTTTGCAAGCGTGTGGTCAACGATGCTGACAGCATTGATTTAAAATGGGTAAATCAGGGTAAAAACATGGGCTGAGCTCAGTTGAGGTTGAAAAGGACTTTCAAGTAGTAATAGATGAGTCAGTCAGGTTTACTAATTAGTGTTTTGAAGAAAAATAAAGAAAATAGTGTGTTGGGCATCATTAAAATAAATGTACTAATGTAAAAATGCTATCCTTAAACTTTATAACTCAAATGATAGGCCAGATTTAGAGTATTGTATAGAAGCATGGTTAACACATTTTAGACATGATATCAACCTGTTAGTTAGTGCAAAGGAGGGCAATAAAGTTATTACCTTCCCTGAGGCACTTTGACTCTGTAGATTGAGGGTATTAAATATGTTTTCGATTGAAAGGTGTGCGAAAGGGACCAGGGACAGGTAGTAGGAACCCCACTCATATAGATTGGAGAGGTAGTGTCTACAGACCACTACATGAAAAGGACATTCAAGCAAGCATCATAAGGCTATAAACTCTACTATTATTATTTAATACTAAGACATGGCAATTTTGAGTGATAACATTGGTGTGAAGAAAATATGAAATAATGTTTGCCATTATACAAATAAATTCAGCAAAAATTAAAAATAACAAACATTACCTTTTCTTGGTGAAGGTCTTGTTGCAAAAACTCAGTGGGATTGTTTGGTAGAGAATTTTCAGATTTTGCGCACAATACATCAAAAGTAACAGGAGAACTCATCTCTCTATGAAAGAATTCTTCACTAACTTCTTCCTTCAATGAAATCTCCCCAAAGTACTGCTTGAAGAAGTACAAAATTTAATTCCTCACAGAGCATCCAGGAATCACTGTTGTGTTCTTTTCATACATTTATATTCATGTTTTTAATGGCTTACTTTAGAGATTTAGATATGTTCACTTCCAGTTAAAAATGAGTGATGGATCAAAGTGTAAAGATTAGTGTGTGAAACTAGCCAAAGTGTGCATGGTAACAGCTAAATAGTGGTGTTAAATGTGATAATGGGAGATTGAATAAATAAGGAATGACAAACAAATAAAAAAATCTAGCAGATGACCCCAGCTACTAATTCCATATCACCAATGTTATACTGCAAAGAAAAAAGATAAATAGAATCGATTTTCTACTGAAAAATGTTCTTTCCTAATCCACAAAAGAATCTGTTCAGGAAAGTGAATCAAATCAAACACACTCAGGAGGCAAACACTGATTTGGTTTTAGTTTAAGCAATGCCTTAGACCACTCAGCTTCATGAGAGGAGAACATTTCTTACAAATAGAGAGGCCAAGCACCACCGGGGCGGGCTCTCGGGAGGCAGCGGCCCTGAAAAAGATATTTGAATGGGAAAGTGATCACTACCATGGAGGACATCGACCACCCCACAATCAAAATCAGGCTGTGCATCTGGAGAGCACAAAGATAGATCGAGGCAGGAAAATGAAGCGGTTCTCGGGCAGTAATGTATAAACCCATCCACATTTAGGAAACCCATCTCAAGCTCGTCGATCAGGTCGGCAAGGACTTGACCCCGTGGAGTAATAGAGTAGTCTCCCCAGAGGGGGTGTCTACCCTTTAGATCTCCAGGCAAGAGAAAGGGCCTCGGCAACCATGCCACGACGAAGCGGATGTCCAGCGGGTTGAAGTCGCCTGACGGTAGAATGTACGCAGAAATAATAGTATACCTCCAATACAGGTGAGGCTGCACGGTTACTGCCTGAAAGGAGGTATCTAAAACCAAGAGAAGAACGGAGACATCAATTGGGCGTGAATCGCACATCCTCCCGCCCGGCCACCATCCCGTGGTGGTGGGGTCGCAAAACCCTTATACCCCGGGAGGGTCGACAGGAGGCATGCGCCCAGCATGGTTTCCTGCAAAAAGATAGCTAACGGGGAACGGGAGGAGACGAGCCTCCAAAACTCCTCCCAGCTGGCCCGGAGTCCGCGGCAATTCCATTGAAGGAATATGCCCTCCAGGCCTAGTTCGGAGGAGATGCTGGGGCCCTCTTCTAAGAGAAGACGCTCACGGGAATGGCCGTACGCTTCCCAGGGGTAGAACTCAGGGCGCTGTCGCCTTCGGGAAACGGTCACCCTGGTTTTAGCCGGGGCTGGGTGTGGACCCTTTGTGCCGTCAGCTTTACCAGGGGAGCGCCCTGGGTGGGTAGAACCCACAGAAAGGTTCCGAATGGGCGCGGAAACGACCGTACTCGTAGGCTTGGAAGGGCCAGGCGCAAAGTGTGTCTTTTTCAAAATTGAGGAATAGGACGTCCCTGGCAGGGCCGGGCACGCCTCGCGAAATGAGAGACGATCCTGAGCCTGAACGGCCAGGATTTCCTTCTCAAGGAGATACGCATCACATTGCTTCGAAGAAGCGGGGTGCGGCTCTCCGCAATTGACACACTTAGTCACACACGATTTGGACTTATCGTGTGCGGCATTGGAGCAACTTACACAGGTTTGGGCTATCCCAACTTTGCACGTCGACAGGAGCGATTAGTATAGCCGAAGCCATTACAGTAATAGCACCTCCGCGGCAGTGGCACGAATGCTTTCACGCGGTAGCGATATCAACCGGCACGCACCGACTTAGGGAGCTTGTCACAGTCGAACGTGACAAAGAGTGTAGGGTTGGATCTCTAGGAACCTCCCTGTTTTTTCATCACACGTTCAACCTGAACAGGCCTATGGTCGGCCAGCTCTAAGGTGATGTCCTCTATGGAGTAGTCCACGAGTTCCCTCGTATAAATTACTCTTTTCACCAAGTTCATGGTAGAGTGCGGCGTCACACTCACGGAAGTGCCATCAAGTGTCCGAAGGGCACTAATCATGGTCGTCTCGGAGGGATTCGACGCATTCGCCAAAAGGCTCCCGTCCGCGAAACGGGTCAACTTCGGCTCTCTACCAATCACACTAGCTAAAGCTCTCCTCTGATGGATCACGTTGCCCTTGGCCAACATGGTGCCATCAGTGGAGCGAATAAGCAGGAACAGTTTGAAGCCAGTGGGCTCGAAAATGCCGGGTAGTCTCTGAATGAGAGTGCGGCGTCACACTCACGGGAATGCCATCAAGTGTTCGAAGGGCAATAATCATGGTCGTCTCGGAGGGATTCAACGCATTCGCCAAAAGGCTCCCGTCCGCAAAGCCAGTGGGCTCGAAAATGCCGGGTAGTCTCTGAATGAGGCCGCGACGTAATCGAGGCTCCGCTCTGTGCATTTGTACCTTTGGTCTTTGTCAGGGACTCTGCACCCAGGGATGGGGGGCAGCGGGACCGGACGTGCCGATCTTGGCTTGGTTGCTTACCGAAGCAGCAGACCCATCCGTCCCCGCAGATGGAGAGGAGTCCCGAGTTGTTTTTTTTCTTTTCTTCTTGGGAGAGGAGGGCGAGGAATGAACCTGCTTTTCTCCTCCGCCGGCAGGAGCCCCCAGGCCAGATGGACAGGCCTCAGCAAGGTCCTTCTCCGAGATGGAGAAGGCCCTGGCCGTCACAGGGGCGCCGGTCGGAGTAGGAGATCACTCCCTTCCTTGTACTGCCTTGGAGACGCGAGTCATTTGAGGAGGACCTTGCATAGGGACGGACTCGGGTTTGGTGCTTGGCGCCGAGCAGAGATTCGCTACCATGGATGGCCCTACCGTCTGAGGCTGAGTTGCATCAAGGACCATGTCTATCTCGGAGGGGGGAGGAGCCTCCATGTGGCCATCCCTCCCAATTGGCAGCGGTGTCACGAGTACAGTATGGGGAGGAACAGGCCTTGACCCCAACTAAGGTTAGTATGCAAGCCAGCAGGTCTCTAGAGTGGAGCGGCCGATAGGCCCTGTTTTCCCTCTCCCACATAAGGTGGTTTGCCCTGCCGAGCAGCTTCAATGGAGAGCAGTCGGTTATGGGCTGCCTGCTAGCTTTCTTGGTAGTCCCCGTGGAAAGTAAAGGGGAACCTGCCGCTGGAAAGAGTGAGGCACCTGAGGGCACTTCCAGACAAGGGGTGAGGGGGAAGTCCCTGACACCCGCAGGCAAAAGAAAGGAGTAAGCCTCCTCTCCGGTCAAAGAATTTTGGAGGTTTCCTTGTGAAAGCACAAGGGTGGGGGGGACCTCCAATTTTTCAGTGGAGCTGCCCAAGGGAAAATTATGTGGAGGTTTTTGGCTTTGGTGCCGCCATTTAAGGCCACCCCCTCCCGCCTTTCGGCATGGCGGTTCCACCTTGGGAACGGCGTAAAAAGGATAGAGTGAGAAGGAAAGGGAATGCGAGGAAGGTATGGGTGGAGATGAAGCAGGTTGTTAAAAACCCACCATCCCAAACCAGAGCTCAAGGGTTAGGAAACATTGTCCCCTCTGCCCTCAGTCCCGATCCGGGATAGTTGGCTGAGAAGGTCAGCATCTACCCTGTGAATATAGAGAAGGCCAGAGAAAGTTGTGGGAGAGGTCGTATGATTGAATGAAGGTACAAAATAGATGGGTGCTGCGTAAGTCCAAGTGGGCAAGATCGCAGCCATTTTCAGAAAGAGAGGATTCATTAAAATTTCAAATGTTCTTTAAAAACATAGACTATGGTTAACAATTTAAAAGATATATATGTAAAAAAAGGAAGAGGGAGTAAAAACGTAGTAAAATAAATGCTGTAAAATCATAAGACCCGACATTTCTATTTGGTTCTCAAAATGATAAAACCTTAAATTTCCTTTAAGAGATTTGTCTCTGAAAAAAATTTAAACCCTCGGGTCATGTTAAGGTGCGCTCATGTTCGGAAAGGATGGTCCTCAGGACCTGCTGGGGACACATCCCTTGGCAAATGAAAGGAAAGAAGCCTTTGCCTCAGAGTATGGAATCGTAGGCATTCAGCAAATAGGTGAAGTACAGACATTAGTACTCCACAGTGAGTGCCCATTGGAGGCTGCTGAAGGCCTTCCATTAGAAAGCCATGTGTCAGACAATAATACCCAATTCTCAGATGGCATAGAATAACATCCTTGGTACGGGTCCTAGTAGTGCGTGGCCAGGGGCGGACTGACTGTTTGATGGCATGCAGTTTAGTTGGGGGGAGTTCATCCCAAGTCCTCTGCCACTGGTCGATCACGTACTCACAGATGCATGGCATATCACGGAAAGGAAGGGGAACAGAGGTGGAGGTTCCTAGAGATGCAGCTGCCTTGGCAATAGCATCTGCTCTCTCATTTCCTTTTATACCTATGTTGCTAGGTACCCACCAGAATAAAACTTCGTGGAACGAGGATAAATATAAAAGCCACTGTTGGATCTTTGAAACCAGCGGGTGATCTGGAAATAAAAAGGCTAAAGCCTCCAAAGTGCTGAGGGAATCAGAGAATATTGTATAAGATCCTGGTGATGAAGCGATGGTATACAGTGCAGCCAGTATCGCGACAAGCTCAGCTGTGAGGATAGAGGCTGTATTGGGCAGGGTTTGCCAATACCTTGCAAACCCTCATGGGTGGCAATAGCTATGAGGCTACTTTAGGGATCTGATATAGAATAACTGATAATTCCGTCAGTTGACCTGTATCTCCAGTAATACGCAGGGCAAAGGGGCGAGTCAGTGAAGGAAACCTGTCATATAAGGCTACCAAGTGAATATTATAGGTGCACTCATATACAGGTGAGTGAGAGAGCTGTTGCAGCCTGAAAAGGTAATGCAGGTTAGACTGGATCAAGGTTGTATACAAAAGCCACAGGGTACATCGATCACTTCCACACGAAACATGTGATAGAAGTTTTAAGATATCCATTCTCTTCAAGCAGGATGTTTTCAAGGCAGTTATATGGGAGAACCAGGAGAGCTTTGAGTCAAAGTTAACCCCAAGAAATGAGGCTCAAACGAGATGGGGGAGCCATACAAAGATAAGGTTAGCTGTTCCCAGTCAACTTGCCTGAAATTGTAGAAATGAACTGCCTTTGTTTTTGAAGGTGACAGTCGGAAGCCTTTTGCAGCAGCATTCTTGGCAATGATGTTAATGGCCAGTTGAAATTTACGGATGACAAATGGCAGCCGAGGTGATGCTGATAAAATTGCCAAGTCATCCACATAAAGGGTTGTCATTAGCTCTGCAGGAATATCAGTAATAATGCTGTTGATAGCCACTGACAAGCAGGTGATGCTAAAAAAGCTTTCCTGTGTCATGCCCTCTATCTGATCAACAGGCTCCGATATGACATTTCCTACCCTAACACGGAACGTGTGTCCAGCAAGAAATTGCTGTCTGAACCTAGGAAGATGGCCTTTGATAACCCAGTCATATAGTTGCTTCAGGATACCATACCTCCAGGTGGTATCATATGCTTTTTCTATATAAAAAAAGACAGCAATGGAGGGTCTCTGAGAAAGCTTGTCAAATGCAATCCTCCATCCTGACCAACAGGTCTGTGGTGCATTATTTCTTTCTAAAATCCAACTATGAGGGAGAAATAAGGTTGTGTTTCTCCAGAAACCATACCAACCTGGCATTCACCGTCCTTTCAAAAAGCTTGCATGACGAACAAGTAAGGGCAGTTGGGCGATAGTTAGTCGGAAGTCTCCCTTCCTTTCCTAGTTTACGAAGGGGGTTTATGATTGCTTCCCTCCAATTGTAAGGGAAACAGCCCTTAATCCAGATATAAATATATTAATATGTGAAATGAGTGTTGAATGCATATTCCTGATCATATAAGGGATACCATCAGAACCAGGTGCGGTGGATCCACATCTTTTAAGAGCACTTCGAAGTTCATGAATGGAAAAAGAGCTTATTGTATGGTTCATTATCCATACAGGGATCCATGAAGCTCAAGAGGCACTGCTCTTGTATTTTCCTGACATGTTGAAATTATAAGGAATAATTGTTAGGGCTGGAAATGTCATTGCCAGGACATTTGAACTTCTGGCCAAGTCTCCCAAAAGCTCGCCTGCTTCAACTATATTGGGGGGAGAGAAACCACTTGCTCTGCCCATGAGCTTTTTCACTCTTTTCCAGACTTTGTCTGGTGGAGTTTGGTGGTTGATAGGGTTGATGTACCCTTTTAAGGAAATTCGTCGAGCCTGGCGGAGAGTACGCTGTTGTACTGGCCTGGCTTGGCTATGAGCATACTTATTGATGGCAGTAGGGTTTTGATGGTAGCGACAAGCTCGCTTACACTCTGTCACCAGTTTGCTGCATTCCTCAGACCAAAAATGGAGATGGGTCTTGTGGGGAGCAGTTTTGGAGAGGGACGTGGAAGAATTTGCCGCCTGGTTGACATGATCATGGAAGTTCTCCAGGACCATGTCAATGTCGCCCTGAGGGAAGTGTCCAGAATGGTGAGAAAGGTATTTAAACTTTGGCCAATTGGCTTTCCTGGTGTTCCACCTATTGCCTGGTGGGGAAGGAGGGCCGCCCAGGCATGAGGTCAGAACAACTGGGAAGCGATCGCTTCCTCTCAGATCAGGATCCACCGACCAGCTGTAATCTGTTCTACAGTCTCAGGAACAAAGTGACAAATATACACAAGTGGAGCTGTTGGTCTGGACAAGGAAGGATGTTGGAGTGCCATCATTAAACAATGATACACCCAAGGTCTCCATAAGTCTCACAATCAGATTTTCCTTGGGGTTTTCATCATAGTCTCCCCAACGGTGGTGTCTTGCATTAAAGTCTCCAACTAGTAGGAATGGAGTCGGGAGTTGGGAGATGAGATTGGCTAATTTGTTAGCCAAATCTGAAGCAACTACTTCACCAGGAGGGAGGTACAGGAAGCAGACTGTGTATAAATGATTGGTATCATCACTGCTTGAAGGTCTGTTCTCAATGGGATTGCTAAGTGAGAACAGTCGTCACAGACAAAAATAGCCGAACCATGAAAGGGTTCTGGTGGATTCTTAAAATATGGCACATAGTGAGGGGATATTGGGTAATCGATGAATACCCAATTGGGTCTCCTGTAATGCTATACAGCAAGGGTTGTAATCATGAAGAAGGAGTTTGAATTCTTCCCATTTGGAAACATATTCATCGTTTAAGGGAAACTAAATTTTTCTTGGCACCTGATGAAGGTGACTGGGGTTTTCAAGCTTTTTGATTTTTACAAGCAATTAACGTTTGAGGTATAGGTAGTTTGAATGTTTTGGGGATCGCTTTTTTATTAGATGGCAAAGAACCATCTGTCAGTTGTGAATATGACAGGGTGGTTTTTGCTGGCAAAGATGCTTCCGAAAATATTGGGTCCTCTGAAGTGGTAGGTAGTAATGTTGAGAGAGATGGTACCAAGTCATTCTGGGAGGTGGATGGTGGGTCAGCTGGGGTGGGTGAAGAAACCCCAGAAGGCTGTTTCTCCTCTTCCAAAAGGGCCACAGCCAAAGCTGGATCAGAAAAAATCCATTCAGCTTCTTCTGGAGTTAATGATGCTGTGGATGTAATAGGCTGGCTAGTTGCGACTGATGGACTCAAGGCAGATTCAGTGAGATGAAGGTGGATATCCAAAGGTGAAATGAACACCACATGAACATCCTCGGAATCTGCCTCCATGTCAATGGTTGGTTAGATGCTGATGAGGAGAAGCAGGAACCTCCCTAATGATTGGAGAGGGAGGAGGAGCATCATTCTGAGGCAGAGATTCTATTGGGGCTTCTTGATGGATATTCTGCAGCCGTAAAAGTGTGGGTCTGAATGGTCTCTGGTGTCTGTTACGGACTGGTCTGGTCGCTCTAACAGTGTCTGCAAAACTCACTCCTGCTAGCATCCTTCATGCTAATTTGGAATTTATTCCAAAGAGCAACAACCTCTCTCTCATACAAGAAAAAGGTTCACTGCTTAGAGGTGGCTAGGTGATCGCCACCACAGTTGGCACAACAAGGAAGGCGAGGGCACGGTGTTCCATGGAAATCAGAGGAACAATTGACACATACCCTCTCCTGTCTGCAGTGCTTACTGACATGTCCAAAACGTTGACAATGAAAGCACCTACAGGGATTCTCCACTTAGGGCTTCACGGGAATACACAGATAACCAGCCTTGATATTCTTAGGGAGTTCCAACCTATTGAAAGTTAATATGATAGTAGCGGGAGGAACTCTGGTGCCATTAACAATACAAGTGACGCGGTATGCACCAACTACCTTCTGAGAAGTCCGTTTAACAACAAGCCAGCCCACATCATATTCAATAAGCTCCCTGGACCTGATAACCGCCTTGCAGGTGTTAAAGGTAGGATGGGCTCAAGAGGAGATATTAAGGCAAGCAAGAGAATCTAGTGCTTTGTTTTTTTGACGCTGATCAAATGAAGAGGACTCCACAAGGAAGCCATCATTCCTAGGCCACATTTGGGCAGGTTCACAACATTTGGCAACAAAGTCTTCATAGACATTGAAAATGTCAGCCTTACTTTACTTATTGGTGTATCATTGTCTGATTTTAAAACTACAAATCTATCTTAATCAAGATCACGGTCATTGGTGGCACGGGGATCAGAAGCCTGGGGCCTCTGGGAAAGGTTTTTATTATTTTTACCAATTAATATTTGTATTAAAAGGACATGTACCTCTGGGGAAGTGGAGTCATGTAATTGCCCCCAGACTAGGCACTTTACACCGTCCTCAGGGTAGCCCTCCCCCACGCTACAGCTGTTACTTTAAAAACAGTGCAACGTCATGAATGGAAGTTTGACGACGGCTATGATGAGACCCATGCTGTGAGCCGCTATCAGCCCCAGAACAAGTTGAGCCTTCAAAGTGATACCTCCGGCGAACATGATCGGCAACCCGTACAGCGGTACTCAACATACAGGTGTGAGGATCTTTAGTCTGACTCCTCTACAGTGGCCTGTTCAGCAAGGTAGGACCTCTGAAGACAGACTGTTGGACAATAATGTCCATCACAGTCTTCACTGACACAGCTCACTGTGTCATTGAAGTACGCAAGCCTCCTCTACCACAACATGGTGATCCTCAGGGAGGGTTGGGAGAGGTTGTAGGGGAAGTGGGAAGGTCATTCGGGCGGAACTTATACCGCAGGAAGGCATAAAGCTGCTGTTTAAGCACTGTCTCACACTCACCAAAATGGCCCACAGCAATGAGGTTGTCGGAGAAGAACTAAACAGACTCATCTACGAACTTAAACTCCTCGAATGAGACAGAGAAATCAGATATTTCTTGAAATGGGGACCACTGCACCCACGCCAAGCACCACTGGGGCGGGCTCTCAGGCGGCAGTGGCACAGAAAATGATATTCGAATGGGAAAATGATGACTGCCATGGAGGTCATCGACCACCCCTAACCCCCAAACCAAAATCAGGCTGTGCATCCAGACAGCACAAAGATCAAGACAGGAAAAAGAAGCGGTTCTCGGGCAGATATGCGTAAACTGATCCACATTTAGGACACCAATCTCCAGCTCGACGATCAGGTTGGCAAGGACTTCAACCCTAGGATCAAACAAGTAGTCTCCCCAGAGGAGGTGTCTACCATTCAGATCTCTGAGCAAGAGAATGGGCCTCGGTAACTGTGCCACAACGCAGCGGAAGTAGCCCACGTCAAAGTCGCCTGACGGTGGAATGTACACAGAAATAACAGTATACTTCCTATCCAGGTACAGCTGCACAGCTACTGCATGAAAGAAGGTATCTAAACCAAACAGAAGAATGGAGACATTAATTGTTGGGTGTAAATAACGGATCCTCCTGCCCAGCCACCATCCTGTGCTGGTGGGCGATCAAAACCCCTATATCCAGGGTGGGCGGGCAATGGGGGACAAGCCAGGCAGGGTATCCTGCAAATAGATAGCTAATGGGGAATGCGAGTAGATGAGCCTCCGCAGCTCCTCCTCCCAGCCGGGGCTGGGTGTGAACCATTTATGCCGTCAGCTCTACCAGGTGTTTGTCTACTTGGGCATAAGTGGGTAGAAGTCACAAAAGGGTTCCAAATGGGTGCGGAAACGAAATCGCTTGTAGGCCTGTAGGGACCAGAAGCAGAAGGTGTGTTGCTTAACGTTGATGCAAAAGACATCCCAGGCAGAGCCAGGACCAGGTCCTTAGCCTCTCGCAAAATAAGAGTCAAACCTGGGCTTGAACGGCCAGGATTTCTTTCTCAAGGAGATACGCACCACATTGTGGTGGGGCGAATGTGAGTGTGTGTAAAA
The DNA here is from genome assembly GCA_963969495.1 of Ceratothoa steindachneri. Taxonomy (NCBI): domain Eukaryota; kingdom Metazoa; phylum Arthropoda; class Malacostraca; order Isopoda; family Cymothoidae; genus Ceratothoa; species Ceratothoa steindachneri. Next base: position 104,007,404 of record OZ018333.1, read on the forward strand.
GGGCCATTCTCCCACCCCTTTTCTCAGTACCCTCTCCCTTCCTCTGTAAGAATGTGTGTGAATGGGAATGGGTTTGTTTTATTTTTGTTTATTTCATGTATAAAATGATTACCATGTTTTTCTTTCTTTCCAGGCGTTATTCTGGAAAGATAATAGCTAATTTTGAGATATCACTATAATAAGATATTACTTTGTATTAAGTAAATTTAACGAAGCGTTATTCTGGAAAGAGGTAAGCTAGTCGATGTATTTTCGGGTAATGCCCACTTATTAGTTTCGCCATCCATGTATAAATAAATGGGTCACTGAAGGAGGATATATCTCTTCTTCAGAGAGTGGAAGTGTGGACTGGCAGCAAGAGGGGTTCTATAGAAGAGTGCTCCACCCAGCCCTGAGACGAGGGCTTTCGTGTCTCTAACCACCTGAACCGCCATACCTGCCTTCGTTGACAATCCTGCCTCCTTCTAGTTAGCCAACTACCACCCACCTCCAGCAAGTCATAGCGCGTGTCCCCTTTTCGTTCGGTTGTGGTTGTGTTTTTTTTGTTTTGTGTAGAATATACGTAAATTGTTGTATCTGCCCGTTATAAGATTCTCGTTTGGTATCGTTATTTTGATTGGGGAATTTAGCCTCATTTTGAAGTGTGCACACTTCCCTAGTAAATATAAAATTTTGTAAATATAAACTGTAACTATCATTGTATTTTTTTTGTAAGTAAAGGGACTGTATATACAATCCGTTTTATTCTCCCTCGATTTCTCACGTCCGGACAGTGTAGGAAGCGGGTTGGATCGATTATCGATTGGGATTAGAGATCTATTTTCGGCCCACTACAACATTGCTTCGAAGAAGCAGGGTGTGGCTCTCTGCAATTGACACATTTGGACTTGTGCAGCCTTGGAGCAACTTACACTTTGGGTAAAACCGAAATTGTGCGTCTACAGGAGCGATTAGTATGGCCGTAGAAATGACAGTAGTAGCATCTCCACCGAAGTTGAAACACGGCCTTCACGCAACAATGATACCAACCGGCATGCACAAACTCCGGGAGCTTGTCACTATCGAATGTGCCGAAGAGTGTAAGGGTGGGTCTCGAGGCCCCTCTCTGTTTTCTCATCACACGCTCGACATTGACTGCTCAATGGTCAGCCAGCTCTATAGTGATGTCATCTATGTAGTCCACGAGTTGACTCGAAAAAACTAATTTCACAAAGTTCATGGTAGAGTGCGACGTCACACTAACCGGCGTGCCATCAACTGTCCAAAGGGCATTAATCATGGCCGCTTCAGAGGGATTCAACGCATTCACCAGAAGGTTCCCATCCAAGAAACGGGTCACCTACGGCTCTCTACCATTTAGACTAGCTAGATATCTACTTTGATGCATCATGTTGCCCTTAGCCAACATGCTGCAATCAGCTGACCGAGTAATGAGGAAGCGTTTAAACAAAGCAGGCTTGAAAATGAGAAGTAACCTCTGAATGAACGCCCCTGATGTAATCCTAGCTCTGCTCTGCATGTGAACTTTTGGTTTTGGTCAGGGACTCCCCGCACTGGAGAGCACCAGGGCCAGATGTGCCGATCTTTATTTGTTGCTTGCCGAAACGGCAGCGGACTCGGCCTTTCCCATTGCTCTCGCGGAGGGAGAATTGCACTTGGCCTTGTTCCTCTGTCTTTTCTTTTTAGGAGAGGAAGGTAGGGAATGAACCTGCTAATCTCCTCCCGCGGCCTAAGCAAGCATAGGGGTGGACTCTGGTTTCGTCTAGGGCTGGGTCACCTCGAGGACTATGTGAGGGACCTACGTTACAAGGGGAGGGGGGAAGTCCTCTACCGTCAGAGAAGTTTGAAGACGTCAGAGAAGTTTGAAGTTTGAAGAGAAAGGGAGGGGGAGTCTTGGATGAAAAAATCATATCATTGTGCATGGTGACCCTATCCATTTCATGGGATGCAAACAACTAATCACGCCATGCAGTAGCACACTCTGGAAGGGGTAAATATAGAGTCCGCAAAGCCAGCTGCCACCATTCGAGACCACTCCTCCTACCCAGTGGCCAGGCAGCCCCGAGGAGGATGAAGGTGAGGCAGGTTGTTAGAAACCCACCAACCCAAACCAGAGCTGAGCAGGGAGGGGATCACCCCTAGCCCCAATCCAAGATGAATGGGTGAGAGAACACTGATCTGCATCTACCCGGTGCTATTAGAGGCGGATGAACGAAAGTTGTGGGAGGAGGTTGTAGGGAAAGTGAGGAAACAGGGAGGGAAGAGAGGGTTTCAGAAAGAAGAAGAGGCTAAGCTGGGGCCAGATGGTGCACTGAGTCCCGTCAGCACTGGGGGCAGGAAAGCAAATTGCCATGCCCCTTACAGGATGAATGTGAGAGAATGATGAAATAGAATAAATAAGTCATAAAATAAAATAAAGAAATTTATAAATGATTTTTTTTCTCTGGAAACATTTTTCCTTATTACAAATAATCCATGATCGAACCAAGAACACTGAGAAACAAGCACCACTTTAATCTCAGTTAAAGCAGTGCCTTAGACCACTTAGCTAGCATCTGAAAATAATTCTCATGAAATGGCTTTCAATAAAGGAAGGGAAAAAATTGAATACTCTCAACTTATTTCTCTTTAACCAATAACAGGTTGTAGAGAGATTAAGCTACCAAGGCAACATTTCTAAATATTATAAAAAGCACCTCATTGTAACTACCTCTTTGACTGGGCAATCTTTTAACAATTCATTAGAACCATCAACAATTGCTCCTTCTTGTCCTGTGATCAATTTTACTTCATTTCCATGATCTGAATCAGACAACTCTTCCTTCATTTCTTTGATGGCAGTTTCTTTATAAATATCCTAATATAAAAAAATAGGGAATTTACTTTCTGTAACTCTACACATGTAATGATTTACAAGTTAATCATTAGATAGGTAAAAGTATATTAACTAAAATGCATAAAAAATAATGATATTGAATGCTAATATTTATAAGAAAATCCTGAGATCCTTACTTTTTTATTATCTAGATGAAAATTAAGGGGATATTCAATATCTTCCTTTTTCATTTCTTCCATTTTTGAAACCTCTGAAGAAATCCTATAACAAATAAAAGCTTAGTTATGCTAAAAGTGCTCTCTCTGACATGTGTGGTAATTTCTCTCAGTGGTGGCTCATTTAGTCTTGTTTGGTGGAAGGTTGTTTAAGTGTCTGTGAGTAGAGTGTAGAGTGGATGTGTTTTAATGAGTTGTGAATTGGAGAGAGAAGAGCAAAGCTATTATGCTGTTAATGGTAGGACTGGGCTTGTGATTAATTTTGAAGATGAGTGGAGGGATTTTCTTGCAAGGTGATGGTTGGGATGAGATTGATTTAGTCATTCCACATTAAAATTTATGAATGTTTATTGACATGAATAAGAAAAGATAAATAGTACCTATTAGCTTCTTAAGTGGTTCTGGAGATGTGGAGCCATTAATTCTTCAAAAAGGTAAATATGAGGTAATGTTATAATGTTAAATTTAGTGTTTTTATAGTGATAACTTTAGTGGTCATTCATCACCAGAAGAACACAAAATCAACTTTTGAATTAAAAAAAGTAGAGCAAAGAATGAACAGGCCAATGATTGACTGAAGTTGAAAAAGAATACCCTAAGGTCATAACAACCTTTAGCAGCAAAGTAAAAAATAAACAGGCTATTAAAGCAGATGTTATTAGAGGATTGAACAATATAAATTCATAATTTATTGGAAGGATTTATTATGAATTACATCTTCTATATGCATTAAAATTTTCATATATATTTTTAATTGTGAGGGTAACTATTTAAGCCCCAGAACAAATTATTTTTAATTACTTGTATTTAAATGGGAAATAATGTTTTGGTTTTGTCATTTCTAGTTTTTGACCTATCCCCAGGAACCATATAATGGCAAGAGCAAAGGGTCCCATTTATCTACTATATTAAAGAATAAATTTTACAACATACACTCCATTTTTAGCTTTAAGGTGAAAGTAACTGTCTTTACACCCCTCCTCCAGTGAGTGCTGTTGTCTTTAAGGGCCTCATCTCTCCCAACAACAGTTCCAAAATGTTGTAAACCTTATATAAACTTAATACACAGAGATTGGGGGTCTTGTGATCACTGAAAAGAAAGGGTTTGGTTGGCTATATCCTGTGTCCAACCACTGCTATTTGGGGATTTCAGGTTTTTAATGGCCACTTGTTGAGTGTTAGTGTTTGTGACATGTGCAGTGAGCAGGGGTTGCCCAGTGGACCAGTCTCCAACCAAAGGTTGCATCTGCCAAGTAAGCAGCCTGAGATACAGTCCAACAGGTTAGAATTCCTTAACAAGAGAGACAAATCCTTGATAGAATAGCCAAGATCTGAGACTTTTAGTTGGCCTGGTAGCCAACAAGGCAGGAAAGCTCTCACACCATAGAATGTATAGCCTCATGCACCCTAGAAGGACTGCATTGAGGTGGTCATGCAGATTGGTAATTGGGAATAAACTAATCTTCCAATTAATCATGCCTCACTGCCCAGGGTCCCTAAAGTCCTGTCCCTTGGGACCTGTGGGCATTGCTTATTGAGGTTCCAAAGCATCTCTTCTGACATAACATGGGATAAGCTTGTTAGGCCTAGCCTAGACAAGATTGAGGAGATAGTTATACAAAAAAGAATGTTCAGACAAAACATATGGGGGGGGTATAGGCCCAATAACAGAAAGGCTTAGGGTATATGATCAGGGTTTTTCATTGGCCATGAAAGATGTTTGTGACTAAGGGAGGTGCTGGAATCACATGTACAAATGCATAGTGCATGCCATAAAGTAAGTGCAGCACCCTTTCATTAACAAGGAAGTTCTATATTGGGGATAAGCAGGAAGGCACTAGTTACCAAGCATAGACCAGCGACTGGTGGATAAAATCCACTTTCCATAATAGATGCTCAGATATAGAGTAGTAAATCTTACAACCACACTAGTTTTGAGCAAACAAAGTAACAGTAGAAGATAAAAGCGTAAATCTAGCAGAACAACACAGAGTCAAAAATATCCATCGCTCAGGTATAAGGTACCCTAAGGCTATAAATATAAACAAATTATCCCCACACTTTCACAAAACAGATGGAATCATCCACAATCTCAAGCACTCAGCTGCCCATAGTTCAGACCTGAGTACACATAAAATAAAAGTTAGAAAGGTTTAATGTTACAGCTACTTACACAATGAAATGCCCCAAATTTTGAAGCATTATAAAATCATCCTGATCCCCCAAACCAATACTACTTCCTCACACTGTCCATTCATGTTCCTCTATACCCTATCCGAGTCATTAAGCACCTCATCATAAATCAGATCACTTCACACATTCCTTTGCCACCTATACTTAAAACATTAAAGATAATTTACTCTATCATAAAATTCACCCATAATCCACTCCTTGAGCTAGAGAGTTCCTTGTTGACATGATTTATTTTATACAAGATGGTTTCAGACCAATTTACTCAACAACCAACCTTCTTAAAGACCTGATACAAAGAATCTATGATACCTTCAACCAAGCACTAGATTGGATACAACTAGTAACTATGGACATCAACAAAGCTTTCAATGCCTCAACACACAACACACATGATTCACAAACAGGACTCAAATTAAGTCCAACCAAATCCATAGCTACCATTCTCACCCATTATACAGGGAATATCAAAACATGCCTAAGACTCTGGGCAAGTTCTTATAGGAGAAAGCCTCTGCCTCTTCACCCCTCTTTGGGCAATTTTGTTCTGTCCCTCAATGAAATGCTTGTTGCCTATAAAAGAAGGGACAAGAGAATTATTATTCGTTATAGTATTGATTGCCTCTGTTAATGTGGTACCATTTGGGAGTATATTCTCTAGAAATTTTAAGAATTTATATCACCTTTAATTCTACATATTTTTGTAAGCATTATCTTGGTACTAAACAATTTAGTTTATATAACATGCTTATTTTATAGTTATGCAAAGCAAAATTTATATAAAATACAAAATATTGAAGAAAATTTTTGTACATAAAAAAAAATTTTTTTTACTGCATTATGTTCCACTCCACTTTCTGACCTACCTCATGGTTATAAAATCTATGCTGGTTACTGGTAGAGGCATTACAGTCACCACAATGGAAAATTATCGGGTTGCGCTAGAAATGCACAAAAGAGCGAGATCAAATTTGGCTGACTTTCAGAGCATATGAATGGTTTGTTTACACACATGTACATCTGAGAGCTCTGTACAGTGTCATAGTTTGAAAGAAAATGATACCAGCTCTCAGTTGTTGAGTAGCATGTGTTGCTTTGCGCTAGTTTTCTGCTCAGTTTGGTTATTTTCATTGTGTTGGTAACTATTATTTTGGTGTGTGATTTTAGAGATGTTTAACCACCTCTCTGAAGCAGGGAAAACAAGGATACTTGCTTTGAGGGAGGAGAATTTGTTGACTAAAGAGATATTGCTGGATAGGAAGAGCTGAAACAACCATCAGGATGGTGGCTGCCACAGCTCGTAGTTTACAGATACTCAGGGACTGGGAGACAAATGAAGACTTCCAGGAAGACTGATCTGGTGCTATGGAGGGAGGTGTTGGGGAATCCCTTCATTACATCTGCCAAACTGAAAAAGAATCATCCCAAGCTGTTTGAAAATGTGTTAATTCGGCACATTCAAAATCACCTGCAGAAGGATCTCGGGATCCCAAGTGATGCATTGCCAAGAAACCTCTCCTCACCACAAGCATGGTAAAGCAGACTCGATTTTGCGAGGATATATCTTCAGTAGACTGAAGATGATTAGATAAAAGTGATGTTGTGGTGGAGCGAATGTGAGTGTGTGTAAAAAGGGCCATTCTCCCACCCCTTTTCTCAATACCCTCTCCCTCCCTCTGTAAGAATGTGTGTGTGAATGGGAATGGGTTTGGTTTTTTTGTTTGTTTGTTTTTTATTGATTAGCATGTTATTATAAGATGTTTTTTCTTTCCAGGCGCCATATTCTGGAAAGGACTTAGTTTCATATATCATTATATAACAAACAAAGCGCCATATTCTGGAAAGGACTTAGTCTAGCACATCTTTATATAGCAAACAAAATATTACTTTGTCTTAATAAATTTAACGAAGAGCCCTATTAGTATTGTAAATGAAAGAGGGCTTAGAATAGCCACGCAAGAGTGATAAGATCACTTATCTTCCATCAAGCACAGAGGCGCCAAGTGTTTGGAAGATGTAGGCATTTTGCTCTCTCAAGTGGTAGGTGGCTGGACGTCGCCCCCCCCCCCACCATCTTTGTACCACGTGAGGCCTTCTCTTTTTTTTGGAAACTATATATTGACTGTTATAGTCCGGATCTTTTTTTGGCTGTTGATTTTTTTAATGTTTCTTAGGATCAATTAATAGGATTGGTAAGTAGGATTTGTTTGGGTTTTTTTTATTGCGGGTATAAAGGAAATTTAGCTATATTTTGTGTGTGAATAGGAAAGAGATCTCTAATATATCAACCCATATTTTTGTAAATATTGTTTTTTTTGTTAGTAAAGGACTGTACATACAATACGTTTCATTCTCCTTCGATTTCTCATGTCCGGATTAGTGTAGGAAGCGGGTTGGATCGATTAGGGTTAGTCTAAGTTTTTCGGCCCGCTACATTTGGCGCCCAAATAGAGACGTGAGACTTCAAAACCAGGAGCGTGATGGGATTGGATTGCAGTCCATACCCAATTAGCGTGGCAGGTAGTTTGGTTGTTTTTCTCCTTTGTCTATCGCTGTTACTAACCTGGGAGGATGGCTTCTGTGGAACAGGGCCTCCATGATGAGATTGTGAGACTGAGGCTGGAATTGGGGCAGAAAGAGGAGGAATGTATGATGTTGAGGAACGTGATTGGTGGATTGAAGAGTGATGTGATGAGTATGGATGAGAAGACAGACAGGATGAGGGAAGAAATGGATGAGAGACAGAAGCAGGTCGAGCAACGGATGAGGGACTTGTATCACATGATGAAGGGGTCAGGACCAGCCCCAGGACTCTCGACCTTGACCCCTGCTCCGACTAAAGGGGATAAGACTAATGGGATCAATGGGAGTGTGTGCGAGTCTAGAGAGGATAGGGTGATTATGAGTGATAGGAAGGACGGAGAATGGAAGAGAGTTGAACGCCAAAGAAGAAGGAAGAGTGGTGCAAAGGGGAAGGATAGGAAGGTAAGAGGCAAGAGTGTGAACGCCAAAGAAGAAGGAAGAGTGGTGCAAAGGGGAAGGATAGGAAGGTAAGAGGCGAGAGTGTGAACTCATTGTACTCGGGAGGCGCCGGGCTCAAGCGTACAGGCGAGTGATGCACTGCACGCGGCGCAGAGTGAGTGGCATCTCCCCAGCATCGACCAACATACTCTCAATGGGGAAAGTGCAGAAGGCACCGGTCGCAAGGCGAAGGCCAATGTGGTGGATCGAGTCCACTTTCCGCAATAAACGCTCGGCTGCCGAGGCATAAAACTCGCATCCGTAGTCGAGCTTCGAATGAACAAAGGATCGATAAAAAAGTAGGGCAGTAGCCCTATCAGCGCCCCAAGCGCTGAACGTCACAGAACGGAGAATGTCCATGGCGTGGGTACAAGAGACCCTAAGGCTGCGAATATGAGCCTCCCAGGTGAGGCGTCGGTCGAATACAAGACCAAAGAAACGGTGCGATTCAACTACATCCAGGCGCACCCCATTAAGAAACAAATCTGGGTCGGGGTGCAGCCGTGGATGGCAGCAAAAGTACACCACCTTAGTCTTGGCCAAAGAAAACCAAAACCTGTGCGCTTTGGCATAGCAAGAGACGTGGTTCAATGCCTGTCACAGTCGAACGTGACAAAGAGTGTAGGGGTGGGTCTCGAAGCCCCTCCCTGTTTTCTCATCACACGTTCGATCTTGACCACCCCATGGTCGGCCAGCTCTAAGGTGATGTCCTCTATGGATTAGTCAACGAGTTCCCTCGCATAAACTACCCCTTTTACAAAGTTCATGGTAGAGTGCAGCATCACACTCACCAGGGTGCCATGAAGTGTCCGAAGAGCACTTATCTTGGCCGCCTCGGCGGGATTCGCCGCATTCGCCAGAAGGCTCCTGTCCGAGAAATGGGTCACCTTCGGCTCTCTACCAATTGCACTAGCTAATGCTCTCCTCTGATGGATCATGTTGCCCTTGGCCAACATGCTGCCATTAGTGGAGCGAATAACGAGGAAGCATTTGAAGCCAGCGGGCTCAAAAATGCAGGGTAACCTCTGAATGAGGGGCCCCGATGTTATCGCAACGGCGCCCTGTGCACTTTTGGTCTTGGTCATAGTCACAGGCTCCGCACACGGGGGGTAGAGGGGCTGGATGTGCCGATCTTGGCTTGGTTGCTTGCCAAAGTGGCAGCAGACCCATCCGTCCCCGCAGGCCCTGTGGGTGGAGAGGAACCCAGACTCTTCTTAGTTTTTTTTTTTGTTATTTTTATTTTTAGGAGAGGAAGGTGGGGAATGAACCCACTTCTCCCCTCTGCCGGCAGAAGCCCCTAGGCCAGATGGACCGGCCTAAGCTAGGTCCTTCTCCGAGATGGAGAAGGTACTGGTGGTTGCAGGGGCACCGGTTGGAGGAGATCCCTCCCCTCCTTGTACTTCCTCAGAGGAAGTGACCGAAGGGGCCTGGCTTCCCTCTCCCCCCTAAGGGGGTTCGCCCTACCGAGCCGCTTCACTGGGGGGCGGTTGGTTATGAGCTGCCTGCTAGCTTTCTTGTCAGTCCCTTTGGAAAGAAAAGAGGGGACTGCCGCTGGAAAAAGGGAGGTGCCCGAAAGCACCTCCAGAGAAGGGGGTGGAGGGGAGTCCCCTACACCCATAGGCCACGGAGAGGAGTAAGCCTCCTCTCCGGTTAGAGAAATATGGAGGGTCCCCTGAGCAAGCACAGGGGGGGGGGGGACCTCCATTTTTCCTGTGGAGCTGCCCGAGGGCGAATCCGTCGATGACACAGGGCGAATTAAGGGGTGATTTTTAGTTTTCTCATCATTGGGCATGGTGACCCTATTTGTTCCACAGGATGCAATAGCTCATCACCCCTCACAGTGGCCCACCCTGCAAGGGGTGCATACAGGCCTGGCAGAGCCAGGTGCCACTATTCAGGACCACCCCTCCCGCTTGGTGGCCTGGCAGTCCATCGGCATGGCGGCTCCACCTTTATCACAGCATAAAATTAATAGAGTGTGAAGAGGAAAGGAAAAGGGATGTGAGGAAGGTATGGGTGGGGATGAAGCAGGTTGTTAAAAAAACCCAACCCAAGACCGGAGCTCATGGGTTAGGGAACATTGTCCCATCCCCCCTCAGCCCCGATCCGGGACAGTTGGCTGAGAAGAAGGTCAGCATTTACCCTGTGATTTTAGAGGCTGACCAGAGAATGTTGTGGGAGGTTGTATGAAAAGCGACGAAGTAGAGGAGAAATACAGGCTATCTGAAGGAAGGAAGAGAGGCTAAGCTGGGGCCGGACGGAGCGCTGGATCCCATCAGCATGGCGGCGAGGATGGCAAATGGCCGCGCCCCTTACTGGGTGTATCCCCTTCACATACACAAATGAGTTCAAAAACATTAGAAGAGTGATCAAATCTTTCAACTAAACATCAACAGTATATGCAACAAAGAAATGGACTCAAACAACTCTTATCAACCACAACATATATCTAAACCATCCAGAAATCATCATCCAACCCAAATACAAAAGTAGCACATTACAGGCACATCAGTCAAATGTTGGAAATACAGATCTAATAACAGACATCAGACAACATCCCCTACACCAATATCACTTGAGGCACTTCAACCCTTCTACCTAATGAATATTTAATGAAATACAATTATCCAATCAAGCATAGACCAAAAAGACTTAACTTTCACAAATCAGTACATACCATCTCCTCTATCTTACCTACAAGCTGCCCTTGATTACTTTCCAACACAGCCAGGTAGGAATCTTGATTGTTCATCTAGTCTCAAGATCTGTAGCATCATGAAACACTTAAACCAGCTATTCATCTTGAACAACCATTCTACCACTACAAACTCTTCAAGCACACACTTCCAATAGGCTTCCCAAGATGTCATCCTTTGCTCATCTTACCTAGCAAGCAAAAGAATCTAGCAACCCCATATTGCATTACCATCTAACTACCTTCCAATTATTATATGAATAACCCTTGATAAGCCCATACCTGACTGGGTCTTCCTCACAAACGATACAAAATAAAATCTCCAACAAGGCTCATTAGTCACCCATGAGTGATATAAACAAGGCCTAGGATACACTTCAGTCCACAGCCATTAAGAAAAACATAACCCAAACTCCTCTCCAGAAATACCAGATAAAACCACCATAACCCAAAATATCAATGGCATTAAAAACATTAAAGGAAACTAAGTTTTGTTTACTTTTTAATTTTAGGAGCCAATCTAGCAAGTGCCTATTGGGGCAGAAGTTGCCATACTCACAAAAGAGCCTACAAAACAAAAAGAAAAGGCAAAAGCTGAGAAGGAAGCTCACTCTATTGTAAGGGGTAGGCCTGCTTCCCCAGAGCACCAGAGCATGCAACCTACACACACAACAAAAAATGTTTTAAATAAAGTGAAGGAGGCCAGCCCTCCCCAAAAGTCATATAATCCACAAGTCCAAATGCACAATCCAGTCCCGATGTGGTGGGGCGAATGTGAGTGTGTGTAAAAGGGCCATTCTCCCACCCCTTTTCTCAGTACCCTCTCCCTCCCTCTGTAAGAATGTGTGTGAATGGGAATGGGTTTGTTTTATTTTTGTTTATTTCATGTATAAAATGATTACCATGTTTTTCTTTCTTTCCAGGCATTATTCTGGAAAGATAGTAGCTAATTTTGAGATATCACTATAATAAGATAGTTCTTTGTTTAAATTAACTTTTATCAAAGCGTCATATTCTGGAAAGAGGTAAGCTAGTCAATGTATTTTCGAGTAATGCCCACTTATTAGTTTCGCCATCCATGTATAAATAAATGGGTCACTGAAGGAGGATATATCTCTTCTACAGAGTGGAAGTGTGGACTGGCAGCAAGAGGGGTTCTATAGACGAGTGCTCCACCCAGCCCTGAGAGGAGGGCTTTCGTGTCTCTAACCACCTGAACCGCCATACCTGCCTTCGTTGACAATCCTGCCTCCTTCTAAGTTAGACAACTACCACCCACCTCCAGCAAGTCATAGCGCGTGTCCCCTTTTCGTTCGGTTGTGGTTGTGTTTTTTTGTTTTGTGTAGAATATACGTAAATTGTTGTATCCGCCGGTTATAAGATTCTCGTTTGGTATCGTTATTTTGATTGGGAAATTTAGCCTCATTTTGAAGTGTGCACACTTCCCTAGTAAATATAAAATTTTGTAAATATAAACTGTAACTATCATTGTATTTTTTTTGTAAGTAAAGGGACTGTATATACAATCCGTTTTATTCTCCCTCGATTTCTCACGTCCGGACAGTGTAGGAAGCGGGTTGGATCGATTATCGATTGGGATTAGAGATCTATTTTCGGACCGCTACACCGAGAACAAGAGACAAGCAATAGCGACCAAGCTCATCCCGGTACCAGGACAGGTAATGTGGTCAAAGATCACACAGACTGGGAGATTCAACAAGAATGTGCCAGATAGTCTGGGGAACAATGTCGTCATCATAATAAGGCACAGGTGGTGCATCCTGCGTGTGTGTCCAATTTGGGAGGATGAGAGAAAGCAACCTGAAGCCATCTCAGTATGGGGAGGGGGGAGGTCCAGGGGAACAGTTGGGGCACAATGGCACATAACTTTAATTTCCCCTCAACCATCTTCTTTGTCAAGCCGCACACATTCCTGCCAGGTAATCAATGTGAGGAAGAGCAAAAAAGGTGATCTTGTTGCCCAGTCCTCACAGACTCTTTGGCACCCTCAGTACCAGCAACTCCTATATGTCCAGGAACCTAGCAGAAGATAATCTTGACATCCGTCCAATTCACCTAACCATGGCGTCACAGATATTGTGAACCAGGGGATGCAGAGCTTTGTGAGTCACTATAAATCACAATCAGTCTCTGAACTGGGCACAGCGCATTATCTCCTGGACTGAAAGGTGTATTGAAACAAGCTAGGCAGTGAAGACAGATGCAGTTCCCCCAGTGACTTCAAACAGAGGGGATATGGTGTGGAAACTGACCCCTTCTTCGGCCTTGGAGCCATCAGTATACATTGGCATGGTTCCGGCATGACGCAAATTGTGATCCAAAAAGGCAAAAAGCAATATTCCCAGCGCTGTAGAAGCTTTGAGAACAGAGGTGTGGTGACAAATAGTCAGAGGTGGTACCCTCCAAGGTGGCATCCTGGGCAGAACATGGGCCACCACTGGCACAAGAGCTATACCAATCTCTCTAAGGAATTTACAAGCCCTAAACACAAAGGGCTTAGAGTATGACTAATTCTCAGTGGCATAGGCACCATTGAGATCAACTGTGGATGCAATGAGAGCTGTAGGCGACTGAGGGACACAGTGGGTTTGCCCATACAGGCGATTGATGCACTGTGCACAGCACAGAAGGAGTGGTACCTCCCCAGAATAGACAAGTAGGCTCTCACTCAATGAAGGAAATATGGAAGGCACTGGTTGCCAGGGGAAGGCCGATATGGTGAATCGAGTCCACCTTCCACAATACACACTCAGCTGCATAAAACTTGCATCCATAGTCAAGCTTTGAATGAACAAAGAATTAAAAAAGGTAAAGGAGTATCCCTATCAGCACTGAGTGTCACAGAGTGAGAATATCCATGGCAAAAGTGACCCTGATGCTGTGAATATGAGCCTCTTAGATGAGGCATCAGTCAAATACAAGAGCAAGGAAATAGTACGAGTCCACCACTTCCAGGTAAACCCAATTTAGAAACAAGTTTGGGTTAGGGTGGAGTCGTGGATGATGTTAGAAGTACAACACCTTAGTCTTGACCAAGAAAAACTGAAGCCAGTGCACTTCATGTGGAAAGTCTCCATGATACCATTTCACCATGCAGTATCATAAGTCTTCTTCAGATCGAAAAACACTGCGGTGTAGTGGTCTATGAAGGAAGGCCTGGCAGACAGCATTTTCCAGTCATAGCACAGCATGCAACATGGAGTGGAACTTGCAGTACCCACACTGTGCAGATGACAGATGGCCTCCGCTGTCCAAAAAAAGGCTATTCTAATATTTACCAATTTCTTCATCAATTTACACATGCAGGAGGTTAGAGATATTGGGTGGAAACCAGCCGGGGTAGAGTGATCTCTCCCCCCGTTTGTGAAAAGCGAGCCCAGTAGCGATTCACCAGGAATCTGGGAGGATACCTTCTACCCAGATTCTCCAACAAATTTAACAGAAAGGCCATACCTGACTCACCCAGGCATTTAGGCATGGCATGCGGGCCATTGTCTGGGCCAGGGGTGGTTTCCATGCTCAAAACATTAATGGAATGCAACTCACTCAAGGTAAACCGGTTGTTGAAGGGCTTCCACCTCTCGAAGTAAACTACAGTCAGCGGGCTTCTTCGAGAAGCGATGTGCATTGAATGCTGGAGGAGCAGAATCTAGGAGAGAGAATGTGAAAAGTGGTCGCAAAGGATTCCGCCACAGATGCAGGGTCCGGATTACGGCCCCATTCTCCTGGAAAAGATGAGGAGGGTCCTGCGAGAAGTTGGCCCAAATCGTTTTGACTCTCTTAAACACATCTGCTAGAGGGGCCTTCCAGTTAAGTGAAGATATGTATACCCACCAGGAAGAGAGGCGGGCGTGCTTTGAAACATACAGGAACCTAGCCCTAGCTTGATGAAATTCACTGACAGTGAAGTCACTCAGGTGGTACTTAAGGCACATGTAGGCATAATGCTACTGTTTAATGGCTGCCTCATACTTGCCTGAACACCACCGAAGTAGTTGGCATGCAAACTGGCAAGATGTTCTAGGAATAGTAGTTAGGCACACGGAGATGAGATGCCAGAGAAGAACTCATCGCCCTCATCAACAGACCTAAACTCCTTGACTAAGATAGAGAAATCAGTCATTTCCTGAAATGCAGAACACTGTGCTCATGCCAAGCACCACCAGGGTGGGCTCTCGGGAAGCAGCAGCCCAGAAAATGTTATTTGAATGGGAAAGTGATCACTATCAATGAGGTCATCAATTAACCCAACCCCAAATCAGGCTGTGCCTCCGGAGAGCACAAAGATAGATTGAGGCAGGAAAATGAAGCAGTTCTCGGGCATGGATGAGTAAACTCGTCTACAGGGTGCAAATGATGCATCCACCAGCCCCCATCCTGTGGTGGTAGGGTTGCAAAACTTTTATGCCATGGGAGAAATGGGCAGGGGGCACATGCCCAGTATGGCCCCCCTGCAAAAAGATAGTTAAGGGAGAACAGGAGACAGATCTCCGCAGCTCCTCCCATATCCCTGGAGTCTGTAGCAATGCCATTGAAAGAATATGCTCTCCAGGCCTAGTGGGAATGAACATACACTTCACGGAGGAAGAACTCTGGGCAATGTTGGCTGGACAATGTGTTATGGCTGGTATGGAAGATTATGCCAGTTTACTGCTGGTAATGTCTGTTATGACTGGAGAAGTCACAGTGTTTGGAATGTCATCTGATACATCAGGAGAGGAAGATTATGCCAATTTATGGGTGGTAATGTTGGCTGTTATGACTGGAGTAGGCACGATGCTTGGAAGGTTGTCTGCAACAACTAGTGAGGACTATTATGCCAGTTTATAGCTTTTAACTTGCCTGTTATGAATAGAGAAAGCACGATACTCGGAGCCACGTCTGAAACACCTGGTCAGGAAATTACACCATTTTATGGCTGGAGAAGGCATGATGCTCGATGGATGAGGAGAGTACCAGTCGTTTGAAGATATGAATCGGTTACATTGAATTACACATGACAGAAGGACATGAGACAACTTCAAAGTGGTGGATTTATCTATATTTATTTATATGCTCATTTCAAGTTGGTGTGGTTACATAAAACATTAAATATATCATAAACCGGGATGACATTGTCCAATTTGCAAAGTTTTCAGAAAATGTGCATAAATGGCTGTATTTGAAATATTGCAAAGTAGCATGCTAAATACATTTTTGAAAGAGACAAGCAAACCTATAAAATGAGATATAAAAGGTAATCTTACAGGCTCTGTGGGAGAAGTGCTTGGGTCATTTGAAAATTAAGAAGAAAAAAACTAATTTTTTTTATATTATAAAATGGTATTCTGCATTTCTAGAAAAAATGAAATGCACCTAAAAACAGATAAATCTTCAACTTTCACATGATTTTTGTCAAAATCTCCTAAAGCTAACTGTCTCTTGTACATTGGCTGTCAAAGTGAAAGGGATGACAGTGACCACCTCAAAATGGCCTTTTGGGGGTTTACATTAACGACTGAATTTTACAGCATAAAATTAAAATCTTTGCCTCATAATCTGCTTTATTAGAATACTTTCCTTGAATTCTGTTCATGAAAGTTCCTTTGCAATTTGGAAGGTTCATTGAGGCATCTTGTTGGTACCATCATCATCAATTTTACTGCATAAAATTAAAATTTTACATTATTTACTACATTTATTATTATTTTTATGCATTTTTGTATTTAATGATGATTAATACCAGTACTGCTACAGCTATAATAATATTTTCAGATTTCCCAGTAATTAGATACCGGTACCTTATCAGTACATATTGACCCCAAGTAATACGGTACAGTAGGTAACAACGGTATACCAGCCAGATGCCAAGGATGTACAGGAAAAAAACAGGAAGTCAGTGCTATGCAGATTATGAGGGAAAGGTTTTAGATGATGCTGTAAAAGCCATTCAAGAAGGCAAAATTAGTATCACTAAGGCTGACAAAGATTTCAAAATTGCAAAGGAAACTCTCATTAACCGAATTCATGGAAAGTAAAGAAAGTGGGGGCTCCCACGCAGTTGTCGACCATGGAAGAGGAGTTGATTGTGAAAAGACCCATCAACTGTAGTGACTTCGGTTTCCCCTTAACACAAATGGATCTTTGTGTCATCATCAAAAGCTACCTGGATGCAATAGGCAAGACAACCACAGATTTCTCGATGAACCTTCCAGGGCCAGATTGGGCTTCAGGTTTTTTGAAGCACCACAGCAGTCTTTCAACCCAATGTGCAAATAACATAAAGTGAAGTAGGGCTGCTGTCAGCAAAGAGATCCTCACTGAGTATCATGCCAGTCTTGCAAAAGAACTTGAAGGTGTTCCACCTCAAAATATATTGAATTATAATGAAGCTAATCTGGCTGACAATACATCAGCAGAGAAATTCTTATTCCACTGAGGATTGAAATACCCTGACAGGGTTATAAATATGACTAAGAGCTACATCACATTGAAGATGTGTGGAACAGCAGATGGAACCCTTTTGCCACCATTTATAGTTTATAAGAGTGACAGTCTTTATACATCATAGATGCAAGGAGGCTCAAAAGGAGCTCCTTGCTGTCAGAAAAGATGTTGCAAAAAATGCAACAATGTACCACAACACCAGTAGTAGGTGGATGGACACCCATGCCTTTGAAAAGTGGTTCATCAAAGTGCTCTTACCTCACTGCAACGAACTTGAGAGCACTAAAGTTGTCATTGGAAACATCCTAATCTCTCACTTCTCCGAAGTTGTCCAGAAAGCTGTGTAACTATGTGATATAAAGTTCATTTGCCTGCCCCCGAATTCCACGGATAAAACACAGGAACTAAAAGTTGCCTTCTTCAGGCCGATGAAGGTGGCCTGGAAGAAACTTCTGATCGATTAAAGGACTAAGTATCGCCTCAATTCTATTGTGGATAAAAGATACTTCCCTCAAATGGTTACTAAACTGTTAAATCATCCAACCTTCAAGCCTAAAATTTCTGACAACCACAAAAGTGGCTTCACAGCCACAGATATATATCCGGAAAATCTCCAAAACTTACTGAAACATTTGCCGAGTACTTGAGAGGAACCACAAACACCTTCCATCAGCCAACAGTCTGAATCAGAGAGTACTGGTACCGGTGATCAATCTTTTCATTTGGAA
Organism: Ceratothoa steindachneri; assembly: GCA_963969495.1. Taxonomy (NCBI): domain Eukaryota; kingdom Metazoa; phylum Arthropoda; class Malacostraca; order Isopoda; family Cymothoidae; genus Ceratothoa; species Ceratothoa steindachneri. The sequence continues at coordinate 104,025,536 of OZ018333.1, forward strand.
TCTCCCGATGATGTCATAACAACCATGTTCGGAAAGTTTTTGTATGAACAATGCTTCAAAACAAGTACCGGTACATGAGGCAGAGGGGCTAAAGTGATTCCTGGCCAAGCAATAACTGAAGCCACTTTCGCAGAAGCAGCAGCAGACAACACTACCACCAGGAGACCCCCTTCAAAAAGGCAGCTAGATCTTGGCAGTTCTCCTTCTTCTACAGACGATGACTCTGAATATGGACTCCTTAGCACTCCAGAAAAAATCCCTGTTAACTTCTGACACAAATGAGGATGACCCACCGCTCCTGTTATGGCCTAAACTGATACTGGTAAAAGAATTAAAGTGAAGTATCTTGTTATAGCGCAAGTTCAATAGGGAAGAAGACTGATACCTTAAATGGTTCATTGCAAAAATAGACATGGTTAGTGACGAGGGATACTTCATTTCATTCTTCAAAGCTACTAGTGAGAATTACACTACATTCACTCATAACCCAGATGATAATTCACCTGATGATGTTGTGGAAGTGATAAAAGTGAAATACCAAATCAATACAAGGGGACAGTATGTGTTTGCCACTGCCCTTAATGTGTCTGCATAAGTGGCAATGCAAAAGTAATGTACTTTATAAGTAGTAGTGTAAGTTAAAAAATTGAACAAATTTTGAGTTAAAAACAAACCGGTAACTTAAGTTAAAAAATTAACAAATTTTGAGTTAAAAATATGCCTAAGTTAAAATTTGAACAAACTTTAACTTAAAAATTATATATATTATTTTAAAAGCACAGTGCAGAAGTTGGAGTCAGGGAGGGGGGACGGGTATTGACCGGGCAGTCAAAGAAACCCCCAGATCAGTATAACTTTGACCGCTTTATTTTTTGGTTGCTGAAATGAAACTTCAAGATATATCGGATCAACGCCTTTGGTGAGGTAAACCAAGTACAAGAGCTATTATATGAATACTTAACATTTGGTTTTGCTTTAATATTTTAATTATGATTAACTTTCAAAGTTAAAAATTAGTCAATGTTACCCCGGGTTACGGTAGTAGGAGGGATTTTTATAATAATCGCCCAGTTATATTTGATTTAGTTATTAAGTTTTTTTGAGATTTTTACAATTGAACCAATCGTTATATAGAGCATTGAACAGTTATCTTTATCATAAGGTCAATGGGGCAGAAATCTATTACAAATGAACCAGGCAGGGCAGCTTTGGAGGTGGGGGGGCCCTCCTTTGGGGGATCCACCGCATTACAGTCACCCAACATAGCACTTGGTGTGGGTGTAGGAGCCAAAACTCCTATAGTGCTGCCCCCCTTTCAGGAGGCAGCTTTAGAAACCCTGGAAGATGGCCTCACAACTAACTTCAAGGGTGTTGTCTCTCGTGAGTCTAATGACTCGGTGGAAGCTTGCGGCTGTTTTGCCTTAAAGGAAATGGTCACACTGGGGGAAGGAGGGGAGAGTCCTGGTATTAGCCAGGGCTGGATGTGAACCATTTATGCTATAAGCTCTACCAGCGGAATGCCCAGGTGTGTAAAACCTGCGCAAGGGTTCCGAATGGGTCTGGAAAAAAACATGCTTGTAGGCCTGGATGGGCCAAGACCAGATGGTCTCTTTCTTAACAGTGCAGTATAAGATGTCCCAGGCAGCACTAGGTGCTGTGGCTGCTCAGATTGGGTCAGTGGCACAGAAGATGATAGGTTGAGTTATTTAAATGGTTTCTTGGCTGGGGCGTAAATCCAAAACAACTCAGGAAAGGAGTATTCAGAAAGGAAATAGGAAAGGGATAGTAGAAGAGTGGAAAGGGAAAAGGCTTGAACAGTTCAGTATTAAAGGTTATGAAGAACTGGAGAAATCAGGGAGCAAAGGACAGGCTTAAGAGAAGGCAACCAAGAGGCAGGAGCTTAAGATTTCTTCTTTTTTTTAACAATTGGGTTACTAATAACAACAGGGTTGTTAGAATAGATTAAATTTAAGAACTAACTACTATACAAAAGAATATTTACAATTGGAACAACATCAGAGATTTTTTTAGTCTTTAGACAAAATAGACCAAAGACTGGAATGAACTTTTGCATCCAAAACTGGCACAATTGGAGGCTTTTCAGTCCAAGACTAGAACTATTTCTTTTGTCCTAGACTAGAACCTAAAAATATTTAAAATTAAAATATGAGACTCGAATTCTTCTAAAGAAAATTTAATAATGAAATGTAGGCAAGGATTATAAATTTAGTAATATAATAATGTAAATCTATTGCAATAAATGGCTTATTAATTACAACAGAAAACTTCATGAATAGGTGAAGAAACCTTTGTCTTGCACAGAAACATAGTCAACAAAATTGAACTAAATTACGAATTCTCACAAATTTTTAAAATCTAATTTTTTTAACAGATAAATAATAAAAATAGATAAGTTCAAAATTAGCAAATAACTTACCACTTTGGGGGGTCCTTACAGATTTAAATCTTAATTCAGAGCATTTAAGTTATAAAGTTGATTACCAAAAATTTCCAGTTTGGGATGCTTTAATACAATCAAAGGTAATTATCAGATATCTTCTCTGAAACTAAAGGAACTTATTTAATTAAAAATATTCTAACAATAATCTAATCCAAATATTTAAAGGAAAAAATTAAAAGAAATGAACAAAAGAAGAGGAATATATTACAGTGTATTAGCCCCAAGTTTGTAGCCCTGCAAAATGAGAGACAAAATGAAATCCTGGGCCTGGACATCCAGGATTTCATTCTCAAGGTGATAAGCATTACATTGCTTCAAAGAAGGGGGTTATGGCCCTCCGCAATTGACACACTTGGCCACACATGATTTGGACCTATCGTGTACAGCCTTGGAGCAGTGGCAGTAGTAGCACCTCTGCGGCAGTGGCACAAATGCCTTCATGCAGTATCGATACCAACTCGCATGCACCGACTCAGGAAGCTTGCCCCAGCCGAATGTGATGAGTGTAGAGTTGAATTTCGAGGCCCCTCCCTGTTTTCTCAACACATTTGCCAGAAGGCTCCTATCTGGGAAATGGGTCACCTTCAGCTTTCTACCAATCAAGCAAACCAGAGCTCTCCTATGATGGATCATGCTCCTTTCAGTGAAACAAATAATGAGAAACCTTTGAAGCCAGTGGGCTAAAAAATCCCAGGTAACCTCTGAATGAGGGGCCCTGATGCAATCGAGGCTCCACTCAGTGCAGGGGCCCTGTGCATCACTGCAGACTGAATGAAGGCCCCCCTCTCTTTTTTGTCTTATCCTGTTTTGTTTCTTTTTATGAGAGGGTGGGGAATAAACCCTCTTCTCTGATCCACTGCAGGAGTCCCCAGGCCAGAGGGGCTGGCATCAGCAAGATCCTTCTCTGAAATGGAGGTCTTGGGTGTCATAGGGGTGCCAGCCTGGGGAGGAGATCCATCCCCTCATTGTGAGGCCTCTGTCACCTGCGCCACCTGAGGCACCAATTCCATGTTCAACCCCATGAAAGATCCTACCATCTGAGGCTGGGTCACCCCAGGGACTATGTTGTCCCTCCCAAGACATCACAGGTCCTCTTTGAGGTAGCTTTTGTCCTATTCTGGGCATCAATAAGGGAAGAGAGAGGGGCACATACAGTGACCCTCTGTAAGCTCAAAATGCACACCAGTCGGACTTTCTAGGGCATGGGCAGATGGGCCCTGTCATCCCTCAACTACCTAAGGAGGTTGGCCCTATTAAGCCACTCCCACCGGGAGCAGTCAAATATGTGCTGCTGGTGTGCTTTCTTGGCAGTCCGATGGGAAAGTAAAGGGGAAAGTGTGGCTGTAAAGAGAGATTCACCCAAGGGTGACTCCAGAGAAGGGGGAGCTGCCCGAATGCAGCTCTGGCAGTGGTAGAGGGTAAGTATTAAAGTATGAATGAAAGTAAGTCTGAGCAGAGTCTTGCTGGTATGGGAGAGCTTGAAAGAGTGATTGCATAAGCAGGTGAGTGATTTAACTGATGTAAGTAGATGAGTGAGTGAGCTGCCTGTGACTGACTTTTCTGCTTTTGGGAACAGTATGAATGATAGTGTGTTTGGGCAGAATGAACCTAGTGTGGCGGATTTTTCTGGCTTTAAGAATGGTAAGGGTAGAGGTGAGTTCAATATGGAGAATGAAGAGGTGACTGACTTTTCTAGCTTCTGGTGGGAACTAATTGAAGCAGTTTCCGGTGTAGCCACCGAGAGTGGAGGGGATATGAGTGATTTGTCTGTTTTGCAAGAGTGTACCTTGAGTTGGATGAAAGCTGTGAGTGAGGAGCTGATGAATGGGGATATGAAGAGTGAAGGTTCTTAACAGAAGAGTATGAAAGAGTTCTGTCGAGAGATGGGAGAGCTAGTGATAAAGGCTAAGGGTATGGTGGATGACATGATCAATAGTGACGAGACTGACAGGATGACTGACGAACCCCAACAGATTGCTACATATAGCCAGGAATGAGTAGACAAGTGAGAATGGGTGCAGAAGGGCACAATTGAGTATAAAAGGTATGGTGAGAAAGGATTGAGAGTGACTGTGGTCGAATGGCCTAGGAAAGGAAGGGTGCAGTAGAGCAAATGTGTGTGTGTGTGAAGGGCCATTCTCCCACTCCTTTTCCAATACCCTCTCCCTCACTCTGTAAGAATGTGTGTGTTAATGGAGAGACATTTTATATATATATATATATATATTTATTTGATTTCATGTTTTGTCTAAAGGTGTTTTTATCTCTTCCTCAGCTAATTTTTGTTATTTTTGCCACCACTCTATTAAATTCCAATAGATAAATATTACTTCCCTTTGTAAAGAGTGGCTGACCTTATAAGATTAGGAAGTAATATAATTGAAATTGTTATCCTTGACTGGTTAATGATTGGTTGGACAGGAGGTTTGCTTGTTATATAGCCTCAATACTGCAACAAGATCGCTTTATATTATACCAAGCTCAGAGGTGCCAGCCTTTTTTTGGTAAGACCTAGGCAACAATTGTGAACACCTAAGTGGCAGCCAGCAGGACTTCTCTCTAGGGGTAGCAAGTGAGCCTTTTCTTTGGTTGTTTGCATCCAGTGAGTTTATTAGGCCTCTTTTGTAGCGGAGTTTGTGTGTATATAAATTATTGGTTGGTGATAAGATTTTTTTTTTTAATAAGATATCAAATTTATTTACTCCATCCCTATTGTAAATATAATTGTAATTTTTTTTTGTGAATAAAGGACTACATCCAATCATTTCATTCTCCCTCAGGTTTTCACAACCAATTTAGTGTAGGAACCGGGTTGGATCGATTGGGAATTAGAGTATAGATTTTCGTGGCGAGCTACAGGGTGATTAGTATGGCTGAAGCAGTGACATTATTAACACTGCAGCAGTGGCATGAATGCCTTCACATGGTAGCGATACCAAACGGCATGCACTAACTCAAGGGGCTTGTCACAGTGGAACGTGAAGAGTGTAGGGGTGGGTCTCGAGGCCCCTCCCTGTTTTCTCATCACGTGTTCAACCTTGACCACTTTATAGGTTAAAAATAGGGTAAGAACGAATTTTTCAAAAGACTGTAGTCCCAGGAGAGTCAACAAAAATTTGTGGAAGAACTGAGAATTATCAATCAATTATAAATAGGTAGGTTATTAATAATTTTTAAATTATATCAATAGAAAAATTCTTTTCAATTAAAATGATATAATATTTGACTTATAAAAATAATGGTAACACTTCAGTTTTGGGGTGCACGGTAGGTGGCGCTGTTTATAGGCAACAATTTTGGGCTACAATATATGTCTTATGAAGTCAGACAGTAGCGTCAGATATGAGTAAATATGATTGAAACTCAGGATCATCGTAAGATGGTCCCCCCGCAGTGATATCTCCTACACAAGCAGTCCTCTTGAATTTACTGGAGGTTTTCCCCCCAACAGCTTTTTACTGGCAGAAAAACCTAACCTAATGACAAACAATACTTACTTTTATAGGTTTCTTGATTAGTTTGTGCGCCTCTAAATAATCTAAAAGTTTTTCGCGATTATACAAAATAAGCTGAATTTGAATAACGAAGAAGCACATGGAGAGCACAAAGAGACCATAACAAAACAAAAACATTTGCAAAATGGGTCTAATTTATAAGCTACGACGTTGCCAGTAAGAAGCTGTTATCGTTTGCAGCAAACAAAAAATATGAAAACAAAACAAAAAACAATAAAATACATCAAGAAACCTTACCTAACTTGGAAAAAACTATAAATGCGTAGAAGCGGAGATAATTAGTAAATAATACAAACTAAAAGTTACAAATCCCCAAAACAACAAAAAAAATATAACGCTGCGATTGGTCACATCTGAAGCTACCGTCTGACATCATAAGAGATATATTGTAGCCCAAATATGTAGCCTACTAACAGCACCATCTACCGTGTAGCCCGAATCTGAAGTATTACCAAAAAATTTAACTATTTTATTTTAGTTATTTTTGATAATGGCGTACAATTTGTGATTTTGTCCAGTATAATTTTGAGCAAATTAGCTGGGTGACTAATAGGTTAATTTTGCAGTAATTTTATATATTATCAACTCTGGATTTTCTTCATGTTATCCAATAATGATTCACCTTTTTTTCCAAAATCTTTATCATTTATTATCTTGTTTCTGGGGGTGAGCAAAATGGGGGAGTATTTTATAGCAACCCAGGTACGGCTGAAACCAGCTTCAATTTACCAAACACATATACGAATAACCAGATATATATATATATATATATACAAATAACCAAATACATATATGAATAACCAAACGCTTACCTATCATGGAGTCATCTATACCCCAAAGAATTAAGAACATAAGAATATAAGAAAAGAAGGAGACTGCAAAAGACCATTCATGGCCTACACTTGGCAGCTCCTGTTCCAGTCAACACACAAAAGATTTCTTACCAGAGAAAAGTCATCAACATTGTCACCCTTTAAGGAGTTCGTCAGATCTAATGTACAATATACATAAAATGCATCCAGAGGATTATGTCCATTCATGCAACCGCAAAATATAATCTCCCCACTCCTTAGAAAAATATATACATATGTACATAAAGAAAGTCAGTCCCATCTAGCAGCTTCATCCATATATTTATCTAATCTATTCTTAAAACTACCCAGAGAGAAGGCTTTGTTCTGGAAGGTTGTCTTACAGGAAGCTCCTGATTCTCATTGTAAGATTGGTATATAATACTGATATGGGTGCGTAGTTTTTCTTGTATTTATTTAATACATCAATCACTGTGTAATAAACACATTAGTGATTAATACTTTTGGGGAAGATAACTGGCAGCAATCCTGAGCAAGAATTTTTTTGGTGAGTGTTAACTTTGTCCTTAGTAAATTTCTGAGAGTATGGCTGTTTGTATAGATGGTGAGAGCATGCCGTTTGAAAGTAGTGTGTATGTGGTGTGTGTGATGCATGTAAAGTTGAAAGGAGAGTGAATGTAACTGAATGCCATGTGTGTTTTCTGGAAGGGGAGGTTAGGAGGTTGAGTGGGAAATGTAAGAGGTTGAGTGGGGAATGTAAGAGGTTGAATGATTTGGTGTTTGAGGTGAGAAGAGATGCAAGTGTGCGATTAGTGCTAAGAGGGTGGAAGATAGGGCTAGGACTGGGAACAGTGTGGAAGTTGTGAGTGATGATGAATGGTGGGTGAAAATGGATAGGATAGATAAGTTAGGACAGATTAGGTGTTTGAAAAGGAAGGTCCATAGAACCTGTTAGGTTGACTAACAGATTCAATGTCCTGAGAGAGGAAGAGTGTGAAAGTGATTTGCCTGGTGTGATTGTGGATGAAAGCAGGATGGGTGATAGTGTGACTGAGAGCAGGAGGGAGGGTAATGTTAGGCCAAGACAGAATAGGAGAATGACTGAGGTGCTAGTGATGGGTGACTCTCAGATTAGGTATTTAGATAGGAAGTTGAGTGATAGCAAGTGGAAGGGAATGAGAGTTTGTCTGCTGGGTGCTGGTGTAAGTGATGTTTGTGAGAGGTATGATAGGCTGGTTTCTGGGTGTGAGAGGGATGCAGTTGTGATTACGCATGTGGGAGTGAATTATGTAAAGAAGGTGGGTACATGTGAGTTACGTGAGCAGTATAAAAGGTTAGTTGAAAGGATGAGTAAAAGCAGGGTAAAAGGTGTTGTTTCTGGTGTACTTCCGAGATTGGATGTGAGGGTAGAATGGTTGTCGCGTGCAATTGGTTTGAATGAATTTGTGAAAGGACTGTGTGAGGAGTTAGGATTGGTGTTTGTAGATGTCTGGGGTGGGTTTTACGGGAATAGGAGGTTGTATGCAATGGATGGGCTCCATCTTAGTTGGGCAGGTGTTGAGGTTCTATGGGGGGAGCTGGATAGTGTGATTAGGTCCTTACGGGTGGGAAACTAGAAGCTGTTAGAGGTAAGAGAATAACAGGAATAGAGGGCAGGTGTAGGAAATGGAAGGGATGCAGAGATAGAGGAATAGCTAGGGGGGAGGGCATACTGATGCGTTATAGGGGGACTAATGCACAAGTGAATGAGCAGATAACTAGGAATAAAAAAGCACGATGCAGTGAAGATGGGAATAATAACAAAAACTTAAAAATATACTACATAAATGGTCGAGGAGTATAAGGAATAAGATAGATCTCTTAAGAGCGTTAGCGAATAAAGAGAATTTTGATATAATTGCGATAACAGAGTCATGGCTTGATTTGGCAGGTAATCACTTTAAACCTGAGGTTGAGGGCTTTAACATGTTCCATACAGATAGGAATAGGAAGAGAGGAGGAGGGGTTATTATTTATATTAAAGATAATCTCCAGTGTTGTGTAAACAGTACAATTAAATTAGATGATAACACAGAGTCATTATGGCTAGATGTAAAGGAAGGTAAAAACAAGCTTGTCATAGGATTATTATAGAGACCACCAAATCTTAGTAAGGAAGCTTCAAATCTTCTGTAGCAGGAGATAGAACGGGCATGTAGAAGTAAGCATGTGTGTATAATGGGCGATTTCAATTACAGAAATATAGACTGGGAAGCTCTTGTGGGTGATCAGGAGGCTGAGGAATTTTTTAATGTTGTCCAAGATAATTTTCTGAGGCAGATTATTAACGAACCCACTAGAGGTAATAATATACTGGATTTAGTTCTCACAAATAGGGAAGAAGTTATTAAGGATACTGAGATTGGAGGAAATTTGGGTAATAGTGACCATTGTGAAATTAGATTCAAGATGAAATGGAATGGTATTGATAGTAGCATGAACAATGTTAAAATTCCTGACTTTAGAAGAGCAAATTATAATGGGCTAAGGACTTACCTGGAGGCAGTTGTACAGAAACCAGGCAATGAAATCAAATCAGGAATAGATTCAATGATATCAGTTAGTGGAGACAATAATCACCAGGAGGAAGAGATTACAATTGAAGAGGAGTATGAAAGAATAATTGAGCAATTAATTACAGGTCAGATGATTAACATTCCATATAAGGAGATTAGGACTAAAAATAATGACCCAAAATGGATGACAGATAAAATTAAGCATTATATTGGCATTAAAAAGGGCATTTATAGGAAAATAAAAAATGCAGAGGATCACTTAAGGCAGAGATATAATGAACTAGCAAGAGATGTTAAAAAGTTAATTAGAGTAGCAAGGAGAAATTATGAAATTAAAGTGGCAAATAGGGCAAAGGAAGATCCTAAAAGTTTTTAGCAAATATACAAAACTAAGGTTAGAGATAAAATAGGCCCACTTATAGATTCCAATGGAGAATTAGTGAGTGATAGGGACTCAATGGCTGGAATGCTAAATGACTTTTTCTCTCAGTATTTACACAGAAGGATACTGTAAATATACCTGGGGGGTCAATGATCTTTCGGGGTAATGATGAAGAGAAATTAAAGGATATCTTGATCACAAAGGAGATAGTGACAAAGGAAATTGATAAAATCAAAAGTAGTAAAGCACCCGGTCCTGATGAGGTATTTCCTAGAATTTTGAAAGAATGTAAGGATGTGTTAAGTAAACCCCTAGCATGCATCTTTAGAAAATCATTGGAGAGTGGCATTGTGCCAGTGGCATGGAAAAAAGCCAATTGATGTGATACCTATATTTAAGAAAGGGGATAAAACAAATATGTCTAATTACAGACCAGTAAGTTTGACATCAGTGGTAGGGAAAATGATGGAATCTATTATAGCAAGGAATATTAGAGATCACTTGGATAAGCATAAGTTGATAAAAGAATCACAGCATGGCTTTAGTAAGGGTAAATCCTGTCTGACTAATTTTCTGTCTTTTTATAGTAAGGTGTATGAAGCAGCAGATAATGATGAAAACTATGATATTTTATACCTGGACTTTAGTAAGGCTTTTGATCGAGTGCCACACTTACGGCTTCTGAGCAAAGTTAAAGCACACGGGATCAATGGCAGTATATTTAGGTGGATTCAGTCATGGCTTAGTGACAAACAGCAAAGAGTTAGTATAGATGGAGTTAAATCTGAGTGGGGGTATGTTAGCAGTGGAGTTCTGCAAGGATCTGTTTTGGGTCCCTTGCTATTCTTAATTTATATTAATGATCTTGACATAGGTATAAGTAGTGACCTGAGTAAATTTGCTGATGATACTAAGCTAGGTAGGGCCATTAGGGCTGATTCTGATGCTGTTGTAATGCAGGAGGAATTTACCATTCTGTCCAATTGGGCCGAGAAATGGCAAATGAAGTTTAACATACACAAATGTAGTGTACTTAGTATAGGTAGAAGTAATCCATTGAATAGTTATAAATTAAATGGGAGAATTTTAGGGAGGACCAATTGTGAGAGGGACTTGGGTATTTTGATAAGTTCAGACCTTCGTCCTAGAAAGCAATGCCTAAATGCTAAGAATAAAGCTAATAGGATATTGGGATTCATTAGGAGGAGTGTAAGCAATAAGAGTGCTGAAGTCATTCTAAAACTGTATCTGGCGCTAGTTAGGCCTCATCTAGACTATGCAGTACAATTTTGGTCACCATATTATAGGAAGGATATTGATTTGCTTGAGTCTGTGCAGAGAAGGATGACAAAGATGATTGGTGGGCTAAGGAACTTACCTTATGGTGAAAGGCTCAGAAAACTAAATCTACATACATTGGAAAGGAGAAGAGTCAGAGGGGAATTGATTGAAGTCTTCAAATGGGTAAAAGGATATAATAAAGGGGATCTGGGTAAGGTTCTTATACTTAGTGAACATGACAGGACACGTAGCAATGGGTTTAGGCTTGATAAGTATAGGTTTAGGAAGGAGATTGGGAGGAATTGGTTTACAAATTGTGTGGTAAATGAATGGAATAGGCTCACTAGACATGTGATGGAAGCCTCCTCTCTGGGTAGTTTTAAGAATAGATTAGATAAATATATGGATGAAGCTGCTAGATGGGACTGACTTTTTTTATGTACATATGTATATATTTTTCTAAGGAGTGGGGAGATTATAGTTTGCGGTTGCATGAATGGGCATAATCCTCTGGATGCATTAAATGTATATTGTAGATTAGATCTGACGAACTCCTGTAAAGGGTGACAATGTTGATGACTTTTCTCTGGTAAGAAATCTTTTGTGTGTTGACTGGACAGGAGCTGCCAAGTGTAGGCCATGAGTGGTCTTTTGCAGTCTCCTTTTCTTATGTTCTTATGTCTAGTGAGCCTATTCCATTCATCTACCACACGATTTGTAAACCAATTCCTCCCAATCTCCTTCCTAAACCTATACTTATCAACCTTAAACCCATTACTACATGTCCTGTCATGTTCACTTAGTGTAAGAACCTTACCCAGATCCCCTTTATTATATCCTTTTACCCATTTGAAGACTTCAATCAATTCCCCTCTGACTCTTCTCCTTTCCAATGTATGTAGATTTAGTTTTCTGAGCCTTTCACCATAAGGTAAGTTCCTTAGCCCACCAATCATCTTTGTCATCCTTCTCTGCACAGACTCAAGCAAATCAATATCCTTCCTATAATATGGTGACCAAAATTGTACTGCATAGTCTAGATGAGGCCTAACTAGCGCCAGATACAGTTTTAGAATGACTTCAGCACTCTTATTGCTTACACTCCTCCTAATGAATCCCAATATCCTATTACTTAGTTGACCCACTTCTTTAAAGAGTTTTTTAAAATATCTTGTCCTTTTTCCAGAATTTTTTTATCTTATATTCTTCTTTAATTACTTAAAAATTTTAAATTAAATTGGAACTACTTTGCACTGTTCCTAGTTCAATGATGTCATTTTTATCCCCAGAAATTTTGGGAGGGGAGGGGGTTACACATCTATTTTAGTTTTTATATCTTCTTCCCCCCCCCCCCCAATTTCCCTTCTATCCTATTTAATTAGTTAGACTTTTGTAATTAAATCAGAACTACTTTGACCCGCTCGTAGTCTAATGAACACTTCTGAGTCCTTTTGTCTGTTAATTACTTTTACAATGTCTTCAGCACGTGCTTGTATGTCCAATATTTCTTGCAAAATTTGCCCAATTACTTCTCAAAACATGTTTAATCTGATTTCTAATCTAGAAAAATTAATTGCCCTTTTAGGGTTCCATAAGCTTATTAGGCTTGAAATCCCCTGTCCCTATTGTGAAAAAATATCAGTAAATATGTGGATTGACAGCACGCCCGAAAAAGTGGATTTTGGGGAATTTATATTTTGTTCACCGTGCCTGAATATTTATGCACGTTTTACTAAAAATAGTAAATAATATATTGACAAATAAAAATGACTCCAAATGAGGATAATAAGATATTAAGTGAAAAATAAAAAAAAATTCAATTCATTCATTTCTGATGTCAGACCCCCCCCTCCATTATAATTTGAAAAATGATTAAAGGCGCAGAAATGATTTGGTTAAATCATTCACTTCTGTAAACGTTAGAACATTATTCTATAAACCATTATGATTATATATTAGGGGGGCTGTGTCCCCCAGACCCCCCCAATTGATTGAAACTCAGGATCATCATAGGGAGGGCCCCCTGCAATGTTTGGTAATACTTCAGATTAGGGGCGCACGGTAGGTGCATGTCCTGAAAAACTTTTAGATTTTTTAGAGGCGTATAAACTAATTGAAAAATCTAGAAAATGCAGTGCAAATTTAAATTTTTCAGAAAATTTAATGTTTCATTGCGATAAAATATGTAAAGAAAAACAGTAAGCAACAGCGGTGCCGTTTCAAACAATCAGCACGTAGGGGTACATTTTTCATAGGTTCGCATTTAAGTTTAAAAGACATTGTTGAAATTTCATATTTTTTCGTAATCGTTTTACATAAGTAAGTAGTGTTTGTCATTAGGTTACCAGGCTTTTCCTGCCAATAAAAAGCTGTTGTCATTCACAGCGAAACAAAAATATATAAAATAAAATAGGAAAAAAAACAGTAAATTCAAGGGGACTGCTCATGGGGGATATATCACTGCAGGGTGACATTCCTACAATGATCCTGAGTTTCAATCAATTGGGAAGGGTCTGGGGGCACAGCCCTCCCAGTACATACTCATATACAAAAAAATATAATGCTGTGATTGGTTACATCTGACGCTACCATCTCATAAGACATATATAAACATAAGAACATAAGAAAAGAAGGAAACTGCAAAAGACCATTCATGGCCTACACTTGGCAGCTCCTGTTCCAGTCAACACACAAAAGATTTCTTACCAGAGAAAAGTCATCAACATTGTCACCGTTTACAGGAGTTCGTCAGATCTAATCTACAATATACATAAAATGCATCCAGAGGATTATGTCCATTCATGCAACCGCAGATACATAAAATGCATCCAGAGGATTATGTCCATTCATGCCACCTACTGTGTGCCCTAAACTGAAGTGTTACCCAGTGTTTACCCCCACACAAGCAGTCCCCTTAAATTTACTCCAAAAACATGAACCATATTGGAACACAGACAAAATAGTTTACACCGATCGATTGCACCCCCAATCTACATGTTTACTAAAATATCAACTATACAAAAGACTTCACATTTCTTTGCTCAAAAATTAAACAGAACCAGGAGACTGAGAAAAAGACCACTATTTTTTTCTGCCATTCTACCCTGAATGGAACCTTTTTCCCAAAGGGAGCCTCTGAGTGGAAAAAATAATTGAGTTAATCTATTGGTTTCTGGTCAACCAGAATACATCCAAAAGAATTGCTGAGAAAATTGAGGTGATGCCTAAAACAATTTGCAAATGTCTTAGTTTCGCACATAAAGTTTGTATTCATAATGGTAAATATTTATATTAGCGGCTCGAATGATGGGATGTACTATTTTGTCCATGTTCCAAAATGTTCCATGTTTTGGGAGTACATTTAAGGGGGTGGCTCATGTGGGGGTAAACATAATGGGTGACCACACTACAATGATCCTGACTTTCAATAAATTGGGGGGTCTGGGGGGCACAGCCCCCCAGTATATGATTCTAATTGTTTATTGACTAATGCCCTAAGGTTTACAGAGATGAATGATTTAACCATGTCAGCGTCTTTAATTGTTTTGCAAATTATAACAGGGGTTGAGGTGGGGTCTGACATCAGATGACTCAAACATGCATGAATATTCCTGGCAGGGGTGAACGAAAGGTAAACATATAAAATTCCACTTTTTCATCGAGCAGCTAATGTATATATTTACCAAAGCCACAATGGCCTATCAAAGATCATCCGCATCTGTTAAACCCTACCCACAAAATGCATCCATAGGATTGTGTCATATAATGCATCTACAATCCCATTAGTCGCCCGAGTGGCAGCTTTATACGAGATCGATAAAGTGCTACGTAATCGCCCGAGGACCTTTTATGGCCTTTCGCTTTTGGATTCGTATGCGCACTGCTTATTATGATGATTGATCATTTAAACAAAAACAAAGAAAACTTATGTTGGTGAGTAATCATCTAAGAAAATACATAAATGGCTTAGGTCAGCCGCCTTCTTTGTTTGTAAACAGAGAGTGTAAATGTGGTTCTAGTTTTTCTACTACCATCTCTCACATCAAACGCTTAGGTCTCACCCCTAAATGCTATTTTAAAACTTATTGATATTAACGTGCCCATATCATATTTTAATTCATAAAAAAATTCACTTCAAAATTATACATAATGTGATACATTAAATGCTGTACAAGTCTAAATCAACTAAATTAGTCCTATAATAATATAACACTGGTCTGCGTTGTTTACAAGGTCAAATATATAACACCTGATTTTGGTTCAGTTTTTTGCGCTGAATCTGAAAATCATGCTCATTTTAAGCAATCAGGTCAGGTTTTTAAAATATGAGCACATACCAAAAACTCCTATATTTCCAAATATTTGTTATGAATGAAACACATAATAGCAAATATTGGAACGATTTACTCACAGAAGGTTTACAAAATATTTTTAATATAGCATGAATAGTACATTGCACAAAATAAGCTACTCATGGATGAATGGTCCTTCAGTCACCTCCGATTGTGCCGAGCAGACACCACATTTCTCTTAAGGCACCAACAGTAGTCAGCCAGAAAGTTCACATCCCATTGGCCTTGATACTGATTCTCTATGACACGGATGTCTTGGTGAAAGCGCTCACCCTTTTCTTCAATGAAGTCTCCGCAATTTTCTGGAAAATAGCCCAGATGGGACCGAAGATTGCTACTCTTGTATGACAAATATTACAAGATTCTCAAATAATAACAAGTCAAAATTTTATATTCAAATTGTAAGTCAGCTATAAAACTAGTCCCCTATAATATGGAGATGCTAATCCCAGTTCCTCCATCAGCTAGTGCAGTTAAAGAAGATGGTTCATCGTTTGAAGAGGAGAATAACAATGACGATGAAATGTATGAGGATGATTCTAAGGAAAAGAAGATCCAGTTGATAAATCAATAAAGATTGAATAATTTGGTGAGGGAACTCCAGACTACAGCAATGGAATCTTCTAGAGGACAGTGCAAAAATATCTACTTTCCGTAAACGACATGAGGCCGGAGCTGCATCCTATAAAGAAGAAGATGGTGCTTGTTTTGTACTGGTACTAATGGACTCATGAATCAGATAGGAAACGACCATTTACCTGATGAAAGGAGACTATTCATCGATGCGAGCACTGCTAACCTCAAAGCTGTGTTGCTACACAAAGGTAACAAAAACCCTTCAATTTCTGTCGCACTTATTGTTGGGATGATAGAGACAGATGACTCAATGAAATTTATTTTGGAAGGTGTTCATTACTCGCATCATAAGTGGAATGTCTGTGGTGATCTAAAGGTAATTTCTTTAATTCTAGCACTGCAGCTAGGATATACAAAGAATATGTGCTTTTTATGCCTATGGAACAGCCGTGACGACAGAAATCATTATACTGTTAAAAAATGGCCCGAAAGAGAAGAACGCATAGTTGACCGATACATTGTGAAGCACATGCCTTTGGTACATCCACAGAAGATCTACCATCCAACACTTCATATCAAACTTGACCTTATCACGAATTTTGTTAAGTCAATGACCTATGATTCTGATGGATTCCAGTATCTCAAAGAGAAATTAAGTGCACAGAAAACCGATGCTAAACTTAAAGCTGGCATTTTTGTAGGGCCGGAGATCAGAGAATTGATACGTGACAGGGAATTCAGAAATCAACTAACTCCCCTTCAGTTGGCAGCATGGGATTCATTTTTCCATGTAGTGAGGAACTTCCTTGGTAATCATAGGGCTGAAAACTATGAAGAACTAGTGGACAACATGCTAAAGTCCTATCAACGAATGGGGTGTCGGATGTCTCTTAAGATTCATTTCTTGCATTCGCATCTAGATTTCTTTCCATCTAATATGGGAGATATTAGTGACGAACATGGGGAAAGGTTCCACCGAGATATCGCAATGCTGGAAGGCAGGTATCAAGGCCGCTTCAACGAAAACATGATGGGAGACTACTGCTGATTCTTACACCGGGAGGATCCTATATCCACTTACGAGCGCAAGAGCAAGCGTCTCAAACATTTTTGAAGAAATTTATAGTTAGGTGAGTACTACCTCTTTTATATGTAATACATATCTTGTGTGGGTCTGCAAAAGGACGTACATAATGTCAAATAGGGTGCCCGGATTCCAAACCTTTGCCCAGAAACGTCTCATTCTTCTCAACCTCGTAATACTTATATCATTAATTGATCCAAAGTGACAAAGTGAGCCATATAGCCTAGTTACATAACTCATGAACCTTACGTGGTAGGACAAATCTGAGCACAGATTTGGAGTCAGCGCACCAAAATTAGTTAGTAACAACAGCATTTACCCAAGTAGCAGAGACAAAGCTAAAATTTGTTGACTAATGTTATTTATCTAGTTCTTCTATCTTTACTTTCAGTATTCATTCGCTTCTGACTCTTTTATTTTATGATTTATGAACTTCAAAGAGAGAAAAAATGGGTGCGATAGTAGGAGAGGTAAAAGTTAGAAAAGTTTAGTAGGAGAATGGTGTTCAAGTACGTCTGGCTATGGCTTTCCATGCGCTTCTGTGTTGCTTCTCTGCATGTTGATTAGAGCATTCAAGCCTTTGTTTTTGAGTTTTTCTTTTTTCGTATAGATAGAGATAACTCGGTTTCTGGAGTATTCGTACATAAATTTTCTCTTCTTTACGAATGTCTAAATCGTTTATATTTGTTCTATTGTCGATTTGATTTATTGTTGTCCACTAAGGATCTTTTTATTTTGTTTTGATTATTTATGTCCACTGCGGATCTTTTTATTTTTGTTTTGATTATCTTTGTCCACTACGGATCTTTTTGGTTAATTTAATTATTTTAGTGTTACTACGAATCTTTTTTAAGGTTTATTTTAACATCCTATTTACTTGGATATTATGTTAATCGTTTTTCCGGTGAGTATTCATCTATAAATTGGTTCAATCTCTTCTTGCAACTGCTGTTGGCTGCTGGCAAAGCCTTGGCGGTAGCGTCTATTCGGGTGGTCAAATTCGGGTATTCTCATGGTCTGTATAATCCTTTCTGGTAAATATTCATGAATATTTCTCCATATTGCTGTCGCTCTGTTGTGTAGCGTTACGTTCAGGGGCACGATCGTGTAGCCTAATTGATGGTATGCGGTCCAGTAAACTGAAGTCCAAGATGAGGCGTAGTGCTTGATGCTTGATTTTGTACTACTTGTGCCATTCGTATTTGCGTCTTGCTTGCCAGATGTAATGGGACGGTAGGGTATAGCAACATATGTCTGACTAGGGCCATATATAATTTATTCTCGTTGCGGAAGGAGAGTCTTCTGAACCTGTCTAGTTGCCTTAATCTTACTTTGGCTTGCGAGACCTTCTCCTCGATATGGTCATTATAGCCATTTGATGCGATTTTTACTCCCAGAACTCGGCCTTCTCGGGTATATGGATAGTGTTCACCATTTTCCAGAATGTCGGCCGTTTTGGTACGTCCGATAGGGAGAATCTTAATTTTATCCATTTCGTGCGGGTCTTATTTCGTTTCTCATAGAGGTTGAGATTATTGATTTCACCAGCTGTCCTGTTTGCGACGTCTATAAGAGCTCGGTAGTCGCTTGTGATTATTTGGAATATATCATCGGCTAGCTGGACATAGATAGCGTAATCTTGAGTAGGAAAAGGGAGATCACTCATGTATATGGTATGCATGGTTGGGCTTAGACATCCCTCTTGAGACACCCCTGCGTTCATCGAAAAGGGTTGCCCTTCGTGATTGTTGATCTTTATGGTTGCCTATCTATCCTCTAGGTGCTCACAGTGGATTCTGGTGATATTGGTTTCCATCTCAAGATTACATATTTTCTTCTTTAATCCAGGTACCCAGACCACGTCCCTGAGTACGACGTCTATTCTCTCATCTTCAGCCTTAGCATCTGCTATAAATTATGTTAATAGGGCAAGGGCATTTTCCGTACCGAGGTGTCTACGGAAACCATGTGCTGCATATTGTATCTGTCCTTTGTTTCTAGGTGGTTTTATAGCCTATCGTTCAGAAATTTTTCTAGTAATTTCCCAATAAATTCAAGTAGAGATATGGGCCTATAACTTTTTACTTCCCCTTTTGGCTTCCCTGGATTTAAGATGAAGATCATTTTGGCCCCTTTAAGTATATCTAGGAAGTAGCTAAAATTTAAACAGGCATTAAGAAGACTTAGTATGTCTTCATTGGTGTTCGATAGGGCATTCACTAAGTGCCACTTGGTGATGCCTGATATGCCAGGGGCCCTCTGATTAAAGTTCTTTAAGGCTGTCTCATACGCTGAAGGGTTTTCCTTCGGCTTCTGCTCGTCGAGTGTTATCGACGTAGTGGTATGGTTTTATTGGTTGAACCTCGCTCTTCCAGGTATGACAAGACTCTCTCCTCATATTCCCAGTCAAAATTGTCATTTTTCTCCCCCGTGATGTCAAATTTTCTCTTCCAGTGCTCTCTGAAGTGGCGTTCTATCTCTTGATCCTCGGTGATTGTTCTCCCCTCAGCTGTGATTCTAATATTGATCTTATTTTGCTGAGTGCCACTTAATCTTATAATCTGAGACCAAAGTGTTGGGGGGTCGGCTTCCAGGTCTATTCTATCAACGATGCCGTCCCAGATTGTCTTAAATTCTTCGCCAATAAGATATTTGATTTCCATACGCAGGTTTCTAATTCACGGTATCGTTACGCCGTGTTCCTGTTCTCGTTTATCTTAGTAATAAGTTCCTCCAGCCTATCTTTCCTTGACGTAATCTCCTTATTCCATTGCGGAGCCGGAAGAGTTTTGTATTCAACCCTCGGGATAGCTACTCTATCTGCTTCCTTAATCTTGGTGATAACGTCTTCGAAGTGTCGATCTATGTCTTTGAGGGTGGACCCATCCAACGGTTCTAATCGATATTCTTGGAGGACTCTCTTGTATTCGGTCTAGTCTGCCTTGGGCAAGCATTTGCGGGTGGGGATTTTGACCTGGATAGGTGAGGCTGTGATTGGGGTAATCATACTAAGGTGATCAGATGGATGGTATTTTGGTTCAGAGCAAAATTGGGATTTCTTAATATAATGTTGGGAGTGGTAGAGGATCTCTTTGTTAGGAATGTAGCGAAGTCTGAACATGCTCTATTTATCACACCGCGTTCCATAAGAAGCCTCAGGGAGGTACCTGCCCCGTTGAACGCCGTGGTGTAGCCTGTTTCCTTGCAGCGAGCCTTTAGGTCGCCGATATAATTACTGAACAGTTCCTTCTGAACAAGCAGAGGAAATTAGGTATGGGCAGATATGGTCTTCTTGGTGGCTGGAACCCTACAGCTATAACTTGATCGTTGATGAGCGTGCTAATTTTTATCGCGAGGTACGAGGGGCTGTCAATGAGTTTTGCAATTCGGATATAAGGAAACGAGATATGAGGAAAAGTGTTTTATTATTTTTCAATATAACTACCCTCGACTTCAATGCATTTGCGCCACTTGTCCCTGAGGCTTCGAATTCCCGACAACCAGAAATCTCCCGACTGCTGTTCAATCCACTCCTGGACGGCGGGCTGGAAATCTTCATCGTCCCCAAACCGGTGTCCACGCAGTGCAGCTTTGACATAGCGGAATAAAAAGTAGTCGCTAGGGTACAGATCTGGACTGTAGAGAGGATGGTTGAGCTCCTCGAATCCGCACTCGCGCAGGGAAGCTTGTGCAACTCTGGCCTTGTGGACTTTGACGACGTTGAAGTTGATCATGGGGCGTGAGGTTTCTCGGGACTCGACGTGCAGAGACCTTGGTCATGGCCAAATTGTCGTGGATGATGTTGATAACACTTCCATGTGATATTCCAAGTTGTCGCTCGATTTCTTCCACCTTTACCCGTCGATTTGCGAGGATCATCCTCTCCACACGGGCCACATTGTCCTCGTTGGTCACGTCTGACGGGCGTCCTAGACGGCGGTCATCTTCAAGGGACTCACGACCATGGCGGAACTCCCTATTCCAGCGAGCAATGGTTGCATAGGAAGGGTCGGTGTTTGGGTACACTGCAAACATGCGTTCATGGATCTCTTTTGTATTCTTGCCTTCATTGGTCAAAAATTTTGATCGCTGCGCGGTGCTCAACCTTCTCAATTGTTGAAAGATTTGTGACTGACGATATGCGATCAGCTACTGCTTCTTAAATAGACGAGGCAGGATCGTGCAGCTGCAGGTCCTGACTTATCATAACTTGTCCTAACACCCCCACAAACAGCCATCCCCCCTCCTCTGTTTTGCCATACCGAATCGCAAAACTTATTGACCGCTCCTCGTACGATTCCTCCAAGTTACTAATCTTTTTGAATTTGATTCCCTTTCACACTGCGAGAGCGACGCCGTCGTATCTTCCATTCCAGTGGCTAGTCATGATGGTAATGTAGTTGTGTAGTTTTATAGGGTCGGTTTCTGCATTAATCCGTGTTTAGAAATGAGGACGGTATTTGGGTCTACCTCACGGAATATATCGTGGTAAATAAATTTTTTGCCTCCTCAGCCATTTATGCTTAGAGAAAAGATCTTCAATTTATTGATGAATCTCGTCGCGTAGTTCATATTAATCTCCGTGAAGGTTTCATATATGGAGGGGATGGGGGGCATATTCTTATAACCTTTCTTTTTTTTTCTTTTTTATCATTATCCATCTTGAGATTTCTATATTCGAATCTAGCTACTTCTTTCTTAACTGAGGTTGCCCCTTGAAACATTTGCCTTTCAATTTATCTTGACTCCATATTCTTGTTGGCTGGGTTAGTTCTTGATCTTCGATTTTTATTTCTTGATGTATCTTCATATTACTTCCAATTAACTTGATGTGATGATTCCTTCCAAATTCTTGATGACGTGATGAGTTAGCCCTTGAAGTCGTTTTCTTTCCGTTTTCCTTGACATCGTTTTCTCTTGAGTCGATTTCTTGAGTCGTCCTTAAAGCGTTTTCCGTTTTCTTCTGCGATTTTCTCCGTAAAAATTGTGGACTGAGGGATCGATCGCGGATCTTTGCATCCAAAGGCCAGCATTCTGCCGTCACGCTACGGCGAGTCCGTCTTGACTTGGTAATTTAATGGGCTATTTATATTCTCGCTTTGGAAGGAATTTTTCTCTCTGATACATCTTCGCACCCCTACAGATACTTTTGCTGGCTCAACGCGTGCAGGCGAACTCACTCTTCTTTTTGAATTGATGTTAGGATAGGTTAAGACATGATTCGCTACGGATCTTGATCATGCCTTCCTTGAGTGCCGAAAGCATTTTTTCCTTACTGATGTCAAAACCGTAATCTCACTTGTACTTTATCCTTGAACATTCCTTCAAAGATGTCTTTAATTTTTGCCGTTCTTGGCAGTGGGGCCGATGGGGAGGCATATACTCGTAGGTTTAGGTCGGTAGATTTGTAAGTTGGCGAGGATTGTTTGGTTTCCTTGGGGCTTCTGCCTTTCTGGCTCGCCTTTTGAAAGTAATTATCCTCCCGTTCAGGTTGGTCGGTCTCCATTATTGTAGGGGTGTCAGACTTGCTTGGTTTGTTCAGTCTTGGGTCTCGAGATCTTGAGCGTTTTCTTGCAGTAGCGGTAGGCCTGCTTCCTGTCTGGGTTTGGTAAAGTTCGGTTAAAGGGGGGGGGGATCAGGAACCCACATCAGTTTCATCCCATTCTGCGTCAACATATGATTCAACTCGGTAGCGTAGCTTTCCGGCTCTGCGATGTTAACGAAATGAGCGTGTACAGCATACATCACGATGGCCAGATTTATTGTAGGGTCTAATTGTAGAAGAGTCTTCTCCTTCTCTTGGCTCTTGGTCGCCTGTAAATAGGTCGTGTTTGCTTTGCAGTATTTCTCCTATTGGATGTTCCGTTTCTTGTCATTGACTAGTGTCTTTTTCATGGGACATGACATCGATAGAGTACAGTGAGGGCCACTACAATTGAGGCCTTTCTTGGTAGCCCCGTTCGTACACTCTCCGCAGGTGTGGCCATCTCCGGCGCATTCACTATAGACCTTTCCTTAGAATGTGCAATTTCTAGTGGCGTGCTGTTCCAGAGCATAGAACGAGCAGCACACCTGGACTGATACGAAGGCTTCCCTCTCGATGCATGAAACGGATATTTTGGTATAAAATAGGACGAGACCAGCTTCGGATGCTTCAGCGGCCATCTCAGAGGTTTGGAAGGTGGCTTTAAATAGATGGGAATATTCGCCTCCTTCACGATGTTTTTAATTTATATATTTCTTCGACTTTTGCCCAGCTTTGATTTGCCTCTATCTCATTTTTAATCTCCTCGACGCTGCGGGAACTGACCCATGGATCCAGGCGACGACAAATGATGGATCTCTGAGCAGAGACATGGGGAGGGATCTTCGGGGTCAAGTTCAGCTCTTGAAGCTTCGTTCGTGCTTTCACACTGAGAAGCTTGTCTACGCCGTGGTCAGTGTCGCAGATTGCGAGATCGCCGTAGGTTTGGTTGACTCATCGGCATAGTGCAACCTCTATTGAGTCGAAGATAGTCGCAAACACCTTTTCCCTCGAGGGTTTTGGACAATTTTCTTTTACCCAGAGGGGGATCTTCTTCTGTCCCCTGGGGTCGTCATTGACGGTCCTCTAGGGATGCTCTGGAGCCAACCAGGCCCCTATATTTTATGTGTCCCTATTTCTAAGCTCGATCCACCAAGTGTCCAGCAGGACCCACCTGCCGGTACTGACCACTCCACCCCGAATGGGGCCCTTTTCTTTGCGCCCCATATGGGGCTTCCTTCCGGGGTTCGGAAAGTGGCGTTCAGCGCGGGGATTCCCCCCTTCTCGCGCGCGCGCGCCCGCGACCTCTTCAATGGGCCAGAGATGTAAGCCGTCAGCAGTCTTGATGAGCACGAAAAATTCATCACCTACATTTCACGTCGAAATACGGATTAGAAAGTAAGTAGGACTTTAAACTCTCATCAGGCGAGTGTAGATTAGCTCTTAGAAGCGAAGCGCAGTCTACTCTTTCCTGTGTTGAATAATATATTTATTTACGGCTCACCGGACATATTCTGTAGGAAAATTGATTATTACTCTAACCACCGCCTATTTATAGAATCAATACCAGCAAAGACCCTAAGATCGGCTCTTTGGCTAGTCATGAAAGAGTGGGCAAGATAGGATAAGTCGGTCTTGCTAGGTTTAGAATAAAAAATAAATAAATATCGTTTTATTCCGTGTGTTTAATGGAAATAGGTGTTTCCCCCCCAAGATGTTCGTATAATAACATTTTAATTACAATTTCTGTACATTTGTGAGTGTAATGTTTTCGGTGCGTTCAAAAAGTGAACCAAATTTTAAAATATCGAAACCATTCATAATTTGGAAAACTTATATGAATTGTCCGCGAAGGCGCCGATCTTCGGGCGAGAGCAATTTTAATTCTTTAAGTCTCTTTTCATAATGAGGTTCTGTTCGCAACTTAGGACTGAGCTTCGTTGTCCATCCCTTTGCTCTTTAATGCACTTATCTCCTTTTGCAGATAAGGAAAACATAACTGATCTGCATATTCAAGTTGTGGACGCACGAGTGATTTGAATAATGCAACTACTATTTATTAATATCTTACTTTAGATCGTTTACTATTTCCTCATCAGCTCTTTAGTCATTAAAATATAAATACAAAAAGTCAAAGTCGACACATATGACTCAATCGCTGTCAAGCAACACTCCCTTTGGTTCATTTTGCGCCGGGGGTCTGTATACTACAGCAAAGTTGAAATGATCATTTTTGAAAGCTATAGCGACTACTAAAATATTTGTTTTACCTTTAATAACAGCACCAAAAACTATAACGTTTAAAATGGCTCCTCCTCGTGCGTGTATCTTTATCAAAAAGTTTGTATCCATTTAAATAAAAATATTCTAGCCAAGCGAGGCAGATTGAAGCTAGAACCCGGTAAGGCAGGCAAGGCTAAGTGGAAGAGGCCTCAGAACCATGAAAGGATTTTTTCGCCGCCGAACAACACAGGATTTGATTCGTTTGACAACAGTCCCGATCTCCGGAACAAGGGCCTCGACCCCCCAACGGGGTTATTTGCTTCGTCAAAACACTGCTCCCATGTTTGTTTGTTTTTTACCAAACGCCCGGAAAAGCAGATACGCGCCTCCCGTCCGCCACACCCCCAGCTATCGCCACCCACCAAAGACACCCTCCCACGCCCTCTCCCCAGGAAACCAGAACACGACTAGATCCTCGCCGAAGTCAAGCGTATCTTCTACCAGTCATCGGTTCCTCAAGGTCCAAAAGGCTCTCTAAGGGAGGCGAGGAACCTTGGGATTGCTTCTGCCATCATCTTCTGCTACTGAGCGGTAGACTCATTCGTGATTCTTCCTGTTTCCGAGTAGTTTGAGGAAGAAGTTGCAACCTGAGACCCAGGTCTCAAATACCCCTACTCTAGGGGCCCTACTTCAAGGTTGTCTTACTGATTGGAGATAACTCCTGTTTCTGAGGACCCTGACGGGGACTAAACAGGCTGAGGTAGACTAATTTAAGCTTCCTCCTGTTTCTACCTCGCCAATGGAGAAGGTAACGGGCAACAGGGAAGGTGGAGCTGGGATATTGCCCCACTTAATGAGACTGCCCAGCCTTGAACCGTGCAGGTGAATCACTCGACCTTCGGGTCCCTCTGAGGATCAGCGGAACTGAGACACCCAGTAAAGCTAAAGTCTTTAAGACGATCTTAACGAAATTGTATAAAGGCTGATAGAGTTTGCCCAGGGAATCTACTGCGGATTTAGTAAAGCTGACCTTATCAACAGCAATCCAAAAGTTGAGAAAAATAGGGCTCGAGTCCAAGCCGTCGCTGGCTCTCGACACAAGGCCACTAGCTGCAGACGGGTCGACCCATGGGTTGGCGAAAGGACAGCAGAAAAGATCAAGGAGGAAAATAAAAGAAACCAACAATGGGCAAAGGTGGCAGAAGTCTCCAAATTCTTCAATCTCACGCACCTGCTCAAGGTCGTTTTTCAAGAGGTGGAGATGACAGTCAAGGCCATAGAAGCAGGGCTCAAACTCTTCATGAACATCTATCCTAGCGCACAATAACCTACACGGATGGCAGTTGTACATACACCAGTTGTGTAATATATACAGAGAACTAGACACATATATTCTTCCGCTATCACAAACTGGCATCACAGACGAAGATAAGCAGAGGTTTTTAGGTATAACTTCTCCAAAAGAACGTTACGGGAAAGAGATACGACGGGTCAATGATAAGCAGCCAAGAAATATCTGCAGTTCAGACTTGGAAACCAATGGAATAATGGATCCTCTCAAAAGTTATAAGTTCCTCTCTAGGTGACAATGGCATAGGCACCGGCTACCAACCATCCTGCCCACTTTAGTTGACCATCCATGAAATGTTCGCCCCTTTTCAAGGAGCACCCAATACTATTCGCCGTGGACCTGAACGCGACGAACAGGATGGCAGGCTACGCAAGTGCGGACATAAGAGACAAATCTGAACCTGTCAAGAAGGGACATCGAAGAACGCATCGGGCTGGACTTTACTACATTCATGTATCCAAAGACAACCACATAGCTCGATGTCGTTTTCACGAACCTCAACTTCCCATTTCACCATCTAGTCCGACCATGGCCATTAACCCCAAGAGATAAAATGGCCATTATCGTAACAGCTGCCTCTATACCTATCCCCGGTGCAGTGAGGAAAAACTTCTCTCTGATCTGGACGGCGCAACCGCTGAAGATTTTAACGAAGAGCTGTCTGCTATCAACGACTTCATTTCAAACGCACACACATTATCCATCCCGAAAACCTTTTCCAAAGTTCTGCTGCCAATCAACCCTACCCAGCAGAGAGTGGTGGTCCTTAAACAAAAATTCAACGCAGCCTACAACCGCATCTTTTACTTGGGCTAGACAAGCCACATGGACCTACAATGCGTTCACCAACCCAGGAGACAGCTGAACACCAATCTGGCACATAAAGTGAGGAAGAAGTGGAACCGTCTGATCTAAAGCTTAGACACCGAAAGGGATCCGAAGTCTTTCTGCTGGCCATTAACACGCTGAAAGGAACAAGAAGAGCTCACGGCCAAACTACACTATCGAACAATTGCACAATGTCGATCACTCCTTGTGAGAAAGGGAGGTTCTTCCATGAAGTCTGGAAGGATGTTTTCAAAATCTCCTAGGCTTTGAGGACCAGGTTCTTCAGTACAGGGAGACGAGGGAAGACAGTTTTATTCTAAATAGAACTGCGAACCTCACTCGCCTCCATAGGAATTCACAAGAGGGCAACAGCGTCACCAGAGCAGAATTTTGGACGGCAGTCTCTTCCTCCGGCCTCGGCCAAATCACACTCAAGCACCTGAAAGATTTTGGATCACACTGCTAAGCCTACTCAAGCCTCCCATGATATTTCCCTAACGGCTTAAATACTTCGAAGATGATTTTCATCCTCAAGCCTGCAAATCCGGCTAATCAGGAGATGTGAACTTCAGATATATGTGCTTCCTGGAGATCATTAGGAAGGTTTTTGAGAAGGTTCTCAACTTTCCCATCTGTTAGACCACTTTCTACTGAACGAGGAACAACATTTTTTTTTTTTAAGAGTCCATCTGGCGACTGCCTACGATGGCCAAAGTCGCAGATCACTCGTGAGAGCATAATACTAGGCATATTAAATATATGCAAATAACAAAAATAGAAAAACATGTTTCATATTCCTTTTCTCACCCATAATAATACTGGGTATACACATTTGAAGAATAAAGGGTCCCGATGCAGGAAATATGATAATATATATTTACAGGTTTAGGCCTGGTTTCAGGAGTGAGCGTAGCAGCTCTCGGCACTGCCATAGATACAAGAACCGCGTTGCATACAGACCCCCCACCCACACCCCGGTAACCCTCATGTGAGGCATGGGTGAAGTTTGTTGTCTCTCTGATTTCTCTCGGTTATTCTCCTGTTTGTTCTCATTCTCACTCCTGAGTCTGTAGGAAAGTGCCCTCCTCCCTCTTGAGTATCACCAAATGGATGAATTGAGAGGATTTAGGAGGCTTCCCAGGCGCCAGCTACAAAAGAGCGAGGTTCCCTAATTTCGGTCTCTGCCTCTCATGCATCCACGCCCTCATATTTAGTCGCCTCACACGACGTGCACCTCTCATCACACCGGTGCTATTTCTTATTAACTGTGAAAATGCGTCGAATCCTCACCCACTGTAAATTGATGGCTTTTGTTTTGTTTTAGGTGTTTGGTAGGTGCCGTTTCCTGAGGGCTTCAATTCTGCTTGAGAACTACCTTCGGCCCCAATTGGTCACCACCCTGTTGGATCTTCACCCTTGGCACTTCGACCTCGCCCTTGAAGAGAAAATGACAGGGAGCATTGGAGACCTCCCTAACTTGGTCATGGAAGGAATCTTCTCCTTGTTAGAACCGTCCTTCCTAGTTAATAATGGCCAGTTTGTTAACAAACGCTGGAATGACCTGATTCGAGGCTGTTCTGTCTGGAACTCGATCAGGTTCATCCGTCTGGAGAACGAGACAGTTGGTCCCCACTTCGTCCTAAAGGTCCTCGAGAAGTGTTGCAATTTGGAACATTTGAGGATCAATTTTTCATTTGCAAGACTTTCGTCACGTTAGTTGACTGAAATAAAAGTGTGCCTACCTCGATTGCAATCCCTATTTTTTGGTTACATGTATTTGGACCTGGAGAACTGGATTATAAGTATTATTAAAAGCGCCCCGCTTCTTCGACGTGTTAAAGTGGAAGGGAAAACGACACAAGCGTTGGTCGATGCTATCTCTGAGCTCACGGAATTATCCTCCATCGACCTGAATTTACACTATAGAGACGTATCTTTAACTCGACTGTTCGAAAAGTGTTCCAGGTTGGAAGTCATTAATATTCAGAGTAGTTTCAGCTCCCATAAACAATACCTTAAAACCCTCCTGAGTCACTACTTCACTACTCTAAAGTCTCAGATGGCTGGCTACGATCGAAGACGATGACGTTATGCTCATATCAAAATGCACCGCGTTGTCCGAGCTAAGTCTTGATTGTGAATACCTTACTGATAACTCGTTGAAATTGATCCAGAAGATTTCATCCTTGACATCTCTCTTCTTAACTTTCATCAGCCTTTTTTCATCAGATGCTCTCGTGAGATCCTTTGAAGACGGTTCCTCCCCTATATTTAAGAAACTCAGTCTCCTAGACGTACCACATTTAGGTGACCGGGTCCTCGATGCCATATCAAGGAAGTACCCAAATCTGGAGGCTTTTGAGCTGTCAGGTGACTTCCCTCCTTCACTTAATGGATTTGGTCGTTTCCTGCGACATTGCGATCGCATACGTTTACTTGGCTTTCTCTCCCAGAGTTGGATTCATCTCCTCTTATTAGCGACCTTTCAAATGACCTTCCGGGATTGACTTATCTTGAGTTGGACCCTTATTCTCGAGTTGATTCTAATTTTGCTGCGATTTTCAAGTCCCACTCGAATTAGCGACGTCATGAATATATTAAACTTAAATTCAGATTTGGTGAAAGGAACGACCTCTATGAAAGACACCTCCAATGTCCCCATTTGAGTCCCGTCCTGGTACTTGGTCGTTGGCACTATAAAGTCATGCCTGGTTACCAACCTGGGTGGCGGTTCTAAGTGAGCTTCTCAATGATGCTTCACACATTATCATTTCAGGTGTGAAAATCGTCCATGGATACAAATAATACACTTTTCTCTCCTTAATTTCTATTCTTTTGGCTTGTCCTTTATTTCACAGGGCAAGGTTGTTGGTAACGACACACCCGCCCATTACCGCCATTGACCCCGTTCTCACCTCAGCGGCCACTATCAAGGTTTAGCCGTCTTTCTTTCGCAGGGGAGATTAAGAACATAGGTCCCTCCCCTCGAAACGTTTTCAAGAACCCTGCTCAGTGACTAACTGCATCAAGCCACACCCCCCTCGGCTGCGCAAGAAGACCTTCGAAGACTGAAGACTAGTGTACCCTCCAGGCCCCAACACCCAAGTTTTCCTTGCCCAACTTGTCATTTTCAAGACTCCCTCCATTTTAATCAATGCCGCGACTTCTATTTCCATTATCGACTCTGAACTTTTAGAACAATTTCTTTACTAAAATCTATTTTGGGGTTATGTGTACGTTTGTGCGTTCAAAAAGAATTGTTTGCGGTCATGGATTGTGAGGGTAGACGCTCGGTGGGGAAGTTGGGGGAGAAAAGAGGAAAAGAATGCTTGGGTGCCCCATGCTGCTACATCAGAACTCAAATCAGGGTATTTAAATGACCATTTAGAGCTCATCTTGTAATTCAATTTCCGAAAGACGGGTCAGATAAATATGGAAATCATCATTACTAACTCTATAATTTAAGAAGGGGAATTTTTTGAGTATTTAAATAATAATTTCATCTTAGTTTGGTTATGACTCATGTTTTTCACCAATGTTGTAATTCTTTTATAACATTAAAAAACAAAATGGTGAAGTTCAGAAATAAATATAAGTATCAAAATTTTGTAACTTTTTTAAAACCCAAAGAATTACAAATGGTGAAGTTCAGAAAATTTATTTTTATATATCTTCTTCTATAACTATATTTTAGCTAGGTGATATTTTGAAAGGGGGGAAATTTAGTTTAGAGTTCCTTTTTAAAATTATTATGATTGCCGAAGTTCAGAAAATTTATAAAAATTTAACCATGGCTGCTTTTTTTTCATTTTAAATTTTAATCTTAGTGGCGAAGCGCAGGGAAGTGGCGAGGCCATTGCCTGGTATTTTATATATTTTTTATTGCTAACAAATTTTCTTTAGAAAAGAAATGAATTTCAAATGACTTAAATTTAATTCTTTGGGTAATGAAGCTTCGAGTTTCCAAGGCTTGGTATCTCAAGGGTTCTCGAAGGGGGGACAAGATGAGAAGTTGAGTGACCTTCAAGGTAGGGTAGGGGATATTTGTCGTTATCTCTTAACCCTAAGGACAAACGGGTTAAGTCTCTAGCTGGTATTCGAGGGGCTGATTCCCTCGGTGGAGTCCTGGTGTTATGGCAATTCCTTTTGCAATGGAAAGGCTACCGGAGTGTGTGTTCTCGATGGAGAATTGCTTTGAGGATGGGATCTATCTTCGGTGATTGCCTCCTCGAAGCAGGGGAGTCCGAGAATGCCAAACCCTGGTGCGCTTTAGCTGCCTGCTCGAGGCTTGGTGGGGCTCTTGTCACTGGTGCGGTATCGAGTAAATCGGTTAGTACGCAGGTATAGGTGGCGTTTTCAAGATCCTCACAGATTTCTTCACTCCCTGTGAGTACCCTCTTTCGGACGTCGCGTCCGAAGTATCAGGGAACCCTTCGAACATCTCGGTCTCTTGAGTCACTCGTACCAGCACCCAAGTGGTAAGAAAGGTATGCAACAATTAAAGACACCGGGGGTATTATTGATCATCCGAAGAATGGGTTCTTTCGAATGGAATAATTTTGCCATAGGTGTTATTACAGTATATTTCATCGGCAGCCGTGCGACGAGGCGGCGGATGTTCCCCGCTTCAAAGTCGACTGACCTGGCGAATGTGCGCAGAAAATACAGTATACCTTTGATCCAGGTGTTGTTGCTCTGCCTCAGCTTCAGAGGTACCGATCGGAAATAGAAGAACGGAGACATCATGCCTGGCGTAAATGGCATCCTCCTCCCATCCTGTGGTGGTAGGGTTGCAAAACCCTTGTACCTCGTGAGGATGGTCAGGGGTAGTGTCTATCATGGTTTCCTACAGAAAGAGAGCGAACAAGAGAAGAGGCTCTACAGCTATGCTCAGTTGGGCCGGAGTCCGTGGAAGTTCCATTGAAGCATTGGCACGAATGGCTTGAGAGGGTATCTATACCAACCGGCACGCACCGTTTTCTCATCACATGTTTGACCTTGACCTATCCTTGGTCAGCCATCTCCAGAGATATCTTAAAAGGATTATTTCAAGAGTTTCCTCGCATAACCACTCTCTCCCCCCCATTTCAGAAATTCATGGTCGAGTAAGGTGTCATCTTCACCAGTCTTATTTTAGGTCTCCCCGTCCGATGGCGCCTCGGAGCCGGACGTGTCGCTTTTGACTTGGTTACTTGCAGAAACGACAGCGGACCAGTCCGTCTCTAGATCCCCAGCGAAAAGAGAAGAACCCCTAGTCCTTTTGCTCTTTTCTTTTTTAAGGAAGAACGCGTTTATACCCCTTGAAGAAGCACCAAGTCCGTCGAACTAGCATTAGTCATATACTTTGCAGAGAGCGATAAAGTCGTTTTTTGTTTTGTATTTTAAAATTTTAAGAGCCCATCTGGCGACTGCCTACTAGGGCGAAAGTCGACGTAATTACGCAACAAACTGATAAAGGCTTAATTAAAAGAGTGACATTTATTAAAATATTAAAGATAAAACTGGAACAAAGTAAGAAGCAAGCTAAAAAAATAATTAAAAAACAAGTAAAAAGGAGACAAGAAGGAAGCGCGCTCCGGCGTCGGGCTAGGCCCGCCTGCCCTTGGCCCAGGAACATACGACTTTCAACAGTATCAAATAAAGTGGAGGAAGTCACCCTCTTCCAAAAGGTCCTATAGTCCGCAGATCTGTGTACGCGAACCTATCCTGAGTATAGGCGCATTTTCGACACTTGTTGTTATTCATTTTCAATCGAGACAGGAACAATGCAAACACAGCCAAAGCTCGTCGCGATATTTGTGCTGTGTACGGAGAAAATGCTTTATCAGAAAGGACAGCTCAATGGTGGTTTTCACATTTCAATCTTAATGACCAAGAACGTTCTGGTCGCCCCATTAAGTTGGATAAAGATCGAATGAACGACCTTCTTCATGAAAATCTTCATCAATCGACTAGAGAATTGGCTATACAATTGCGTGTGATCAGAAAACTGTAGTGAATCACATTCATTCGATGGGGAAAGTTAAAAAATTCGGTGCATGGGTTCCGTACACTTTGAGCGAAAGCAACAAACTTCAACGCTCCACAATTGCCGCAGGTTTGCTTTCTCGTCACAAGGCTACTCGTGGATATAAGGACAGATTTCTTCACCGCATCATCACTGGCGACGAAAAGTGTGTTTATGTCAATATGAACCATCAAAAACAATGGCTTAGCCCCAATAAAAAAACACTTCCACGATTAAAGCAAGGACTTCATCTACGAAAGATGATGCTGTGTGTGTGGAGAGATTGTGAAGGTATCATTCTTTATGAGCTCCTTGCGAACAATGAGATTGTCAATGCAGAACTCTACATTCAATAAATGTATCAACTGGCCGAAGCTATTCGTGAAAAGCGACCTCATCGATGTTATCGAGTCCTGCAACATGACAATGCTCGTCCTCACATTGCCAAAATGACAAAAGACGCCATCCAAACGCTTAATTGGGAAATCCTGCTGCATCCACCAAATTCGCCAGACTTGGCTCCATTGGATTTCCATCTGTTCCGATCGCTCTCTAACAATTTGCACGGCGTTTCGTTCAATACTGATGTGGAATTAAGAACTTGGTTAGACGAATTCTTCGAGTCAAAATCCAGAGATTTTTATTGCAGAGGCATCGAAAAACTAGTTGAACGTTGGGAAGAAATCGTAAATAACAACAGAGAATACATTATTGATTAAATTGCATATTGTTATCAATTAAAAACTAAGTTTTTCTAAAATTGTTAATGGTAATGAATAAATTTGATAAAACCACAAGAACTTATTCCTCAATCCAATAGAATAGATTAAATTTAAGAACTAACTACTATACAAAAAAATATTTACAATTGGAGAAACACCAGAGATTTTTTGGTCTTTAGACAAAATAGACCAAAGACTGGAATGAATTTTTGCATCCAAGACTGGCACAATTGGAGGGTTTTCAGTATAAGACTAGAACTATTTCTTTGGTCCTAGACTAGAACCTAAAAAATACAATTTTTATTAACATATAACACTCGAATTCTTCTAAAGAAAATTTAATAATGAAATGGAGGCAAAGATTATAAATTTAGTAATATAATAATGTAAATCTATTGCGATAAATTATAATAAATTTAAGTTGTACTTAGGCTTATTAATTTACAACAGAAAACTTCATGAAGAGGTGAAGAAACCTTTGTCTTGCACAGAAACAGTCAACAAAATTTAACTAAATTAAGAGAAATCACAAATTTAAATAATCTAATTTTTCTAACAGGTAAATAATAAAATAGATAAGTTCAAAATTAGCAAATAACTTACCACTTTTTGGGGTCCTTACAGATTCAAATTTTAATTCAGAGCATTTAACTTATAAAGTTGATTACCAAATATTTCCAGTTTGGGATGTTTTAAGACAATCAAAGGTAATTATCAGATATCTTCTCTGAAACTAAAGGAACGTTTTTAATTAAAAATATTCTACCAATAATCTAATCTAAATATTTAAAGGAAAAAATTAAAAGAAATATAGGTAATTACATGGAACAAAAGAGTAGAATATATTACAGCGTACCAGGAACAAGTCCTTAGCCTCGTGAAATGAGATGAAATGAAATCCTGGGCCTAGACAGCCAGGATTTCATTCTTAAGGTGATACGCACCGCATTGTTTTGAAGAAGTGGGTTGTGGCTCTCTGCAATTGACACACTTTGCCACACATGATTTGGACTTATCATGTGCTCAAAAATCCCAGGTAACGACCTCTGAATAAGGGGCCATGATATAATCGAGGGTCCACTCTGTGCAGGGGCCCTATGCATCCCTGCAGCTCCGGCGGATTGAGTGGAGCCCTCCTCCCCTCCTTTTTGTTTTATCCTGTTTCGTTTCTTTTTATGAGAGGGCGGGAAATAAACCTGCTTGTCCAGTCCACTGTAGGAGCCCCCAGGCCAGATGAGTCAGCCTCAACAAGATCTTTTTCTGAAATGCAGGTCTTGGGTGTTATAGGGGTACTAACCTGGGGAGGAGATCCCTCCTCTTATTGTAAGTCCTCCAGCGCCTGCACCAACAGAGGTGAAGCTTTCAGATGGGTAGACTCGGGTTTTGTGTTTGTGCTCTAGCCACCATGACAGTCTGTTCTGTACTATGTGTTCTAGTCTTTTCCCAAGGTTGGAAAGGAGGCTAATGGGTCTGTATGAGGAAGCCTTTGAGGGGTCCTTGCCAGGTTTGGGGATAGGAAGTGTGACTGTTTATCACCACACTGAAGGGAATGTCCATGACAGCCAGCTGTCATTAAAGACATTCAGGAGGAGGTGACCCAGAGGGTCTGGGAGTCATCGGACGAATTGATTGGGGACATTGCCCACCCTGGTGGCCTTCTCCACAGACAGTGAGTGTAAGGCTGAGGAAAGCTCGTGTGGTGTGATAGCTGTGCTGATTGTGTGGTCCATGTCTGATGGAGGTATGTTGGGGTCAGGTACAGGTTCGGGGGAGCTAAGTGTGGTGTGAATGTGGGAGGCAATATACTGATCTTTCTGGGTGCTTGTGGTGAGGAGGGCACCATTATTAGTTAGCAGGAAGGTGAGTGGGGGTTGAGGGTAGACCATTGTTTCTGATGAATGATCAGGCCCAGGAGACTGAGGAAGTAAAGGATAGGGAGGTACCAAATGAAGCCCAGGCAGAACATTTCTCATCAAGGATAATGCGCAAGAGAAGGGGGAGGATGGGGTTCTTACGCCACGCTTTAAAGGCATGGCATTTGGCCTGAAGGGCTGCATCGCACCTCTGGGACCACCAGAGGACACTGAAGGTACAGGTTCGGGAGAGGTGACAAAGTGAAAGTGATGGGATCCCACATCCAGCAGGGTTTCTGTGATATACTGAATTTGGCCTTGTGACAAGAGGGAAGTGGGCGGGGTAACTGATTTTAATTGAAAGGTGCCCCAGTCTCCTTTTTTAAAAGACCAACGAGGTCTGCATGAAGGGGGAGGCACTGATGGGAAGGAAATGACTACAGGAAGATGATTATTTTCCATGTAAGGGCAAGTAGTGATAGTGGTGTGGAGGAGGGGGCCATTTCCCAGGCATAGGTCCAAGGTAGAGGGGTTCCCTGAAACTATATCAATCCTGGTAAGGAGGACAAGGGGGGTTGATAAGAGAGTAGGAGTCACTGTCTGCTAAGAAGTCTGAGAGGGAGCAGCCCAAATGGTTCCTTCGGCCCAAGGGGAGGGCTGGTTCCTAGAAGTCATGATGGGCATTAAAATTGCGCATTATTAGTGTTGGGGAGGAGAGCTGAGAAGATAGGAATTTAAGCTCATGAAGGGAAATATCCAAACATGGATTATATATTAATAGGACCTGAAGAGGCCCAGAATCAAAGGTAATAGTCACTCCCGGATTTTCTAATTTGCCACCGGGGAGGAAGTTATAATGAGAGGGTTTGAAGGGAGGGATTGGTGGACCAAGAGCAGCAGGCTGCCTCCTGTTCTGCAAGCCATCCTGTCCACCCTGTACGAAACATAGCTGGGAAAAGAGGGGGAGAATGCATCAGTGAGCCACGTCTCACAGATACCGACAATTAGAGGTGAATAGGAAGAAAAGTGTGGATTTAAAATTGGAAGTTTCTAGGAAAGAGACCTGGCATTCTAGAGTATGAAGTGGGGAGATGAAGGAGTCATTGCGTGAGTGTGACATAAAGAAGGTCAGAAAGTCTGGCAGACACCTCAGAATGCTTTCTCTAAGGCTGCTACCTGAAAGGAGGTTAATGAAGGTCAGTGTAATGGGTGCAATTCCCCTGAAGGCAGAGAGGGAGAGGTGTGAGGTAAGCTGGGTTTGAGAGGTGTCTGTAGGTCTAAGGCATGCACTACCAATCACAGGCAGGGGCTACTAGGCTGCATGGGGGCGAAGCCAGGTGGAGGATGTGGAAATGGTGTGAACTGAGGTGTGAGGTGAGGTGTAGGTAAGGTAGTTCCAGCTGGGAAACAGCCCCCTTGGGGCTCTTATCCCATTGATTTTTAGGCCATGTAACCGGGTGTGAAGAGGTATTATTTGGGGGGGAGGATTTAGGAGAGCGGTGTTTTGGGGGGGACTGGGAGTTGGTAGGGGGCCAGTAGGGATTGGGCGAGAAGGGGTGAATTCAGCAGCCTTGTGAATAACACTAATTTGTGGACTTAGGGGGTATGGTGGAGCTGTAGAATAAGCTTGTATGGGGGGAGGCTTGGACAGTAGCAGAGTGTTGCGCCTTAGATGACTTAGGGTGGAAAGACCCAGGCTTTATGGTTCTTAATTTAGTTTTAATGACTTTGAGGGAGTGATTGGCTTCATGTTGCATGGAGGTATGCCGGGCACTGCCTGGAAGTTGGGTGGTCACCCCCACAGAAAAGGCAGGAAGCGAACCATGTTCACCCATCGGCATCGTGGAAGCCACTACATCTCCCACAGCAAGTTTTTCCATTGCAGGAGATGTTTCTGTGGCCAAACAGAAGGCCGCGAGTGCACCGGGTGACAGGAAGAGTGTGTGGTCTCACCAGGTAGGCAGCCGACTGCAGAGTAACACTTTCAGGAAGGGAGCCATTGGATTTGAGACAGATACCTATGTTGGTGGTTGTTTTTCTCTCCCTCAACAATTCTGGAAGGCAGAAGGCATCTACTACTTGAGTCGAGTGTCCGTCCAAGACAGTCAGTTTGTCTAGGATGTCTCAGTTAGTCATGTCTGGAAAGACAGGGAAAATCCTTCCAAAAGTGTATGTTGGGTTCTTGTCTGTTGCTGCCCAGCACTTCACAGACAACTTCCCCAACCTGATAACTGACCCAGGAGGCTGAGACAGGTTATCAAGGTTGGCCACCTTGAACTTGATTCCCCGTCCCCCTCCAGTGATGCTGAGGGTTTGTTGTATTAATCTTTTGACAAATATAGAGGCGTAAAGGGCTTTTGCCACCTTATCTGGGTGGATGAAGCATCGGTTGCCGTCTTGTGAACTGATGAGTATCAGTTGTCGGTCTGAAGACTGGTATGGCAGAGAATGGGGAAGGGGTGCAGCTCCAGCAAGGGGTGAGGGAGGGGAAGCAGCTATTGAGGCATAAGAGAGAGGCATGTAGGATTTGCTGGATTTGGTGATCGGAATTGGTACCTGACTGGTGGATGGAGAAGCAGAGCGGGACGTCTTGGAGGCACCTGTAGAGTATTCCATGTTTTCAGTGGTGCATGTAGCAGAGGGAGCCAGGTGGTGGCTTTCTTTTCTCAGCAGCATTAGGATGCCATCCAAATTTTGGTCAGGAAAGGCTCACAGTGGCAGTTTTGGTAAACATAAAGATCGGCAGGGCAAGCGATGGGGCGCAAAATATTTTGTCTGTGTTCCAATATGTTTTACCTTTTTGGAGTAAATTCAAGGTAACTGCTCATTGGGGGTTTATCACTGCGGGGGGGACCACCATCCGATGATCCTGAGTTTCAATCAATTGGGGAGGGTCTGGAGGACATAACCCCCAGTATATAATCATAATTGGGTAAATATGAAGATGGGTGGCCTGCCTGAAAGAAGGGTACTTTTTTGCATGTATGTTTCATTCACCCACGCATGAATATTCATGTGTGTTTGAATATACCCGGCGCCATTTTTGTAAAAAAATACCCAAAAATAAGCAAACAAAAAATTCTTTGTACTTCCTTTATTGTGGTGGGAATACTTTTGAAATAGCAGTGAGGAAAGCATGGAATTTTTCTTTAATTCCTGTTTTGACTAATTTGAGAAAAAAGCCCCATTCAAAGCTGATTTTTTTAAATAATAGCGATCACTTGAGTCACGTTTATTTTTGTTCATCAAAATTCATAATTATCTTTTAATCTCTAATGCCTGAACACATTTTTTTAATTTTTTTTTTATTTAAGGGGCTATCTGGCGACTGCCGACTTAGGCATAAGTCGCCGTAAACAAACAGCATAGTTCTAGGCTACTTTAAAAAATTGAACAGGAAACAAAAATAAAAATAAATAACAATAACAATAACAAAAACAATAAAAAAGACAGCAATTAAACCTGGTTAAATGAAAGGGAGAAGTCCGGCCTCCCCCCAAAAGTCAACAAGTCCACCAGTCAAAGTGCACGCACTCGTCCCAAGCACAAGGGACAGGCGGTAGCGACCCCGCCCATCCCGGTACCGGGACAGGTATCGTGCGCGAAGATCACCCAGACTGGGACATTCGACAAGAATGTGGCGAACAGTCTGGGGGACTACGCAGTCGTTGCAATAGGGCGCAGGCGGGCGCTCCATCAAATAGCAATGCGTCACACGAGTGTGCCCGATTCGGAGACGACAGAAAGCAACCTGAAGCCGCCGCGGCATTGGGAGATAGGTCCATGGGAACAGTCGCGGCGCAATGGCACGCAACTTTAAGTTCCCTTCGACCGTCTCCCATCTTCTTTGACAAGCAGTCCGAAGAGCTGCCCGTATTCCTGCCATGTAGTCGGTGTGAGGAAGAGCAAAACGCTGGTCCGGTCGCAGAGTCCTCGCGGACTCTTTGGCTCCCTCATCGGCGCGCTCATTCCCCGCAATTCCTACATGTCTAGGAACCCAGCAGAAGATAATCTCGACATCCACCCGGCTCGCCAAAACCGTGGCGTCACGGATATCATGAACCAGGGGATGCGGAGATTCCAATGCCCCGAGAGCACTCAGGGCGCTTTGTGAGTCCCTATAGATCACAATCCGGTCTCCGAACCGGGCACGTCGCGTAATCTCCCGTACCGAGTGGTGCATTGCACCCAGCTCGGCCGTGAAGACAGACGCAGCGCCTGGTAGAGCCCAGCTGACTTCAAACAGAGGGGATACGGCGTGGAAGCCGACCCCCTATTGGGACTTGGAGCCATCCGTATACACTAGAAGGTTCAAGCGTGACACGAGGTGTGCTCCAAAAAGGTCAAACGCAATACTCCCGGCGCCGTACAAGCTTTGGGAGCAAAGGCGTGGCGACAAATAGCCAAATGTAGTACCCTACAGGGCAGAACCAGGGGCGCCACCGGTCCGAGAGCTATATCTACCTCTCGAAGGAGTTTCCTGACCCTAAACCCGAAGGGCTTAGGGTAAGACTGGCGTCTCTCGGCGGCATAGGCACCATCGAGATCAGCTGCGGAAGCAGTGAGAGCTGTTAACGACTGAGGGAGGCGCCGGGCTCCCGCGTACAGGCGGGTGATGCACTGCACGCGGCGCAGAGC
The DNA here is from genome assembly GCA_963969495.1 of Ceratothoa steindachneri. Taxonomy (NCBI): domain Eukaryota; kingdom Metazoa; phylum Arthropoda; class Malacostraca; order Isopoda; family Cymothoidae; genus Ceratothoa; species Ceratothoa steindachneri. The sequence goes on from OZ018333.1 coordinate 104,065,700, forward strand.
GAGTGGCATCTCCACAGCATCGACCAACAGGCTCTCAATGGGGGAAGTGCGGAAGGCACCGGTCACAAGGCGAAGGCCGGTGTGGTGGATCGAATCCACCTTCCGCAATAAACGCTCGGCTGCGGATGCATAAAACTCGCATCCGTAGTCGAGCTTCGAACGAACAAAGGATCGATAAAAAAGTAGGGCAGTAGTCCTATCAGCGCCCCAAGCGCTGAACGTCACGGAACGGAGAATGTCCATGGCGCGGGTACAAGAGACCCTAAGGCTGCGAATATGAGCCTCCCAGGTGAGGCGTCGGTCGAATACAAGACCAAGGAAACGGTGCGACTCAACCACATCCAGGCGCACCCCATTAAGAAACAAATCTGGGTCGGGGTGAAGCCGTGGATGGCGGCAGAAGTGCACCATCTTAGTCTTGGCCTAAGAAAACCGAAACCTGTGCGGTTCGGCATAGCGAGAGACACGGTTCAATGCCTGTTGGAGTCGACGCTCCAGAGTTGGCATCTGGGCCGCGCCAAAAAGAGATCGAAAGGTCGTCCACGTAGAGCGTAGCGAGAACATCTTCCGGCAGCACCGAGGTGATGCCGTTGATGCTCAGGGCAGAGAGTGTGACACTGAGGACACTTCCCTGCGGGACACCCTCTTCCTGCTCCTTTGGGCCGGAGACGGCTCCCCCCAACCGTACGCGGAATCGACGATCTCGCAAAAATTCAGATATAAACATTGGGAGGAATCCCCTCGCCACCATCGTGTGGAGAGTCTCCATGATACCGTATCGCTATGCGGTATCATAGGCCTTCTCCAGATCGAAAAACACCGTGGCGTAGTGCTGTCTACGAAGGAAAGCCTCGCAGACGGCATTTTCCAGTCGGAGCAGAGCATCCGACGTGGAGTGGAACTTGGGGAAGACAGATGGCCTCCACTGTCCAGGAAAAAGGCTAGTCTAACATTTACCAATTTCTCCATCAACTTGCACATGCAAGAGGTTAGAGAGATTGGGCGGAAACCGGTCGGAGTAGAGTGATCTCTCCCCGGTTTGCGAAAGGCGAGCACAGTAGCGATTCGCCAGGAGTCTGGGAGAAGACCTTCCCCCCACTTCCTGTTGAACAAATCTAACAGAAAGGCCATGCCTCGCTAACCCAGGTGTCGAAGCATGGCGTACGGGACATCCTCCGGACTATAAGCGGTGTCTGCGCACGAAGCGAGAGCGGAATGCAACTCACTCACAGTAAACTTGTCGTTGAAGGGTTCTCCGCCTCTGGAGGTAAAGTCTAGCCGGCGGCCTTCCGCGACATCACGACGTGCATTGAATGCTGGCGGAGCAGCATCACGGCTAGAGAATGTGGAAAAAGCGGTCGCTAAAGATTCCTCCACCGACGCGGGGTCCGAGATTGCGGTCCCATTCTCCTGGAGAACGGGAGGGGGGTCCTGCGAGAACTTGCCCCGAATCCTTTTGACTCGCTTCCACACCTCTGCTAAAGGGGTCTTCCCGTTAAGTGAAGACACGTATGCCCGCCAAGAAGAGCGGCGGTCGTGCTTCGAAATATACCGGAACCTAGCCCGACGAAATTCAGCGACAGTGAAATCGTTTGGGCGGCGCCTATAGCGCATGTAGGCATAACGCTTCTGTTCGAGGGCCGTCTAACACTCGGCCGACCACCATGCGAGTGGTCGGCGTGCAAAACGGCCAGACGTCCTAGGAATAGTAGTCAGGCCCACGGCGATGAGGTTGCCGGAGAAGAACTCAACGGCCTCATCTACCGACCTAAACTCCTCGACTGAGATAGAGAATTCAGTCATTTCCTGAAATGGAGGCCACCGCGCCAAGCACCACCGAGGTGGTCTCTCAGGCGGCAGTTGCCCTAAAAATGATATTTGAATGGGAAAGTGATCACTACCATGGAGGTCATCGACCACCCCCCAATCAAAATCAGGCTGTGCATCCGAAGAGCACAGAGATAGGTCAAGGCAAGAAAATGAAGCGGTTCTCGGACAGTGATGCGTAAACTCATCCACGTTTAGGACACCCATCTCAAGTTCTTCGAACAGATCGCCAAGGACTTGTCCCCTGGGATTTATGGAGTAATCTCCCCAGAGAGGATGCCTGCCGTTCAAATCTACAAGCAAGAGATAGGGCCTCGGCAACCGTGCCACGACGCGGTGGAAGTCCCCCACGTCGAAGTCAGCTGACGGTGGAATGTACGCAGAAATAATAGTATACCTCCTATCCAGGTGCAGTTGCACAGCCTGAAAGGAGGTATCTAAAGAGAAAGGAAGAACAGAGACATCACGCCGGGTGTAAACCGCGCATCCCCCAGCCCGGCCATCCCGCGGTGGTGGGGTCGCAAGACCCTTATACCCCGGGAGGGCAGGCAGGGGGCACGCGCCTAGCATGGTCTTCTGCAAAAAGATAGCTAACGGGGAACGGGACGAGACGAGCCTCCGCAGCTCCTCCCAGCTGGCCCGGAGTCCACGGCAATTCCATTGAAGGAATATGCCCTCCAGGCCTAGCTCGGAGGAGACGCGGGGGCCCTCCTCGAACAGAAGACCCTCACGGGAATGGCCGTACGCTTCCCGGGCGCTGTTGGACGGACAAATCGCTGTCGCCTTCGAGGACTTATTGGGGAAGGTTGGGCTCGCCATGCGAGTCTTTTCCTCCCTTCGCCTCGAAACCTTAGGCGGGCGTTGCGGCTTCGGAGGCGGGGGGGGCCCTCTTTTCGAGGAACCACCGTCTCCCTGCCACTCGCTCCACCTCGGGGCGTGGGCGAAGAAGCCGAAGCTCCTTTGTTGCTGTCCTCCTTTCGGGGGACAGCTTTAGGAACCCCCGAAGATGGCCTAGCGACCATCTTCAGGGGTGTTGCCTCCTGTTAATCTAACGACTCGGTGGAGGCGTGTGGCCGTTTCGCCTTACAGGAAACGGTCACGCTGGGGGAAGAGGGAGGAGCCCTGGTTTTAGCCGGGGGTGGGTATGAACCCTTTTTGCCGCCAGCTTTACCAGAGGAGCGCCCAGGTTAGGTAGAGCCCGCAGAAGGGCTCCGAATGGGCGCGGAAACAACCGTGCTCGTTGGCCTGGATGGGCCAGGAGCAGAGGGTGCCTTTCTAACTATTGAGGCATATGACGTCCCAGGCAGAGCCGGGCGCGCCAGGACCAAGTCCTTAGCCTCGCGGAATGAGACTCGATTTCTTTCTCAAGGAGATATGCACCACATTGCTTCGAAGAAGCAGGGTGCGGCTCTCCGGAATTGGCACACTTGGCCACACACGATTTGGACTTATCGTGTGCGACCTTGGAGCAATTTACACAGACTTCGGGTAACTCCGACTTTGCAGGTCTACATGAACGATTCGTATGGCCGAAGCGGTGACAGTAATAGCACCGCCTTGGCAGTGGCACGAATGCCTTCACGCGGTAGCGGTACCAACCGGCACGCACCGACTCAGGGAGCTTGTCACAGTCGAACGTGACGAAGAGTGTAGGGGTGGGTCCCGAGGCCCTTCCCTGTTTTCTCATCACACGTTCGACCTTGACCGCCCCATGGTCGGCCAGCTCTAGGATGATGTCCTCAATGGAGTAGTCAACGAGTTCCCTCGCATACACTACTCCTTTCATAAAGTTCATGGTAGAATGCGGCGTCACACTCACCGGGGTGCCATGAAGTGTCCGAAGAGCACTTATCTTGGCCGCCTCGGCGGGATTCGCCGCGTTCGCCAGAAGGCTCCCGTCCGAGAAACGGGTCACCTTCGGCTCTCTACCAATTGTACTAGCTAATCCTCTCCTCTGATGGATCATGTTGCCCTTGGACAACATGGTGCCATCAGTGGAGCGAATAACGAGGAAGCGTTTGAAGCCAGCGGGCTCGAAAACGCCAGGTAACCTCTGAATCAGGAGCCCCGATGTTATCGAGGCTGCACCCTGTGCACTCTTGGTGTTAGTCTTATTCAGGGGCTCCGCAACCGGGAGGGCAGAGGGCGGGGATGTGCCGATCTTGGCTTGGTCGCTTGCTAGAGTGGCAGCAGACCCATCCGTCCCCGCAGCCCCCGCGGATGGAGAGGAGCCCCGAGTCTTTTTTGTCTTTATAGTCTTTTTCTTTTTCTTTTTTGGAGAGGAGGGCGGGGAATGAACCCGCTTCTCACCTCCGCCGGAAGAAGCCCCCAGGCCAGATGGACCGGCCTCAGCCACGTCATTCTCCGAAATGGAGAAGGTCCTGGTAGTCGTGGGGGCACCGGTCGGAGGAGATCCCTCCCCTCCTTGTACTGCTTCGGAAACCACAGCCGTTTGAGGAGGACCTTGCATCTGGGCGGATTCGGGTTCGGTGCTTGGCGCCGAGCCAGGTTTCTCCCCCATGGAAGGCCCTACCGTCTGAGGCTGGGTTTCCTCAAGGACCATGTCTATCTCAGGGAGGGCCTCCAGTTGGCCATCCCCCCCCCAAGACATCGCAGGTCCCGTTGGCAGTATCGTCACTAGTCTACTTTGGGGAGGCATGGGCCTTGACCCCAGGCAAGGTTCAGTATTCTTGCCAGTAGGTCTTTTGAGGGAAGCGACTGAAGGGGCCTGGCTTCCCTCTCACCCCTAAGGGGGTTTTTACTACCGAGCCGCTTCGATGTGGAGCGGCTGGCTTTCTTGGCAGTCGCCTTGGAAAGAACAGAAGGGACTGCCGCTGGTAAAAGGGAGGCGCCCAAAAGCACCTCCAGAGAAGGGGGTGAGGGGGAGAGTCCACTACACCCATAAGCGAAGGAGAGGAGTAAGCCTCCTCTCCGGTTAGAGATATATGGAGGGTCCCCTGAGCAGGCACAGGGGGGATGACCTCCATTTTTTTGCTGGAGCTGCCCAAGGGCGGCTCCGTCGATGTTATAGGGGAAGTTGGGGGTTGGGTTTTTTTTATACTCATCATTGGGCATGGTGACGCTCTGTTTAACACGGGATGCATTCGCGCATCACCTCTCGCAGTAGCCCGCACTGCGAGAGGTGCTTACAAAAACAGCAGAGCCAGGCACCGCCATTTAAGACCACCCCTCCCGCATGGTAGCCTGGCAGTCCATCGGCATGGCGGCTCCACCTTGAACACGGCGTAAAAATGGATAGAATGTGAAGAGGAGAGGAAAAGGGATGTGAGGAACTTATGGGTGGGGATGAAGCAGGTTGTTAAAAAAAACCCATCCCGAACCGGAGCTCAGGGGTTAGGGAACATTGTCCCCCCCCCCCAGCCCCGATCCGGGACGGTTGGCTTGAGAAGAAGGTCAGCATCTACCCTATGAAATTAGAGGCTGACCATTGAAAGTTGTGGGAGAGGTTTTATGAAAAGAGAGGAAACAAGTGTTTTGAAGGAAGGAAGAGAGGCTAAGCTGGGGCCGGACGGGGTGCTGAGTCCCGTCAGCACGGCGGCCAGGATGGCAAATCGCCGCGCCCCTTACGGGGTGCCTGAACACAAACTTCACAACCGATTTTAACTTTAAGCAAATTATGATCATCCAAAAATGTTAACAACTTTTCTCAATCCGAAAATAAAGCACAAAGTTTGATAATAGACAAAGGGCAAATCGCATACAACAAAGCCAGTTTGAAACTGAATTTGCGACCTAAATTCATCTCCCCCCCGCCCAAAAGGCTCCACAAAAACTAGCTCCTCTAAATGATCTAGCTAAGTATATTTAAATGTATAAAACAGGTAATAAAGATAGTAAAATGGGAAAAAATATATTGACAGATAAAAATGAATACAAATGAGGATAATAAAAAGACTAAGTGAAAAACAAAATAAAAATTCACTATTTAATCATTTCTGATGTTAGACCCCCCTCCACACTATAATTTGCAAAATGATTATAGTCGCAGAAATGATTTGGTTAAATAAAAAAATTCAAACATTATTCTATAAACAATTATTATCATATACTGGGGGCTGTGCCCCCAATTGATTTAAACTTAGGATCATCATAGGGGGGCCCCCCCACAGTGATAAATCCCTCATGAGTAGTCCCCTTGAATTTACGGTAAACATAAATATCAGCAGTGCTTGAATGGATGCAAAATATTTCGTCCCTGTTCCAATATGTTTCACCTTATTGGAGTAAATTCAAGGAGACAGCTCATGATGGGTTTATCACTGCAGGGGGACCACCCTATGATGATCCTGAGTTTCAACCAATTGGGGGTGGTCTGGGGGCATAGCTCCCCAGTATAGAATCATAATTGTTTATAGAATAATAATGTTTTTATTTAACCAAACGCCCATGATTATGCATGCAAAGGTGAACGAAACATACACACAAAAAAAACCAACTTTTTGGGTGCACCACCGATCTTCATGTTTAATGAATTTACTCTAAAAAGGTGAAACATATTGGAACACGAAAGATAAACATGAAGATCAGCGGTGCACCCGAAAAAGTATTTTTGTGAGTATATATTTCGTTCACCAGTGCATGCATATTCATGCGCGTTTGCATCCTAGTTCAAATATACCCAGCGCCATTTTTGTACAAAAATGCCCAAAAATAACCAAACAAAAAACGCTCTTACTTTATTGTGGTGGGAATACTTTTGAAATAGCAGTGAGGAAAACATGGAATCTTTCTTTAATTCCTGTTTTGACTAATTTGAGAAAAAATCCCATTCAAAGCTGATTTTTTAAAATAATGGCGATCGCTTGAGTCACGTTTAGTTTTTGTACATCTAAATTCATAATTATCTTTAATCTCTAGTGCCTGACCACAAACTTCACAATGGATTTTAACAGTAAGCAAATTATGATCATCCCAAAATGTTAACAACTTTTCTCGATCCGAAAATAAAGCAGAAAGTTTGATAATAGATGAAGGGCAAATTGCCCAGAACAAAACCAGGTTGAAACTGAATTTGCCGCCTAAAAGTCGTCTATCCTCCACCCAAAAGGCTCCACAAAAACTAGGGTAATCATTACGATCAGCAGCATGAATGACTGTGTTCCAATATGTTTCACCTTTTTGGAGTAAATTCAAGGAGACTGCTTGAGGGATTTAAACACTTCGGGGGGGGGGGGGGGACCCCCTACGATGATCCTGAGTTTCAATCAATTGGGGGGTCTGGGGCCCACCCCCCAGTATATAATCAGAATTGTTTATAGAATAATGTTCTAACATTTTTATTTAACCAAACACGCATGAATATGCATGCGCGGGGGAACGAAACATACATGCAAAAAAGATACAAATTTTCGGGCGCGCCACTGATCTTCATGTTTACTAAAACTAGTTCCTCTAAACCAGAGGTTCTTAAACTGGAGGGCGTGAAGGGTTCTCAGGGGAGGCATGGCGCGATCCAGTGTGACATCTTTTTTGCTGGTAAATCTTGAGAAGTGACTGAAAGTCAGGCAACATTTCAAAGGCCAGTGTGTCAATTCATGTTTTCAATTTTCCAGGTGGTTCACCAATACATGGAGAATAATAAACTCTGTAATAATTTGGTTCCCAGAGTTTTATCACATGATGCTGTATATAAAAAGGATTTTTTAGAAGTTTCTATGGAAATATATGTAATTACCATAACATCAACGACATTTAATAGGCTAGATTTTAACTTTGATTGCTGAATATATAATTTACATAAGAAAAGCCCACGACGTTCCAGAAGTATATGAGACTTAATATTCAAATGAAGTGTTAATGGTAGCATGCATTAACTGTGTCATCTTGAAGTATAGTGATGCTATTTAAGTGTATTATTTTGTGCGCCTCATTCATATATGTCATCTAGAGGTGCATGGTGCAGTAAGGTTATGTTGTATAATGTGTATTGCTTCTGCAATCCAATCCAAGAACCATATGATTAGGTAGTATGTTGCATGCTCTTGACAGTTTAGAAGAGAGAATACATAGGATACAGAAAGATGAAAACAATTAAGGTACCTAGAGTAAGTGAAGATGAAGAAAATATAATTATGATGTGTGAGCTATGTATGCTGAGTAGATCATTACACAAAAACAAATAGTGTAGGTACCTAGTAATAAGTGTATCATTGTGGAGAACTTTAAATTCACATGCTGTTTGTGATTCAACAACAAATGAAGGGAGAGAGTTCATAGTGTTTGCGCACTGATAGCTAAAGAAGTTTTATTATGCACCATTCCCAACAGCTAGGTAATATTACTTTTTATATTATGCATGTATGATCTCTCATTCTGGTTGTGGTTTTGATGTGCAATATATGATCTGATTTATTTGCTGATTTACCATACAATAGTTTGTAGTGTTTTATCAGATATATTTAGTCAGATGCTCTTTAGCTAAAAACAAGTTTACCTAGTTGGCACAGTTGGTCAGTGAGTGCAGGTAGTCCAGTAAAAATTAATCTAAATATGATCAAAATTATCTGTGAATAATGTAATTACATGTAAGGGTAATCTGAAAAGATTATATATCAACAAAGTCAGTCAACGAAGACATCCTACTGGATGATCAGCAGGAGGAATTTTTGGAATTGAAATTCAACTCTACTGCAATAGACGATTTCGAAACGATGCCTCTGAACGATTCTGGATGAAATACATTTGCAGAACCAAAAGGTTGGAAATGTAGCACTGCACACCTTTCTACACTTGTGAATGTGAAGATGAAATCAAGGAACAGGCTCGACTGTGAGGCCGATTTACGATGCGCATTGTCATCAACCAAATCTCGCTTCAAAAAAACAACTTAATCGTTCCCATTGATTTTACTGATTGTGATTTCTCACATAAAAAAATGTTCAGCAGAAGCTGGTTGTGATTTGATGATGAGACATTGTAGTCAAAATATAACCTGTCCTTTTTACACATCCAAAAAAATGAACTTGATTTTTATGGATATGGAAATGGATGGGGAGGGGGGTGCAAGATCTAATGAATGATGCCAATGGGGGGCATAGCTGAAAAAGTTTAAGAACCCCTGCTCTAAACAATCTAGCTAAGTATATTTAAATGTATAAAAAAGTAATAAAAATAGTAAAATAGGAAAAAATATATTGCTAAATAAAAATTAATACAAATGAGGATAATAAAAACATTAAGTGAAAAACAAAATAAAAAATCACTATTTATTCATTTCTGACATCAGACCCCCCCCCCCCTCACTATAATTCGCAAAACTATTATAGTCACAGAAATGATTTGGTTAAATAAAAACGTTAAAAAAAATGTTAGAACATTTTTCTATAAACAATTATTATATACGGGGGGGTTGTGCTCCCCAGACACCCCTAATTGATTGAAACTCATGATCATCATAGGTGGGGGCCCCTGCAGTGCTTACCCCCACCAAGAACAGTCCCCTTGAATTTACTCCAAAAAGGTGAAAAATATTGGAACACGGGCAAAATAGTTTATGTCCCATCATTCGCACCGCAAATCGTAATGTTTACCCATAATTGTTTATAGAATAATGTTCTAACGAGCATGAATATGCATGCGCGGGTTAACGAAACATACATGCAAAAAAAACCAACTTTTACGGGCGCACTGCCAATCTTAAGATTTACCACAGTTTTTAACGTAATTGTGTAGTGTATGGCCAGATCCGAGTCTTAGCTTATTTGGAGCCATTTTTCCTAACTACTTTTTCAGAGCTAAAATCTATGTGGACGAAGTTTATGGCAATTTCCAGACACAAGATCAAAGATAAAAAGTCCAATTGATAATACATAAATTCTTCTTCTTCTTCTTCATTCAGGCTGTGATATTACAGTCTCTGGTGCCCCAAAGGAGTGGTAGGAAGGTTAAGTTTTAATCTAGATGCAGAGTTGATTAGATTTTTTTAGGAAGGTCTTGGTAAAGATAAGCTTCTTGAAAGCCAAGCTAGGATTGGTGGAGCCACCTAGTAGATCAGCCAGTGTGGGTCTGTGGGGTTACAGGGCATGCAGTGGGTGAAGGAGTGCCACATGGTGGGAGTAGTGATGTGGACAGTGCAGTAGCAGGTGTTCAGGGGTGTCAAGCTGTGTGGGGCACCAGGGACAGTGGGGGGTGTCGATTATGCCCAGCCTATGTAGGTGAGTGTTGAGGCAGGTGTGGCCAATCCTTAGTCTGGTCACAGCCGTGTCCAGGGCCCGGTTAGGGGAATAGGTCCACCAGTGGTGTCTTGTGTCCTGTCGGATGTGTCTCAGTGAAGTGTTCTGTAGAGCATTGGTCAGTGTTGTGTTCTGTAGAGCGTTGGTCAGTATTGTGTGCTGTAGAGCGTTGGTCAGTGTTGTGTTCTGTAGAGCGTTGGTCAGTGTTGTGTTCTGTAGAGCGTTGGTCAGTGTTGTGTTCTGTAGAGTGTTGGTCAGTGTTGTGTCCCAATGTCGCTGGCAAGCTGTTCTGAGATCGATGAGGAAGTCTGTCTGGTCAGTCGCTAAGTTAATCGGGAAGGGGTGGGAAGTGTGCCTTTGCCGCTGCCCCATCCGCCACCGTGTTCCCTATGACACCGATATGGGAAGGCACCCACTGGAGGTGGATGTTGTGTCCCTGGAAGATGAAGTGGAGAAAGAGGTGGTGGATGGTGAGAGTGAGGCTGTGGTGTGAGTGTGGGCAGTGGGATAAAATGAGTTGGAGGGCAGTGAGAGAATCCTTGAAGAGGGCAATTGGGCAAGGAGCAGCAAGGGAGGTGGCAAAGAGGGCAATTGGGCAAGAGCAGCAAGGGAGGTGGCAAAGAGGGCAATTGGGCAAGAAGCAGCAAGGGAGGTGGCAAAGTGGAGTTCTTCTTTGATGGCAAACAGTTCAGCTGTGAGAATGGATGCAGTGGCTGGCACCCTCCAGGCAGTGGCGAGGGACTTGGAGGGGAGGTACATTGCTGCACCAAAGTTCCGAGGGTCAGGAAGGCGGGAGCCATCGGTGTAAATGTGGAGGTGGTCTCTGTAGTGTGTGTGGAGTAAAGCATTGAAGCAGCCGAACTTAGCCCAGTGTGTGGTATGTGAAGAGTCAGGGAGATGAGTGAGGAGATAGAGAATCAAGGGGCCAAAGAAGAAGTCTTGTTAAATGTGAGGAAAGGCAGAGGTGTCACTCGAAGGGTTGAAAAGCAGGAGAGAGCTCTTTCTACAAAGGGTGTGTGGGTCTGATATGGCAAGAGGTCATGAGGTGGCACTCTGCAGTGTCAGAGAAGGAGGGAATGGAGGGCATGACCAATAGGGGAGGATGCAAGTTTAGTGTAGGTGCGGACTAGGAGGGTGAGGCGTCTGTGAGATAATGAGGGTAGTGAGGATTCTGCCTGAAGGGCTATAACTGGGGAGGACTTAAGGGCTCCTAAAGCGATGCGCATTGCTGAGTTTTGAATGACCTCCAGTTTGTGCAGAAGAGAGGGTGAGGCCGCCCCATAAACCTCACATCCGTAGTTCAAACGACTCCGGATATAGGTAAGGTAGAAGCGAAGGAGAGTATGCCTGCCCGCACCCCACTTGACACCTGTTAGGGATTTCATTATATTTAGCCTCTTGAGGCATGAGGTCACCAATTACTGTATGTGATGGCGCCATGTTAACCGGGGGCCATCCAACAGTAGGCCAAGGAACTTGTGTTTTAGACTAAAGGGGATAGGGGAACCATCAATGACCATAGGGATGTTGGGTATGCACCTTCTAGTGAAGCACAATAGGCTGGACTTTTAGGCACTCACTGTCAGGCCCCAACAGGAAGTCCAAGAATGGATGACATCCAGCCCCCATTAGAGTATAAGTTGGGCCTCTTGGATGGTGGAAGCAGAGCAAATGAGGGAGATGTCATTAGCATAGAGTAGTGCTTGTGTGCCAGGATGGGAAAGGAAGTCACAAAGTGGGACATTGAATAGCAAAGGACTGAGTGGAAAACCTTGAGGGACACCTCTGGTGACTGGGTAGAACCTAGAGTAGGTGCCACCAATAGCCAAGGAGAAAGATCTTTCCATTAAGAAAGACTGAACCCATTCTAGTGGTGGACCTATGAGTCCTAGGTGGGCTAGTTTAGTAATAATTCCATTGTGTGAGGCGGAATCAAAAGCTCCATTTAAATCTAGAAAAGCTACCAGTGTGAAATGCCTTTCTTTGAACCCTTTCTGGATGCAATGTTCCAGTAAGAGCAGGGTATCCAGGGTGCCCCAGTGAGGGCGAAACCCGAACATGTTGGGTGGAAGAAGGTGTCTGCATTCCAGCCACCAGGTTAACCTATTTAGTATAATGTGTTTTAGAATTTTACTGATGTTGGAGAGGAGACTAATGGGTCTATAGGAAGAAGCCTCCATCGGGTCTTTGCCAGGTTTAGGGATATGGATGGTGATGGCATAACACCACAGCAAGGGAAAAATCCCCGACAGCCAACTGGTGTTGAGGAGAGTAGGTGCCACCAATAGCCAAGGAGAAAGATCTTTCCATTAAGAAAGACTGAACCCATTCTAGTGGTGGACCTATGAGTCCAAGGTGGGCTAGTTTAGTAATAATTCCATTGTGTGAGGCGGAATCAAAAGCTCCATTTAAATCTAGAAAAGCTACCAGTGTGAAATGCCTTTCTTTGAACCCTTTCTGGATGCAATGTTCCAGTAAGAGCAGGGTATCCAGGGTGCCCCAGTGAGGGCGAAACCCGAACATGTTGGGTGGAAGGAGGTGTCTGCATTCCAGCCACCAGGTTAACCTATTTAGTATAATGTGTTTTAGAATTTTACTGATGTAGGAGAGGAGACTAATGGGTCTATAGGAAGAAGCCTCCATCGGGTCTTTGCCAGGTTTAGGGATAGGGATGGTGAAGGCATAACACCACAGCAAGGGAAAAATCCCTGACAGCCAACTGGTGTTGAGGATGTCTAGAAGGAGCTGTTTCAGATCATCTGGGAGGCACTGTAGAAACTTGTTCGGTATGGTGTCGAATCCTGTCACCCTTCTTTGAGACAGCAATCTCAAAGCTGAGGGAAGTTCCTGGGGAGTAAGAGCAGTGCTAATTTCATGGCTGGAGTGTGAGGAAGAGGGTAACACAGGTGGGGGCACATGGTTTTGAGAGCCGAGTGTGGTGTGGATGTGGGCAGCAAGGCACTCAACTTTTTGGGCTTCGGCCCAGAATGAAAGGGCACTGTTACTAATTAATGGGAAAGTGAATGGGGGTTGTGGGTGGACCATCTTCCTGAAGAAAGACCATGTATGGGAGATGAGGTGGAAAATGACAGGGAGGCAGTGAAGGAAGCCCAGGCAGAGCATTTCTCGTCAAGGATAACACGCTTGCACCTGGCCTCCAAATAGTGGAAGTGTTGGCGGAGAGAAGGAGTGGGGTTCTTTCGCCATGCCGCAAAGGCATGATGTTTGGCCTGAAGGGCCGTTGCACACTTCTGTGACCACCAAGGGACTCAAAAGGAATGGCTAGGAGAGGAAGTGACAAGGTAAAAGTGGTGAGCCCCCACAGTCACCAAGGCTTCAGAAAGGTAGGTAATTTTTTCGTTTGAAGGGAGGGTCATGGGAGGGATGAGTGAATTTAATTCAAGCTGAAAAGAAACCAGGTCTCCCGTTTTGAAGGAGCAAAAGGGTCTGCGTGACTGGGGAGGTGGGGGTGGTATTAAGGGGAAAGAAATGACAACAGGAAGGTGGTCACTCCCCATGTAAGATCCAGTTGTTACAGTGGTGAGGAGGAGTGGGCCATTCCCCAGGCAAAGATCTATGGTGGAAGGGTTGTCTGGAGCTGGATCAATCCTGGTAGGGGTAAGGAGGGAGAGGGATTCACAGTCGGTCAGGAAACCCAACAGTGAGACACCCAAATGGTTTCTCCGGCTTCTGGGGAGGACCAGTTCCCAGAAGTCGTGTGGGCATTAAAATCACCCATAATTAAGGCTGGGGAGGGAAGTTGTGAGAACAGATACTGGAATTCCTGAAGGGAAATATCCAAACATGGATTATATATCAGAAGGATGCTTAAGGGCCGAGAATCAAAGGTAACAGTCACTCCCAGGTGCTCTAATCCACCGCCTGGGAAGGAAGTGATAGTAAGAGCTAGAAGGAAGGGACTGGTGGATGAGCAAAAGCAGGCCACCTCCTGTTCCACCAGTCTCCCTGTCGATCCTGTAAGAGGAATAGTTAGGGAAAGAAGGAGAGAAGGCATCTGTGAGCCATGTCTCACAGACATCGACTACAAGGGGAGAATAAGAGGAAAGGGTAGTTTTGAAGATTGGAAGTTTCCTGTACAAAGACCGGTCATTCCAGAAGATGAAGTGGGAGGCAGGTGAGTCGTTCATATTGTGAGTGATGTCAGGAAGGAAAGGAGTCCTAGTAGGCACCAACATACACTTTCACTGAAGCTGTGTCCTGAAAGCAAAAGGTTGGTGAAATTAAGTGCGATGGGTGCTATCCCTTTGATAAAAGCAAACCATGGAAAGGTTGAAGCATGCTGTGCTGAAAGTGAGGAAGGGGAGGCTGGAGGGCTTGTTCTATGGAGCGAGGGCAAATTCTGCTGTGCTCCTGGCTCCGGGGCTGTGGGTTAGGGTGGGGAGAGTGTGCAGAAATCTTTGATAGGGGAAAGCTGGATAAGGGGGTTGCGGGTACAAATTTCCTCATTTCAGATCGGCCCCTCCTGGGAAGCCCCTCAGGGAGGGAGGAGGGCCTGGTGGAGTGGTGTGGTGAAGACATGGAATGAGGCTTGGGAGAGTGGCAAGGTCGTGTTTTTAGTATTTTATGGCCCTGTTCAGTTAAGGGGACAATATTTATTATAGGGCTAAGGGGTTTAGTGGGAACAGGGGTGGGGGTAGAGATAGGTGCAAGAGTGGGGCTGGAGACGTGGGCAAAGTTAGGGCTGAGGTGGGGGTCGGTGTTTTGGGAGGTTTTGGAGGGTGAAAAGCCCCTGGGAGGATGCCTCTCATCCTTCTTTTAATGTCCAGAATTGAGCTGTTAGGTTGGTGCTGCGTCTCCAGCAGTTGCACTGCCTGATGAAAAGCAGGGCACTGTTTATAGGTGGGACAGTGACTGGAACCACAAAAGAGGCAATGTTCCTCCCTGGCACACCCATCAGTATCATGGAAGCCACTACATCTCCTGCAGTGGATACGCCCATTGCAAGAGATATTGCCGTGGCCAAACAGGAAGCAATGGGTACAGCGTAAGATGGGAAGGGTGTGGGGTTGGACATGGTACACCATGTTCTCCAAGGCTACCGTTTCAGGTAGTGAGCCACGGAACTTGAAGACAGATGGCCATGTTGGCCATCGTCTGTCCTTCCATTAGGAAAGCTGGGAGGCGGAAGGCACCTACTAGTCTTGTGGGGCAGTCATCCAGGATGGTCAATTCTTTGAGTATGTCCGTTAGTTCAGGGGAAACAGGGTAGATCCTACCAAAGTCATAGGTTGGGTCATCATCAGTGGCCACCCAGCACCTGACAGGCCACTCCCCCAGCCGTGTGACAGACTCAGGGGGCTGCTCCAGGTTGTCCAGATTTGCCACCTCAAATTTGACACCCCGACCACCCCAGTGATGATAAGGGTCTGCTCAATGTAATTTTTCCAAAGGTGGACTCACACACAGCCCGGGAGACTTTGGCGGGGTGAATGAAGCACCTGGTGCCATTGAGGGAGTGGATTAGCACCAGTTGTTTGCGGGAGGGGGACGAAGAAGGCCGAGAGAGGGAGGACCCAGTAGTCCTAGAGGGAGGAGGGGTTGAGGAGACCACACTTGCAAATGAGCATACACATGCTGAGGTGACTTTGCTGGTTTTGGTGGCATGTGTTTTCCCAGAAGAAGGAGAGCTGGTGCATTTGGTGGTGGAGGTAGCGGTGTCCATAGCCGTTTGGGTGGCGGGTAAGGAAGCCGGTTGTTGGGGGGCACCTGCCAACGGCATTATTTCGTCCTTCCTTTTCCACCTTGATGTATTGTTTTGTGAATTCAGGAAATTGACAAGATAAGGAGTTATCCCAAGTTAACTTTCTTAAGTATGTAACAATCAGCTAATACCAACAATTCACTATTAGTATTATGCCATCAATCAAAATGACAAAATCACTTGACTTTTCAATGTTCACATGAGTAAAGTCTGTCTCCCCCAAAAAGATCCAAAATAACTGCAAAGACTGGATTCACTACTATTGCAGCAATTTACCTCTCTACCAACTAATGTGTTTTGCAAAATCGAACAGAAGATAAACCTGTGAGAAGTGCTGCGCGGGGAAATACGATAGTGACAAAGATGAGTGGATAAATGAAGCACAAGCAGCCATATTAAAACAAAGAAAAGGCATCACAGCAGACCAGCCAAACAAAAACAGTGAGTACCCAGGAGGAAGCGGAGGAAATTAGCCCCCCCCCAAAAAAAAACTGTGATCATGAGCAGCCAAACACCAACCCTACGAACACACCCAATGACGGAGTATTAGGCCTAGAAAACACCCCGGAGGATATAAATTTTTTACGAGCATATGACCACCTCCAACTCAGCACCAGTCTACATCCAGAACCACGCTGTTCAAATGGAGGGACAGAAAATTATTCAAATGGAAGGACAGAAAATGAAAACCGCAACCAACACACAAATAAACCCGGACTGACACAAGTATGCAAATAGTACAGAAAAGGCTTGTGCAAATTTGGTAGATCCAGTGAAAATTGCCACTTTAGCCACCCTCGACACTGTAAAAAATTCTTAAAGGAGGGAAACAAACAAGGTGGGTGCATGCTAGAGAAAAAATATAAATACCTGCACCCTAGCATATGCAAAAGCTCCTGGCAAAACAGAGAATGCTTCATCCCTAGCTGCAAATTCCCACACGTAAAAGGGACAAAAAGATCGAAGGCAAAAATCCAAATACACACTCAACCACCCACAAATAATTGCGGAACTGAATACCTCCCAAAACAACAAAACAACCATCAAAAACAGGGAAACCAGATATATTCTAATGTAGTAAGGACTAGTGGAAACCAGAACCAGGATACCACCCCCTTGGGGTTTCACAAATTAGCAAGACAAATCCAGGACATGCAGAATTCTTTAATGTACCTGATGGGTATCATGAAGCCACAAGTGGAAATGCCAAAAGCCCCGGGAAAGAAGAATGATACCACTACAAGTCCAACAATAACCTATACAAAAACTTGAGGGCCATTAATTAAACTGCTAACTTGCAACATCAGAAGCCTATACCCGAGGTGCAACCAAAACAAGGTCCCACTACTGCAAGAAATAGCCACCACAGATAAAATATCTATACTTGCACTAACTGAAACCCATCTGCACAATGGCATACTGGACATAGAGATACGGATCCAAGACTACAAAATATACTGCAAAAATAGGAAGGATAGAAGTCATGGAGGTGTTGCCATGTACATTGAGAACAACCTTGCTGCAAGTTTCTTGAACTGAACATGTGAAATTCTCTTCCTCTTTATAAAGGAAATAAACCTGGTAGTAACAATAGTATACAGGCCACCAAATACCACCCAGAAGCAGTTGGAAATAGTCATGGACAAAATCAGAAACATCTTAGACACCTACCAACCCCAGACACAGAGTTTCTATTACTAGGGGACTTCAACTTCCCCCATGTGAACTGGGATACACTAGAAATAGAGGGTGGTAGCACAGAAGAAAAATACAAAGCAAAGAAACTAACAGCTCTCATGGAGACAAAGTTCTTAACACAATTTATAACAACACCAACAAGAGGCCCCAACATCCTGGACCTGCTGATGTAGACCACCATGTCAGATGACAAGATATGCGAAGCCACGCTCACAATTAACGCACTGGTAAACAAGCAGGGACAACAAATATGCAGAGCCAAGGCAGGTTTGGGAAAACTCAACTTCCATGACAAAAACATAAACTGGGCTGAACTAAGGAACAACCTAAATGTCGAGTGGAAGGCACTCCTGACAGAGGTTTAGTGCTGAACTCATGCTCTCCACTTTTTCAAGAATTTGCGAGGGAATATGTGAAGCACATGTACCACCAAAAAGAACATCAAGGAAAACCAGGAATATACCAAGAGATAGACGCATTCTGATGAGAAAGAGGAGCCTCGTTAAGGCTAAACTGGCTAGGATCCCTCCACAACATAAAGCAGCTAAACTACAAGAAACTCTCCAAGAGATAGATAGAAAACTACTAAAATCTCATGAAAACCAGAGAAAGAAAGAACTCCAGGCAGTTAAAAATATAAAAGTCAATGCAAAGTTCTTCTTTACATACACAAATGAAATATCAAGAAACATATCAGCAGTTGGGCCACTAGAAAATGAGGAAGGAGATCTGGTGAGCGACCCTCAGGAAATGGCAGGAATCCTCAAGTCACAGTACGAGGGCATCTTTAGTATACCAAACCCAAACAAGAGAGTGGATAACCCGTCAGTATTCTTTGAGGTACATGAAACCGCAACACATACGCCAATGAACTGGCACTGCCACTGAAACTAATAGCAACTAAGTCTCTGACTACTGGCATCATCCCCCCATCTTTGAAGGAAGGAATAGTGACTCCAATACACAAAGGAGGTAATAAAGGACTGGCCAAAAATTACCGGCCGGTGACCCTAACCTCACATATAACTAAAATAATTGGTAATACTTCAGATTATATTATAGCAAGGAATATTAGGGATCACTTGGATAAGCATAAGTTGATAAAAGAATCACAGCATGGCTTTAGTAAGGGTAAATCCTGTCTGACTAATTTGCTGTCTTTTTATAGTAAGGTGTATGAAGCAGCAGATAATGATGAAAACTATGATATTTTATACTTGGACTTTAGTAAGGCTTTTGATCGAGTGCCACACTTACGGCTTCTGAGCAAAGTTAAAGCACACAGGATCAATGGCAGTATATTTAGGTGGATTCAGTCATGGCTTGGTGACAGACAGCAAAGAGTTAGTATAGATGGAGTTAAATCTGAGTGGGGGTGTGTTAGCAGTGGAGTTCCGCAAGGATCTGTTTTGGGTCCCTTGCTATTCTTAATTTATATTAATGATCTTGACATAGGTATAAGTAGTGACCTGAGTAAATTTGCTGATGATACTAAGCTAGGTAGGGCCATTAGGGCTGATTCTGATGCTGTTGTAATGCAGGAGGAATTGACCATTCTGTCCAATTGGGCTGAGAAGTGGCAAATGAAGTTTAACATAGACAAATGTAGTGTACTTAGTATAGGTAGAAATAATCCACTGAATAGTTATAAATTAAATGGGAGAAATTTAGGGAGGACCAATTGTGAGAGGGACTTGGGTATTTTGGTAAGTTCACACCTTCGTCCTAGAAAGCAATGCCTAAATGCTAAGAATAAAGCTAATAGGATATTTGGATTCATTAGGAGGAGTGTAGTCATTCTAAAACTGTATCTGGCGCTAGTTAGGCCTCATCTAGACTATGCAGTACAATTTTGGTCACCATATTATAGGAAGGATATTGATTTGCTTGAGTCTGTGCAGAGAAGGATGACAAAGATGATTGGTGGGCTAAGGAACTTACCTTATGGTGAAAGGCTCAGAAAACTAAATCTACATACATTGGAAAGGAGAAGAGTCAGAGGGGAATTGATTGAAGTCTTCAAATGGGTAAAAGGATATAATAAAGGGGATCTGGGTAAGGTTCTTATACTTAGTGAACATGACAGGACACGTAGCAATGGGCTTAAGCTTGATATGTATAGGTTTAGGAAGGAGATTGGGAGGAATTGGTTTACAAATCGTGTGGTAGATGAATGGAATAGGCTCACTAGACATGTGATAGAAGCCTCCTCTCTGGGTAGTTTTAAGAATAGATTAGATAAATATATGGATGAAGCTGCTAGATGGGACTGACTTTTTATGTACATACGTATATATTTTTCTAAGGAGTGGGGAGATTATATTTTGCGGTTGCATGAATGGACATAATCCTCTGGATGCATTTTATGTATATTGTAGATTAGATCTGACGAACTCCTGTAAAGGGTGACAATGTTGATGACTTTTCTCTGGTAAGAAATCTTTTGTGTGTTGACTGGAACAGGAGATGCCAAGTGTAGGCTATGAATGGTCTTTTGCAGTCTCCTTCTTTTCTTATGTTCTTATTAGGGGCACACGGTAGGTAGCGATGTTAGTAGGCTACAATATATGTCTTATGATGTCAGACGGTAGCTTCAGATGTGTTTAGAGGCGCATAAACTAATTGAGAAAACTATAAAATACCCGAAATGCAGTGCAAATTTAAATTTTTTAGAAAATTTAATGTTTAGTTGCAATAAAATATATGTAAATGAAAACAGTAAGCAACAGCGGTGCCGTTTCAAACAATCATCGTGTAGGGGTACATTTTTCACAGGTTCTCATTTAAGTTTAAAAGATTTGAAATTTCATATTTTTTGTAATTAATCATTTTATATAAGCAAGTAAGTATTGTTTGTCATTAGGTTAACAGGTTATTTTCTTCCAGTAAAAAGCTGGCGAAACAAAAAATAAAAAAGGAAAAAAAACAATAAATTCAAGGGGACTGCTTGTGGGGAAGATATCACTGTGGGAGGGACCACCCTACAATGATCCTGAGTTTCAATCAATTGGGGGGGAGGCTGGGGGGCAGAGCCCACAGTATATACTTGTATACCAAAAAATATAATGCCATGATTGGTCACATCTCACGCTACCGTCCGACATCATAAGACATATATTATAGCCTATAAACAGCGCCATCTACCGTGTTTCCCTAAACTGAAGTGTTACCAAATAATTGAGCAGATTGTCAGAAAAACACTCGCCGCGCATATGCAGTTCATTGAAGCATTCAATGAGGGCCAACATGGATTCAGAAAAGGCCGATCCTGCCTGTCACAGCTTACCCACCAAGAAACCCTACTGGAGGACATCAGCAAAGGAAAGAATGCCGACGTGATCTACCTAGATTTTGCTAAGGCGTTTGATAAAGTGGACCATGGCTTAGTGCTCCATAAACTGAGAAACCTGGGCATAAGGGGAAACCTCGGTAAATGGATGCACAGCTTCCTGACAGACAGGAAACAGAGAGTATCTGTCCAGGGACACCTCTCAGACCCAAGTGCCGTAAAAAGTGGAGTTCCCCAGGGGTCAGTGCTGGGACCCTAGTGTTTCTGATCATGATTGGGGACATTGACAGGGAGCTTCAGCACTCTCAGTTTTAGTCAGAAAGAACTGGAGATAATTGGAAATTGCTTGGCGGATAGGGATGGGGTAACCGATTCCGTTGAGGATGACTGAGATTGTGAGTCGCATTACTCCAATTTCTCTGAGTTTTTCACGGAGTAGTACTCGATGGGAGTGAGCACTCAAGTGTTTATATTTTCCCATGTTTATTTGTAAACATAGTGTAAATGTCGTTATGCCTCTAGTTTTTCTACCTCCATCTTTCACATCAGACGCATAGGCCTTATCCCAGAGAAAAATTTAGAAAGTGTAGAGGGGTTGATGGGGAGAGAGGTGGGGGAAATGGGGCTAGGCGAGGAAAGACGAGAGGAAACGAAAGATAGTCCGAGGGTCATTCTTGCTCTCAGACAAAGGTTTGCGTGAATGCGCCTCGCGCGCTGATTTTAATTTAGAAGAATAAGTCGAAGTAGCAAGGCGATAGGCAAGTGAGAGGGGGGTAGTGTCCTGCCCACGAGAGCGTGCTTTACGAAGGGCTCGTTCATGAACGAAAGAGTTCCATGGTGAGGGAGGTTTGAAGAAGGAGTAATTAGGGGGCCGTGCGCTTAAAGGCAGGCGAGTAATGATTGTTGCAGAGAGTTTAAAGTTTGGTCAGGTGAAGCAGTAGTATCAATAGGAGGTATGGCAGAAACAACGTCGTTAAAGCGAGAAATAGTATCAATTGACGATAGTCGCCGAAAAGGAGTAGGATCTTGGGACGAGCGAGGAGATAGGTGGTAGGGATTATAGGATTTAAAATTGACCAAGAAGTGGTCGTATTAGAAAGGTCAGTTACTGTTAGATTAGAGATATGGAGGTTCGTGATGACTTAGTCCAGGGTATTACCATGAATATGTGTTGGGGATGACACATGTTGTGTAAGAGAGAAGATGTCGATGAATGCACGAAAAGTCACATTGTGGCTAGGAAGATTGAGGTAACCGAGAATAAGGAGAGAATCAGTTGATGATAGGTCGGAGAGTAGGTTACTGAACTCCACGAGAGATAGGGTTGGAAACGAGCTGAGAGGGCGGTAAAAGACCACAATAGTCAGAGCGGCATAGTACGTGAGACAGCAATGAGTTGGAAATCAGTGCAACTCCCCCTCCACGGTGGTTCCGAGGAACATGCAGGAAAGAATGACCCGGAGGGGTTGCAAGGGCAGTGCATGAACCATAATCAGACTCGAGCCAGGTTTCTGTAAGGCCAAGGAATAAAACACCACGGCGCCCAACGAGGTCATAGATATACTCCGACTTGTTGGTCATGCTCCTAATGTTCAGAAGAGACGCCGATTGTGCCTGCTGATGAGCACAGGAGGAAGGGGGAGATTTGGAGGTGTTGGGTAAAGGAAGAATAATAGGGCGAAACAGGTTCCTAAGGGACGCCGAAAGTCTTGGCCCCCTCCTAGTCGGGCGAGTTTTGGGGGATACCAGCCCTTTATATTTGCGTATGTAACTGGCGAAAGACGATAATATATAGAGTTGAGTGAGAGGAGTGAGTTTCTATCATACATAGTGGGGGAGAAAGGATAGAGCAAAGGCAAGAATTATGAAGAACGCAGCAGACTGGAAAACTTAACCCTAACTTGACTCGTAGAAAGTGGGGGAGGAATAAAATCAGACGTCTCAAAGGATCAATGGAAAGAAACAAGAAAATGGAAGTACGACAAGAAGACAGAAACATCGAAACGGAAGAAGAAAACATTGAAGCAATATTCCGATATGATTGGGAAACCATATTCAGTAAAACTCAAAACGAAATCATAGACGAGCTGAACACAAATTCATAGGACGCACGCATACCACCAGGTGGATAGACAGCGCGACGGAAGGGCCGAGATAAACGAAGAGAAATAACCCGAAGCGCTCCGTGAATTCCGACAGAAGGCCCCAGGACAATCAGAGCTAACAAAGTTAAACTTTGAAAAAGCACCATGAAACTGAGAAGGATTTTGAAGGGCTGTCTAAATACAGGATACTTTCCGGATGCTTTCGAGACAACTAAAATGATTTTTTAGCCAAATATGGGAAAGATCCAATGAGGAGAGAGAGAGAGAGAGAGAGTGTATGTAACAAGGAAAAGAGGTACCCGAGTAGACTTACGATCCATTCAAAGAGGATACGTTCGAGTGAACATTTGAGCAGGCGCAATCCTGTTAAGGGTCAGTGGAGGTGGCTGTGTGGTACCTTATCGAAGGCTTTTTGAAAGTCTAGGTAGATAATATCTACTGCCTTATCCCGGTTGTGCTCACTGAACACGAAGTGGAAGAATTCCACAAGATTCTTTAGGCATGACCGTTGCATTTGGATCCCGTACTGGGAACTGCTTATTTGCAAGTTGACTCTAAATATGATGTCATTTTGTCCACCTTGATGTTTTCCATGAGTTTACCGACTATTGAGGTTAATCAAATATGTCCCTAGTTCGACAGCTGCCTAGGGTCTTCTTTCTTGAGGATAGGAGTCAGCTCCGCTTCACGCCAGTCTCTAGGAACGCATCCGGTCCGGATTGACATGTTGAAGATGGTGCTCAGATGTCGTGACACTTCAGTGCGCACTTCTTGAAACACATTAGGTAGAAACCTATCCGGGCCAGGGGACTTATTCGTCTTTAGATCAGTGATCTTTTTTCTAGTTCTCCTTGGGTGAAGTCCATTTCCTCTAGATTCCATGGGCTGGAAGATGGGACCACACTCTTCAGTAAACACTGAAGAGAAGTAGTCGTTCAGGAGGTTAGCATTTTCTGAAGCTGAGTGCTTTAATTCCCCCTCCTCATTCACTGAAGGGCCAATCGTGCGATAGATTGGTTTAGGGCTATTTACATAGTTAAAGAACTCCTTGAGATTCTTGTCGTATAGTCTCGCCACTCGGCGCTTTTCGGCACTCTTTGCCGCCCTTATGATGAACTTCACGCTCCTAGCTAGCCTACGGTACTCGTCAAAGTCACCCCCTCGTCTTAACCCTCAGTAGTTGACCAATTTCTCGATTAAACCACTTTGGTTTAACAGAAGACCGACGAAGGCTTTTCAAAGGGATGAATCGTGATTAAATACACATAAACGTAGTTACGAATCTTCAACATCCTCGCACACTTCTAGCCTCGCATCAGTCAATCCAGCACGAATAAGTGCAAAGTCTGCTCTTCTCAAATCAGGTTTCCTCGATTTGCTATTCGCTGACTCCACTTTGGAGACCTTGACTATAAATCTGACTAGTCGGTGATCACTGCCACCGAGCTCTTCGCCTACATCGAGATCATCGACGATGTCATCCTCAGGGATGAAAACTAAGTCGAGGGTATTATTGCCTCTCATCGGCTCTCTCACCTATTGAGTCAGGAACTCGTTGTTCGCGAACTCCAGGAGTAGTGCGTTCTCGCCACAGGGTTCACTGGTTTCTCAGTCAACTTGGGTATTAAAGTCACACATGGCGATACACACCGAGGTCTACCTGGCAGCCAGTACAGATCCCTTTCTTTTTCAACGAGTTGCACAGGGGGTCTGAAATCACCAGGGTCCTGTATCTGGCAGGACCTATATCTTGGTCAACACCTAGTAGCTCGTGGTCGGATACAATGTTGCAGTTTGTCAATTTGAGCGTATCCTTGACATACAAAATCACACCGCTACCCTTTCTACTTGGCCTATCTTTTTGGAAGAGTTGGTAACCGGGAATCATGAATTCACTTTCAAAATCTCGGTTTGAGGTTTTTACCCACGACTCTGCTATGGCTACCATTTCAGGTTCTTCCGTCGCTACGAGTCCACTAAGTTCAGGAAACTTGTTTCTGATCGACCACGCATTAAACAGAAGAACTTTCAGCTAGTCCCCGAATGTAGGACTCTATACGTTCCTTTCGTTTCTCGGCTTATTTGTTGGAGAGGAAGCACCCCTCTTTTCGATCTCCGAGAAGGTCGTTCCAGTAGTGACACGGGCGTACTGGCCTACGTCCGCCCTCTCTCTGGGTTGGAAACTCCTTTGGGTCCGCTCCACTACATCCTGTAACATGTTACAGATTACAACCTTTCCTTTAAAGGAAAGATGTACCCCATCCCTTTGGTAGAGATTGTTTCTACAATAAAAGGTGCGGTAAGGGTCCACACAAAGACCCCCTCCGACGTACAGAAATCTGCCAGGCGTCGGTTAAAGGTGATGTTCCTTGAGTGAGCTATCCGGGTTGGACCTCTCCTTGGGAGCATCCCGACCACAACACGTCTGCGGGTTTTCAACCCACAGTCATCCACAGCCCGGTGGACTTCTGGAGGATCTCGCCTGTAGAGCCTACCCTACCTCCTCTGAGGTAGTGCCACTTACCATTAGGGTAACGACTGAACTCTCGGAAATCTGAGATTTCTCCGCGTCTACCCTGATTCAGTGGTTCACCCGTCCTGGCAGGCAGCTCACCTTCATACTGGTGCGAAGGCGGGCCGCTAACAGTGTTTGCAGATCCCGTGCTTGAGAGTCGCCAATAAAGTTGACTCAAGCACATTCGGCTGCAAAGGAAAGAGTCTTCCCTTTCAGAACCGACTTGTCCGTTTCCTCTTTAATTTACATATTTTTCTTCTTTTTCTTCTTTCTTTTTTCCTATCTTCCTCTGGTTTCACTTATGTTTCTGCTTTCTCTTCTTCTGTTTCTACTTTCTCTTCTTTTTTTTTCCTTTCTCCCTTTTTCTCTTCTTTTTGGCCCGTTGAACGAGTCCCGCTAGAGCTGATTGCAGCTCTGGGACGTTGGAAGGCTGGCGTGGCACTGTCGGTGAGAGATACATCGTGAGCCGACTGGATCTCTAGTCTTGAGGACAACTCAGCGATCCTGTCCTCGAGACGGCGAAGCTAACGCGCATGTTCAGACTCTATGTTCTGCAGCTTCCTCTCCAGTGCTTTAGATTTTTCCTCAGATGATCTATATAGATTTTTGAGCTCTTGCACTTCTCGTTTAAGGACAGAGTAGGTGCAGATACTTGCCTGGTGGCATTTCGAGTAATACCCATCCGGGAAGTCCACGCACCACGTGTCCTTTTTGTACACCTTTCTTTCCAGTCATGCTGAATACTTTATATATCTGAATACTTCGCGACCACTCAATAAAAAAGAGGGGGGGTTGGCGAGTTCGCCCCGCGTGATGGCTCCCGCCTATCCATCGGAGACATTTCGGATCTTTCAAAAGGCACGCTCCTTTTACTGCTGTTCGTCCAACCGAGTCGTACGAGCCCGGCGTGCCGTGGCTCCCAACCGAGCAGCACTGACAGCATCCGAAGTAGGGGATTGATTTCGCACCAGGTGAACAGCGGAACATGCCCCGTACTAAACTCCGACTAGTTCCCTTTAGGGCGGCCAGGATCTCAGCATAGCCTTCAATGGGTGACTCGCCACACCAAGAGACTCGACCCAAGGCTTTTTGTTGGCCTGACAACCAACTTGGAAACAAGGCCCGTCACCTCGGACAGTTGCTACCAGAGATACTCGTCAACGGTCACTGGGAATGGTAAGTAATTACGCGCCAGGCAAGGGGTTAACGGGGCAGTTACCCTCATCCCATTCATCGCGCCCTAGCGCCTAGGACCCCTATAGTCCTAGTGTCTCGCAACTAGTGAACGCTGATTGGCGTTATTTTAGGAGGTTCCAAAACCTCTCTTCTTACACATGAGGTAGCTGTCAGGTCCTTAAATTTAGATAGATGAAGGATAAAGCTGAAAGGATAGTAGTAGTTATTTTTAATCAGTCGAAGGGATAGAGAAAACAGTAACAGAATACAGGATAGAAGAGAAGAAGATGGACGCACTTTGTCTGGAACCTCATTCCCGACCAACTCGAAAAGGGTAACCCTACCAGAGAGAGAGAGAGAGAGAGAGAGAGAGAGAGAGAGAGAGAGAGAGAGAGAGAGAGAGCGCTACCGGCCACTTTCCCTCTTGGAATTTGACGGTAACCTTATCGAAAAAATCGCCAGCCGAAATCTGATGTCTCACCTGGAGGAGATCTCAATGTAGAATCCGTACCAATTTGGCTTTCTGAAAAATTGAAGTGTCGAAAAGGCATTAAATGTCATCACGGAAATGCTCGCCCAAGCTAAAAGCGAGGAGAGTTATGTACATCGACATTGTATATCGGGATGTATAAAAAGCATTTGATAAGGTGTGGCAAACGAGAATGAAATAAAAGATACAACGGCTGGGACTAGGTGAAAATTTGCAAAGAACTCTCTGTGAATACGTCATGGAGAGAGCGGCGTATATCAGTTTGGGGAGCATGGACGGACCAAAGTTCATGCTTAATGCAGAGCTCACGCAAGGGGCGGTGTCTACCACTCATTATTTACTTGATATACACCGCAGATGTCCAAGCCCCATGTAACTCGGCTTCCTTCAACATTCATTTTGCGAATGATTTCAGCCAGATAATCCAGTGTCTTTTGCGGAACGCGGCAATGCAAGCTCTTATGACGGCGGCAGAGATCGAAAAATTAAACATCTACGAGGCCAAATGGAAATTAAAACTAAACTTGAGAAATTCCAAGTGAGACTCATTGGAAGGAAACTACTATTAGATATTATGGTGGGGAATAGCTGCTATATCTACCTCACGGAGTTCACTTCACTTGGAATGGAGATTCTTTCATCCGAGTACAGGAAACACGTCTCTGATGTTTATAAACCTCCGAGAGAGCAATAAGATCTACTCTGCTCTTAATCCCTTTCGCCCTCCCTTGTGTCTTGGGGACACAAAAGAGGAGACTACAGCAAGTGCAGAATACTGCGTGTACCTAATTATGGGTACACTTAGGCAAGAACGAAGACACCAAGAAGAATTGTACAGAGAGGCGGGGATAAGTCCCATTAACAGGCATTTAATGATAAGGTTAATCAAGAAATAGCTGACAGAATCACCGAAATGATTAACCAGCATTGAAGACACGCAAACCACCCAAGATTCCCATGTTCTGCTCGTTTATTGGCTAACGGAGACGAAGTGACGTTCTACGTGGGATAAAAGGTGATAAACACCGGAAAAGAAAAATAACTCTTAGTGATTAATGAAAATCGCGGAACTAAGAAAATATAAGTAGAAAAATCAAAACTACCAATTATGATTCGATAACACTGATTATGACAACGAAGAGAGAAAATAAAAGGAAGAAAACGACAAAAAAACAACATAGAAGCAGTTTTGAAGTTAAATCGGGAGTAATTCAGTGTGAATTCTTTTTCCTTCCTATTTTTTTTTATCATTCTCTTTGTAATGAAGAACGTCATAAGAGAAACTGATACTGGGATATTTTGATTGGATTACTCAGATGGTATTGTTTTAATTTCAGAGGGCTGTGAAGGTATGCAAAGAGTAACAGATTGTTTAGATAGAGAAGGAAAAAAAGGTAGGACTAACAATAAATTGTGCGAAAACGGAAATAATAAACATAAATATGGAAAACCCGATAGTGTGCAAAATAAATTATCAAGATGTTAATGAATTAGAAAATATTAAGTACTTGGATATGATGTTATCAACGGATGGTTCTTTAAAAAATGAATTTGAGGAAAGAATTAGGAAAGCTAACCAAGCAGTGGGCATGTTGAAATCTGTGTGGAATAGTAATAATTTCTAAATATACAATAAGATAAAAATTTCTAAAAGTGTAGTGAGACCAATTCTTATATATGGACATGAATCGTGTTATAGTACGGCAATCACAGATACAAAATTTGTGGCTTTTGTAGATAAAACTTTGAGAAGAATATTAGGTAATACAAAGGCAGGATAGAGTGACAAATCAAGGTGTTAGAGGAATTATGAAAGTACAACCAGGAAACGAATATGTGAGATTGTCGCGAGGGAAATGGATGGGGCATATTTACAGACGAGAGGGACAATATGTGCTGTATGCACCAAAGTTGGAGGCAGCTGGAAGAAAGGGAAGAGGTAGACCGAAGAAAACATAATAAGGACGATGAAGAGTGAGGCAGGAGAGAGTTGGAATGACGAAGTGAAGTAGATGTCTGAGGATAAGTACTAGTGGAGAGTGTTTAGAAAGGCCGTTTGAATCCCGTGGGTGCCATAAGAGATTGAGTGATTGAAGTAATAAGTTAATTATATCATAAAACAACAGCAAACGCTCACTACTATAGATTGTTAGGTGGTTATTGCGCCAATACACTAGATAGCTCTGGTCACAATAAACTCCAAAACCTATATTTTTGTTAGACAAGGGGAATGAAGTTAATTGCTAACGGAAAGTCTGAATTTGCTGACGAAATTTCCTTAGGCCTAAATCGCCAACGTCGTCGGAATACTGTATTAAAACAAAGAGATACGAAAAATATACGAGGGGCGGTCAATAAGTTTTGCGAATCGGTAGGACAAAACAGAGGAAGGGGGATGGCTGTTTGTGGGGCTGTTAGGACAAGTTATGACAAGTCGGGACCTGCAGCCGCACGCTCATGCCTCGTCTATTTAACAAGCAGTTGCTGATCGCAGATCGTCAGTCACAAACTTTTCAATAATGGAGAAGGTTGAGCACCGCACAGTGATCAAATATTTGACCAAGGAAGGCAAGAATTCAAAAGAGCTCCAAGAACGCATGGTTGCAGTGTACACCGACACCGCCCCTTCCTATGCAACCATTGCTCGCTGGAATAGGGAGTTCCCGCATGGTCGTGAGTTCCGTGAAGATGACACCCGTCCAGGACGCCCGTCAGACGTGACCAACGAGGATGATGTGGCCCGTGTAGAGAGGATGATCCTCGAAAATTGACAGGTGAAGGTCAAAGAAATCGTGCGAGAACTTGGAATATCACATGGAAGTGTTATCAACATTATCCACGACAATTTGGCCATAACCAAGGTCTCTGCCCGTTGGGTCCCTAGAAACCTCACGCCCCATGATCGACTTCAACGTCGTCAAAGTTCACAAGACCAGAGTTGCACAAGCTGCCCTGCGCGAGTGCGGATTCGAAGAGCTCAACCATCCCCCCTACAGTCCAGATCTGGCCCCCAGCGACTACTTTTTATTCTGCCAGCTCAAGGCTGCACTGCGTGGACGCCGGTTTGGGGACGATGAAGTTGTCCAGCTCGCCGTCCAGGAGTGGATTGAACAGCAGTCGGGAGATTTCTGGTTGTCGGGAATTTGAAGCCTCATGGACAAGTGGCGCAAATGCATTGAAGTCGAGGTTAGTTATATTGAAAAATAATAACTACTTTTCCTCATATCTCGTTTCCTTATATCCGAATTGCAAAACTTATTGACCGCCCCTCTTATATTATGGAATGAACAATTATGATTAAATACTGAAATTATACAGTTTATGATTGAATTTAATTTTACACGGTTGAATTAACCTTGCACGAGTTAATGAGAATTAGAGTACACATAGGATGATTGATAAATGTTAATTAGATTATAGTTGAATGTTAAATGAGTAATCTTTATAAATGTATCATAAATATTTATATGGATTGATAAATAGATTATATAGTTAAATGGATTGGGTAAATATTAATATAGATTGATATGTATAAATAGATTGTATGGATTAAATTGTATACATAAATAGATTTTAATTTGGATACATAAATAGATTAAATAAATAGATTATATAAATAGATTACAACGGAGTTTGGAGGGTCTGTAAATGAGGGAAGAACCACGCATTAATTCGCGATTCTTTCGGGACATATTTAGCTAAAAATTACTATTGAAATATTACATACCTGATACTGATGAGCTGAGCAGCAAAGTGAATGAATCTAATGTTTAATTTTAAAACGCATTGGAGACCAGGCGTACCAATCACACGATTTAAGTTATGGTTACCAACCCTGTTTGAAGCTATATGTATATATATATATATATATATATATATATATATATATATATATATATATATATATATATATATATATATATATATATACTGTTATGATTAAATAGTTCCACTTGTAGGGGTATAGACCGCTACACTACATATACTAAAAACATTAAAGTTTTAAAACAAAAGGCTTGAACTCCATTCAAATATAACTAGAACAATGAACAACAGAGATACAAAAAAACAAAGAAATAATGAAAGCGATAGGCCTGATCACCTGGCGCCTTGTCTTCCTTTACGATTCTTACACTACCTTCTTTTTTCACCACTTTTATTTCGTTCTATCTTTGCCACACATGCTTTGTCCCCCTACACAAACACATATTAATTGGTAATTGGAATGTGACTTTAACACCAGATTGAGTCAAACAACGAAAGAGGTAAAATATTACCGGTTTAAATGTTTGGGGCATGAGGACCCTTAGTTTTATAGAGAGGAGCGCCCCAAGAATTTTGCGGGCGGTGTTCAGGAAGCAGAATGGAATGTTTGAAAGGAGGTGGGAAAGATTTCAGTTGCAACCACGAGAGTAGAGAGTAAGAGAGGGAGAGCTGCGCTTGAACGGTGGCACGTGTGTAAGAATCGTCATTCTAACCATGAAAGAGAGGATGTCTGTGGTCGATGCATTGGTAAGACAGAGCGTCAGCAGGGATGATATGCCTGGCGTGTGACCACTGCAGGTCGACAACAAATTTTTATGAAATCCAGCTCTCCAACCACCAAGAGGGCGAGAAGACTTGTGAGAAAGAAATGCCAGAGCGGGAGCCTTGAGGTCAATAAAAAGGGTTACCTTGTAGCTTTGTATCTTGGGAAGAATTTTTTTTCTATTATGGAAAAAGCCGCAATTTTGACTGAATCCTACAAGAAGCCAGCCGGCGTCGATGGGGGTCGGGGTGATTTGCACGATCTGGAGAGACGACCAAAGAGATCGAAAGGGAAGGCAAGATCCCGCCGGGACGTCACCATGGAAACGCCAGTCCGGAGGATGGTTTGGCAGGCTAGTTGCCCCCACAACTAGACTGCACGTGTGTATCTGGGAAGGCATGGCCAACTACTCTAAGTTTGAAATCTTGAGGATCTTGCCTTTCCTGCGCCAGCACTTGCGGGGGAGTCTGTAAAACATATGTTTTCCGCCCATTTTCACTTCATCTTCGCCTCCTTCTTTACACCTATCTCCTTACAACCTTTCTTCCTGATTCGCCATCCTGGAAGGGACGGGGGAGAGGGATCGATTTGAATTTGAATGGAAAGAAAAAACCTCCGCTGTAAAATACTCGCGGGAAACCTTCATTCGGGTACCCAAACGAAAAAGTGAAGAGAAGAATAACAGAAAACATCTCCTGAATGCATTGAGGAAAGGAGGCCAAACTCAGGTGTTGGGGGTGGTAAGGCACACCATCCCACATGAAATCCCCATGCGAATAATGGATTTTAGTAAACGAACCCTACCCCTACACACACCTCCTAAAGCTCCGTTCGGGACTCGAGCCCTTGCTCTGAAGAGAAACCAAACCTCTTCTCTCTTCCTTCTTGAGATTCGATGAGAGGCGCTCTATGAAGGCCAATGGCCTCGGACAGCGTTATGCAAACATTATTATTATTATAATTATTATTAAGACCTACCATTATGATCTCCACCACCAAAATAGGCAGGAAAAGTTCATACTTGGGTAAAGTTTGGTGAAGTGAAAAGGTGTGGATGTTACATAGCCATAGCAGTCTAAAGAGGAGACTACTAAGAACATAAGAAAAGGAGTCTACATAAAGCTAATTCATAGCCTATACGAGGCAGCTCCTGCCCCTCCCCCCAGTTCAGTCCCACCTACCATCCTCTTCCATAAATCTATCCAATCTATTCTTCAAACTCGGCAAGGAAGAAGCTTCTAGCACACGACTATTTACCCTATTCCATTCATCTACCACTCGATTGTAAATCAATTTCTATCAATCTCTTCTCCTAAACTTGTCTCCTTAAAAACATTGCTACGTGTCATATCGTCTTTACCCATAATAAGGACCTTACCTGTCTCCACTATTATGACCTTTTACACTCTTGAAGACTCTAATCAAGTCCGCTCGAACTCTTTTACTGTCTCGCTAACATAACACCAATTCTAAAGAAGGCAGTAAATCTCTACCTAGTAATTATCGCCCAATTAGTTTATCCTCTTTCCTTTGCAAAATGCAAGAAACACTTATACGCGTCGAACTCGTTAACCACTTGAATTAAAGAAGCTACTTAGAGACACCCAACACGGCTTTTGTAATAAAATCTTTTGCCTATTGCCTACCGTATATATTAGACTTTTTTAATCGCATTTGTAATGAAATTGATGAGAGTAAATCAGTTGACATAATTTACCTCGACTTTCAAAAGACCTTTGATAAAGTTCCCCACAAACGTTTACTAACTAAATTAAAAAGCATGGAGTTCAAGGCGCCATCTCGAGGTGGATAGAAAACTGGTTGAAAGGGGGAAAAACTACAAAGTACTTAGAGACCGATGCATACCATTGGGACAGGGCAGCAACCGAGTAACTGCAGCAATAGTCACGATATAATTTAAATAATTAATTCAACTTCCAAAACCTGAGCTCAGCAAACACGTCCGTAACGTAATTCGTTCTTTAAGAAAAGTTTTAAATATCCTATACAATTATCAAAGTTACTTGTAATAAATGTATTTCATATACCAAATATCTTTAACTTTTTAATATATATTATTTTGTCAGCTTTGGTTTAAAAAAATATCTTTACAAATAAATATTGTTAAGAGAATTTTAGAAAGGAGTAACTGAATCGCATAATATTATATTATATATCATTTTGATTGGACTTTGTTTTGAATTAAAATATGATATGGACATTTCATATAAATCAATTTTTAAAGAAGATATGACCTGATTTAAATAGCTTTCAGCGGTGAGGCTTGTGTTTGATGTGAAAGATGGCGGTAGAAGAACTAGAGTCCTAACAAAGTTTACTGCATATTGCCTTTATGTAGGATATTCTATGTGTTTTTTCTTTTTTTCTTTTATACCTTTTTCTTCTCCCCTTTCCTTTCTCCTTTTTAGGTACAGGAGCTGCCGTTACAAAGGCCAACCCTGGGGAAACCTACCTAGCGGAATTCGATCCAGGGCGCCGTTGAATAACAAAAAACAACAAACAAACAAACAACTTTATTGCGGATTTCGGTGATCCATAAAAAAAAATAAAAATACATTACAATTTTGAAGTATACCACTATCTTACTGCTAATACTTATTCACCTATTTACATGAACTGTCAATCTACTAATATTTAATATTGCCGGATTAATGCAATGGGTAATATTTATGTGAGTAGTAATTTCAGAAAGATACCTACAGTCTGAGTGAAAAATACCAGACACAATTTTATTTGAGCTGCTTTTTAACCTATTTAAGAACCAATTACAAGTTTTCTGATTACTTCTTTAGGCGAAGGTATATTTCTACATACATCGGACTAGCTCTACAATACTTAAGTTCACCACACAGAATTCTGAGACAATTGTTATAGGCAACAATAAATCTACTATGGGTAGCGTTTGCATAATTCCACCATAGATGAGCTGCGTAAACTGACTCACAATAAGACCTAAACAGTTTAATTTTTACACTTTCAGTACAATGTCCGAAATGTCTTTTAATCATGTTACTTTGTCTATATAGCTTGTTACGCTGGCGTTCTATATCTAATGTGTCTTTGAGATCATCACTAATTATATGCCCTAAATACTTTATATTGCTCACTATTGGAATTGTATCACTACCTAGCTTAAAACTATCATATTTACAACATTTAAGAAATTTAGACTTAAAAACTAGCACCGCACTTTTAGAACTATTAAATTTGATATAATTTTTTATCGCAAAATCATTACAAACGTTAATTAATTTATTTAGACCACTTGCGGATGGTGCAATTAGTGCAATATCATCTGCATAAATAAAATGATTCGTTTTTGCATTACCTATTATACAACCTACTTTAATTTTGCCTAATTTTATAGATAAATCATTTATATACATACAGAATTATTAAGGAGAAAGAATTCCTCCCTGTCGAACACCATTACTTACGGTAAAGAAGTCAGATATGGTATTTGACCATGTTACACACATTTTTTGAGTAGCATACCAGTAACTAATTATTCTTATAATATATGATGGAACCTTAAATTTACTTAACCTATCTATTAGAACTCTGTGATTTATGCTGTCAAAAGCCTTTGATGCATCCATAAAACAGGAATATATATTGCTATTAAGACTATTATATTTCAATATCATTTCTTTTAATGAGTAAATACACATATCTGTACCATGATTTTTCTTAAATCCAAATTGGTTGTCCGTTGTTAAGATAAATGATTCTATTCTACTAAGTATGATTCTTTCTAAAATTTTACTACAGATACTAGCTAACGCAATTGGCCTATAATTGGATTTTATAGTTATACTTTGACTTTTGTTTTTAATAATAGGTATTAACACAACAGACAACATGCTTTCAGGTAAGACTCCATGTACGAGACATCCAGTGAGACACATAGCTAATAATGGAATAATTTTTGCACTGCTAAATTTAATATGTTCAGCTGGAATTCCATCCAATCCACAACTTTTATTTACATGAAGTTTTCTTATCATGGTTGCCACCTCTTCGCATGATACTAAAACCTTTTTATAGTTATCTGAGACTGCATAATTGTTGTCTAAGGATAGTGAACTATTGTGCAAACAATTAAATAGTTCCCGATAGTGTGTTTTCCACGTTACAAATATTTTCAGCTCCTGAATTACCTTCAATTTCATCAGGTGGAATTAATTTATTGTTGTTATGCACTTTAATTTCTTTCCAAAATTCTCTTTTATCTACTTTCATCTTAAAGAGCTTGCGGGCTAAGGATTCCTTTTTTAGATTTTCTTTATTTAATTTAATAAATTTAAGTGCCCCTTTAAATCTGGCTTTTGTGGAATTTTTTAGATGGAAAATTGGACCACTCCTAGGTTTGTTTACTTCTAACAACAGAGCATAAGCCTCTCTGCATCTCTCATACAATTCCTGACAGTGTTCATTCCAACCAGGCCGATTGTACTTCTTATTTTTATCTGATGCACTCTCAAATACAATTTTTGATGTCTCAGAGAGTGCAAAAATTATGTTATTATAGAAGGAAGTGACTTTTTCCATATGTTCATTATTTCTACAGTTTAAATTTTTACAACTAAAGGCCTCGCTTGGAATTTCCACATTCTCGAGGAACACCCCACTCATGTCAGTGTATTCATCTTTTTTATTTTGTGGCACCTCATCCCAAAATATCCTATTATAGTTAGCTAAGTTCTCAAAAGAATTTTTTGTTGAGACTTTAGGTATTAATTCAAGAGTCAATTTTGACACAAATGGAAGATGATCAGACTCAAAAGAATCATATAATACATACATATCTGAAATTAATTTATGACCATCCTCAGATGAAATGTAGTGGTCTAACCAAGATTTTGAACCCCCATGCGTCACTGACATATGTGAAAGTGTCTCTCGGCAGGCTTATTCTGCTTGACCATTTAAGTTTATAGGCTTCACAAAAAAAATTTAAGTGTTTAGAAAACTCTGAGTCATTACCTAATATGTTACTATTGAAATCGCCATATATACAATAACAGGTACTATCTAACTCTTCTAACAAAGTACCTAATTTATATAGTCTATCTATATATAATTCCTCATTTTCTACTGACTCACATGGTAGGTATACATTAAAAATATACATTACTTGACAGTTAAGCACTATTTTAATACCAACAACCCAATCATAATCAAAAGTTAATCCACTCATATAATGTTCTAATTTTGAATTCCATTGTGTTGACATCTCTGATTAGTTCTGGATAACTAAGTTTTCATTAACTAAATCTTTCTATATATATATTTGCAGTAATTAAGGTTTGCTGCACTTATTTATAATTGGGAGCTTATACAGGCCTACTGATTTCCGGCGGTCTTTTGAAATGGAGGATGACCCTGATGGGTGTACTCATGATAATATAAACCTTCCATTTAAATACTTAATAGCACCTGTAAAAGAAGATGATAAATTTAATGACAAACCTCTTCAATTTAGCATTGCCCTTAAAAACAGTAATTTACTTAATGATATTCAACATCATGATGTAACTTTTACTGGTCGCACAAAAAATTGCATTATTAGTACCAGTACTAAGATTAAAGATATATTCTTAGAGAGTGCAGGTTTCTTACTAGGTGAGTGGAAAGTAACTTGTAAATTACTATCAGATCGTCCAAAATCCTATGGGGTTATTGGCCCAATTGCTCTAAATGAGAATGTAGTGGAAATAAAGAATGAATTAATATCTAAAGGCTACCCTATACTATCAATGTCTCATATCAATAAAAGAATAAAAAAAATAATACTCCAACACAATTTATTAAAATTGACTTCTCAGTTGAAAATAAGCCAACTATAATTAAAATACTGTATACAAATTTCCATGTAAACGATTATATTCCACTACTGATACAATGCTTCAGATGTCAAAAATATGGACATACATTTAATTCCTGTCGATCAAGAGCAAAATGTCTAATATGTAGCAATGACCACTCAGCTAAAGACTGCCCAAGAGTCACTTTAAAATACGCAAATTGCAACTTAAATCATGTATCAACCTTCAAAGGATGCAAAGTATACAAGGAAGCTAAGAAAGTTGAAATCGTAGCAAAAAAGTTAAATATCAGTTATGAAAGCGCTAAAACACAAATAAAAGAAAACATTAATAAACCTTATAATATAAACTCCTATCCCTCCTCTATTTCCAAGGAAACTGCTGCAATTTTTCAAAACCCCCAAGAAGTTAACCAAGCTAGCTATACTCATATCTTAAAAACTAACCTACAAGATAGAACCATCAATAATAAATAATACAGCAAATGGCAAATCAAACCTTGATTAATAACCCCAATCCACTTGTTTATGATAAGACAAGCAATCCAAATTTTCTTACTAATTCAAATATGTTCTCTACCGACCCCCTCAAAATTAGTAATCATCAAAATAATGCAAATGATACACATATTTACAACTTTCTTTTAATTGCTTTGCTTAAAAGTCTCTTGGGACAGAAGGAATTTGAAGAAGCATTAGTTGAAGCAAAACAAATGCAACAAGAAGCTATACACTCTCAATCTGCTGATACAATGCTTAATAATGAAACTCAACTAATATTAGGTAAAAAAGGAAATATAAATCAGGAAATGCTCATTGAAGCTGATAATCAGGGCAAAACTGTCAGGCAAGACACAAGTGTGCGATTGAAGGGTGAGATTAGTGCTAAGAGGGTGGGAACAGTGTGGAAGTTGTGAGTGATGATGAATGGTGGGTGAAAATGGATAGGATAGATAAGTTAGGACAGATTAGGTGTTTGAAAAGGAAGGACATAGAACCTGTTAGGTTGACTAACAGATTCAATGTCCTGAGAGAGGAAGAGTGTGAAAGTGATTTGCCTGGTGTGATTGTGGATGAAAGCAGGATGGGTGGTAGTGTGAGTGAGAGCAGGAGGGAGGGTAATGTTAGGCCAAGACAGAATAGGAGAATGATGAGGTGCTAGTGATGGGTTACTCTCAGATTAGGTATTGAGATAGGAAGTTGAGTGATAGCAAGTGGAAGAGAATGAGAGTTTGTCTGCCGGGTGCTGGTGTAAGTGATGTTTGTGAGAGGTATGATAGGCTGGTTTCTGAGTGTGAGAGGGATGCAGTTGTGATTCCGCATGTGGGAGTGAATGATGTAAAGAAGGTGGGTACATGTGAGTTACGTGAGTAGTATAAAAGGTTAGTTGAAAAGATGAGTAAAAGCAGGGTAAAAGGTGTTGTCTCTGGTGTGCTTCCGAGATTGGATGTGGGGGTAGAATGGTTGTCGCGTGCAATTGGTTTGAATGAATTTGTTAAAGGACTGTGTGAGGAGTTAGGATTGGTGTTTGTAGATGTCTGGGGTGGGTTTTACGTGAATAAGAGGTTGTATGCGATGGATGGGCTCCAACTTAGTCGGGCAGGTGTTGAGGTTCTATGGGGGGAGCTGGATAGTGTGATTAGGTCCTTACGGGTGGGAAACTAGAAGCTGTTAGAGGTAAGGGAATAACAGGAATAGAGGGCAGGTGTAGGAAATGGAAGGGATGCAGAGATAGAGGAATAGCTAGGGGGGAGGGCATACTGATGCGTTATAGGGGGACTAATGCACAAGTGAATGAGCAGATAACTAGGAATAAAAAAGCACGATGCAATGAAGATGGGAATAATAAAAAACCCTTAAAAATATACTACACAAATGGTCGGAGTATAAGGAATAAGATAGATCTCTTAAGAGCATTAGCGAGTGAAGAGAATTTTGATATAATTGCGATAACAGAGTCATGGCTTGATTTGGCAAGTAATCACTTCAAACCCGAGGTTGAGATTGAGGGCTTTAACATGTTCCATACAGATAGGAATAGGAAGAGAGGAGGAGGGGTTATTATTTATATTAAAGATAATCTCCAGTGTTGTGTAAACAGTACAATTAAATTAGATGATAACACAGAGTCATTATGGCTAAATGTAAAGGAAGGTAAAAACATGCTTGTCATAGGATTATTATACAGACCACCAAATTTTAGTAAGGAAGCTTCAAATCTTCTGTGGCAGGAGATAGAACGGGCATGTAGAAGTAAGCATGTGTGTATAATGGGCGATTTAATTACAGAAATATAGACTGGGAAGCTCTTGTGGGTGATCAGGAGGCTGAGGAATTTTTGAATGTTGTCCAAGATAATTTTCTGAGGCAGATTATTAACGAACCCACTAGAGGTAATAATACATATACTGGATTTAGTTCTGACAAATAGGGAAGAAGTTATTAAGGATACTGAGATTGGAGGAAATTTGGGTAATAGTGACCATTGTGAAATTAGATTCAAGATGAAATGGAATGGTATTGATAGTAGCATGAACAATGTTAAAATTCCTGACTTTAGAAGAGCAAATTATAATGGGCTAAGGACTTACCTGGAGGCAGTTGTACAGAAACCAGGCAATGAAATCAATTCAGGAATAGATTCTATGATATCAGTTAGCGGAGACAATAATCACCAGGAGGAAGAGATTACAATTGAAGAGGAGTATGAAAGAATAATTGAGCAATTAATTACAGGTCGGATGATTAACATTCCATATAAGGAGAATAGGACTAAAAATAATGACCCAAAATGGATGACAGATAAAATTAAGCATTATATTGGCATTAAAAAGGGCATTTATAGGAAAATAAAAAATGGAGAGGATCACTTAAGGCAGAGATATAATGAACTAGCAAGAGATGTTAAAAAGTTAGTTAGAGTAGCAAGGAGAAATTATGAAATTAAAGTGGCAAATAGGGCAAAGGAAGATCCTAAAGGTTTTTATCAATTATACAAAACTAAGGTTAGAGATAAAATAGGCCCACTTATAGATTCCAATGGAGAATTAGTGAGTGATAGGGACTCAATGGCTGGAATGCTAAATGACTTTTTTCTCTCAGTATTTACACAGGAGGATACTCTAAATATACCCGAGGTGTCAATGATCTTTTGGGGTAATGATGAAGTGAAATTAAAGGATATCTTGATCACAAAGGAGATAGTGACAAAGGAAATTGATAAAATCAAAAGTAGTAAAGCACCCGGTCCTGATGAGGTCTTTCCTAGAATTTTGAAAGAATGTGTTAAGTGAGCCCCTAGCATGCATCTTTAGAAAATCATTGGAGAGTGGCATTGTGCCAGTGGCATGGAAGAAAGCCAATGTGATACCTATATTTAAGTGTGATCGAGTGTCACACTTACGGCTTCTGAGCAAAGTTAAAGCACACAGGATCGATGGCAGTATATTTAAGTGGATTCAGTCATGGCTTGGTGACAGACAGCAAAGAGTTAGTATAGATGGAGTTAAATCTGAGTGGGGGTGTGTTAGCAGTGGAGTTCCGCAGGGATCTGTTTTGGGTCCCTTGCTATTCTTAATTTATATTAATGATCTTGACATAGGTATAAGTAGTGACCTGAGTAAATTTGCTGATGATATTAAGCTAGGTAGGGCCATTAGGGCTGATTCTGATGCTGGTGTAATGCAGGAGGAATTGACTATTCTGTCCAATTGGGCCGAGAAATGGCAAATGAAGTTTAACATAGACAAATGTAGTGTACTTAGTATAGGTAGAAATAATCCATTGAATAGTTATAAATTAAATGGGAGAATTTTAGGGAGGACCGATTGTGAGAGGGACTTGGGTATTTTGGTAAGTTCACACCTTCGTCCTAGAAAGCAATGCCTAAATGCTAAGAATAAAGCTAATAGGATATTGGGATTCATGAGGAGGAGTGTAAGCAATAAGAGTGCTGAAGTCATTCTAAAACTGTATCTGGCGCTAGTTAGGCCTCATAGACTATGCAGTACAATTTTGGTCACCATATTATAGGAAGGATATTGATTTGCTTGAGTCTGTGCAGAGAAGGATGACAAAGATGATTGGTGGGCTAAGGAACTTACCTGATGGTGAAAGGCTCAGAAAACTAAATCTACATACATTGGAAAGGAGAAGAGTCAGAGGGGAATTGATTGAAGTCTTCAAATGGGTAAAAGGATATAATAAAGGGGATCTGGGTAAGGTTTTTATACTTAGTCAACATAACATAACATAACATAACATAATTGTTCCGGATGACAAAAGCCACAAGGGCCTATCAAAGGTCATCTGTATCCACCAAATCCCACCCATATAATATTAGCATCCATAGGATTTTGTCAGATCATGCATCTACAATATACAATTTAACAATCCATAGGAATGTCCAACCATGCATCTACAATATATAATTTAAAGACTCCATAGGAGTCTGTCAAAAACAAAATCAAAGTCCCCCAAAATATACAATAAAAAGAAACTGCATCCACAGGAATGAGTCAAGAAACATATCCACATACCGAAAGTAAGAAATTAACCCTCCATCCCCATATAATCATCCAATCTGCGCTTGAAAACATTCAAGTTTGGGCTGTCTACAGTCTCAGGTGGCAAACTATTCCAATAATCCACCACTCTGTTAGTGAAAAAATATTTTCTAACATCCAGTCTGCACCTCTGTTTTTTAATCTTTAAGTGGTGGCCTCTAGTTCTATTACTACCTTCTAACTCAAATAACTTGCTGAAATCCAATTTATCCATCCCAGAAAAGATTTTAAAAAGCTCAATCATATCTCCCCTCACACACCTTCTTTCAAATGAAAACATATTTAATACCCTCAGTCTATCTTCATATTCAAGGTGCTTCAGGGATGGTATTATTTTTGTTGCCCTCCTTTGTACTGACTCTAATAAGTTTATATCATGTCTAAAATGTGGTGACCATGCCTGTATACAGTATTCTAAATGTGGCCTGACATAAGAGTTGTATAGTGTAAGGATGACCTCCTTACTCTTGTAGCTAACATTTCTTTTAATGTAACCTAGCACCCTATTTGCTCTATTTTTTGCCTCAATACACTGCTTTGAAAATTTCAGTGACCTATCTACTACCACTCCTAAGTCCTTCTCATCTTCAACTGAATTAAGCCAATATCCATCCATCTCATAGCTAAATTCCCTATTATCTCTCCCCATGTGAATAACTTTGCATTTATTAAGGTTAAAAGTCATCTGCCACTTCTGAGCCCAAGCTAACAACTTATCTAAGTCACCCTGCACTTTAAAGCTACCCTCAACCTCTTTGACTACAGCTGCCAATTTAGTGTCATCAGCAAAAATTGACACTTTGCTATTTACACCTTGCCCAAGATCATTTACATAGATTATAAATAATAAAGGGCCTAAAACTGATCCCTGAGGTACGCCACTAATAACATTCCTCCACTCTGACCTCACTCCATGACAGGACACGTAGCAATGGGTTTAAGCTTGATAAGTATAGGTTTAGGAAGGAGATTGGGAGGAATTGGTTTACAAATCGTGTGGTAGATGAATGGAATAGGCTCACTAGACATGTGATAGAAGCCTCCTCTCTGGGTAGTTTTAAGAATAGATTAGATAAATATATGGATGAAGCTGCTAGATGGGACTGACTTTTTATGTACATACGTATATATTTTTCTAAGGAGTGGGGAGATTATATTTTGCAGTTGCATGAATGGACATAATCCTCTGGATGCATTTTATGTATATTGTAGATTAGATCTGACAACTCCTGTAAAGGGTGACAATGTTGATGACTTTTCTCTGGTAAGAAATCTTTTGTGTGTTGACTGGGACAGGAGCTGCCAAGTGTAGGCCATGAATGTTTTTTTTGCAGTCTCTTCTTTTCTTATGTTCTTATAAAAATGTAGCCCCTGATAAAAGTAGACAAAAACCTCCCATTGTTGAAGCAAATAAGAACATAAGAAAAGAAGGAGACTGCAAAAGACCATTCATGGCCTACACTTGGCAGCTCCTGTTCCAGTCAACACACAAAAGATTTCTTACCAGAGAAAAGTCATCAACATTGTCACCCTTTACAGGAGTTCATCAGATCTAATCTACAATATACATAAAATGCATCCAGAGGATTATGTCCATTCATGCAACCGCAAAATATAATCTCCCCACTCCTTAGAAAAATATATACATATGTACATAAAAAAAAGTCAGTCCCATCTAGCAGCTTCATCCATATATTTATCTAATCTATTCTTAAAACTACCCAGAGAGGAGGCTTCTATCACATGTCTAGT
The DNA here is from genome assembly GCA_963969495.1 of Ceratothoa steindachneri. Lineage (NCBI taxonomy): Eukaryota > Metazoa > Arthropoda > Malacostraca > Isopoda > Cymothoidae > Ceratothoa > Ceratothoa steindachneri. The sequence goes on from OZ018333.1 coordinate 104,109,407, forward strand.
GAGCCTATTCCATTCATCTACGACACGATTTGTAAACCAATTCCTCCCAATCTCCTTCCTAAACCTATACTTATCAAGCTTAAACCCATTGCTACATGTCCTGTCATGTTGACTAAATATAAGAACCTTACCCAGATCCCCTTTATTATATCCTTTTACCCATTTGAAGACTTCAATCAATTCCCCTCTGACTCTTCTCCTTTCCAATGTATGTAGATTTAGTTTTCTGAGCCTTTCACCATAAGGTAAGTTCCTTAGCCCACCAATCATCTTTGTCATCCTTCTCTGCACAGACTCAAGCAAATCAATATCCTTCCTATAATATGGTGACCAAAATTGTACTGCATAGTCTAGATGAGGCCTAACTAGCGCCAGATACAGTTTTAGAATGACTACACTCCTCCTAATGAATCCAAATATCCTATTAGCTTTATTCTTAGCATTTAGGCATTGCTTTCTAGGACGAAGGTGTGAACTTACCAAAATACCCAAGTCCCTCTCACAATCAGTCCTCCCTAAAACTCTACCATTTAATTTATAACTATTCAATGGATTATTTTTACCTATACTAAAGACACTACATTTGTCTATGTTAAACTTCATTTGCCATTTCTCGGCCCAATTGGACAGAATTGTAAATTCCTCCTGCATTACAACAGCATCAGAATCAGCCCTAATGGCCCTACCTAGCTTAGTATCATCAGCAAATTTACTCAGGTCACTACTTATACCTATGTCAAGATCATTAATATAAATTAAGAATAGCAAGGGACCCAAAACAGATCCTTGCGGAACTCCACTGTTAACATACCCTCACTCAGATTTAACTCCATCTATACTAACTCTTTGCTGTCTGTCACCAAGCCATGACTGAATCCACCTAAATATACTGCCATCGATCCTGTGTGCTTTAACTTTGCTCAGAAGCCGTAAGTGTGGCACTCGATCAAAAGCCTTACTAAAGTCCAAGTATAAAATATTATAGTTTTCATCATTATCTGCTGCTTCATACACCTTACTATAAAAAGACAGCAAATTAGTCAGACAGGATTTACCCTTACTAAAGCCATGCTGTGATTCTTTTATCAACTTATGCTTATCCAAGTGATCTCTAATATTCCTTGCTATAATAGATTCCGTCATTTTCCCTACCACTGATGTCAAACTTACTAGTCTGTAATTAGACATATTTGTTTTATCCCCTTTCTTAAATATAGGTATCACATTGGCTTTCTTCCATGCCACTGGCACAATGCCACTCTCCATGATGCAGTTAACCTCAAAGGTAAAAATAAAACCCCCTTGTCGTAAATATTTTTTACTCCCAGAAACGAAAGTGGAAATTGTACATAGATATTCATTTTAATTTAGTTTCCTTGTTATATTAAAGTAAGTTGGGAGTAGTAGTAATATTGACTTGGTTTAATTAACTTTTAATTGGTGGTCGTTGTTGCGTTTTGCGAAAGTGTATTGTTTCAAGTTCCCACCTAGCACAGCTCCTGGTGTACCGAGAAGCAGTTAGCTTCTCTGCTACTATGACTCAGTGTCAAGACGTAAATACAGACCCTGTTAAATACCTACTAAAGATTCCGCAAGTTATTAAGTTTTGGTTCATACGGCGTGCAAAGACGTATGGTAATAATTTAGCTATTTTGATTAAGTTTCATAAATATTAATGGATAAATAAGCCATTATCTCACTCCAAGATCAAGATTAATTACCATTTCACAGGCTAAGTATATATTTAGCTGTTATTTATTAATAATAGCTACCTATTAGGATCCTTTAGGCATATTATACTTAGACACTGTGAATGGGATATTTAATAACCACCTTATATTAGAGCAAGTAAGTTGAGATTTATTCTTTTACTAAGTTTATATTACAGCCATTATTTTTCATTTAAAATCTAATTTAATTATTCTTCTCGCAATTTCTTGTTCAAATTGTTCTCAGTGACCAATTTCAAAATTCTTAAAAATTAAACAGGAAAGTCGCGATATGGTCCTTCGAACCGGATCTTAGTTTACTTAGCTCCTGTAACTTAATGGTAAATAGGTTAAGCTAAACCACATGGGCGAGATTAATACCAATATTCATGGTAAAAGAAAAATTATTTCAATAAATTGCTAGCGACTGTGATAGTACACCATGAGTTGTGGCCGTGGCGGTTATAAGAAAAAATAGTAAGACTTTAATTAAAATTTTAATTTCTTAGTAGTCAATAAATTTAAATTAGTTCGCCCTCAATAATTCCTACTTTCGTTAATTGAATTTAAATTAGCATTGCCATGTCAACAATTCATAAGATTGCGGGTCATAAATCTTTTTGTACAACCTTGAAAACAAGGCTGTGCGATGAAATGCAAAGCGCTAGTTGTGACTTCACAAAACTCCAAGTATGGAGTCAACAATTACAAAAACAAGTAGATATAGTGACCCGATATTACGAAGAGTTAATAGATGTTACGAGTGATGAAGAAAGAATAAGCGAACTAATAGAACAGCGAGCGGAATATGAGGTAGAAATACAAATTATAATAAATGACGCGCAGGATTGTATTTATAGGACACAAACGCCATCAATCCTTGCTAACTCGACTCCTATAAAACTCCCTAGTATAAACCTCCCGACCTTCTGTGGAGAGGTGGAGGAATGGGAGGTATTCTGGGATCAGTTTAAAAGTTCGGTCGATCTTTCTGACATTAATCCGGTTGACAAATTCAATTATTTAAAAGGTCAATTATCGGGAAATGCACGGAAATTAATAGGTTTGCCGAATGAAGAGAGTAGTTGGGAATGTGCAAAGGAAATACTTATAAACAATTATCATAATAAAAAACGTGTAGTAGAAGAACTTTGTAATAAAATAGTCGACCTAAAAGCTTCCTCTTTTAAATTAACATCTTTGAGTGAGTTCAGAGCCAACTTGGAAATAATAATAGCCAGGTTAAAAAATACTAAATGTGATGTTGACGGTTGCGGACCAATGATAGTAGCGGTGGTAAAAAGAAAATTACCATTTAAAGCTATAGAATATATCCAAAACCGAATGGATGAAGATTATCTAGAAATATCACAATTAAGAGACGGGTTGGAAAAGCTAGTAAATCATTTAGGTTCCCATAAAATGACCGCAACGGATGCTAACTTACCGTCTGCTACATGAGTAGCTAATAAATGGAGTAGGCCAGAAGCAAAGGTATACGAAGTACATGAGGAAAAACCTCTCTATAAGTACAGATACTAAAGAAAGTTCCCCCTCCAAAACCAAACCCGTGAATAATTATCATCATCATCATGGTACGGGTCATGAGGTAATCCTGTAGTCGCCCAATCATTGTTATGAAAATTTCTATGATGCTGGCTACGTATAGCTATACCAGTTGGCTTCCCAGTGTTTATCCAACTTGTTCTTAAAGGACTGGAGACTTGTGGCTGTGATCACTTGATCTGGCAGAGAATTCCAATCACTGACAATCCTCTGGCCAAATACATTTTTCCTCACCATCTTCTGGCAATGGCATTTAAATAGTTTATTGGAATGACCTCGCATTGCTAAATATTCCTGAGGTATGAAGAAAAGGCCAGAGTCAATTCTCTCCAATCCATTTAGAAGCTTGTAAACTTGAATCATATCACCTCTACGGCGTCTATATTTCATAGAAAAGAGTCCAAGCTGACGCAGTCTTTCGCTATATTCTTGATCACTCAATTCCGGAACCAATTTTGTAGCTCTTCTTTGTACGGATTCCACCTTCATATCATCGGCGTTGAAACGTGGGTACCAAATGATGTTGCCATATTCCAGATGGGGACGAACTAATGCATTTATTAACAGTGGCAAGGTATCTCTGGTAAATGTTACAAATGTGCTTTTCATAATTCCCAACATCTGGTTTGCCCTTTTAACTGCAGCGGACACTTGTGCATGGAATTTCAATTCAGAGTCAATGATTACCCCTAGATCTTTCTCTTCTTTAACTTGATCTAGTATTTCACCATTCATGGTATATACATAGTCTTGATTGTGGAAACCAAAATGCATCACTTTACATTTTTTTGCATTAAACCTCAACTGCCACAGATTAGACCATTCACCTAGCTTCCTTAAATCTTCCTGCAAGTCCCAATGATCTTGTGATGTGTTTACTTCCTTGTAAATCTTTGTGTCATCGGCAAATATTTTAACTGTACTTGATACAGCATCAGGTAGATCATTGATAAACAACACAAACAAAATTGGTCCCAGAACACTTCCCTGTGATATACCGCTTTTCACTGCTGTCCAGTCAGATCTGTCTTCATTCATGACTACCCATTGTCTTCGGCCTGTCAAGAAGCTTTCTATCCAATAATAAGTTTTTCCTTCTATCCCATAAGCTTTCAGTTTACTTAAAAGTCTTTTATGAGGCACTGAGTCAAAAGCCTTCTTGAAGTACAAATACACAACATCAAAGCTCTTTCCATGCTCCACAAACAGTAACCATTCCTCCAAACACAAGAGTAGCTGAGTTGTATATGATCTATCCGGGACAAAACCATGTTGCTGATCAGCAAAAAGACCATTATCAATCATGTGTTTGACAATATCGTCTCTTACTATTGTCTCCATAATCTTACACACAACTGCTGTTACACTTATTGGCCTATAATTTCCAGGCTGCTGTCGACTTCCTTTTTTATAGATTGGGGTGATATTGGCATCTTTCCAGCCTTGTGGAATTTCACCTGTTTCTTGAGATTTATTGTAAATAATATTTAATGGTAGGCTAATACTAGGTGCTATTTCACTAAGCATTTTTGGGTGAAAACCCTCTGGTCCAGCTGATTTGTTTTTTCTCAGTTTTATTAGTTTCTTTCTCACTTTTTCTTCACTAATTACCACATGATCTAATGGGTTACTGCCAACATATTTGTTTTCTAACTGTGGTATATTTCTTTGATCCTCCTCAGTGAAAACACTAAAAAAGAAGTCATTTAATGTTGCTGCTTTATCAATATCATTTCTTGCTGTGTTACCATTGCCATAGTCCAAGTCACCAATCCTAGATCTTGTCCGGAGTTTACTATTAGCATATTTCCAAAATGCTTTGGGGTTATGCCTAATCTCATTAGCCAGTTTCTTTTCAAAGTTTTTTCTTAAATTTCTTGTTAAGTTTCTGAGTGCATTCACTTCAGCCTTATATAACCTTTCATCTTCGCTATCATGTGTGAGTCTAAAATGCTTCCATTTAGTAAACTTACATTTTCTTATTTTCTCCACCCTGTGATTTATGTAAGATCTACCATGTTTCTTGGCCTTCACTACAGGAATATTCTCATCCATCTGCTCCCTCAAGTGATTGCTGAAAAAGCTCCATGCCTCATGCACATCCATGTTCATCATACAATTTGTCCAGTCTATTTCCCCAAGCTTCCATGCCATTTGTTTGTAGTTACCTTTAAAGTAGTTGTATCTTTTCATTTCACTTTTCTGCATATTAGTATAAAGATTCATATCATATATTAAACACACATGATCACTCATACCCAATGGTGAATCATAATCTATGTTAGTGACCATACCTTCTTCGTTTGTAATTATTAAATCCAATAGACTTGGTTGCTCATGTATTCTATACCTTGTAAACTGAGTGACATGCTGGAATAAGAATGAGTCGTGCATTGCCAAAATAAATCTGTTTGCTCTATGATTGGGATGTTCTGATGAGTGCCAATTTGTCCAATCTATTTCAAGGTAATTGAAGTCACTTACTATCATAATGTGGGTATATTCCCTTGACTCTGCCACTTGTCTTAATACTGTACATAAGGCTGAATTATTTTCCTCACTGCTATTGGGACTTCTATAAATACATCCCAGTAGCAGACAATCATTACCTGTAAGTTTTAAGATGCACCATATACTCTCTTCAAAATCAGTGTTAATTTCCATATCACTTGCATCGATATCATTATCAATATACAAAGCAACACCCCTTCCATTTTCTTTTTCCAAGTTTGTAAATAAATAATAACCATCAATTTCTAGTTCAGATTTTAACATTGTTCTCCCAGGATTTTTAGGTTTAACTTCCGTCACTGCTATTACTTTTGGCTTGTGGAACTGAATTTTAATCTTCAACTCATGCATTTTATTAGGTAATGAATCTGCATTGGTGTATAATACATTGAGTTTGTGCATCGGCTTTTTAATTCTAACTGCTCTATTTACATGACTTTTTACAGTAGAGGTTAATCCACTAGATGCCTCATATTTATTTTGATTTTTACTATTTTCTTCTGTCCTGGGGGGCCTCTTACTCTGTATTGGAAATTTCCTGATTGGTCATTCTGTTCCATTTCATTGGCTTGATCCTTCAGCTGTTTTATCCGGGCACTCTGGTCAGGAGTGTAATCGATATCAATGCTCACTCTCCTAAATTTCTCTTCTGCATGTTTTAGCCCTGTTACATTATTGAGGACCTTATTTTTGGTTAAGACTGAATCCTGTGAGGCAAGCAGAGGTCGTACTCTTCCCTCCTCCCTTTTGCCAAGTCAGAAACATCTAGTGATATTGTCTTCACTGAAATCATCCATTTCCAGTGGACCCTGACATAATGCTTGAATAAAAGCTCCCTCATGGCCTCTAAATTCTTTCAAGTTGGTTGAGACACTTTCCTTAGCTCTATAAACAATAATATTGAGCTTTCTCTGCTCATCCTCCCTTAAGTCACTCATCACTCTCTCTCTCATGTTATTCATTTCCGAGGTTATGTCAGTATGACTGTCAACACTTACAGTAGAAGTAGTGCCTTTGCCTTGTTGTTGGTCTCTACTATATGTGTTCTCTAAATCCATGCATTTAGCCTCTAAGCTACCCAATCTTATTTCCATATCTTTTCTTTCTTTCTTTTCCTGATCTGCATTTTCCCTTAACTCTGTTATCTCAACTTCCATCACTTTCTGTTTTGATTCCAGCTCCAATTGTTGCTCTCCTAGTTGCTGGATGGTTTTAAACATTTTGTTGTACCCATTTTTGCATGAGTTGCATAGCCAAAGAAATTGATTACCTGCCTTTTCATCATTTATAAAGTTGTATACTGCTTCTGGTATGCTCTCACATTCTATATGGAACCATAGCTCACATACCTCACATCCGACGGACTTGCTGTTATCTTTTACCATTTCTCCACACCCCGAACATAAGTCACTATGTTTGCTCTTCTTTTCTTGTACAGGTAGGTTATTTGTCACTTTATCCTTTTGCCTGGTCCCCCAACACCTCTTCTATTGTAGTTGTTTCCTTTACCATCCGCGATGTTTGTTGACTTCACAATCTCCAAAATTATTGTAATTTAATTGCAATTCTAATTTAAATTTAAATGCCTAGGTCTTATGCTAAGGCATATAGGCCCCCTTATCAAGGGCAACACATATCTAATAAATGTACTGTGTATAAAACTTATGATAATCGTATAGATAGGATAAGAGAATTAAAATTGTGTACGAGATGTAGCCGTAAACACCCTACAGAAAACTGCCGAATAAAACTCAATAAGTGTTTAAAGTGTAAAAAGGCGTTTCATCATTTAAATTTTTGTGACAAGTTGCCAATCATTGAACAGAGAGTCTGTGCTGTGCAGTCCTCAAGTCGTAAAATTTTGACCGCGTTGCCAGTGGGGAAATGCTCCATTGAAGCTAAAGGGTGAAAATATGCAGTTAAAGTACTGTATGACCAGGGTTCACAGCATACCTTTATCAGTGCACATCTCGTAGAAAAATTGAATTTACAAATAAAAGAATGGGAAGAGTTAAGAATATCTGGGTTCACCGGCGAAATGGACAGTCAAAAGTATGGTATAGTAAGATTCATTATTAAAAATGGGAATAAATTTGTAAGGTTGCAAGCACTAGTGTTGGATAGATTACCCCGAAACATCAAGATTGATGGGTTGAACAATTGTTTAACACACCTAGTTAAGGGTGGAGTAAGGATGTCTGATCCATATTTGAGAGATTTGATAACGGATGTGGATTTATTGGTAGGAATGGATCAGTATAATAAATTGGTAGAGGGTATGGTTAAACTGAAAGGTATGACTTTCCTAAAAACAAAGGGAGGCTTAGTATTGTATGGAAACATCCCTAATAAATATGTGCCCATTACTGAGGAAGCACAGGTAGCTTTAGTGACCAATAGGCTCACTAGATAATGGAATAGGCTCACTAGACATGTGATAGAAGCCCTCCTCTCTTGGTAGTTTTAAGAATAGATTAGGTAAATATATAGATGAAGCTGCTAGATGGGACTGACTTTTTTTATGTACATATGTATATATTTTTCTAAGGAGTGGGGAGATTATATTTTGCAGTTGCATGAATGGACATAATCCTCCGGATGCATTTTATGTATATTGTAGATTAGATCTGACGAACTCCTGTAAAGGGTGACAATGTTGATGACTTTTCTCTGGTAAGAAATATTTTGTGTGTTGACTGGAACAGGAGCTGCCAAGTGCAGGCCATGAATGGTCTTTTGCAGTCTCCTTCTTTTCTTATGTTCTTATGTTCTTATATAGGTGTACTACCGTCCAATAATTGTCCTGATCTGTCAAATTTATGGAAGTTGGATACAATAGAGATTCAACCTGAAACAATTAGTTATGAAGAACAGGCAGTGATAGATCAATACAAAAATACAGTACAATTCAAAGACGGAAAGTATTAGGTTAAACTGCCCTGGAAACCCGACCACCAAAACCTACCAAACAATTACAAATTAGCTGAAAACAGGCTAAAAGCAATTTTAAAAATCCCAAACTAAGTAAACCCCCTCATCTAGTTAAAGAGTTTAATTTATTCCAAAATGAAGGTTTAATGCGATGTAGGGGTAGAATCAGTAATGCTGACTTGCCATACCATACAAGATTCCCTATTCTTCTTCCCTCCAAACACATATAACAGATCTACTCATTAATAATGCACATGAACAGAGCATGCATGCAGGAGTTCAGGAAACTATAAATTAAGGGAAAATTTTTGGATCCCTAAAGGCAGACAAGGGGTCAAAAATGTAATAAGTAAATGTTTTTTGTGCAGAAGGCTGGAGGGAGTATCCTATCCCTATCCTAAATCTCCTCCATTACCGAAAGATTGAGTGAAGGATGCTAAATCCTTCGAGATAGTTGGAATAGACTATACAGGCGCTATCACCGTAAAAGATGAGGGAGGGAAAGACGGTAATAAAGAATCCCGGAAAGTTTATATAGTTCTTTTTACTTGTGCAGCCACTAGAGCAATTCATTTGGACTTAGCCATGGACATGACGGCAGAAACATTTTAAAATATATTTAGAAGGTTTGTGGCTAGAAGATCCTGTCCAAAAATTATTCTTAGTGATAATGCCACAAATTTTAAACTGGGGCAGATCTGCTCAGTATAATATTGGAGGATAGTGCTGTATAGAAAGAACTAGAGGAAAGACAATGCAAATGGAAATTATTCCCCCAAGAGCGCCCTGGTTTGGAGGATTCTATGAAAGGTTAATTGGTGTAGTAAAGGGATGTTTAAGAAAAGTGTTATATAGATAATCCATTAATATGGATGATCTTCGTACCTTAATAGTTGAGATAGAATGTAGAGTTAATAACAGACCACTTATACCTATAATAACTCAAATGAACCAGAAACTCTTACCCCTTCCCATTTAATATATGGATGGAGCCTTAATTCCCTACCTGCAATAACTACGTCACCTCAAATAGAGGATCCTACGTTTATGGAAACTGTTCCACTGAGTAGAAGATACTATAAGTTATCTAAAATTTAAAAAAAATAAAAGAAACAGCAAAACTAATAATCCAAACTTAATCAAATCAAATAAAAGACCCGTTTGTAGTGAACCTGAACCTGAGGAGGTGAGTCGATTATGTGCAGAATGCTTGAGACTGAACGATTTAGTGTCTGAAGTGAGAAGAGATGCAAGTGTACGTTTGAAGAGTCAGATTGGGACCAGGAGGGAGGAAGTTAGGCCTAGAACAGGGACTGGAGAGAAAGCAGTAAGTGAAGTAAGTGATGATGAGTGGTGGGTGAAAGTGAACAGAATAGATAAGTTAGGACAGGTTAGGTGTGAATGAGAGGGACATGGAACCTGTTAGGCTAACTAACAGATTTGATGCCCTGAGAGAGGAAGAATTTGAAAGAGATTTGTCTGGTGTGGCTGTGCCTGAAAGTAGAATAAGAGGTCGAGTGAGTGAGAGCAGGAGGGAGGGTAATACTAGGCCTAGGGAGAATAGGAGAATGACTGAGGTGATTGTGATGGGTGACTCTCAGATTAGGTATTTAGATAGGAAGTTGAGTGAAAGTAAATGGAAGGGAGTGAGAGTTTGTCTGCCGGGTGCTGGTGTAAATGATGTGTGTGAGAGGTATGATAGGTTGGTGTCTGGGTGTGAGAGGGAAGCAGTTGTGATTACACATGTCAGAGTAAATGATGTAAAGAAGGTGGGTACTTGTGAGTTACGACAGCGGTATAAAAGGCTGATTGAAAGGATGTGTGAAAGTAGAGTAAAAGGTGTTGTTTCAGGTGTGCTTCCGAAAATGGATGTGAGGATGGAATGGTTGTCTCGTGCAATGGGGTTGAATGAATATGTGAAAGGTTTGTGCGAGGAGTCAGGATTGGTGTTTGTAGATGTTTGGAGTGGGTTTTATGGGAATAAGGGTTTGTATGCGATGGATGGACTCCATCTGAGCCGAGATGGGGTTGAGGTTTTGTGGCGGGAATTAGATAGTGTTATTAGGTCTTTAGACCTGGTGGGAAAACATACTCTATCCAAGAGGAGTGAACCCCTCCACAAATAAAAAAAACAACAAACAAAAACACAAAACAATGAAGGACTGGGTTTTGAATAGCGAAAAGTGTATATAGGCCATATGGTCTATACAGCAGCTTTTCTCAAGCTCTCTCTCTAGACTTTCTTCCGAAAGGTTTAATCGCTCCACGCTTCCCAAATCTTGCTTGTTATAAGTGATAAATCGTTAGGCACTTTAGTGAGAAGTTTGCTTAACCTAGGTTATCTCCTTATATCTACTGCCTTAGTAACCTAGTAACCTAGGACTTTTTCCTAAATGAAAGTGGGGGCATTCAGTAACACTTCAGTTTCGGGGCGCACGGTAGGTGGCGCTGTTTATAGGTTACAATTTTGGGCTATAATATATGTCTTATGATATCTCCCTCACAAGCAGCTTTTTACTGGACACAACATCCACCTCCAGTGGGTACCTTTCCATGTCGGTGTCATAGGGAATACGGTGGCGGATGGGGTGGCGGCAAAGGCACACTCCCATTAACTTAGCGACTGACCAGATAGACTTCCTCATCGACCTCAGGACAGCTTGCCAGCAACATTGGGACACAACACTGACCAACGCTCTACAGAACACTTCACTGAGACATGTCCGACAGGACACAAGACACCACTAGTGTACCTATTTCCCCAACTGTGCCCTGGATACGGCTGTGACCAGACTAAGGATTGGCCACACCCACCTCAACACTCACCTACATAGACCGGGCATAATTAAAACCCTCCACTGCCCCTGGTGCCCCACACAGCTTGACACCCCTGAACACCTGCTATTGCACTGTTAACATCACTACTCCCACCGTGTGGCACTCCTTCACCCACTGCATCCCCTTCAACCCCACAGACCCACACTGGCTGATCTACTAGGTGGCTCCAGCAATCCTAGCTTGACTTTCAAGAAGCTTAACCTTACTAGGACCTTCCTGAAAAAATTTAATCAGCTCCACTGCATCTAGATTAAGATTTAACCTGCCTACTGCACCTTTGGGGTACCAGATGCTGTGATATCACAGCCTGAACGGCCTCAACAAAACACCGAGAAAAGGAAGAAGGGCTGACCTGCTTCTAAAATACAGCTGGAGGTTATAGTGATTTCATGTGGACCATAGTTTAAAGATGAACTGAACTTGTTTTGCAAGAAAAATACAGCGGTTTTTAACAATATAAAACTATTTGAAAGTAGCTACAGTCTAGGTCCATGAAATGTAAACAAGTTTGGTCTAAACCACGTTTTAATTGAGTCTTTCAAGAGAACAACGTTGCCCGCCATGGACGAGGACATGGAAGACCCCATGTCCTCTACCTTCCCACCCCTCCCAGCCCCCACTACCGCCTTCAAAAGAGGACCCTCCTCACCCCCATTGCCTAATGGGAAAGCTCAAAGGACCAATGATGAGCCCCCACAACAGACAAAAGAACCGAGGATGATCTCCTTCCTCCTCCGAGTCAAAAACGGCGCCCTGCATGTTTCTTCCCTGGACAAGTATGTAATCCAAGGCAACACTCGCTGTCTCGGCAATGGCTCATTCCTAATTGTAGCAGTGTGGGAACACACACTAAATAAAGTGCCACTCCTGCTACAACCCTCCTTCACCCTTGGGGAATGGGAAGTAACCTGAAGCCAAGCAGAGAGGGAGGGCACCTCCCACCTACAATACGCCAAGGGTAGACCCCTCTCCGAAGATACGAGCCTAGAGGAAATCAAAGGAACCTTGACTCTCGTAGGAGACAAGATCATAGATCTGGAGTGGTTCCACCCTCACCACCTCTCCACTGCACCACTGGTAAATGGCTCCTCCTCAAGGCGGGTAGCATGATCCCAACAAAAGTGTATATTGGACATATGGTCTATACAACGTGGAGCTAACTCCTCCCCATCCTCTGGTGCCCTGTGTGCCAGCGCATTGGCCACTCAGTCAACACCTGTCACTCCTCCATACACTGCTCCCGTTGCAGTGGCCCTTACCCTCATAAGGGCATTGACACCGGCAACCCTTGCATAAAACCCTACCACTGCTTTCAGTGTGGTGGCCCCCACAGCTCCAGATCAACAAACTGCCCCCATAACAAGCGGGCTCATGACCTATGTGTACGGCTGACAGATGAAAAACAAGCCCTCCCTCAGATCAATAAGCAACTCTGTGCCCTACCTTTCCCTAAGCCCTCCCAAACATTCTCTGCACCCCCCTAGGGTTCCAGCACCCTCCAACCCTGTCCAACCCTCGCTCACCTATACAAATGTTGTCACCCATAATGGCTTCGCAACTCTACAGGACCCAGAAGAGGAGGAGATTCCCTCCCAAGAGGCTGCAACATCTCCTGACAACCCCGGTCCTCTATATCCGGGTCATCATCGCCGCCGCTCCTCTAATTTCTCTGCCCCAAATGCTCCACCCAAGGACCACTCTCCCACAACACACCAGGAGGAACCCAACACCAATGTAGTCACAGCAGAGATCCACCACCCTCCTCCTTCCCTGCCTATCACCAATAACCGCCCCACTCCTCAGCTTCCCCCGTACCCACCCTCCCCCTCCGAGCACACCCAACCATCAACCCTCATCACAACCCCAGCCATCCCCCCCACCTAAGGAACAAGTGATCGGACAGATTCCATCATCCTGGACGCATATACCTTCCACCAACAAGACAAATCAGTAATTAAAATAATCTCCTTTCTGTGGCCAATTTCCTCACCACACTCCTCGCATAATGGCTCTCACTTTCTTGCTGTGGAATGCCAGGTCCATCTTAAGGAAAACCCCAGAATTCAAGCACTACCTAACCCCCCTCCCTCTATAATTGACCTCACAGAAACCTGCCGGGCTATACAATTCTCCAGAAAGACAGGCAACTAGGATGGGGAGGAGGCATCCTCCTGGCACTCCCCTCTCAACCTCCCGCCCTGTCCACAAGGCCACTTTGAAATCACCGCTATCAGGGTCGCCACAGACCGGGGTTGGCTCTCCCTGACTGTGTGCTACAATGCTGATGGAGCTGCCACCTACCAGGAGCTATGCCACAATCTCTCCCACCTCCCACCTCATGTCATCCTCATGGGCGACTTCACTGTCCATCACAGGTGCTGGGAACCTGCTCTTCTGATACACCTCACCAACACCTCAGGAAGAGCATTATTCCAACTCATCCTCTCCTCACCTCAGTTATTGCTCCTCTTCCCCCCTGGATTGCCCACAGCGTTATCACGGCCATACAGGTGACTCATCGGTCCTCGATCTCTTCATTGGAGATCCATCATTGTAGCCATTCACTCTATCCGCTTCTGGCCTCTGTCACCAACATCACTCCCACAACCAACCCAGGCTGCCTACCATGCTGGAGACTCTCCCCACTGGGCTGGGATGCTTATCAAGCTGCACTAGCAGACCCTCCTGACACCTCCTCCCAAGAACTCGATGAAGCTGCAGCACATATCTCCACGACCCTCAAAGCAGCTGGCAAGTCACCCTTCAAGCCCTCCAGACAGCACAAACCCACCCATCTGGGCAAGTCATGGTGGAGCGATGAGTGCGAACAAGCTGTTAAAGCTTGCAGACAGGCATGGAACTGTTGGTGGAAGCACCACACACCACAACTAGGGGCCGAGTACCGAAGGCTCAACGCTGCCTGCACCCAAAGAATCCTCAGGGCCCAATGGAATTCCTAGAGTTCCGACTGTGCCTCCATCTCCACAACATCACCCACAAAACGCACATGGGACTTCCTACACTCCATGGAAGGTTGCAAGGTCCGTACTCCACTCCCCCTGAGTGCTGGCACCACACCCAACAACACCAATGCCCAGAAATCCTCCACCCTTGCTGCCTACTATGCATCCAAAGTCAGCCGCCACCCACTCCCACAGCTCCCCCAACCTCAGCAGATTTTCTCGTAGCCTCCCTCTCTTCTACTGGCATCCCCGAACTCACCCAGACATTCACCCCAGGTGAGTTACACGAGGCGCTGTCTATCTTCCCCACAGGCAAGACACCTGGCCTTGACATCATACCATATGAGTTCCTCACCCTTGCACTTTCCCAGCTACAGCAGACCTTCCTCTATGAATACAACACCAGCTGGCAAACTGGTACATTCCCATCATGCTGGAGGTCTTCTACCCTACTCCCCATACCCATGCCTGGAAAAGACCTCATACAAGCTACAAGTTACCGCCCTATAGCACTCCTCTCCTGCATCGGGAAGCTCCTCGAACGGCTGGTCGCTACTCGTCTCTCCTGGTGGCTAGAGAGCAAAAATCTACTCCCGGAGCAGTGTGGCTTCCGTCCACACCGCAGCACCTTGGGCATTCTGGGGCAGCTGGAATTCCACATCTGCGACACCTACCAGAGGAGAGAGGTAATGACCACCCTACTCATCCACCCGGAGGGGGCTTTCGACTCTGCACCCCATGAGGGCATCCTATACAAGATGGCTAGGATGGGCATCACTGGTCCACCCCTCGCATGGATCAATTAATTCATATCCAACCGCACCTTCCGTGTTGCCATCGGCCCTTCACGCTCTCCGCAGTCTCCCATCCACAGAGGTGTCCCGCAGGGCTCCATCCTCAGCCCCCTTCTGTTCAACATCCAACTCTCTGACCTACAGATCCCAGACCACTCTCGCCTCCTTATCTATGCCAATGATATCTCGATTATCAGCAGAGCAGCCACTCAAGATCAGGCTGAGCTACACCTCCTTGAAGCAGCCGATGCACTCTCTGCCTGGATGACTGCTTGGGGTCTTTCAATCAGCAAGCCCAAAAGCGCCGCCATGTGTTTCATCCTCAAGAGGGTCGCAACCCCACCCAGCATCACCATCAGTGGATATCTGGTTCGACGGCTCCCGCCTCACCTGGTCATTTCATATCGAACACCTACGGATCTCCTGCAACAAGCATCTCAACATCATGATAAGGGTGGCAGAAGTCTGATGGGGAGCCGGCCGTGACCTTCTCCTCCACTATTACCTGGTAGCCATCCGATCCAAACTATCTTATGGGAGCAGCCTCTATGGCTCTGCACTCCCCACATTGCTCCGCAAACTGTAGATCTTCCAGCACTCGGCCCTGAGGATAGCCATGGGTGCAATGAGGTTCCCCCCCATCTCAGCCCTCCATGCAGAATGTGGCCTCCTTCCCCTACACCTCCAGAGATGAGAGGCCTTGTGCCACCAGTACCACCACATCCAGACCTTACCACCTCCCCACCCACTTGCAACCATCTACTCCACATCTGGAGTAGACCCACATGCCCCAACTTGGCTTCCTGGTGCACGACAGCCTCTACTTGTCCGAGCACTACTCGCCTACAGCACGCTATGCCTACCCTGAACCTCCATGTTTGCTCTCACCATACCCAACCTCCCTCCCAAGCACTCAGCTGGCCCTATGGCTGCAGCTCTGTTCGCCTACCTGCAACACACCTGCTACCATCACCACCTCCGGGTATACACTGACGGTTCCTGCTCTACATCCCCCCTTCCACTGCAGCTTCCATTTACATCCCGTGCTCCACCATCTGCCAAACCTGGTGGCTGCCCTGAGCCACCTCAACACAAGACACCCCAACGAGAAGTTATTTTTACAGATTCCCTCTCATCTCTGCAACTCCTACTCTCCTGACGCCCACGGTCATCCATGGCCATCGTTCACACCCTGTAGAAACTACTACTGTCCCTCAGAACGGCCGGATGGGCGATCACCCTCCAGTGGGTGCCATACCACTCAAACATCAGAGGGAACGATATAGCAGATGCTGCTGCCAAGATGGGCCTGCCCCAGGAGGACATAACTCCCTTTCCGCTCCCACACTCCACTGCCAAAAGCACACTCTCCGCCGCCTGCCATTCAGCATGGGACGCCAGCCTCTATGACTCTCTCTGCAACACCTCCATGGGCAGCTACCTCACAGACTCCTCACCACAACCCTGGATCAGACAACAGTCACAGATCCTGGACTTCGCCCTCACCCGGTTATGGCTGCGCCACACATCCCTCACCACTCACCTCCACCGGATGAACCTCTCCCCTGATCCATTCTGTCCCTGGTGCCAGAACATAGAGGAAACAGTGTAGGACTTCCTACTCCGCTGCCCCCGCTTCTACTCCCACCACCAAGCCTTGGCGCATAGACTCTGTGCCCTCAATGTCTCCACCTTTAATCTACCCACACTACTGGCTGCTGTCCCCCAGTCTCTCCTCACATCCGATTGCGAATTCCTGAGGAAATCCCAACAACTCCTGCGACTACAAAGCGAGACTCGAGCAACAGGGCACATACGCTGCAAGGACAACAACAACAACAAGGACTCACCTAAACCATTTATATATTTCCGATTTGACTTTTCGTCGTTGATATTGTGTCCGGAATACTTTAGCGTAATTTCTAAAATATTTCAAGCTTCCTCAAATCTTTTAAAAACTGCCACTGTGAGCCTTTCCAGACCAAGATTTGGATGGCATCCTAATGCCACCGGGAAGAGAAAGCCACCAGCTGGCTCCCTCTGCTTAATGCACCACTGAAAACATGGAATGCTCTACAGCTGCCCCCAAGAGGTCCCACTCTCCTTCACCATCCACTAGTGAGGTACCAATTCTGCTGGCCAAGTCCAGCAAACCCTGCATGCCTCTCTCTTACGCCTTGATAGCTGCTTCCCCTCCCTCACCCCCTGCTGGAGCTGCACCCCCTCCCCGCCCTCAGCCCCACTAGTCCTCAGACTGACAACTGATACTCATCAGAGTAAATGTTGCGAGTATGGATGGATCCAAGTCCTAGCTTATTTTGGGCTAGTTTTCCTAGCTACTTTTTCTGAGTCAAAATCTATATGGATGAAGTTTATGGCGATTTTTTATTATATACTGGGGGGCTATACCCCCTA
This sequence comes from Ceratothoa steindachneri, assembly GCA_963969495.1. Classification (NCBI taxonomy): domain Eukaryota; kingdom Metazoa; phylum Arthropoda; class Malacostraca; order Isopoda; family Cymothoidae; genus Ceratothoa; species Ceratothoa steindachneri. Next base: position 104,127,134 of record OZ018333.1, read on the forward strand.
GACCCCCCGAAATGATTGAAATCTCAGGGTCATTGTAGGCACATCCGCCTGATGAGCCGTCCCCAACAACGAGCCGATGCTCAAAATTAAACTATGGTTTCTTACAATATTATAATTGTAGGTAGATATATACTTATGTCACCTGGGTGGGTAAAGTTTACCGGTGGCGACCCAGAACTTGTGAAATCTCTCTCACATCTGGAAATTTCTTCATAAGAAGAGCGTTGGTGAGATATCCATCCAAATGGAGACCCATAGTGGGGAATATTGGCTCTTGTATCCCGCCAAACACTTTCTATATTTTGCATGCTGGCACTAGTTTCTGGATCCATGAAATTCTGGGAGTGGTTGACGGTTGGATGTTGACATCCTTCGGATGACAAATTGGAAGGTAATACTTCAGTTTAGGGGTGAAAGATAGGGGGCGCTGTTTCTGGGCTACAATTTTGGGTTACAATCTAGGTCTTATGAGGTCACACGGTGGCTTCAAAGGGGGCCAATCACAGCATTGTATCTGTTTTGTTTTTTTCTTTTCTTTATTATTTAGTAAATGCCTGCACTACTACTTAATTATAATATTAGGTAATGCATTGATTTTTTAATAATTACTAATGTATTAAATTTTGTATATTTCGTTTAACTATTTTTGTGAAACTAAAGCATTAATTTCACATACTGGTAACCCTTAATTCAACCTTATTTCAAACATTGGCAACCTGAAACTGAGCAGTTAAAACAGCGTGATACCTATGAATATGGTTTGTTGGACTTCACTACGACTTGTGTTAATTTCTCGGCCAATTTAATAGACTTTTCTATAGATCGTGGTCTCATTTAAAAGAAGTGCGGCTCAATTATAATAGTGAAAGGTGGAGATAGGGTAAACCTGAAGATCTGCATCACATGCTCGCCTCTGCTTTTCCCCGGTCCTTGCCGCATAATATTTTGTCCATGTTCTAATATGTTTCACCTTTTTGAGTAAATTCAAGGCGACTGCTCTTGGGGGAGATATCACTGCAGGGGGGAGTTTCAATCAATGTTAATTTTTGCCGGCAATAGCCTAAATTAGGTGGCGCTATTATCTTTGTTATTTTGATAAAATGGCAATCGGCTCTGCACGTTTATCAAAATAATAAAGATGAGATAGCGCTGCCTACTTTAGGCTATTTCCGGCAAAAATGATAATTTTGAGTTACTTTCGAAATGAGGGGCTTCGCCTTATGATGTCTGATGCCTAAATTATAGCCCAGAAATAGCCCCCCCTAAACTGAAGTATTACCAATTGCAATAGGCTGCCCATCCATTAGATACGACTGTCATTTCCAGTGAAATCCACTTTTTTATCACCACCAGGGAGGGTTTCGCACTTTCGATTTTCACTGAAACAATAAAATTTTCTTTGTTTCACATTCGAACCCCTCCAAAAACCCACTGCCCATTCCATTACACAAGTGTAGTTACATTTGAATTTGCCATATTTTGCCTCATCGATTTAGACTGTTTTGCCAAGACTTCCAAGCAGTGATAAAAATGGTCAAAATTTTGTAAAAGAACTTCCCGGAAAAACTAAACCAATCGACGGGGGTTTTTCAACAAATGCCAGTATGTGAGGTTATTACTGTCATAGGTACCATATTCATGATAAACCAAAACACAACAATGATAATGTTCTTGATGAATCAATATACGATTTATCACACCTGAAGACCCAATTTCTATTCATTACAATTTCTGCCTTACAAGTAGGACACTCACATTTAGATTTTAAAAGGCCATGGCTTTGAGAAAATGGATATATTTATCGTTGTCACTTGTCGAATGTCCCAGTCTGGGTGATCTTCACGCACGATACCTGTCTCGGTACCGGGATGGGCGGGGTCACTACCGCCTGTCCCCTTGTACTCGGGACGAGTGCGTGCACCATGACTGGTGGACTTATTGACTTTTGGGGGGAGGCCGGCCTTCTCCATTTCATTTAACCCGGTTTAATTGTTGTTGTTGTTTTGTTTGTAGGTTGCACTCTCCTGCACCGGGGTGAAGGGGACTTCCCCCCGCTGCCGGAGATTGCTTCGATTGTTAAGTTTTTCCAATTTATATCATTGTTAAGTTTTCATATTTTTACTTTAAAGTAGCCTAGTTCTAGGCTGTGGTGTTTTTCGGCGACTTATGCCCAAGTGGGTAGTTGCCAGATGGGCTCCATAAAATTAAAAAAAAATAAAAAAAGTTATCGTTGTCAGATAAAATAACACCGAAATGGTAAATATTCAATGACCAAACTGTGGTGGAGCGAATGTGAGAGTATTTGAAATTTTGAAGGGCCATTCTCCCACCTTTTTTCCAATACCCTCACTCCCTCTGTAAGAATGTGTGTGTGTGAATGGGAGATCATTTTCTTTATATATATATATATATATATATATATATATATATATATATATATATATATAATATAAATTCTGAATTTCATATTCTTTTCCTCAGCTAATTACTTGTTTGTTATTTTGCAAAAAGCCACCCTATTAAAATTACAGCAAGATAATCTTACAATGTGTAAAGAGTGGCAGCTGGCAGGACTTTCCCCCAGGGGTAGCATGTGAGGCCTTTTCTTTGTTGTTGAGTATTGGTTGTTAGGCCTCCTTGATATGATTTTGTATTATTTTGTTTGTTCGTTCATCTTATCTATTATTTCTAATATTTTGTTTGGTAATAGGATCGATTGTTTTTTTTGTTAAATATCTTTTTGCTAGTATTCATAAGTAGGATAAGTTTTTTATAAGTAATGATATCTAAAATTTATTTACCTCTATCTCTTGTAAATATTATTGTAATTTTTGGGGTGAATACAGGTCTGTATATCCAATTGTTTCATTATCCCTCAGGTTTTCATGTCCAATTTAATGTAGGAAGCGGGTTGGGTCGATTGGGAGTTTAGTGTAGATTTGTGGCCTGCTGCAACACTATGCAAGAAAAAAGACATTTTGACTAATGACGCAAATACGTGTGGGTGGGAGTTTAAATACCACTGATGTGGTCAGAAAAGTAGAAGGTTTTTTTTTACAGAATTTGAGAATTTGTGTTTCTTGAACTACACATATGTATATAGTAATAAAAACATTAATACTGAATGAATCCTTTTGGATATATAGAAAAAAAATAAGGGAAAAACCTACATTTGATCAATATAAAAAGCACAAAAAGCATTGAAACAAATAGAGCTTTCTGAGTGGTCATTGATGGAACTGAATACAGATCTGATTGGTTAGTGGGATAGCAGGAAAACACTGAAAAATAGTCCCCAAAATAAGCTAGAATCGTATTCACCCCTCCTCTCAAATTTACCCTCATCAGCTCACATTCATCCACCCGGATAAGGTGGCAAAAGCCGTTTATGCCTCTATATTTGCCATAAAATTAATACAACAAACCTTCAACATCACTGGAGGGTGACAGGGAATCAAGTTTGAGGTGGCCAACCTGTCTCAGCCTCCTGAGTCAGTTACCAGGTTGGGGAGTATTCTGTGAAGTGCTGGGCAACAACAGACGAGGACCCAACCTACACTTTTGGAATGATTTTCCTGGTCTTCCCAGAAATGACTAACTGAGACATCCTAGACAAACTGACTGTCCTGGACAGACACTCAACTCAAGTAGTAGATGCCTTCTGCCTTCCAGAATTTGTTAGTGAGGGAAAAAACAAAGACATGTGTCTCAAATTTAGTGGCCCCCTCCCTGAAAGGGTTGCTCTGCACTCGGCTGCCTACCGGGTGAGACCACACACTCTCCCTGTCACCCAGTGCACTCTCTACCTTCTGTTTGGCCACAGAAACATCTCCTGCAATGGAAAAACCTGCTCTGGGAGATGTAGTGGCTTCCACAATGCCTTTTCTGTGGGGCTAACCACCGCCCAACTTCCAGGCAATGCCCAGCATACCTCCAGGCAACCCAAATCCAGCAGCTGCAACATCAATCCAATCACTCCCTCAAAGACATTAAAACTAAATTAAGAACCATAAAGCCTGGGTCTTTCCGCCCTAAGACACGTAAGGCGCAACACTCTGCTACTGTCCAAGCCTCCCCCCCCATACAAGCTTACTCTACAGCTCTACCATACCCTCTAAGTCCACAAATTAGTGTTATTCAGAAGGCTGCTGAATCCACCCCTTCTCACCCAATCACTGCCTATCCCCTACAAACTCCCAGTCCTCCAAATCAACACTGCTCTCTTAAATCCCCCCCAAATAATACCTCTTCATACCCTGTTCCACAGCCTAAAAATCAATGGGATAAGAGCCCCAAGGGGGCTGCCTCCCACCTGGAACTACCCCTACCCCTTATCCTCTTTACCTACATCTCTGCCACCTCACCCCACACCCCAGCTTACACTATTCCCACATCCCCCTCCTCGGCTTCCCCCTATACAGCCCAGCAGCCCCTGCCCATGCTTGGTAGCACATGCCTTGGACCTACAGACACCTCTTAAACCCAGCTTACCTCAGACCTCTCACTCTCTGCCTTCATCAGGGGAATTGCACCCATTACACTGACCTTCATTAACCTCCTTCTTTCAGGCAGCAGCCTTAGAGAAAGCCTTCTAAGGTGTCTGCCACACTCTCTGACCTTCCTTATGTCACACTCATGCAATGACTCTTTCATCTCCCCACTTCATACTCTGAAATGCCCGGTCTCTATACCAGAAACTCCCAATTTTTAAAACTACACTTTCTTCCTATTCACCTCTAGTTGTTGGCATCTGTGAGATGTGACTCACTGATGCATTCTCCCCCTCCTTTCCTGGCTATGTTTCGTACAGGGTGGACAGGAGCACTGGCAGAGCAGGAGGCGGCCTGCTGCTGCTGGTCCACCAATCCCTCCCTTTTAGCTCTCTCCCTATAACTTGCTTCACCGGGGGTGGATTTGAGCATCTGGGAGTGACTATTACCTTTGATTCTGGGCCTCTTCAGATCCTATTAATATATAATCCATGTTTGGATATCTCTCTTCATGAGCTTAAATTCCTATCTTTTCAGCTCTCCTCTCCAATACTAATAATGGGGAATTTTAATGCCCATCACGACTTCTTGGAACCAGCCCTCCCCAGGATCCGGAGGAACCATTCAGGCTGTTCCCTCTCAGACTTCTTAGCAGACAGTGACTCCTACTCTTTTATCACCCCCCCTGGCCTCTCTACCAGGATTGATCCAGTTTCAGGAAACCCCTCTATGCCTGGTAAATGGCCCCCTCATTCACACCACTATCATTATTGGCCCTTACATGGGAAGCAACCATCTTCCTGTAGTCATTTCCTTCCCATCAGTGCAATCACCTCTCCCCCTCACAAAGACCTCATTGGTCTTTTAAAAAAGGAGACTGGGGCACCTTTCAATTAGAACTAAAATCAGTTACCCTGCCCACTTCCCTCTTGTCACAATGTAGCGGGCCGAAAATCTAGACTAACCCCCAATTGATCCAACCCGCTTCCTACATACTTCATTCATTACCTCCTTCCTTAAATCATCCACACTATCGGGCACTCTCACGTCTACTCCATCACTCTTCAAATCTTGCAAACCATTCCATACACTCTCAAACAAGGAATCACCACCACCCTTACTCTCTTTTCCATTCATAATCCCTTTCGGCAAATACTCAGGATCACTCACTCCACACACATTTTCATCATTCGTACCAGGATACCTTGACATCAAATCAGCCACTCCATTCTGTTCACCAGGCACATACTCAATCACATAGTCAAAGTCACTCAAATCTTCCAAAGTCCTTGCAATCCTACTATCAGCCCACTTAATACGCTGTAGATACACAAGAGGTTGATTATCTGTTTTGATCACAAACCTCACACCATACAAAAATGGACGCAACACTTTCAAACAATACCTTATCGCAGCCAACTCTCGCTCCACAGTCGAATACTTTTGTTCTGCAACATTCATAGCCTTGGATACATACCTAATTATTCGCCTGACATTCTCTCCATTCAAACGCTGCTCTTGCATCAGAAAACCTCCCATACAATACCCACTCGCATCAGTATACAATTCAAGCATTTTAGCATTCACACTATAATCTGGGTAAGCCAATTCAACATCTTCAGCCGCTGCCTCTTTCAGTCTCTCATATGCCTCATTCATCTTATCATTCCACTTGACAACTGTACTACCTTTCTTGCCCATCCACTCAGTCAGAGGCTTACTCACACCAGAACAATCACGTATAAACTTTTGCTGGAACTCAATCAAACCCCCAAAATACTTCAGTTGCTTCACAGTCACTGGTTTAGGAAACATTCGCACCTTCTCAACATACTTCAGTGATTTTTGCAACCTATTCTCACTCACCATATGCCCAAGGAATTCCACTTCTTTCGCAAACCATTCACACTTCGCCCCCCCATTCATCAGCTCCTCACTCACAGCTCTCATCCAACTCAAGGTACATTCTTGCGAAACAGACAGGTCACTCACATTCCCTGTATTCTCAACAGGCATACCAGAAACCCTTTTGACTGGTTCCCACCAGAAACCTGAAAAATCAGCCACTTCATCATTCACTACATCAAACTCACCCCTACTGTTACCATTCGTAAAACCCGAAAAATCAGCCACACTAGGTTTATTCTGCCCAAACACACTATCATTCATACTGTTCCCAAAACCAGAAAAATCAGGCACAGGCAGCTCACTCACTCGTCTACTTATACCAGCCAAATCACTCACCTGTTTACGCAAAAAAACAATCTCCCTTTCAAGATCCCCCATACCAGAAAGACTGCTCGGACTTACTTTCATTTGTACTTGCATTCTTCCTTTCACTCTTCTTTGTACGCTTTCTACTCCTCGAGACTAAGTGGGTGAGAACACTGTGATATTGGATGGAAAGGATGCGTGTTATAAGGTAAGGCGTGTTGCTTGTGTATTTGATGGCTTGATGAGAATGAATGATCCTTTTGTATGTGTGCCGGCGGACCCCAGTGTAAAAGGGCAGGTGAGGGGAATCCAAGTTGGAGATGTACTGGGTCACCTCTCCACTGTCAATGAGGTAGGTATGGATGATAATACAGATGTCAAGGTGAAAAGACGTGTGAATTGACGTATAATGAAGTGAAGAACATGGTGGAATTGGATGGATGTTTAACTGAGTATGAAAGGGAGGATGGTGGAGTGAGTGATCCTGAGTATTTGCTGAAAGGGATTATGAATGGAAAAGAGAGTAAGGGTGGTGGTGATTCCTTGTTTGAGAGTGTATGGAATGGTTTGCAAGATTTGAAGAGTGATGGAGTAGACGCGAGCGTGCCCGATAGTGTGGATGATTTAAGGAAGGAGGTGATGAATGAAGTATGTAGGAAGCGGGTTGGATCGATTGGGTGTTAGTCTAGATTTTTGGGCGCTACATTTGGCGCCCGAATAGGGACCTTGAGATCTCGAAAACGGAGGAATTTGATTTGATTGCAGTTTGTCTGTATATTGGTAGAAGTAGTTTGATTGATTTTTCCCTCCTCCTATCCTTTGTTACTAACTTGGGAACAATGGCTATGGCAGAAACTTTGAATGAAGAAGTAGTGCGATTGAGACTGGAGTTGAGAAAGAAAGAAGAGGAGTGTGAAATGTTTCGGGGAATGATTGAGGGAATGAAGAATGAAATGAAAGGGATGAATGAAAAGACTGATAGGATGAATAAGTAAAAGAGGATGATTGGGTGTTGACGTATCTGATTAGCTCCGCATAACTAATATTTCATTAACTAAATCTTTCTATATATATTTGTAGTAATTAAGGTTTGCTGCACTTATTTATAATTGGGAGCTTATACAGGCCTACTGATTTCCGAGAGTGGAAGCTTGGACGGACTGCGAGAGGGGTTCTCTAGACAAGTGCTCTGCCCAGCCCTGAGACGGAGGGCTTTCATACCTCGCTAGACACCTGAACTACCACACCCGCATTGGCTGATGAGCCTGCCTCCTTTTATATTAGCCTACTACCACCCACCTCCAGCACACAAGTGATAGCGTGTGCCCCTTTTCGTTTGGTTGTTGTTGTTTTTCATTTTGTTGTGTAGATATATTTAAGTAAATTTGTTCTCTGTGCCCGTCATACTTTATTTTGTTTTCGGTTGGGAAAATTAAAATTGTATAAAATATTTATTTGAATGTGCACTGGTGTTTATCTATTTTTTTTTTGTAAATATAAGCTGTAAATATAACTATTCTTTTGTAAAGTAAAGGACTGTATATGAAATTGTATCAATTCTTCCTCGGGGTTCTCAAGGTCCATAAATCCTAGGATAAGGTTGGAACGCAGGTTTGTCTAGATTTTCGGCCCGCTACAACAAGACTAAATTCAGTATCTCACAGATACCCATCACTTTCACATTGTCACCTCTCCCCCAACCCACACCTTCAGGGTCCCCTGGTGCTCCCAGAAGTGCATGGCGGCCCTTCAGGCCAAACACCATGTCTTTAAAGTGTGGTGTAAGAACCCCATCCTCCCCCTTGGCACCTGCTTCCATCTCATAGAGGCCCGGTGCAAGCGCATTATCCTTGATGAGAAATGTTCTGCCTGGGCTTCATTTTGTACCTCTCTATCCTTTACTTCCTCAGTCTCCTGTGCCTGGTCATTCTTGAGAAAGATGGTCCACCCTCAGCCCCCACTCACCTTACCACTAACTAATAACAGTGCTCTCCTCACCACAAACACCCAGAAACATTTATGTATTTTCTAACATGATTACTCACTAACATAAAAGTTTGACAAAAAAAAGAAGATGAATTATCATAATAATCAGGGCAAATACGAGTCTAAAAGTGAAAGGCCACAAAAGGCCCTCAGGCGATTATGTAGCACTGAATCAATCTTGTATCAAGGCCCTCAGGTGATTATGTAGTACTGAATCGATCTTGTATAAAGGCCCTCAGGCGATTAATGGGATTGTATATTGTAGATGCATGATTTGACACAATCCTATGGATGCATTTTTAGGGTAGGTTTTAACAGATGCGGATGGATGACCTTTGATAAGCCCTTGTGGCTTTTGTCATCCGTGAAATTATGTTATGTTATGTTAGCACTCTTATTATAGAAGCTTGAGAGATATTAAGTTTGTGAATAAAGCTAATTAATTATTTCTCTCCACAGAAGATAAATGCCATATGCCAATACAAAGGGTGGCTCAACAACCTGAACCTCTCCACAGAAAATAAATGCCATATCCCGATACAAAGGGTGGCTCAACAACCTGAACCTGTGTGCTGCTTGCTTATAAAAATTTGCTTGGAATCTATATTGTAAATAAATTAAAACTTTGTGACAAGTAAGCCAAATTAGATCAAAATCTTGATAATTGTTAAGTTTAGTGGCGGATGACTTTGCAGGCTATTTTTCTAGCTACTTTTTGCTTCTCTTCAGTGACTAGTGTGTCACTACTTAAAATTGAAAAAATACAGAGGTGCAGGTTAGATGTTAGAAAATATTTTTTCACCGATAGAGTGGTAGATTTCTGGAATAGTTTGGCAGTAGTTTAATCAATTGGCGGTCATGTCGGTAATTTAAAACCTGTTATGAGTGGTGTCCCGCAGGGATCGGTTCTCGGCCCTTTGCTGTTCCTAATTTCCATTAACTATGTTTGTTCCTAGATCCAGTGCGAGTACAAGATATTCGCTTATGATCTCAAGCTCTATTTGCAATGCTCTACTATGTCACATGGCACTGTCCACTCATCATTGTGCTTGCAGAGTAGTATTGATTTATCTTTTACTGCTTCTTCTTGGGGATTGAGATTCTCCAGTGAGAAATGTGCCCATCTCTGCTTCAACAGACAAATTCACATTAATGTAGAGAATCAGGTTCCACTTTATCACCTTAATAGTACCCCGATTAGTTATTGTTCCTCACACGAGGACCTAGGTGCTACCGTTGACAACAGGTTGAGGTTTCACCAACATATCAGAGCTATGTTGGCTAAGGCTGACGGTGTGGCCACCAACTTACTGAAATCCACAGTTTGTCGATCAGCTAACTTTGTCTTCCTTATATATATCTGATGTTTGCCTTTTGCTTCCCCAGTTTGGAATCTTGGTTTTCGTGGTGTTACAAACCTGTTGGAATCTGTTCAATGCAGATGGACTAAGTAGATATATGGACTTGCTGACACCTCATATAGCAATAGGCTGGCTAGATTAAATCTATACTCCATAAAAGGCTGGATCTCATTTATTGCTACCGGATTTTCACGGCATCAGTATTATTACTTCCCCAATTTATTTACCATATCTCCCTCAGTTGGCTCTAGGAGCATACATAGGTTCAAGATCTAAGTTCAACATAGTCAATTGGAGGCTTGTAGATGTTATTTTTCTTGCACGGTGGTTAATGGATGGAATTCCCTGCCTCATGAAATTGTCAATTCACCCAGTCTTCCGATTTTTTAAGTGGAGACCTCAGCACTTCCTTGCCAGGGAATTATTCTCCTTTTGATTGAGTGATTTTTGTTTTGGACTATTTTTGATAATTAGAAAAATGTTCTTGATAAATACATAAAACCAGTTACATTCTAATTTTGTAGTTATATTCCTGTACTGTCTGACTGGAGTATCTGTGTGTGAGTCCTGGGCCTCTCTTTTCCCTGTCTGGTCCTGGCTGGACTCCGGTTGGTGGACCCTAACAAGTAAGAAAATTAGACAGTCCAAACTTGAATGTTGTTTTTTTCATATTGACTTCAATGATGAGATGCAAGTATACCAGTGTTGCTCCTCTATTACAACCTATTCTGACCTTAATCAATAACTCATTAGCATAACATGACATAAAATAATTTCACAGATGACAAGAGCCGTAAGGGCCTATCTAAGGTTATCCGCATCTGTCAAAGCCCACCCACAAAATGCATCCATAGGATTGTGTCAGATCATGCATCTACAATATACAATTTAAACAATCCAGAGGATTGTGTTAAATCATGTATCTACAATATACAATTAGAATCATCCACAGGAATGTGTCAAAAACAAAAGGAATCATAATCAAGACTCGTCAAAATCCAAATAAATCAATATATACAATAATAAAAAAAATGAATCCAGAATAATCCTCCCCCCCCCCCAAAAAAAGAAAAGTTAACCTCTCCACATATAATCATCTAATGTTTGGACTGTCTACAGTCAGGTGGCAAACTATTTAAGTGGTGACCTCTAGTACTATTACTACCTTCCAACTCAAATAACTTACTAAAATCCAACTTATCCATCTCAGAACAGATTTTTAAAAGCTCAATCATATCTTCCCTCACACATCTTCTTTCAAATGAGAACATATTTAGTACCCTCAGTCTATCTTCATATTCAAGGTGCTTCATGGATGGTATTATTTTTGTTGCCCTCCTCTCTACTGACTCTAGTAGGTTGATGTCATGTCTAAAATGTGGTGACCATGCTTGTATACAGTACTTTAAATGTGGCCTGACATACGAGTTGTAGAGTTTAAAGATAATCTCTTTACTCTTGTAGCTAACATTCCCCTTAATGAATCCTAGCACCTTATTTGCTCTATTTTTTGCTTCAATACACTTCTTTGACCTATCTACTACTAAGCATAAGTCCTTCTCATTCTTAACTGAATTCAGCCAATGCCCATCCATTTCATAGCTAAATTCCCTATTATCCCTTTCCATGTTAAGAACTTTGTAATTTTTAAGTTTAAAAGCCATCTATCACTTTTGAGCCCAAGCTAATAACTTATTTAAGTCACTTTGCTGCACTTTAAAGCTACCCTCAACTTCTTTGACTACAGCTGCCAATTTAGTCATCAGCAAAAATTGACACTTTGCTATTTACAGCCTTCCCAAGATCATTTAAATAAACTATGAATAATAATCTAGAAGAATGTTGTCTGGACTAGATGACTTACTATTATTTAACTCCAATATAAGCACTTTAATTATTTCCCTGTTCACGTAAAGGGTATCCAACACTATTTTCCTTGGCTTAGAATTATCATCAATTAATATATCTGGATTCTCTTGTGTAAATACTGAAGAAAAATGATCATTAATAACCTCTACCCCCGTAAGGGGCGCAGCGATTTGCCATCCTGGCCGCCGTGCTGACAGGATCCAGCGCTTCGTCCGGCCCCAGCTTAGCCTCTTCTCCTCCCTTCAAAACACTTGTATTTCCTTGCTTTTCATACCTCTCCCACAACTTTCTCTGGTCAGCCTCTAATTTCACAGGGTAGATGCTGACCTCCTTCTCAAGCCAACCGTCCCGGATTGGGGCTGAGGGGGAAGGGGACAATGTTCCCTAACCCCTGAGCTCTGGTTTGGGATGGGTTTTTTTTAACAACCTGCTTCATCTCCACCCATACATTCCTCACATCCCTTCTCCTCTCTTCACATTCTATCCATTTTTACGCCGCGTCTAAGGTGGAGCCGCCATGCCGATGGACTGCCAGGCCACCAGGCAGGAGTGGTGGTCCCAAATGGTGGCGCCTGGCTCTGCCAGGCCTGTAAGCACCTCTTGCAGTGCGGGCAACTGCGAGAGGTGATGAGCGGTTGCATCCCGTAATAAAAAGAGGTTCACCATGCCCAATGATGAGTATAAAAAAAAACAACCTTTAACTTCCCCTGTACAAACGACGGAGCCGCTCTCGGGCAGTTCCACAGAAAAATGGAGGTTGCCTCCACCTGTGCTTGCGCAGGGGACCCTCCATATTTCTCTAACCGGAGAGGAGGCTTACTCCTCTCCTTCGCCTACGGGTGCAGGGGACTCCCCCTCACCCCCTTCTATGGAGTTGCTTTCGGGCACCTCCCTTTTTCCAGCGGCAGTCCCCTCTTTTCTTTCCAAGGGGACTGCCAAGAAAGCCAGCAGGCAGCCCTTAGCCAGCCGCTCCCCATCGAAGCGGCTCAAGAGGGCAAACGCCCTTAGGGGGGAGAGGGAAACCAGGCCCCTTCGGTCGCTTCCCTCAAAAGAGCTGCTGGCAAGAATCTTAAACCTTGCCGGGGTCAAGGCCTGTGCCTCCCGACAAAAGACTGGTGACGCTGCCAAGGGGACCTGCGATGTCTTGGGAGGGGATGGCCAACTGGAGGCCCCTCCTGTGATAGACATGGTCCTTGAGGAATCCGGGCTCGGCGCCAAGAACCGAACCCGAATCCGCCCCGATGCCAGGTCCTCCTCAAACGGCTGGGGCCTTCGAGGCAGTACAAGGAGGGGAGGGATCTCCTCTGACCGGTGCCCCTGCGACCACCAGGACCTTTTCCATTTCGGAGAAGGACCTGGCTGAGGCCAGTCCATCTGGCCTAGGGGCTTCTGTCGGCGGAGGTGAGAAGCGGGTTCATTCCCCGCCCTCCTCTCCTAAAAAGAAGAAAAAGACAAGAAAGACTAAAAAGACTCGGGGCTCCTCTCCATCCGCGGGGGCTACGGGGTCGGATGGGTCTGCTGCCACTTTGGCAAGCGACCAAGCCAAGATCGGCACATCCGGCCCCTCTAACTTCCCGGGTGCGGAGCCCCTGACTATGACAAATAAGAAAAGTGCACAGGGCGGAGCCTCGATGACATCAGGGCCCCTAATTCAGAGGTTACCTGGCGTTTTCGAGCCCGCTGGCTTCAAACGCTTCCTAGTTATTCACTCCACTGATGGCACCATGTTGGCCAAGGGTAACATGATCCATCAGAGGAGAGAATTAGCTAGTGCAATTGGTAGAGAGCCGAAGGTGACCCGTTTCTCGGACGGGAGCCTTCTGGCGAATGCGGCGAATCCCGTCGAGGCAGCCGAGATAAGTGCTCTTTGGACACTTCATGGCACCCCGGTGAGTGTGACGCCGCACTCTACCATGAACTTTGTGAAAGGAGTAGTTTATGCGAGGGAACTCGTTGACTACTCCATTGAGGACATCACCCTAGAGCTGGCCGACCATGGGGCGGTCAAGGTCGAACGTGTGATGAGAAAACAGGGAGGGGCATCGAGACCCACCCCTACACTCTTCGTCACGTTCGACTGTGACAAGCTCCCTTAGTCGGTGCGTGCCGGTTGGTTCCGCTACCGCGTGAAAGCATTCGTGCCACTGCCGCGGCGGTGCTATTACTGTCACCGCTTCGGCCATACTAATCGTTCTTGTAGACGTGCAAAGTCGGGGTCACCCGAAGTTTGTGTAAATTGCTCTAAGGCCGCACACGATAAGTCTAAATTGTGTGTGGCCAAGTGTGTCAATTACGGAGAGCCGCACCCTGCTTCTTCGAAGCAATGTGGTGCATATCTCCTTGAGAAAGAAATCCTGGCCGTTCAGGCCCAGGATAGACTCTCATTCCGCGAGGTAAGGACTTGGTCCTGGCGCGCCCGGCTCTGCCTGGTACGTCATATGCCTCAATAGTTAGAAAGGCCCCCTCTGCTCCTGGCCCATCTAGGCCAACGAGCACGGTTGTTTCCGCGCCCATTCGGAGCCCTTCTGCGGGCCCTACTCAACCCGGGCGCTCCCCTGGTAAAGCTGTCAGCTAACACCACGGCTCCCCCTCTTCCCCAGCGTGACCGTTTCCCGTAAGGCGAAACGGCCACGCGCCTCCACCGAGTCGTTAGACTCACAGGAGGCAATACCCCTGAAGATGGTCGCTAGGCCATCTTCCGGGGTTCATAAAGCTGTCCCCCGAAAGGAGGACAGCAACAAAGGAGCTTCGGCTCCTTCGCCCAAGCCCCGAGGTGGAGCGAGTGGCTCGGAGACGGTGGTTCCTCGAAAAGAGGGCCCCCCGCTTCCGAAGCCGCAACGCCCGCCTAAGGTTTCGAGGCGGAGGGAGGAAAAGACTCGCATGGCGAGCCCAACCTCCCCCAATAAGTCCTCGAAGGCGACAGCGCCCGGGGTGCTGCCTCCGGGAAGCGTACTGCCATTCCCGTGAAGGTCTTCTTTTCGAGGAGGGCCCCCGCGTTTCCTCCGAGCTAGGCCTGGAGGGCATATACCTTCAATGGAATTGCCGTGGACTCCGGGCCAACTGGGAGGAGCTGCGGAGGCTCGTCTCGTCCCGTTCCCCGTCACGTATTTTTCTGCAGGAGACCATGCTAGGCGCGTACCTCCTGCCCGCCCACCCGGGGTATAGGGGTCTTGCGACCCCACCACCACGAAATGGCCGGGCTGGAGGATGCGCGGTTTACACCCGGCATGATGTCTCCGTTCTTCCTTTCTCTTTAGATAACTCCTTTCAGGCAGTGGCTGTGCAGCTACACCTGGATAGGAGGTATACTATCATTTCTGCGTACATTCCACCGTCAACTGACTTCGACGCGGGGGACTTCCGCCGCGTCGTGGCGGAAGATCTGAACTGCAGGCATCCTCTCTGGGGAGATTACTCAATGAATGTCCGGGGACAAGTCCTTGCCGATCTGATCGAAGAGCTTGAGATGGGTGTCCTAAACACGGATGAGTTGACGCATCACTGTCCGAGAACCGCTTCATTTTCTTGCCTTGACTTATCTTTGTGCTCTTCGGATGCACAGCCTGATTTTGATTGGGGGGGGGGTGGATGACCTCCATGGTTGTGATCACTTTCACATTCAAATATCATTTTCAGGGCAACTGCCGCCTGAGAGCCCACCTCGGTGGTGCTTGGCGCGGGCGCGGTGGCCTGCATTTCAGGAAATGACTGAATTCTGTATCTGGGTCGAAGGTTTTGGTCGGTAGATGAGGCCGTCGAGTTCTTCTCCGGCAACCTCATCGCCGCGGGCCTGACCACTATTCCTAAAACATCTGGGCGTTTTGCACGCCCAACCACTCCCATGGTGGTCGGCCGAGTGTGAGACGGCCCTCAAACAGAAGCGTTATGCCGACATGCGCTATTAGCGCCGCCCGAACGATTTCATTGTCGGTGAATTTCGTCGGGCTAGGGCTAGGTTCCGGTATATTTCGAAGAACGCCCGCCGCTCTTCTTGGGGGGCATTCGTGTCTTCACTTAACGGGAGACCTCTCTAGCAGAAGTGTTAGAAGCTAGTCAAAAGGATTCGGGGTAAGTTCTCGCAGGACCCCCCTCCCGTTCTTCACGAGAATGGGACCGCAATCTTGGACCCCGCGTCCGTGGTGGAATCCTTCGCGACCGCTTTTTCCGCATTCTCTAGCGGGGATGCTGCTCCGCCAGCATTCAATGCACGTCGTGGTGTCTCAGAAGGCCGCCGGCTTCTGAGAGGTTTACTGTGAGTGAGTTGCGCTCCGTTGTTGCTTCGTGCACCGACACCGCCCATGGTCCGGATGATGTCCCGTACGCCATGCTTCGACACCTGGGTTAGCGAGGCATGGCCTTTCTGCTAGATTTGTTCAAGAGGATCTGGGTGGAGGGTCTCCTCCCGGATTCCTGGCGAATCGCTACTGTGCTCGCCTTTCGCAAACCGGGGAGAGATCACTCTACTCCGACCGTTTTCCGCCCAATCTCTCACCTCTTGAGTGTGCAAGTTGATGGAGAAATTGGTAAATGTTAGATTAGCCTTTTTACTGGACAGCGGAGGCCATCTGTCTTCTGCACAGTGCGTCTTCCGCAAGTTCCACTCCACGTCTGATGGTCTGCTCCGATTGGAAAATGCTGTCTGCGAGGCCTTCCTTCGTAGACAGCACTACGCCACGGTGTTTTTCGATCTGGAGAAGGCCTATGATACCGCATGGCGATACGGTATCATGGAGACTCTCTACACGATTGGCGCGAGGGGACGATTCCGTGTACGGGTGGGGGAGCCCTCTCCGGCCTAAAGGAGCAGGAAGAGTGTGTCCCGCAGGGAAGTGTACTCAGTGTCACACTCTTTGCCCTGAGCATCAACGGCATTACCTCGGTGCTGCCAGAAGATGTTCTCGCTACGCTCTACGTGGACGACCTTTCGATCTCTTTCGGCACGGCCCAGATGCCAACTCTGGAGCGTCGACTCCGACAGGCATTGAACCGCGTCTCTCGCTATGCCGAAGCGCACAGGTTTCGGTTTTCTTTGGCTAAGACTAAGGTGGTGCACTTCTGCCGCCATCCACGGCTTCACCACGACCCAGATTTGTTTCTTAATGGGGTGCGCCTGGAAGTGGTTGAATCGTACCGTTTCCTTGGTCTTGTATTTGACCGACGCCTCTCCTTGGAGGCTCATATTCGCAGCCTTAGGGTCTCTTCTACCTGCGCCATGGATATTCTCCGCTCCGTGACGTTCAGCGCTTGGAGCGCGGATAGGGCTACTGCCCTACTTTTTTATCGATCCTTTGTTCGTTCGAAGCTCGACTACGGATGCGAATTTTATGCACCCACAGCCGAGCGTTTATTGCGGAAGGTGGACTCGATCCACCATACCGGCCTTCGCCTTGCGCCCGGTGCATTCCTCACTTCTCCCATTGAGAGCCTGTTGGTCGATGCTGGGGAGATGCCACTCGCCTGTACGCGCGAGCCCAGCCGCTCCCTTAGCCGCCAACAGCTCTCACTGCATCCGCAGCTGATCTCGAGGGTGCCTATGTCGCCGAGAGACGCCAGTCATACCCTAAGCCCTTTGGGTTTAGGGCCAGGAAACTCCTTCGAGAGGTAGATATAGCTCTCGGGCCGGTGGCGCCCCTGGTTCTGCCCAGGACGCCACCCTGGAGGGTACCACATTTGGCTATTTGTCGCCACGCCTCTGCTCCCAAAGCTTGTACTGCGCCGGGAGTATTGCGTTCGACCTTTTTGGAGCACACCTCGTGTCACGCTGGTACCGTGCCAGTGTATACGGATGGCTCCAAGTCCCAAGAGGGGGTCGGCTTCCACGCCGTATCCCCTCTGTTTGAAGTCAGCGGGGCTCTACCAGGCGCTGCGTCTGTCTTCACGGCCGAGCTGGTGGCAATACACCACTAGGTACTGGAGATTACGCGACGTGCCCGGTTCGGAGACCGGATTGTGATCTATAGCGACTCGCAAAGCGTCCTGAGTGCTCTCGGGGCATTGGAATCTCCGCATCCCCTGGTTCGCGATATCCGTGACGCCACGGTTTTGGCGAGCTGGGCGGATGTTGAGATTATCTTCTGCTGGGTTCCTGGACATGTAGGAATTGCGGGGAATGAGGGCGCCAAAGAGTCCACGAGGACTCTGCGACCGGACCAGCGTTTCGCTCTTCCTCACACCGACTATATGGCAGGAATACGGGCAGCTCTTCGGACTGCTTGGCAAAGAAGGTGGGAGACGGTATAGGGGAACTTAAAGTTGCGTGCCATTGCGCTGCGACTGTTCTCATGGACCTATCCCCCAATGCCGAGACGGCTTCATGTCACTTTCTGTCGTCTCCGAATCGGGCACACTCGTGTGACGCATCGCCATTTGATGGAGCGCTCGCCTGCGCCCTATTGTGACGACTGCGTTGTCCCCCAGACTGTTCGGCAGATTCTTGTCGAATGTCCCAGTCTGGGTGATCTTCGTGCACGTTACCTGTCCCAATACCGGGATTGCCGGGGTCGCTATCGCCTGTCCCTTGTACTCGGGTGAGTGCGTGCACCTTGACTGGTGGACTTGTAGACTTTTGGGGAGAGGCCGGCCTTCTCCCTTTTATTTAACGAGTTTTTTTTCTCCTCTTATAGGTCCCACGTTCCTGCCCCGGTGGGACCTTCCCCCGACACAGTAGCTTGCTTCCTGCTCTTTGTCTTTTCCTTTTTTTTATTTTTTGGTGTTGGGTTTTTTTTTGTGTGTGTGTGTTTTTGAATTTGATTTTAAAGTATTAGGCAAGTTTTTAATACGGCGACTAATGCCCAAATAGGCCGTCGCCAGATGAGCTCTTTAAAAAAAAATGAGGCTTGTTCCAGCTGTTTACCAAGGAATAAAGACTCCAGCTCAATATTTTCCTTTATCCTAAAATATATAGGAAAGCTCACATTATATAATATTTAATGCACAAACACGCATGTAAATGACGTTATGCAGCGAAATGTCTGTCAGAACCTTAATCATGGCCTTCAAGCCGCCAATGAAAAAGCTTACGCCATTTCAGCCAGCTGGCTTTTGTTTCCTGCCATCTCATTTGTGGTCAATATGGGCGCAGGGATAAAAATAGTGGTACCTTATATAATTATGCCTTAATGCCTTAAATGGAACAGAATGAAGGAGAGTTAGATGGAATCTAATTCAGTTCATATTACGGCCCATTTAAAATTTTAGGGGGATTATTTATCCAGTCATGAAAGGTTTCATTCTGATAATCCGAAGCTAAAGATTTATTGACACTTAAGTGAATCAGCCGCTGCCTTCGACCGCGCAGCATTGGATGTTAATTTCGTAGTGGATTATTGGAGCTCGTATTAATAGTGTACTTTTTAATAATAGTGATCTTAATTTTCTAATGATACTGTTCACTCATAAAGGTTTCGTGACCCCAACCAAGGTCGTTTAATGCCCTCAATTGAAATAAGAAGTTAAAAGTGATTAAAAATTAACCGTATTCCATTGATTCACACAAATAGTGAGATGAATATAGTTATTATAAAGATGTCGATTGAACTTAAATAAAGAGAATTCGATCTCATTAAAAACAAGGTAAATATGTAGACGAGCGCCCGGCCGATAAAATGTACTATTTTCGTCCATGTTCCAAAATGTTTCACGTTTTTGGAGTACATTTAAGGGGACGGCTCGTGTGGGGGTAAACACAAGGGGGGGACCACACTATGAATATCCTGAGTTTCATTAAATTGGGGGGGTCTGGGGGGCATAGCCCCCCAGTATATAATCCTAATTGTTATAATGTTCTGCCGTTTACAGAGGTGAATGCTTTAACTACATCATGCCAGCGTCTTTAATCGTTTTGCGAATTATAATATGGGTTGGGGGGGGGGGTTGTATGACGTCAGAAATGCTTGATTTCAATTTTTTTCCCCACTTAATAGCTTTTTATTATCCTCATTCGGAGTCATTTTTATTTGTCAATATATTTTTCCCTATTTTACTATTTTTATTACCTTTTATACATTTAAATGTAATTAGCTAGATCATTTCAAGGAACTACTTGTTTTTTAGCAGTTTGGGTGTCAGACATTCCCCTTTTAAGCAGTTTGAAAATGATCAATCAGACGTCTTATACGCAGTGTGAAAATGGTATCGAATTGTGAACTTTGTCCGTCGTCTATTGCGGAATTATTAACCCTAGTTTCTGATAAAGATAAATTAAACACCTTTTTGGATGTTCATAATTTAGTGCGAATTAAGGTAAACATGTAGACGAGCGGCCCGGCCGGAAAAAAATATTTTTGTGTAAATATTATCGTTCACCCGTGTTTGAATATTCATACGCGTTAGAGTTTTCTTCGAATGATAGCTGCCGCCATTTTTTGTATTAAAAAAATGCCCGAAAGTAAACAAACCGAAAACGTTGATACGTAGGCCATTTTTTTTTTTTACGAAATTGCTCGAAAAAAACAAACGAAACACGCTGTTTCCGTACTAATTGCAGTGGTTATACTTCCGAAATAGCGAAAAGGAAAGCCTAGTTATTTTGCGCGTCTGCGTCCTATTCGAAATCTAGCTGACTTGAATCACGTTTTATTTTCAAGCATCTAAATTCAAAGTTAGGGTTCACATCTAATGCTCGGCCACAAATGTCATATATATATATATATATATATATATATATATGACATTGATAATAATGGTTATCTTACACAGCATTGATGATTAACAATGGTTATCTTGCACATCATTGATAATAAATAACAGCATCTCATAAAGGAGTCAGCACCAACTCTCTCAGATCCGAATTTTTATCCAAACATCAGAAAATTTTGGATTTTAGTTTTTGGACGTCAACTGAAGAATAAAACTCAATTTAATAATTATTTTTGAGATTTACCTCCATTTTGGACATGTATCATATAAGATACATTCATTCGCAATGGTTTAAAAAAATTATATATATTCTCTATTATTACATAACTCTTTCTGAATAGAACAACACAAGTTTGGCTTAAAAAAGAAATATAAGCATAAATGGGTCTGAAATACAGGGGGGCTTCAGCCCACTAGGCCCCGCCTGCTTCTGACTAGGCAGGAAAGCAGCTCCCCTAAGAATTCATAAGAGGGAAGATTTGGGAGGTTCCCTACTTCAGGTCTCGGCCTCTCATGCATTCACGTCGTCATTTTTAGTCGCCTCCGACGACGCGCAACTAGCATCACGCTGGTTCCATTCCTATCCCTCCGTCTCACATAAGCGAAATGGTGCGTGAAAGAGAAAGTTCGATTGTGAAAATGCGTAGAATCCTCACCCACTGTAAATTGATGGTTTTTGTTTTGTTTTAGGTGTTTGGTAGCGGCCGTTTCCTGAGTGGTCCAATTCTGCTTGAGAACCACCTTCGGCCTCAATTGATCACCACCCCATTGTCTCGTCCTCACCCTTGTTACTTCGACCTCGCCCTTGAAGAGAAAATGACAGGGAGCATTGAAGATCTTCCTGACTTGGTCATGGAAGGAATCTTCTCCTTGTTAGAACCTTCCATCTTACTTGATGATGTCCAGTTTGTTAACAAACGCTGGAATGACCTGATTCGAGGCTCTTCTGTCTGGAACTCGATCAGGTACGTCCGTCTGGTCGAGTTGACAATGGGTCCCCACTTCGCCCAAAAGGTCCTCGAGAAGTGTCGCAATTTGGAACATTTGGCGATGGTTATGTTACATCCCAGGGCATCGTCACGTTATTTGACGCTCACAAAAGTGTGCCTACCTCGATTGCAATCTGTATTTTTCTCGACCCATTCAAAGATGGATAAGACGATTATATCTATTATAAAAAGCGCCCCGCTTCTTCGACATCTTAAGTTGGAAGGGATCATAACGCCCTCATTGCTCGATGCTATCTCCGAGTTGAGGGAATTATCCTCCATCGACCTGAATTATGCTTATGTAGAGCTATCTTTAACTCAACTCTTCCAAAAGTGTTCTAAGTTGGAGGTCATTAAGGTTCAGGGTAGGGTCAACTCCCCTAAAGAACACCTTAAAACCCTACTGAGTCGCTATTGCACCACCCTAAAGAGTCTTAGTTGGCTGACTCATATCGAGGTCGACGACGTCATGCTCATATCAAGATTCACCGCGTTGTCCGAGCTGAGTCTCAACTGTACCTTCATTTCTGATGACTCCTTGAAATTGATCCAGAAGATGTCATCCTTGACATGTCTCAGCTTACAACATTGCGAGTTTTCATCGGAGTGTCTCGAGAGATTCTTTGAAGACAGTTCTTTCCTTAAATTGAAGAGACTCGGTCTCGTCTACTTAAAGCATTTAAACGACTTGGTCCTCGATACCATATCAAGGAAGTACCCAAATTTGGAGGCTTTGGAGCTGCAAAGTAACCTTGCTTCAGTAGAGGGATTTGGTCGCTTCCTGCGACGTTGTGGTCGCATTCGAGTACTGAAGCTTTCTTTTCCATATTTAGCTTCATCTCCTCTTATTACCAACCTTTCAAATTACCTTCCTGCATTGACCTATTTTGAGGTAAAAAGTTTCGATCGATTTGAAAGCAATTTTGCGGAGAATTTCATCAAGTCACATCCTAATTTCAAATGCCGTGAATTTATTAAATTCAAACTCACCTGGGATAGATTGGATGACCTCTATGAAAGACACTTCAAATGTCCTCATTTGAGCCCCGTCCTGCTAGATGTTGCTGGTGGTCGTCTCTATAAAATCATGCCTGGTTACCAACCTGGTTTGCAGCTCTAAATGGGCTTCTCATTGATGCTTCACACCTTATCATTTCAGCGATGAATATCTTCCATGGGGACAAATAATACACTTTTCTCTCCTTATTTTTTATTCTTTTGCCTTCCCTTTAGTTTCGCAGGGCGAAGTTGGTTGCTAACGACACACCCGCCCATTACCGCCATTGATACCGTTCGCAGGTCGGCGGCCACTATCAAGGTTTAGTCGTCTTTCCTTCGCAGGAAAGATGAAGCACGCACCCCCCAAGCTGCGTGTTCAAGAATCCCCAGCTGGGACTACATGAAGACCCCCTCCCCCCTTTGCTGCGCAAGAGGATCTTAAACGAACTCTGAAGACTCGTGTGCGAAAATAAAAATGGGGGGGGGGAATTGTCTGAGGAAAAGGAGAAAAGGTCTGAGTGGGCGGTTGGGGAAAATAAAACCCTCCGGAGGTAGTGTTGATAGTCGGAAATGGGGGTTCCGTTCCCCGGGGGCTTTATAAACCCTCAGGAGCGGGCCAAATCTTTCGGGACCCCACATCAGCGCTTCGGACATAGCGGTTATTCAGCGAGGAGCGGCGGAACTTGTGCGAGATGTGTTGGAGAGTAGGTCCGCTGCGATGGTCTAGGAATCCTCGGGGTATTTTCCCTGCACGTGTATTTTGAATGTTGTGGATGAAGATGAGCAGAGTTAGCCACAAAATGAGGGGCTCGTACTAGAAGGAGTATGGTGGTAATAACTAGGGAGACGAAACCACGGGTGATGGCCATGCCCGTGGTGGAGGCCTTGCGTGTCCACTCCATGTCGTTGAGAGGAAGTAGAAGCGCTCCTCCTGGAGGTGATGGCCATTATTCTGACGACAAAGCTGGATCCCTTTCCACTGAAATTGATAGAAGTGGATTGATGCTTGCTATTTATCTTCACTTAACTATCCAAACCAAGCCTAATCCTACCTGTGTCTGGACTGATGTCGAACCGTTAGGTTGAGTCCAGCATCCTGTGGTCGTTGTTGAGCATTTAGTTATCAGTGGGAAGAAGAAGTTCAGCATCTTAAGAATACATGCTTCATAGAAGGCTCGGAGGAGGAGGGTCCCATTCAGGGGTCCTTTTTTCTCCCTCCATCTCTGTCTGAAAGCTGAACCGAGAAACACCGCCAACTTAAACGTCACCGAGTCACTTCTTCGTCTTCTTAATTTCCATCACTATCAACGCTAATTGGCGGATCACTGCCTACAGCGAGTGACTTAGTCACGTCACCGGCCCTCATAGCCCCAGGCAGGCGGGGTTACCAGATAATGTGACAAATATCCCCGACAATCTTTTTACTTTCACCCTAAAATCGCAAGATTAGCGGGAGAGAGGGTTGAAAATCGGGAGAGTTGAAGAGTATGGACTTCAGAGACTACGGTCCTAAGAGGCAGCCCTTTGCCGCGTTCGCATCTGCTACACAAGACTTACACGGTCATCTTGTTTCGGCTGACTCTCGAATCAGCCCTTTCTGTGGTGGGGACCAATCGGTTGCCCATCTGGAATTCCCTCATTTCGCCACTCTTCGGTCGTCCTGTTTCCAGACCCTTTAAACTACCCCTTGCCTGTCCCGTCTTCGTTTCCTTCTGGCAGAGGAATCTTTTAAACCCTTATTTTTTTAAATTTTTATCACAGTGGTCGTCTTTCCCTTTTATCAGTAACTTGCTTTTATTGTTTCCGCTGCCACTTGGATTGGGCAGCTGCCCAACTGGTTCGTTACCTTAACCCAAACCTGGGTCCATAAAATAAGTTGGAGGTCAGGAGTGACGAAGATAATGAGGCCCGCCCAGCCGTTGACACAATTTTCGGTGGAGCGCGGGAGCGTTGCAGGAGGATATGGTTGGAGTTAGGGCGGTTTAGACACGGTCAAGATTTAGGTGGACTTCAAGGTATTCGATACTGGTAGCTGGTGTGAATATGGATTTAGTGCTTTCCAGTTGTACGGAGCTTCCGAAGAAAGCCTAATGTGTCGAGCGGGCCATTCAATTCGCCCACCAAAAGCACATCGTCTAAGTAAATAAAAGTATGTATATTTTTAGAGCTGGCCCAGTGGTCAGCGATACTTTCCAAGCAGGTCTGCATCAAGAAGGTAGCTCCCGAATGTCCATGGGCAGTCTCTTGAATTACCAGCCAGCACTTGTTCCCGAGCTTCACCCCAAACTGATGCCTCGCCTTCGGATGCAAGAGCAAACGGTAGAAACCATTCTTCAAGTCGATCTTTGTTGCCGCTCTGTCCCCCGGTCTCTTATTCCGGAGGACTACTAGAAGCTAGGAGATAGAGAGACAGAAAATGCATTTGTGAAACAGTTGGAAAAAGTATAAGAAATAAAGGAGTAGATGGACTAAATAATGGAAGAGAGTGCAGATAGAAATCTAAAGAAAGTGATCAGGAAAAGATATACAGATAAAATAAAAGGAAGAAAAACGAACATAATTAGGTCAAATAAGAGATGAAAAAAGAGATATCGGTATGGGGGAAATATAATAAAGGTTGGAGAATTGCTAAGTCAGAACAGGAGAAGGGAAAATATGACCAACTTTACCAAAATCAAAAAGCAAAAGTGCAGAATATGATAAGGAGTGGAAAGGAAGAACATAAAAGAAAATCACTGAAGAGATGAGAAATAAAAAATTTGTGTAAAAATATAAACAAATTATGAGGAATTGAAGATGGGGAAAGGGAAGTACAAAAGGTTTATGTAGAAAATGGGGACATACGAGAAGAATTGTTAATTCCAGAAGAAGTTAAGAAATTCTGGGCTACCATTTATAAGAAAGCAGAAAAGATGATTGATAGGGTGACGAATGATAAGATCATTAAGACTTTTCTGGATAAAGAAGAAAAAAAGAATGTGTATAATGATAAACCAGTGGAAACTATTACATTTCCAACACAGCTAATAGAGCCTATGGATATGACATGTAGAGTGATTAGGACTAACGAAAAGGGGCAAGAAATAACAGAATATAAGAAATGGGACATTAAAGACCAAACAATAGCAACCTACCTCAAGGAACACTAAAATAGTAACGACGGATGAGGAGATAGCTAGAATGAGGGCAATAGATTTCAAAGAAAAGGAGGTAAAAGACTATATAAGAAAAATGAAAAAGAATAAACAACCTGGACCAGACGGACTAAGCGGAGAATTTTATAAATGCTTTGAAAGTAGTGAAATCTGTGTAAAAACACTCACCAGAGTATTAAATGAGGTATTATAAAAGGAAGGATAACTGAAATATGGAAAAGTCTAAGACAGTAGTAATTCCTAAAACTGCAAAACCGAAAAGCAATAAATTTAGTCCTATAGCCTTAACTAACACAGGGTAGAAAATATTTGAGGGATTTTTGAAAAGTTAAATTGTAGAACACTTCTATGAGAATGGTGAAATAAACTATCTACTGTCACGTGTTACAAGAAGACGACGACTGGAACACGTTTTTGCTATAATACTGGGGGGGAGGTAGAAAGCACAGGAGAGCTACGCGTTGCTGTTACCGCAGATATTTGGTCCGAGAGAGTAATCCTTGGCGCAAAGTTAAAATAATAGTCTCTTGACAATGACTATTACGGGATGAACTTAAATTTTGCTTTCGAGTTCGAACACGAATCGAGCCTGGCGCGTTGCGTTCGATGAACGACTAGAACGAATACTGGGTAGACTCATGGGAATTAATCGAGAGTACCCGGATTCCGCCTTTCAACTATAGCGCCAAAGGATTTATGGTGTGGTCGAATGTGTTTTTCCATCCCTCCGTCCGAAGGGGAGGGTTCCAGGGTCCGACGCATCGGCAGACGAGTAGTCTCACCATTTTAGCACGCTCGTTACAAGGTTCCTAAGTCGACGAGGCGAAACTTTGTCCAATTCCAGATGGCACCATTTGAGCTTTCAAACTTGTCGCGGCTTTCTGCGATGGCGGGCTTTTAGGCCACCACGGCGTCTCATGATTTCGCACTTCCATTAGCGCAGACCAAAAGGGTCTACCAGGTTTCTGTTTTCTCTCTCTCCATCGAGGGCGCCGCAGGGCGCATTTTTTTTCTCTCTCTCTAATATCTCTCTACCTCTCTCTCTTTCAAAATCCTGGAGTCACAGGCATCATTGTCTCTTCCAGAAGATCTTCTGTGAGTATAATTAAGAATACAATGAACACGGAGATAGGTTTTAAAAATGACAGTGTTTACATCCCATCTCTGTTCTTTGCTGATGATGGACTTCTTATCACGAACTCAGTTAACGGTATGGAACATATAATAGACATCCTCAAAAAAGTCTCTAAACACAGTTGCCTAGAAATGTGTAGGGGTGCGAAATATATGAGAGAAATTTCTTCCAACTCGATAATATAAATAGCAGAAAATCTTACCAACAAAAGGAACGGACTTCGCCAGTCGTGTGGCATAAACATCGGAAACGGAATTAAGAGGTACCTCGTTCGAAACTCCAAGAATCCAAATAACTTTTATGAAATAATTTCAAGAAAGAAAACGAAGATGAAGGACCAACTCAACAAGAATACGGAAGCCAAGGAAATTGGAAGAAAACGTTTGAAGGGCCAACTCAACGAAACAGGAAAACAGTCAAGAAGAAGAAAATTCGATAAAATAAAGTAAAAAAAAAAGAAAAATCAAGTGGTAAAGCAAGATGAACAAGAATAAATAAATAAAATAATAATAAAAGTCCCCCCATAAATGAACCAACAAAAAGTTATTGCTTGATATAAAATAAAAGTGAGAAACCAGAGTAGATACCAGAGAGTAAAGTAGTACAAGAAATAAAGTATCATTGTGTGACAAAATGGATGGTTTCAAAATGCATAAGTGTTTAAAGATTGACCAGGGAAGGTAACTAGGCAACATGACTTATTCTGTAATAGAAAGAGCAAGAAATAAAATGTTAACGGGGAAAACATATTGGAAGTGTGTTACTCTTCCTAGCCATTTAAACGCTGCAGCAATTGTAACTTGGAGTAAGAGGAAATTAGGAAAATGACAAAGAACAGAAAATTCAGTATGATGGAGATGCTGAGGACACCAAGTTATGCA
The DNA here is from genome assembly GCA_963969495.1 of Ceratothoa steindachneri. Lineage (NCBI taxonomy): Eukaryota > Metazoa > Arthropoda > Malacostraca > Isopoda > Cymothoidae > Ceratothoa > Ceratothoa steindachneri. The sequence goes on from OZ018333.1 coordinate 104,154,850, forward strand.
CCAACAGTAGCCCTTTAGGGGAAGGTAGGAACATCAACTATGCTAACTCGAGATATGAAAACAAAACTAAGTTATATACAACACGTTCTGAAAAGTAATAATGCCTCGTTGAAGGAAGTATCCATGGAAAGGTATATGGATGAGAAGGCTGACTGGTGAATAAAAACAGTAAACAAATATTTAGAAAACATAAGAAATCTTAGTAAATTGGATGAATTGAATAAGAAACAACTACGTGATAAGATAGATGCATATGAAAGAGTTAGGTGGAAGGCAGAAATGGAACAAAAATCAACACTAGAGATGTATAATAGGCATAAGACAGAGATCAAGGAGGAGAACTGATATGATAACGTCTATGGGTAAATACTATTATATAGACGTGGTAGTAATACATAAATTTAAATTGGAGACCAGCATTAACAGGAAGAACCACACAGTGCTTGATTTGTAATGAAGGAAGAGTAGAAACGGTGGAACATTTTGTAAAAAAATTGTAAAGGACTAAAAAAAATATGAAAGGACTTCATATCAGAAAATGAAACATTGGAAACTATATTGAATTTGGGAGAAAAAAAGGTCGAGGAGAAACGATTCACCGAAGTAAAGGTTACTTAAATAAAATCTGGAATTATAGAAAATATATAACAGAACAACACCAGAAGCAATGAAACCAAGAAAGTTAAAACTCTGAATGACAATTAATGTAGTTAAGAAAGCGGTAAAGGCGCTTCCCCCCCCCCCCTCTCCCCTCTCACTTCTATCCCCCATCTCTGTCGTGACCAGAGTAGAATCAAGGTGCCACGTTGACCTTGAGCGACCACGCCTATTGGGTAGAAGTGACGACGTATTTGTCGGGGTCATTCTACGACACTGTTGAAACTGGTTGTGAGTTTTCAATTTCTCTCTTCGAACTCGTTTGATCATTGCTTTCGTTCGTTACATTTATATCATCGGTGGTGCAGTTATTAGCATATCGACAATCCATGGGAGTAATGCTGCTTATATTAATTTCTTGATAAATAGCTTCGGCGTTTACAGATGGGGCTGAAGTGTTTACTGAGCACTTTTTTATGATGGTCTTTTACTCGATCAATTCTTAACATTTTTGGCAACGAACTTTATTGATAGAAATATCTTCATATTCAGACCCCAAATGGTTCTTTGTCCGTCCACCAAGAACACCATGATTTCTCTGTAAATCTGTTTATTTTGGCATATTAATTATTCTAAAATAAAATATAAAAAATATACAACATTAGTAGCTGAGGTACCCCCCCCCCCACCCAAATAAATGTAAAATTTGCAAATTTTGGACTAAATATTGCTGAAAATTTGAGTTGATAACGTTATGGAACCTAAAGACCACCGAGGCTGATTCTGTGATCTTATATTATACATGAAATTTTATGTTCGTGTTTTTCCCAGATTTACCCAGTTTTACCCAGGAAAAACTGGGTAAAAGAGTCAATAGGTCTTTCCCAACCAACCCTGCCTGTGCTCACTCTTTATTCTTTTAATCTTTTTTATTGTTTTTGTTTTAACCTTACCACTTTTTGTACTCTAGGGCCTTGTACTCTTTTATGTCCTGCCTCTCCATTTTAGCGGCCCACCCCCGGCTCCATATAATAATAATAATAAACACAAGAGCCTAATATTAGACTATATTAAAAATAAATAACAAAGATGAAAAAGCAACAGGCTTAGACAGGCTAAACAAAACTAACAAGAAAGAGAGTTGCGTGACACCAAAATGGCACTTGGAAGCGTTGAGTACGATGCCATATTCTTCCAAACGAATGAAAACCTGACGAAGGTGAGAGTGATGCTCCTATCAGGAGGTCGTCTATGTAACAAAATACCAAGGGAAGACCTCTCAGAACCTGATCACTAAAACGATGAAAGGTTTGTCCACTGTTACGAAGGACATGTGTCCTGCGGAGCTTGACAAATGAACCAAATGGCGTGGTAGTAGCGGTCGAGAAAATATCGAACAACCAAACAAAGTAGAGTTGAAATCAGACAGAGGGGGGAGGATATCTATCTGGAATGGTACAAGCATTGAGTCGCCTGTAATCACCCACAGCCCTGAACTCACTAAGCGTAGACGTTGGTACTAGGTGAAGTCCAAGAAGAGGTAGAGGGCAAGCTAACCGGCCTACAACATAAACTTGAACTCCTGCTTCAGTAAGGCGAGTCTATCCGGTACCAGTCGACGGGGACATTAGAATACAGGCTCTCTTGTCGTTTCTATCCTGTGAACCGCGTTGTTTTGGATAGGCCTGTCGTTTGAAGGTGGAAGACTAAGGTCAGGAAATTCCTGCAGAAGCTTCTAAGAGTGTGGGGTGGTTAGAGGGAGACGGACATACAGAAGCTAACTCTGAGAAGGAAAAAAAGAACCAGAAATATTGAGAGTAGTACGTTCGATAAGCTTAGGATTGCGAGAATCGACCAAAAGGTCGTGAACAGAGAGGAAATCGAGGCGCAAAATTGGAATGTCAACCTCGGCGCTGATGAAGTTCCATGGAAAAACATGACGTAACCCAAGAGAGAGCTCGAGGATACCCTTTCATATGTCGTTATATCCGAAGAGTTAGCGGCTTTAAGGAGAAGGTCGGAGGCACAAACAAGCCTTGTGGTCAAGCGAGGTGGAAATGACACTGCATTGAGCACCAGTGTCAACCATAAATGAACGACCGGAAAGTGGGTCATAAATGCTGAAGGGGGGATCAACCTGAGGAAATGCTGAGCCTGCAAAGGTGATAGACCCAAGAATCACTTTCGTTTTAAGTTTAAAGGTTGCTGGTGGGTTGGTGAGTTTGAAATTGAGAAGAAGATGGGGTAGAAGAACACACATGATGTTGGTATGTGCATGACTGTATGCATTTTTCTGCATGTGCACCAAATTTGTTATGGTACTAGCACCATTTAGAAGGTTGGGGAAAGGAAACAATATGAGCAGCATGATTGGTTGGAATAGGAGGAGGATTGTGTGAAAAACGAGGATTAAATGCGTGGTAGAAATTATAAGGCTGTGTACAATGTGCAGCGTTGTTACCATATTTAGTATGATACCAGCAGAGACCAGGAGAGTGAGAAATATCGTCAGGGTAGGCAGAATAATGCGGAGAATTAGAATGATTCTGCCTTGCCTCACCTCTTGATCTGTAGTTCCTTTTTTGGTTTCTTTTTCGGGAGGAAGAACGGCCCCTACCCCCACGTCCACCTTGATCATGACTATACCCTCACTGCATCCCTTGTCGCACCTTGAGGGCACGAAGATCCTTCTCTATCCTCACAAGCAAGGCGTCAAGGTCGTGCGCCGGAGGGGATGAATTACATGGGGGTTCTGGTCGGTTGTTTGAAGACTCCTTCGGTAACCGAACCTGTGAAATTGATAAATTAAGGGGTGGATCTTGTGAATTCGGAACACTTCCTCAGCTAACATAATATAAAGCTCATCGGCTGCCTTGACCATCTGTTCAACATTAGTGGTGGACGCCGTGAGGACGAGGGGTTAATGTTCTCGGGGACCCCACTCATGAATATTTCGGTGAACAGGGAGTCCAAAAATTCTAATTGCGCTCCGTTTGTTCGAATTAGATCTTTCAGGTGCTTAAGAAGACGCGTGGGGGCGTCGATCACCCATTTGCCAGGTATTAAGAAGCCCCCTCAAATCTTCCACCTGTGACCTTCCGAACTCGTTCCTAAAAGATTCCTTCAATTTTCCCCCACCTCCCATCCTCCCGCTTTCGAGCAGAATGTCCTTTAAAAGGGTGAAAATACTTAGTTATATATGTATAAGTATCCGACTGTGGTCAGTGATGGCGTGATGCATTAATATATTTGCGCATCTCAAGCCAAGCAATTGGATTGGGTGAATCGATTTTTTTCCTTTTTAAGAATCTTCAACTATTTATTTATGTTACGATGGGAATTAATAAAATTGAAGTAAAAAACAAAATTTTAGCGGCGCACAAAAACGAGGAGACTGCGTCGGGAAGGATTCTGAGATTGAAAGTGATCTCAAAATGGCGGCCGTCTTAAAACAACGAGTGTCGATTATTTCAAATAAAATATTGCAACCAGACAATTTCCTCTTTAATACATCGCCTATATCGGTCTACGTTGTAAAGTAGAAAATAAAAATGAACGCAAAACTGATAAAAAAGCTAATTAAAAATAATATTTACGCTAATGGGTGGAGGAAGATTATGAAGACTAAACGAATTAAAATTAAATAGGGTCTTGGAACACCAATTTATTACGACAGAGTATTTAACGTTAACTTGCCTAGATAGCTAACTATACTCTGCCTAGAATATAGTTGAAGATGAAAGAGAAAGATTGATCATGTTGGCAATCCACTGAATTATTCCGCTCTAGATTTTAGGTAAACGCAATAGCAGCGAGGCTTATAAAAACCGATTTTTTTTATAACTAACAAAACAGACAAAGAGTGGAATATTGAGAATAATAATAATTATACCAAAACAAAGGTTGAACAATATATATATATATATATATATATATATATATATATATATATATATATATATATATATATATATATATATATATATATATATATATATCATTGGCGTGCAGGTCAATGGAAGCAAGGGAAGCAATGCTTCGCCTATTTAAGAAGAAATTACTCCCCAACAATTAATATGAGGGCAGACTCAATTTTATTCTCACATTTATGTTTGCCTATACTTGTAGACGCCATACGAAACTGTTCACTTTCAATCGAATTGGCGTTAGACCCTGATGAGCCTGACTGCAGTTGAAGAAATGCATCCTTTTCGTCGAGATTTCTACTCCTTTTTTTTTCTCTTTCTCAATGTCAATAATAGTTCTGCGTTTTGGTGCTTTGGAATGAATAGTTTTCTTGTCAATAATATAGGCATTAGAATTTTATTATTTTTATCTCGATATTTCAACGCCGTGTTAGCATTAAAAAGAAAAATAACCTATTTGTATACGGAAAAGAAGCAAACTTAGCTTTGCAGTAAGCGGCTTGCATCTGGCAACACCCTGCCTAGTTGCCAGAATCTAGGAAAAAAACAACAAAATGTTTAAGACATAATGACGTAACTATTATTATGGTCTGAAGGTTAAACAATTTTTAGGTTATATTTAAATACTGGTTCTAAGAATGAAAGCAGCTACATAGCATAATCTCTGTATGGTTACGCTCTTGTATCTTAAGCATTTTCTTAATTTTTCCTTGATTCTGGCAGCCCTATCGGAGTCATCCTTCGTATCTTTGAGATCAGTACCTTCGAGTCGGAGTGATTGTATTGTTTATTCATTTTTTAAGTGATGACCCCCTTTTAAACAAAATGGATGCAAATAAAGATTGGAGAAAATGCGATTGTATTGTTGAAAATTATTAAAAAGGAAGTTCAGTGCGATGACTTATAATGAAAGAGAAACTATTATTAAAACATGTAGGCCTATGTCAACGCTCGTTCTGTCATCCAAAAAAACTACTTAAAGAAATAAAAACAAGGTCTCTACAAAGAAGTCATCGATTTATTTAATGAACAAGATAGAAGAATAGAATTAACATTTAAATAAAGTGAGTAGCTTACAATTTTATACTTAATTTTAATGAACAACATATTTACTTTAATTAACATTTGTTTTTGTAAAACTTGAATTGTTTACTCATCTTCAAAAGTTACTGCGCGCTAAGGAATCACGATGGTTTAGGGCAGGGATCTCGAAACTACGACCCAGGGGCCGGATCCAGGCCGCGAGGTCAGTTCATCCGGCCCGCCGCTGCACTGTACCACAAATGAACATTTAAAAGCAATTCTCTTGATTGGATGCAACAATTACAAAGCAAATATTGATGATATCTTAAAAGCTAAACTCCAGTTTCACAAATCTCACTAACCTTTTTTGCTGCTTAGTTTGTGAGACTCGGATATGTGCGCACTGGGTGTGATAATACTATCTTATTGGTAACGACGCCTTCTTTGATTACTTTTTGGTAAATAAATGTTGGTTCTCTTTATTTTTTTGTGTATTCACTATATTGTAGTGAACAAAATGGTTGTGCGGCCCGCGCTGCCATTCTCTCAGTTATCTGGCCTACTGTGAAAAGGGTTTGGCGACCCCTGGTTTAGGAGAATGAAAGTATAAGAAAAAGGAAATTATTTACTTACAAATAAAATATTTTGGTAACAGATGTAATTTTGAATAACTTTAGCTACGAACCTGTCTCTTTGAAGTTAACCCGCACTATGGATCTTTCAGGGCGTCTCTCGGCTCAATCCATTCGGAGAGACGCAACTTGTGTTATTGAAATTCTCAGATACTATTGCCCTAATAGGCATCACGCCATGTTAGGCCAATAGCGGGGGAACCAAGTTTTGAATTTTTCTCATTAGTTTAGGCTTAAGTGATTTATGCATGATACATTTATTATTATTAGTTAAGTATATATTTTAAGAGTATTTACATGTTTGCATATCAAGTTTTGTAGAAATGCACTTTATATGGGCAGTTGCTACATCCGCAATGGAAAGGCGACGGGAGAGTATCTTCTCGATGGAGAATTTCTTTGAGTCCGGGATCTAAGTTCCATTGATTGCCTCCTCGACGCAGGGGCGTCCGAGGTTGACAGCAACTAGGACACCTTGGCGACCTGCTCGAAGGTTCTCAGGGCTCTTGTCGCCGGTGCGCTATCAAGTAAATCGGTTTGTACGCAGCTATAAGTTGAGTCTTCAAGATCCTCATGGATTTCTTCACTCCCTGTGAGTGCACTCTTTTGGACGTCGCATACTGACTATCAGGGAGCCCTTCGAATATATCTGTCTCTTTGGTCACTCTCACGAGTACCCAAGTGGTAAGAAAGGTATGCAACAATTAAAGAGACCGGAGGTGTTGTTGATGGTCCGATGAAGGGGTTCTTCCGAATCGAATAATTTCGCCATAGGCGTTATCTACGGTTATATATGGCATCAGTAACCGTGCAACAACGTGGCGGAAATCCCCCGTGTCGAAGTAGACCGACAGGGTGAATGTACACAGAAAATACATTATACCTCTGATCACAGCCTCAAAAGAGGTATTTATCCGAAATAGAAAACAGAGACATCATGCTGGCTGCAAATGGCGCATCCTCTTCCCCAGCCACCACATAGTGGTTATAGGGTTGCTAAACCATCGTACCTTCTGAGAGTGGGAAGGGATAACACGCCTCGCATGCTCTCGTGCAGAAAGATAAGGAACGCGAGGAGAAGAGGCTCCATAGCTCTTGACAGTTGGCCCGGAGTCTGCGGTAATCCGCAGGCAGCGCTGGGCGTGTCAGACCAAGTTCTTAGCATCGCAAAATGAGAGACGATCCGCAGTCTGAGGGGCCAAGATTTCCTTCACCAGAGATGAACACCCCATTGCCTCGAAGAAGACGGGCACATACAGCTCTCCGCAATTGAGACACTTGGATATACACGATAGGGACTTATCTTGTATAGCTTTTGAGCTAGTCACACACAACACTTCCATAAGCTGACCACGCAGTCTCCGGGTCTCCAACGAGAACAAGTCTAATTCCCGTAATCTATCTTCGTAACTCTTGCGTCTGATAGAGGGAATAAGTTTGGTTGCTCTGAGTTGCACACGTTCCAATCTCGTGATATCCTTTCCAAGCGAAGGACTTCATAATTGTACGGTATACTCCAGGTGCGGTCGGACAAGGAAGTTATACAAACACAGTACTATCTCCTTGTTCCGATATCCAAACTATCGCTTTATATAACCAAACATCCTTTGGGCTTTCTTCTCTGCCTCAATACACTGCCTCGAGAACTTGAGATCACTAGTGATAGGTACACCCAAGTCCTTCTCAGTATCAGTGCATTCAAGATCAGTGCCCTTAAGGATATACTGCGATTAGGGGTTTCGGTGGCCGATATACATCACTTTGCATTTGTTCAGGTTAAATGGCATTTGCCACGTGTCCGACCACTCCACAATCTCCCTAAGATCATCTTGAAGGCGGGCAGTATTTCCTTCCTTTGCGACGTTCATATCAAACTTGGTATCATCGGCAAGTTTAGAAATCTTCGCAACCATGTTACCATCCATGTGGTTAACATAGATGATGAACAGTAGTGGTCCAGCACAGAACCTTGAGGAACACCGCTTGTAACGGGTACCCACTCAGAGAAAAAGGTTGGGAAAAAAGAGAAGGACTGCCCGGAGAAATGAGAGAGAGAGAGAGAGAGAGAGAGAGAGAGAGAGAGAGAGAGAGAGAGAGAGAGAGAGAGAGAGAGAGAGAGAGAGAGAGAGAGAGAGAGAGAGAGCGATAGACAGACAGACAGAGTATAATGGATAGGATTTCGTTGGTCATTTCCGAGGTGATTGTAGAAAAGAAGGGCACCGACCAAAAGGGGATTAGCTTAGTGGTCGTGGATTTAGATACAGGGAGATTAACATAGAAGTCAAGGCTCTTCCTTATGTGGCAGCTTCGCTTAAGAGTTCAAAACACTTTTGAGGGAAAATGCAATCGTTTGGGAACTTTGGTTTCTGCAGAACCGCCCATCAAGCGACCTCCTAAGGAGGAGTCTCTCAGTACTAACAAACATTCACTTTTCCTTCAATCTATCAAATTCAGACCAGACAAAATTCGCGAAAAACTCAATATTTTTCCCTTAAACCAATTTACTTTTTAAAATCTTTCAAAATTGATTCATTTTCGAATGAACTGAAAGAAAGACCTTAGAAGATTAACATTTAAGAAAATTGAAAAAGCTCCCTTCTTCTATAGATAGGCAAAAAGGCCGTGTCATTTTCCTTTTATTATTCAATAGTTGAGGTACTTCACTTTTGATCTTTGTCTCCATACCGAGTTTATATAAGTAATCGCGTGGTTGTGTTTGGTCGGTTGTCGAGAAGCTTTATTCCGGTCGACCGCATCCTTTTCACGAGCTCCTGACCTCCTGAAAATTGCTCTTACTTTGACTTCAAGTTTTGATCGTCTCCTAAAAAAGGATGGAAGGACCGAGAGGAAGGATGTGGGAGGAAGATGACAGAGGAGTTTAGACGTCAGGTTCTCGATGGAAGCATTCAATTTTATAGATAGATGAGTCGTCGTGTTTCGAGAAGTCCAACACTTACAACAATAGGAGAGGAATATTTTAAGGAGAAGAAAAAGAAGAGAATTAGGAAAAAGAAGAGAATTAGGAACATCTGCGCATCATTGCTTTGTTGTTTAAGAGAGAAAAAGAGAAATGATTGAGAATAAAGGACGAGAATAAGAAAGAATATTAAGAAACAGAAGATAAACTTTATCAACTCCTGCAATTTTATTAGACAAAGTGGGCACGAATAAATAAATCAAAGAAATAATGAGAGTATAAATTTGTTTTTTTAAACATATTTATTTTTATATTAAATCTCCCTTTTTAAATCTTTACAAAATAAATTCTTTTAATTTGGGTAAATGAAATTAGGTCCTTTAATTATTTCCTTTAAACATCCTCCATTTGTTTATAACAAAACAAAATATAAAATCATTTTCATTTTTCGACGGGTGAAAATGCCTTCACCCTTGTAGGATACCATCACTCGTTACACTATTCACCCATCGGGTGATGGGTGGTGTTACGATGCCCCAGCTACGAATGAAACCCCGATGGGCAGCAGGTTCTCCCGACCCAAATGCCCCAAAGAATCCGGTGCTCATGACTCTCTCGGGTCGTCTTTTTCTCCTCTTTTCAATCTCCCACTTTAATTGCCGCGCCTGAATAGACCCAATAAAGGGGGAAAGATGGCGTTACACATTCTGAAGTAAAATGGACTTTCCATCCATTCTCATTTCGATATTTGTTATTAATTTTAAGGAGATTGTCTGACAGTAAAACGAGAAGTGTTGAAATGTTTGATAGGACCGCCCCAAGCCCCCTTCCCAAGGCCAAAGCCAATTCTGTCCTTTTATTCTCTTCTCTACTATTTTGTCGAATCAGAGGAGGCAGCTCAAAATAGTAGACTATTATGATAGTGAAGAGCACGCAAGAGGCTAAAATAAATTATACCCACTACCCTCCACCCCCTCCCAACTCCAAAACCCCTCAATGGGTAGTGAGACGAGAGTGGAGACCAATCCTTTATTCCATTCTAATTTAGCAATTTTTAGTCGCGGGCGACTCTAAATCTGACTATGTCGGTCGGTCGGTCTCCGTTTTGCTCTTTTTGTTTTGGTTATGTAACTATTCGACAGATTCTAACGAAATTTGAAACCCTTATGTTGTTTTACATTCTCTTTCAAATCATCACATACACAGCTTACACCACCACCACGTACACCACTACTACCTACAACACTACCTAGACCCCTAAAACCTACACCCCTACAACCTACACCAACACAATCTAGACCACCACCACTTACACCAACGCCATCTACACCACCACAACCTAGACCACCACCACCTACACCACCGACACCTACACCAACACAACCCAAACCGTCTACGCCCCACCACCTACACTATCACTATCTAGCCCACCATCCTCTACCCCTCCACCGTATACACCACCTACAGCACCATCACCTACACCACTAACACCTACAGCACTAGCACATGTATCACCCCCACCTACACCACCACTACTATACAACATCACTACCTACACTACAACCACATACACAACCACCACATAAGCTACCGCCACCTACACCACCACCTACAACACCACATAAACTACCACCACCCACACCACCTACAGAACCACCACTTAAACTACCTACGCCTACAGCACTATGACCTACTCCAACCACCACCACCTACAACACCTACGACAACATCAACTGAAACAGCTACGCCTACATCACCTGCACCACCTACACAACCACGACCTATAGCATCACTACCCCCACCACCACCTACTTCATCACATGACCTATAATACCACGACCAACTACAGCACTATCAGATACACCCCCCTGAATAACCTAAAGCACCAACTACACCACTACCTACGCCGAAACTACCTACCCCACCCCACCTAGACCCCTTACGCCTACATCAGCTGCAATAGCACTATCTACACCACCACTATATCAACAGCTACATCATCATCATCTACAAAACCATTACCTACAGCGTCACTAGCTACTCCATCCTACTACCTACACCACCACCACCACCTACTCCACGACCTACGCCTATATCACCTTCAATACCACTAACTAAACCACCAACAACTACAGCACACTTACAACCTACCCCACTACAACCTACAACACCACGACTTATACCACCGCCACCTACAACACCTAATTACACTACTACCGCCAACCCCTACACCACCAACACCTTCACCACCAACACCTACACCACCAACACATACAACACCCGTACTTCACCAATACCTAGAGCCCACTACCTACCACCCGAACACCTACAACACACACAAAACCAACACGTGCACCACCAGCACCACCTACCCACCACTACCTGCACCGCGTACCTCATTTACGCCTACATAATCTACACAGCCACCACCTAAAGCACCTTCATCTCCAGAACTATCACCTACACCACCACCTAAATCACATGAACCACCACTACGTTCACCACCACGACCAACACCACCAGCACCTACAAACCACCCACTTACACCACTACACCTATACCAGCACCACCTCCACCACCAACACAGCAGCCACATAAACCACCTACACCTTCAGTACTATCGCCTACACCACTACCTATGTCACCTACACCACCACAACCTAAACCTTCAGCATATCACCTACACCAACACTACCTGCGCCTAAGTCATCTACACCAACGACAACACAACCGCCTCCCGACCACCACCTTTACCAACACCACCTACACCACTACTTCCATACATCAACAATACCTACACCACCAAAACCTACAACACACCAGCTACACTACCACTAACACCACCACCATCTATACCACCAACACCTACAAGACCACCAGCTAAACCACCTACACCTAGAGCATTATCACCTATACCATCACATAAATCACTTACACCACCACCACCTACACTACCATTACCTAAATCACCACCACATTTTCCACCACCACCTATACTACTACCACACCACTACCTACAACAAGACCACGTACTAAAAACACCATCACCACCACTACAAAAACCACGACCACCTACTCTGCCACCACCTACACCACCACTACCACCACCATTAACAAAAATACCGCCTACATCACCAACACCTACACCACTATAACCTGAACGACCACTGCCTACAAAACTACCACCTAAACCACCTACACATTCAGCACTATCATCTCCACCACCACCTACACCACAACTACCTCCATAACCACCACCACCTAAACACCTACACCTTCAGCACTATCACCTCCACCACCAGCTAAATCTCCTGCACCACCAATACCTTCACCCACCACCTACACAACCACCACCTACACCTTCAGCTCTATCATCTCCACTACCACCTACAACACCACTACCTTCACCACTACCAACTACACTACCACCTATAAAACACCTACTCCTTCAGCACTATCACCTCCACCACCAGCAAAATCACCTGCACCACCAATACCTTCACCCCAACACCGATACCACCTACACAACCACCACCTAAACCACTAACACCTTCAGCACTATCACCTCCACCACCAGCTAAATCACCTACATCCCCACTACCTTCACCACCTCCACCTACACCACTACCTCTACATAACCAACACCACCCAAGATTCTCCCTGAAATTATTTGTTTTGGTAATAACATTGGTAATGACATTCTAATTATTCTGTCGATTCTAACGAAATTCGAAACCCTTATGTTCTCTTATATTCTCTTTCGAATGATATAATTGCCAAGGTCCTATCAAGGTTAGTCCGTGAATTATTGAAGGTTTGAAGGTCTTAACGTCATAAATCAGAATACGTGAGAGCACGTGACTTTTGGTCAGCAGACATTGTTGTTCTTCTTTATTCTTTGCTCTTGAGATTCCTCGCAGCTTATAATAACCCTCAACCCTTATTTACCATATTTATACCATGCACCTGGTAGCTGAATCAGCACGAGATATCCCCCCATCCAATAGGGAAGGCACCTCTCAGACTTAAACATTTTTTAGGAGGGGGGGGAAAGGGATTTAAAGTGTGAGTAAATTTGAGTCTTTTCAAAGAGGCCCGAGCGGTCCTCCGTGCGAGAATCTGAGTTCAGACTTGAGATAACAGATAAAAATGGACAGATTTCAGAGGCTACATTTGAACCTCTCCCACCGGGAGAGACAGGAGGGAAGGGGATTACCCGAGCCCAGTAGTGCTCCATGAACAATTTAGTGCTATCTTTCTCCTCAAAAGGAAACCGGGCGGATTCTTGCCGTGCCCAACCTCCCGTTCTCTATGTTCTGAACCCGCGTCCTAGCCAGTCTTTCGTGACCGCTTTCTCCCCATTCTCTAGCCGGGATGCTGCGCTGAGGTACCGCTTAAGGCCGCCGAATGGACTTGACATCCGGTGACGGAGAACCATTCGATGAAATGTTAATGTTAGTAAGTTCCGTTCTGCTTTCGCTTCAGGTGAGGACACCCCTCTGGACCCGACGATATCCCGCATGACATGCTTCAAAACATAGGGTGAGCGAGGTCTGGCTTTTTTATATCTCTTCAACAGGTTAGGTACAGAGGATAACCACCAGACTACCTGCGAATGGTAAAGTTGCTCGCTTTTAAAAATCGGGGAGAGATGAAGTTTACCTCGGATGGTATTCCCCATAATTCTCTCGTTTCCTGCATGCGCAGTTTGGTAGAGAACTTGGTAAATGTGAGAGTAACCTTTTCCTAGAGACTGGAGGCCACCTGTCTTCTGCACAGTGGGGATTCCGCAAATTCTACTCCCCGTTGGATGCTCTGCTTCTGGTGGGAAATGCCTTCTGCGAGGCCTTCTTTCGCACATAGCATTACACTACACTGTTTTCTTCTTTCGAGAATGCCTATAATGATGCAACGGTACCAGAGACCACCCACACTATGCGGGCAAGGGCTTGCCTCCCAATTTTCATATTTGAATTTTTCCAAGATCGCTGATTCAGCGTGGGTGTACGAGGAGTCCCCTTCGACCCCATACAGCAGAGAGAGGAAGTGTCACAATGTAACACTCTATGCTCTGAGCATCAAAGGTATCACCTGGGTGCTGCCGGAAGATCTCGCTACGCTCTCCGTATAAAACCTTTCGAGTTATTTTGGTGCGCCCAATATTCCAACACTAGAATTTCAACTCCACCATGCATTGAATCGTATTTGGTTCTGACCAGGACACCATCATTGCTGCTACCTCCAATGACTACTTCTCACCAAACCTCTGCTCCAAAAGCTTCCATAGCGACAGGAGTATTGCAAATGACGTTTACCAAGCACACTTCTTGTTATGGTGGATCGGTCTCAATGTATGTGGACTAGGGGTCGGCTTCCACGCCTTATCCCTTCTTGCTAAGGTTAAAGAGTTTTACCAGGCGCTGTATCAATTTTTACGGAGAGTTGTATGCATTACACGGCCCCCGCATTTACTGCGAGTTAAGCCTGGAAGGTATTTTCCTTCAATGGAATTGTCGCTGACTCCGGGCCAACTGGGAGGAGCTACATAGACTCCTCTCCTCCCGTTTCCCGTTAGCTATTTTGCAGGAGACTATGTTAGGCGCGGGCCCCCTACACACCCTCCCTGTGCATAAGGGTTTCGCGACCCAACACTACCACGGGACGGGGACCGGGCAGGAGGATGCGCAATTTACACCCGGTATTATGGCTCCGTTCTTCTCTTTGCTTTAGATAGCTCCTTTCAGGCAGTAGCTGTGCAGCTCCACCTGGATAGGGGGTATACTCTTATTTCTGCGTACATTCCACCTTCAGCCGCTACCGGAACGAGTATAGACGCTAGATTCACTACCATTTTCCTGGATATTTGGAACAGATTCCACGTAACTGTAATTTCTGCCACTACCTTCCGATGATGCTTCCTCATTTTGCTGCGGGATATCTAATTCTAAAGGATTATTTACAACGGGTTGATTGTTTGATGGTCGCGAACAGTTTATATTTCTCTCGTTAAATACATTAGGCAATTTGGCTGGTTTCACTCTGTCTATAGACACCGAGTCCTGACGGCCATCCCTGAATTCTAACTTAAAAACTTTGTTGTCGCGTTCGACAACACGAAACGGGCCTGCAGAAGGCGCTTCTAGTGGCTTCCGAACGTGATCACCACAGACCCACACATGCGTGGCGTCACTTAATTCCTTGTGTACGAACGTTTTCGGTACCGAGTGCAGGTGGCTTTCAGATGTTTGTGTGAAATCTATCTGCGACATTGTCTTCGCTAGTTCAGAGATGAATTTCGAATCGGATTTGGATGAAGAAGAGGCGACCAAGGGCTTTGGGCAATGACTGCTGTAAAGGGTGAAAACCCTGAATCATTAGGCAAGGACCGGATGCCAAGAAGAACGATTGGTAGGGCTATCAATCAACCTTGCCGGCGAGCCATTAAAGAGCTCTTCAAAGTCCGATGCGAACTTTCCACGATCCCGTTCGTGGTAGGTCTGTACGCCGTAGTTCGCAGGCGATGGAAACCAACGAGGGCCGATAATTCTTTGAAGACTTCGGACTCAAATTGCGCTCATCTGTCGGTGATCACTTATAAGGGAACGCTAAATTTGGATATCGAACCGCCCAAGAAGGCTAAAGCAACCGTTGCAGCACTGATGTCTGAAATCGGTATTGCTTCAATCCACCTGGTTGCTCTGTCTATGCATGACAGTAGGTACCGGTTATGAGAGAGGTATGCCTACTCAGGTAGGGTGCACGGCGGGAGTGGACCAACTATATCAATGTGAACCGTCTCAAATCTCGAAGTGGGTATACTAATAGGCAGGACTGGGATCTTAGTGTGGCGATTTACTTTAGCAGATTGGAAGGAGAGGCATACACGATTCCACGAACGTATATCTATGTCCATATTGGGCCAGAAATACCTCGCTTTCACCAACCGAAGCGATGCCTTAATCCCTGGATGTGATATTATGAAGTTGCCTGAAAATAGCTGATATGCAGGGTGAAGGAACAAACGGTCGTGGGTATTTAGATGTTACCTCACACCAGAGTTGGGAATCACGGGAAAGGGAAATGCCTTCAGTCCAGATCGAGACGACTTCAATTCTTCGTCATGCTCTTGTGATGCTACCAAAGAACGAAGATCAAATGAGTTCACCTGGACTGAATTGACATTCCGAGATAGGCAGTCAGCAACGACATTGTCCTCACCACGTACATAAGCTATGTCATTGACATACTCCAAGATTGCGGTCCAGTTCCCTTGTTGCCTGTCCGTTTTTGTACGTAGTGGGAAGGAGAAGGCAGAGACTAGGGTTCGTGCATAAAGTCACTTGGTGACCTTCGATCATATGCCTGAAGTGAAGCACAACAAGAGACGCAGCCAGGAATTCCTTGTCATAAGTAGAGTACGCTTGCTGTGTTTTACTCAACTTCCCGGAGAAGAATGCCACGGGTTGTGATACCCATCCACCATCTGATGGAACGCAGCATCAACTGCGAATTGGGAGCGGTCCGTCACCAATTGGGTAATGGGTGGCGTAATTTAACGGAGTTCGCCAGGGCCTCCTTAGTAGCTTCAAATGCTTTCCGTGCAGCGTCATTCCAGATAAGTTGGCGAACCATAGATGGAAGCCGTGCGAGTTCAGTCAGAGGGGCAGTGATGGCAGCTAAATTAGGCATCATACGTCTGTAAAACCTAACATGCCCAAATATCGACGAAGTTCTTTGAAATCAGTTGGTAAGGGCATCTCGGTGATCTCGGAGACCTTCCTAGCTGGAGGGCTCAGTCCTGCAGCTGAAACATGGTGGCCCAGGAAATCGATTTCTTCTTTCATGAACTCGCACTTTTCCATAGAAATTCGAAGGTTGTTTTCTGTCAATATTTTAAAAACTTGATCTATATTCTCCACTTGTTCGTCTATATTTTCCGAAAATATTAAAATATCGTTGACATACACAAAAACAAACGCAAAGCCTCGAAATAAACTGTCCATATGGCGTTGATAGATGCAACAAGCATTCTTTAGACTAAACGGTAGCCTTAAAAATTCCCACAGACCATAGGGAGTTAAGACAGCAGTCTTCTCAATGTCCGCTGGATTCATTGGGATATGGTGGTAGGCTCGGTCTAAATCCAGGCGGGAGAAACCTGTCTTGCCATGAAGATGGTCTACCATGCTCTGAATCCTTGGCAGGGGATATCTGCCCGGTTTGGTTATCGCATTGAGGGATCGAAAGTCACCCACAACTCTATACTCGCCTTGGGTCTCCTTCTGCACCATGTGAATGGGTGAAAAACATGAAGATTTCGGCGGCCGCACCACACCTTCTTTCAGCAGTCTCGAAAGTTGCTCTTGCAATTTGTAGTTTCTCCATTGGAAGTGGCCTTGGGCAGGTTAAAGTTGTTGGGGCGCTACCCATCCTTATGGTGTGAACAACGGAATTAGTCGGGGATGAACTGATATCAACACTCTTCGGGTTATATATAGTCTCATATTTACGGAGAAGTGTCCTGCAATTAAGCGGGAGATGCGATAGGTCATTAATGATTAACAAGATCACTGGTGCACTTGACTGCTTTACTTTAGAAACTAGCTTAGTGTGGTTATCAATTAGGACACCACGACCACATTTTAGTAAGAGCTTAAAGATTCATTAAAATCTGCTCCTAATAATGGCGACGTAATATCTGAAACTACGAACGTCCATCTAAATGAACGTCGCAGGGTAGGGATTCCTATTTCCAGTTGGACTTCACCATGCACTCTTATATTCCCTCCATTATCCGTCACGATGTTAACACCCGATTTGCGCATCACATATAATTGCCATAAATTCAGTGGAATTAAGGACACGCTCGCGCCAGTGTCTATCAGAAATTCGCACTTTCTCTCATTAATTCGGGCAGCGACATGAGAAGATTCGGGACACCGCTCTGCGCATTTACAGCGGCCTGCCGATCTCGTTTTCCGAGTGGGTTGGGGAAGACAGTCTAGACGATGTCGGCATTTGAAGGCTCTCACCTTGCTTTGGCCAACTGCACCACGGTTTACAATACTTCGCACTCGACTCAAAGTATAAGTGTGAACGGCACACCACTGGTTTTTGATTCCGACGGAAGGGGCGTAACCCAAACGGTACACCTGTTGAATAATTATTATCACTACTATAATTATTATGCACAACCCTAGATTGATTACCTCTAGGATATACGCCGATGAGCAATGTACGCGAATTTTTAAATTACACATTATTTACCGAGTGATTGACACTAATAGCACTTATATCTGGAAACGCATCATTATTATTAGTTTCACTATTATTTATAGTATAACACTGTGCCTTGTAAAACGGCATGAGTTCATCAGCCAGTTTCCCCAACTGGGGAGTTTAACTTTCCATTTACAAAAGAGAAAATACTACTAACCCGGAAGTCTATCTTCCCATTTACGAAAGAGAATAATACAAACCGGGAAGTTTGTCTTCCCATTTATAAGGTTCAATGCCTGAACCGTTTAATTTTTCATTGGAATATTTTACTTAGTTCGACCCCCCACAAGTTCTCCGTTCTTCTATTCGCTTCTGACACCTCATTTCAAACAGTAGCTGTGCAGCTGCCCCTGAAAGGAGGCATACTGTTAATTCTGCGTATATTCCACCGTCAGCTGACTTCGATCACGGCGTGGCATGGTTGCCGAAGCCCTTTCTCTTGCAAGAGAAGTTGAACGGAAGACTACTCGATTAATCCCTGGAGTCATGTCCTTGCCTCGCTCATCGATGAGCGTGATATCAGTGTCATGAATGTGAAGTAGTTGACGCCTCACTGCCCAAGAACCGGTTAATTTTCCTGGCTCGATCTATCTTTGTGCTCTTCGGATGCACAACATGGAGTTGTCGATGACCTCCATGGTAGTGATCACTTTCCTATTCAAATATCATTTTCTAGGCCATTGCCACCTGAGAAACCCCCTGTAGCGGTCTACACCCCTACAAGTAGAAATATTTAATTATATCTGTATATATATATATATATATATATATATATATATATATATATATATATATATATATATATATATATATATATTATTTCAACAAGGGTTGGTAACCATAACTTAAATCGTGTGATTGGTACGCCCGATCTCTCGAGCGTCTTCAAATAAAATCACATGAGGCTCATTCATTCACTTAGTTCGGCTCATCAGAATCAGGTCTGTAATATTGAAATTGTAATATTTAGCTAAATATGTCCCAAAAGAATCTCGTTTTTAAAACGTGTTTCTTTCTCTCATTTACAGACCCTCCCAACTCCGTTGTAATCTATTTATATAATTATTTATATTACCTATTTATATAATCTATTTATTCAATCTATTTATATCAATCTATATTAATATTTACCAAATCCATTCAACTATAATCTAATTAATATTTGTCAATCATCATATGTGTACTCTAATTCTCATTAACTCGTGCAAAGTTAATTCAACCGCATAAAATTCAATCTAATCATAAACTATAATTTCACTTTTTAATCATAACTGTTCATTCCATAATATATATTTTTTCGTATCTCTTTGTTTCATTACAGTATTCCCACGACGTTGCCGATTTAGGTCTAAGGAAATTTCGTCTGCAAATTCGGACTTCCCGTTAGCGATTAACTTCATTCCCCTTGTATAACAAAAATATAGGTTTGGGGGTTTATTGTGACCAGAGCTGTCTAGTGTATTGACGTAATAACACCTGACAACCTATACCCGCACCTCCATCGAACGTCTGGCCATTTTGAATGGCAACCGATCCAGAGGTGGTGAGCTGAGTGTGAGGTGGCCCTTAAACAGAAGCGTTATGCATACATGTGCTATAAGTGTAGCCCGAACGACTTCACTGTCGGTGAATTTCGTCGAGCTAGGGTTCCGGTATATTTCGAGACACGCCCACCGCCTGTCCTGGCGGGCATGCGTATCTTCATTTAAAGGGAAGACTGCTCTAGGAAAAGTGTGGAAACGAGTCAAAAGGATTCAGGGAAGTTCTCGCAGGGATCCCCCCACCCCTCGTTCTCCAGGAGAATGGGACCGCAATCTCCTAGACCGTGTCCGTGGCGGAATCCTTCGCGACCGCTTTCTCAGCTTTTTATAGCAAGGATGCCGCCCCACCAGCGTACATTGCACATCCTGATGTCACGGAAGGCCACCGCCTGGAATTTATCTCCAGAGGCGGAGAACCCTTCAACGACACGTTTACTCTAAGTGAGTTCTTTCCGCTCCTGCTTCGTGCGCGGAGACCGCACATGGTCCGGAGGATGTACCGTACGCCATGCTTCTACACCTGGGTGACGATGCATGGGCTTTCTGTTAAATTTGTTCAACAGAATATGGGTAGAGGGCATCCTCCGAGACACCTGGCAAATCACTACTGTTCTCTCTTTTCGCAAACAAGATAAGGATCACTCTACCCCGGCAAATTTCCACCCAATTTCTCTAACTTCCTGCGTGTGAAAGTTGATGAAGAAATTGGTAACTGTTAGTTTAGACTAGCCTGTATTTTCTAAAGAATGAAGGCAATCTGTCTTATGCATAGTGCGGCTTCCGCAAATTCAACTCCACGTTGGGTACTCTGCTTCGACTGGAAAATGCCGTCTGCGAGGCCTTCCTTCGAGACAGCACTATGCCACGGTGTTTTCGACCTGGAGAAGGCCTATGATACCGCATGGCAATACGGTATCATGGAGACTCTCCACACGTTGGAGCCGAACGGACGCCTCCCAATCTTTATATCTGAATTTTTTGCGAGATCGTCGATTCCGCGTAAGGGTGGGAAGAGCGCTCTCCGGCCCAATAGAGCAGGAAGAGGGTGTCCCGCGCGGAAGTGTCCTCAGTGTTACACTCTTTGCTCTGAGCATCACTTCAGTGCTGCCGGAAGATGTTCTTGCTACACTCTACGTTGATGAGCTTTCAATATCTTTTGGCGCGGCCAAGAGGCCAACTCTGGAGCGTCGACTATCAACGGGTATTGAACTGCGTCTCTTGCTATGCCTAAGCGCACAGGCTTCGGATTTCCTTGGCCAAGACTATGGTGGTGCACTTCTGCCGCTATCTGCGTCTCTACCCTGACCAAAATTGTTTCTAAATAGGGTGCGCCTGGAAGTGATGGACTCGCACCGTTTCCTTGGTCTTGTATTTGACCGACGACTTACCTGGGAGGCTCATACTCATAACCTTATGGTCTCTTGTACCCACGCCATAGATATTGTTCGTTCCGTGCCGTTCAGAGATCGGGACGCTGATAAGGTTACTTCCTTACTTTTTATCGATTCTTTGTTCGCTCGAAGCTCGAATACCGATGCAAGTTTTATGCATCCGCAGCCGAACGTGTATTGCGGAAGATGAACTCGATCCACCCCACCAGCCTTCGCATGGCGACCGATACCTTCCACACTTTCTCCATTGAGATCCTACTTGTCGATGCTGGGGAGATGCCAATCGCTTTGCGTCGTACATAGTTAATAATTCGCCTGTACCCGCGAGCCCGGAGCCTCGCCCAGTCGATAACAGCTCTCGCTGCATTCACAGCTGATCTCGACGGTGCCTATGTTGCCAAGAGAAGCCAGTCATACCCTAAGCCATTCGGGTTTAGGGCCAGGAAACTCCTTCGAGAGCTAGGTATAGCACTCGGGCCGGTGGCATCCCTGGTTCTGCACGGACGCCACCCTGGAGGGTATAGCATTTGACCATTTGTCGCCACTCCTCTGCCCCCAAAGCTTGTACAGCGCCGAGAGTATTGCGTTTGGCCTTTTTGGAACACACTTCGTGTCACGCTAGAACTGTGCCAGTGTATATGGATGGCTCCAAATTCCAAGTGTGTCGGTTTCTACGCCATATCCCCTCTGTTTGAATTGAGGGGGGTTGGGGCTCTGCCAGGCGCTAGACACAGCCCAGTTGGTTGCAATACACCGCTCGGTACGGGAGATTACGCGATGTGCCCTGTTCGGATACCGAATTGTGATTTATAGCTACTCACAAGGCACCCTGAGTGCTCTCGGGGCAGTGGAATCTCTTTATCTCCTGGTTCGCGATATCCGTGACTCCACGGTTTTGGCGAGCCGGGCGGATGTCGAGATTATGTTCTGCTGGGTTCCTGTCCATGTAGGAAATGCGGGGAATGAGCGCGACAGAGTCCGATAGGACCGGGCGCCCAGACCAGTGTTTCGCTCTTCCTCACACCGACTACATGGGAGGAATACAGGTAGCTCTTCGGGCTGTATGGCAAATAAGATGGGAGACTGTCGAAGGGAACTTAAAGTTGCGTGCCATTGCGCCGCGACTGTTCCTATGGACGTACCCCACAATGCTGCGACGGCTTTAGGTTGCTTTCTGTCGTCTCCGAATTGGACACACTCGCGGAAGCACCGCCACTTTATGAAGCGCTCCCTGCGCATTATTGCGACGATTGCGTTGTCCCCCAGGTACCTAGACGAGTGGGGTCGCTAACGCTTGTCCTTTGTAATCAGGTCGAGTTCGTGCACACTGGACTTGTGGACTGTACGACCTTTTGAAGGATGCTGGCCTCCACTTTATTTGACTGTTGTTTTTTTGTAGGTTGCATTTTCTGCGCCTGGGAGGAGGTGGGCCTAGCCCTCACGCCGGAGCAAGCCTACTTCTTTCTCTTGTTGGCTTTGTTTTCTTATTAATTTTTTTTAGTAAATTTTCATATTTAGTGTTATTTGTTATTTAGTGTTATTTGTTTTCTTGTCATATTTTGTTATTTGTTTTCTTGTCATATTTTATTTGTTTCTTAATATAGCCTAGAAGTAGGCTCTGTCGTGTACGGCGACTTATGCCCAAGCAGGCAGTCGCCAGATGGGCTCCCAAAATTAAAAACAACAAACAAACTTGGAGTCGCCCAATAATTGCAAGGGGTGGTAAAGCTCGTCGGCCCCTGCCCCCTTGATGTCCGGTGTGCGTGCGGGGTTGGTATCGCTAGCGCAGTAGTACGCCCGACTGCTACGGATGTACTACTACTATCACCGTTTTAGCCATGTTGGTCGCTCGTTTAAAGTGCAAAGTCGGTGTTACCCGAAGTGTGTGTAAGTTGGTCCATGGCCACACACGATAAGTCCAAATCGTGTGCGGCTAAGTGTGTCAATTTCGGAGAGACGCACTCCGCTTCTTCGAAGCAATGTGGTCCGTAGCTCCTTGAGAAGCAAACTCTGGCCGTTCCCTCCCAGGATCGTCTCTCATTACGCGAGGCTATGGACTTGGTCCTGGCGGGCCCGGTGCTGCTCGGGACGTCATAAGTCTCAATGTTGAGAACGACAGCCTCTGCTCCTGGCGCCTCCCGGCCTACAAGCACGTGAGTTTCCGCGCCCATTCGGAACCCTTCTGCGGGTTCTACCGACCACGGGCGCTCCCCTGGTAAAGCTAGCGGGAGAAACAGTTTACCCCCAGCCCCACCTAAAACCAGGGTTTCCCTCCCAGCGTGACCGACTCCCGTAAGGCGAAACGGCCTCGCGTCTCCACCAAGTCACAGGAGGCAACACCTTTGAAGTTGCTCGAGAGGCCATCTTCCGGGGTTCCTAAAACTGTCCCCAGGAAGAAGGAATGCAATAAAGGTGATTTTGCTCCTTCGCCCACACCGAGTGGTGGGCTGGGTGGCTCGGAGACGGTGGGTCCTCCAAAAGAAGGACCTCTGAATCCAAAGCCACCCCGCCCACCGCAGTTCGAGGGGAGGGAGGAAAAAGACTCACATGGCGAGCCCAACCTCCCCCAATAAGTCATCGAAGGCGACAACGACGAGAGTTCTGCCTCTGGGAAGCGTACAGCCATTCCAGTGAGAGTCTTTCTTCGAAGATGGCCCCGCATCTCATCCGAGCTTGGCCTGGAGGGCATATTCCTTCAATGGAATTGCTGCGGACTCCGGGCCAACTGGGAAGAGTTGCCTAGGCTCAGCTCGGCTCGTCTCCTCCCGTCCCGTTAGCTTTCTTTTTGCAGACCATGCTGGGCGCGTGCCGGCTGCCCACCCTCCCGAGGTGTAAGGGTTTTGCGACCCCACAACTTCCGGATGGAGGCCGCGATTTACACCCGGTATGATGTCTCCGTTCTTCTCTCTGCTTTAGATACTTCCTTCCAGGCAGTAGCTGTGCAGCTGCACCTGGATAATAGGTACACTTTATTTCCGCGTACATTCCACCGTCAGCCGACTTCGACGAGGAGGACTTCCGCTACGTCGTGGGACGGTTGCCAAGTCCCTTTCTCTTGCTCGGAGATCTGAACGGTAGACACCCTATCTGGGGAGACTACTCGATTAATCCCCGGGGAGCTGCAGAATAAACATTTTAATGTGGCAAGCAGGCCCATCAAATCGCCCACCAGAAGCGCATCGTCTAGCTAAGTAAAAACCTGTATATTGTTAGAGCTGGCCCAGTGGTTAGAAATGCTATCAAAGCAGGTCTGCATTAAAGAAGAGCCCCCAGAAGACCATGGACAATCTTTTGAATTGCAAGCACTTGTCCCCGGTCTTCACCTTAAATGATGCCTTGCACTCGGATGCAAGGGCAAATGGTAGAAACCTTTCTTGAAGTCTATCTTTATTGCCATGTCCCTCGGACTCTTAGTCCGGAGGTCCTTGGCAATGTTCGGTAGCTTGAAGCAAGATGGGGTGAAGTGGGAAGTAAGAAGGACATATGATAAGACTACACGCATGGACTAATCTGGCTTGTGAACCAGAAAAGTGTGTGTGTACGGGTGACTCTACTCTTTTCTTCACTTTCCCAATACTGAATCTTGTTGTTGGCCACGTGGCTCTATTCCATTCTGCACCGAAATAAACACTGTCCGCATGAGCGATCTAATTGTCGGGGTGGTCTCAAACATAGGAGATATAGACTCGTAATTAAAATAAGGATGCCATCTCTTGATAGCAGTTGGATCGAGTGCAAGCTATGACAAATCAAAAATAACACTAACAACAATCGGGAAACTAATTTTGAAAGGATTATGGAAAGGTTTTCATCAAATGCATTTTTATTTTCTGCAATTTACTCATTATATTATGGCAAGTCACTTTAGTTATAAGGTGACTTTCTGCAAAATATGCATGAATGCAATAATATAAGCTTTGACATATTTAATGAACAGCCGTTTATAACAAAATCTACAATGAACACAACGCAAAACAAAAGAAAAGTTAATGAAGTAGGTCCTGGACAATCTGGACCCCAGCTGAGAGCGAGTTCGCGTTGCGTGCCTAACTTAACTAAGTTGTATGTGTCCAGTAGTGTTTAACTACCTCTCCAATTTAGGGGTCACATATTTCAGTATTCAAAATCTGGTGACCATCCCTGTGGGTGCACTACTTGCACCTTCCGGCGTTGCGTACGGAGTAACAGGGAACCCTTCAAACATCTCGGTCTCTTGGGTCACCTTCACGAGTACCAAAGTGGTAGAAAGGTATATAAAATTAATGGGTCATCCGAATCGAATAGGTTCGGTATAGGTGGTATCTACCGTTCATATGGCATGTACCGTTATATCGGCAACCATGCCACGACGTGACGGAACTCTCCCGCGTCGAACTCAATTAACAGGATAAATGCACCCAGAAATTACAGCAGTACTTTGTGGTACCATCCAGGGTGGTGTCCTGGGCAGAACCAGGGGCGACACCGACCCAAGAGCTATAGTGAGCTCTCGAAAGAGTTTCCTAGCTCTAAACTTAAGGACCTTAGGTGAAGAGTGTCTCAGCAGCATAGATACCGTCGAGATCGACCTCCAATGCCGTGAGAGCGTTGGCGACTGAGGGAGACGCCGGGTAATAGACGCTGAGCTGCGGAGGCATAAAACTTGCATCCGTAGTCAAGTAAGGCAGTAGCCCCATCAGCCCCCCAGGTGATGAACATCACGAGAACACAGAAGGTCTATAGCGAGGGTACAAGAAATCCTAAGGCTGACAGTATGAGTCTGCCATTTCAGGCGTCGGTCAAAAAAGACGGAAACGGTGCCGAAGACAGCTTAGCTTTTTTTTGTTTACTGGACAGCAGAGGCCCCCTAACATCTACTCATTTCTACATCTACTTGCACACGCAGGAGGTGAGAGAGATCGGGCGGAAACCGGCAGGGGTAGTTATATTTCCACGGTTTGCGAAAAGTGAGAAAGAAAAGGGGAAACCACCGAAAGATAAAACAGGAACAAAGACAAGAAACAACATAAAAAATAACATCAATAAACAAGATAGTCAAAAAAGAGACAAGAAGGAAACGGGCTCCGGCGTCGGGGAAAGGCCCGCCTCTCCCGGCGCAACATGCGACTTTTAAAACGATGAGTGTCAACTGAAGGTCATGAGGGTTGGCAGGTCTGTATAGACGCTCGTCCTTCCCGTTAATGAGACATGTAGCGTGCGCGAAGATAAGCTAGTCTGGGACATTCAACAGGAATGGGCAAACACTCTGAGAGACAACTCAGTCGTCGCAATAAGGTACAGGCGAGCTCGCCATCAAATGGCGATGGGTCCAATTCGGAGAAGACAGACAGCAACCTGAAGCCGTCCCAAAATAGGGGCTTAAAGTCCATGGGAAGTTGAGCGCAACTCTAAGTTCCCCTCAGCCTTCTTCCCTCTTATTTGCCTACGAGCCCGGAAGGCTGTCCTGACTCTTGCCATTTAATCGGTGTGAGGAAGAGCGAAACGCTGGTCCGGTTGCCCAGTTCTCGCGCACTCTCTGCGATCCTCATTCCCACATTTCAAGGAACTCAGCAGAAGATAATCTCGAAATTGGACTGGTTCGCTAAAACGGTGGCGTCACGGATATCGCGAACCATAGGATGCAGAGATTTCACTGCCATGAGATCACTTAAAGACGATTTTCGAGTGGCTATAGATCACAATACGGTTTCTGAACCTGGCACGATGCATTATCTCCCGTAGCTAACGGATGATACGGCCTGTAGACCGACCTTCTCCTGGGACTTTGGTCCATCCGTATACAACGGTGGGGATATAATGTAGAAGCTTTGAGAGAAGAGGCGTGGCGACAAATAGTCAAAGGTAGTATCCTTCAGGGTGGTGTCCTGAGCAGACCCAGGGGGAACCATCGCCCCGAGAGCTACACAAAGCTCATGCAAGAGTTTCCTAGCCAAAAACCAAAATGGCTTAGAATATGGCAGGCGTTTCTCATCGCTATAGGCAGTGTCGAGATCTGCTGATGAAGTGAGAGCCGTTAGCGCCTGCCAGAGTTGCCAAGTTTGAGCGTACAGGCTCCTAATGCAATCAGGACGCGGCAGAGCCAGTGGCATTCCCCAGCATCGACAAATAGGCTCTCAATGATGTGTAAAAGCAACGGTGGCCAGGCGGGGAGCGATGTGGTGTATTTAGTCTACCTTCCGAAATATACGTTCGGCTGCGCATATATAAACATCGCATTCGTAGTCAAGCTTTGAAAGAACAAATGTACGAAAGAAAAATAAGGCGGGAGCCCTATCAGAAGCATAGCTGCTGAACGGCAGATAGCAAAGAATATCCACGGCGCGTTTACAAGAGACCCTAGGCTCCGCATATGAGACTCCCAAGAGGGCGTCATTCAAATACAAGACCAAGGAAACGGTAACCCACCACTTCCAGGCGAACACCATTTAGAAACAAATCACGGTCAGAGTGGAGCCGTGGATGACGGCAGAAGTGAACTACCTTAGTCTTGGCCAAGGAAAACCAAAGCCTGTGCGCTTCGGTTTAGAGAGAGACGCGGTTCAATGCCTGTTGGAGTCGATGCTCCAGAGTTTACATCTGGGCCGCGCCAAAAGAGATCGAGAGTTCGTCTACGTAGAGCGTAGCGAGAACATCTGCCGGCAGCGTGGAGGTGATGCCGTTGATACTCAGGTAAAAGTGTGACACGTGCGATTAAAATGGCCAAGGCGGTGAGGGTACCTAGCAATTCCACGGCAGTGGCACGAATGCCATCACGTGGTAGCAATACCAACCAGCACGCTCCAAGTCAAGGAGCTTGACCGTCCCATGGTCGGCCAGCTCTAAGCTGATGGCATCTATGGACTAGCCTCGCATAAACTACTCCTTGTCTGCCGTCAATGGATCGAATAACAAGGAATCATTTGAATTAAGCGGGCTCGAAAACCCCAGGTAGTGTCTGAATGATGGGCCCGACTCAATCGAGGCTCTGCTGGCACAGTTCTCGTCTTCATTTGAGACCAGAACACCCGGGAGAGCAACGGGGCCGGACGTGCCCCGTTGGCACGGCAGCCGTCGGTACCCGCGGCGGGAGAGGAGCCCTTAGTCTTTTTCTTTTTGCAAGAGGAGGGCAGGGAATAAACCTGCTTCTCTCCTTCCCTCTAGGCCAGATTAGCCGGCCTCGGCAACATCCTTCTGTGAAATGGAGAAGACCTGCCCGTCATAGGAGCAACAGCAAGAGAGAAGAGCTCTCCTCTCCTTATGAGGCCTCAATAGTCTTAAGATCAGCGTGCATAGGGGCGGACTAGGGATCTGTGCTTGCTACCAAACCAGGTTCGGCCCCATGGAACATCCTATCATCTGGGACTGGGTCACCTCAGGAACCATACCTGCCCTCGCCCCCCTAAGGGCGTTGGGCCTATCGCGTTGCTCCCACCTGGAGCGGTCAATTATTGGCCGTCTGCCTGCCTTCTTAATTCGTTTGAATGTACGGAACTTTGGAAAAATTCAGACGTGAATGGGGCAAAACGGTTAAGAGAACTTGTGTTATCGAAGACAGATTTCGCACAAGATTGTGTTGAGAGGGAGATGAAGCCTCGACTACTATATCACCAGTACCTCATGGCCACATCCATGAGGGTTCACCACAGCGGTAATAAAATGTTTGGTTAATGTCGAACACATCCAAATCCGCGTCCAGAACGTTGGCATAGGGATCCAACGAGCAAGAAAAGGCTGAAGAATGTTTGGCATTAAGAGAAATAGAGGGCTGCATTAAAAGTGTATTTTGCAACACCAGGGCCCCCAAGGGCCCTGGGGAGGACCCCCCTCAACACAAGAAAACCAGAGCCTCTCTGGAACGCCTGAAAAAAAGAAAAGGTCCCAGAGAAGGAAAGCGAGAGAACGAGAGGAAAGTGGGACGGAGATAGAGGGGTCAAGAGATCATGGTCATAAAAATGACCATGAATAAAGGTAGAGGAACGGGGGAGCACCCTCTCCACCGAAAAGATAGGAGCACTGTGGCGGTGACCCTGTGGAAACACTGTGACCGAGGAGGGGTGGGTGCTCTTGACGACATTAAATATACTACCCCTAACGGCTAACATACCACCCCATATATGCCCTATTAAGCAAAAGGACACCGATAACTTTAATATAATACGGTTACCGAGTCATGATAAACAATCCAGATTTGATGAACTTTGTCTTGCTTAAAGCCCATATCTGAATGGGTTTCTTAAAAGGAAATGGCCCGGGCTTGGATTTCCATTTGAGATCAAGGCGATGACAGGAAAAGATAATTATGCCATAATTTTTAAAGGAGTGCCGTGGAGTTCATCTATCATTAGGTTTGTTGTGTGAGAAGGGAGGTATATCTTTCTTCTCCTTGTATGTGGGGCACGAAGAATACCCACATCGGCTTCCAGGAGTGTCGTTAAGGGCGGATAAACTCAGATAGGGGCCGCTTAGTTGAGGGCTGCGCACCAGAATTTTCACTCCTGCCAGCGATATGTAATGGCGGTAATGGGCAGGGATGCCGCGGACATCACCATTCATATCGGTTGTGGCGATGATGCGCACCAGCACCATCTTTTGGGATAGTGGTTTCAATGCATGCTTGTGTACGTCTTATCATGGTTATCATTTTTATTCCAAGTTCTTAGAGCTATCATGCTGTCCTCTTTGGTCAACTCTGCGGTTTCTTTTCAAAATAGCAAAGACATGTCCTTGTTTTTCGCCCGCCTATCTTCCCCCGGAGAATGCGACCAACACCAAGAAGTCAAATAAAATAGGAGTAGGGCAGCATCCTTCTGCTTGTGGGCCACCTCACACTCGGCTGGTCAATACGGAAGCGCATGATGATTTCACCTGCGGTGCAATAGTTCAGGAAACGCTTGTAGCGAATAAACATTTTGCTTCTCTTAAAGGTTTATTCATCATCAGTGTGGGTTCTTAAATGTGCCACAAGTTTGTCCTTTCTCTGACCCTGATAAGAACAGAAATTACATTTAAAAGGCTTCTCACCTGTGTGAGTATATGAATGGTTTTTAAGATGGGTTTTCATGGCAGCTTGATAAGGGCAAAGGCTGCATTTGAAAGGCTTCTCACTTGTGTGAGTATATAAATGGCTTTTAAGATTTCCTTTATTTACAACCTGATAAGAGCAAAGGCTGCATTTAAAAGGCTTTCCACCTGTGTGAGTATATGAATGGCTTTTAAGATGTCCTTTATTTGCAGACTGATAAGGGCAAAGGCTGCATTTAAAAGGCTTCTGACCTGTGTGAGTATATGAATGGTTTTTAAGATGAGCTTTCGTTGCAGCTTGATAAGGGCAAACGCTACAATTGAAAGGTTTCTCTCCCGTATGAGTCCTTGCGTGTATTCTAATATTTCCTTTATTTGTAGCCTGATAAGGGCAATGGCTGCATTTGAAAGGCTTCTCATCTGTGTGAGTATATAAATGGCTTTTAAGATATACTTTCTTTGTAGCCTGATAAGGACAAAGGCTGCATTTGAAAGGCTTCTGACCTGTGTGAGTATATAAATGGCTTTTAAGATCTCCTTTATTTACAACCTGATAAGGGCAAAGGCTGCATTTGAAAGGCTTCTCTCCCGTATGAGTCCTTGCATGTATTGTAACATTTCCTTTCTTTGCAGCCTGATAAGGGCAAAGACTGCATTTAAAAGGCTTCTCACCTGTGTGAGTATATGAATGGATTTTAAGATGTACTTTCTTTGCAGCCTGATAAGGACAAAGGCTGCATTTGAAAGGCTTCTCACCTGTGTGAGTATATAAATGGCTTTTAAGATCTCCTTTATTTGCAACCTGATAAGGGCAAAGACTGCATTTGAAAGGCTTCTCTCCCGTATGAGTCCTTGCATGTATTCTAACATCTCCTTTATTTACAGCCTGATAAGGGCAAAAACTGCATTTAAAAGGCTTCTCACCTGTGTGAGTATATGAATGGCTTTTAAGATGAAGTTTCGTTGCAGCCTGATAAGGGCAAAGACTGCATTTGAAAGGCTTCTCACCTCTGTGATTATATACATGTTTTTTAAGAGAACCTTTAATTGCCGCCTGATAAGGGCAAAGGCTGCATTTAAAAGGCTTCTCACCTGTGTGAGTATATGAATGTTTTTTAAGATCATCTTTCTTTGCAGTCTGATACAGACAAAGGCTGCATTTGAAAGGCTTCTCTCCAGTGTGATTATATGAATGGCTTTTAAGATGTCCTTTCTTTGAATGTCTTCCAACATCTGTTTTCGTTACAGCCTGATAAGGGCAAAGGTTGCATCTGAACAGATTCTCACCAGTGTGATTATGTGAATTTTTCTTAGTAACTTTTATGGCAGCTTGATTAGAGCAAAGGGCTCGAGGTGGTGATATCATACCACTAAATTCTGGAATAACCTTAAGGTTACTGGACGAACTCAATTTCATCTGAAAAGGAAACAATTAATTATTTTACAATCTATGATTCACAATCTTTCTCGTGTACAGAACATTCCTGCAATATGAATGCTCTTTAGGACTCCCTCTAATTATGACCTAAACATAAAGTAATAATATATCCTGAGACATTCCGCATCAGACACCCACAAATTTCTTTGACAAAGGGATAAGAAGAGCCGAAAGAACGAAGGGATTCTAAAAGTTCAAGAATCAGTATGAATATAATTGTGAAAAGTAAAAATAAGGCGGAAATTTAAAAGAATATGTGATAATTCAACAGTTAACTAGAAGATATCCTAGGCAAAGTTAGCTGCAGTGATGACTGATACACCGCTGCTGCGCTCAAATTGCGACTCGACTTTATTCCTTCTGTATGGATTGAGCAAAAGATCTTTTTTTTTAATTCAAGAGCGCTATCTCTGTTGGCGGTCACCGCAGTGAGCATGATAACTGAGACATGTTTCAGAAAGAAAGAGCAGAGTAGAACAGGGTCAACGAATCCTTTTTAAAAATGGCATATTCCTCTATATATGTTGGAGGAGGCTCAATAGGGTGGACATATTGATGGAAGAGACGGCATGGCAGGGACACCCAAACACGATATACGGTCACTTATTCTGTGTCCTACAGGTTTGGTCAGAGTGTGTAGCCTATCAGAAAGCTCTGGTGAGGGAAATGCAAAGGGGAGTCGTATGACCAAAGTGGTGGCAGTAGTAGAATCTCTGTGGCAGTGGCACGAATGCCTTAACGCAGTAGCGATACCAACTGGCACGGACCTACTCAAGAAGCCTGTCACCGTGGAACGTGACGAAGTGTGTAGGTGTGGGTCTCGAGGCCCCTCCTTGTTTTCTCATCACACATTCGGGTTCTTTTTTTGTGGTAGCCCTTCTTCCGACTGCCCACTTAGGCATAAGTCACCGTACAACAGCCTACTATTGGGCTATATAAAAAAAATAATAAAGAGATATGAAAATAACAAAACAAGGATAAAAAAATAATGGAAAAGCAAAAAAGGAAAGGAAAGGAAGCATGCTCCTGCGTCGGGTGGTATGCCTCTCCCCCCATCGAACATGATCATGCAACCTACAAAAAGAAACACACAGGAAAGGTAAAATAAAGTGGAGGCCAGCCTCCTCTAAAAAGTCATCATGTCCATAAGTCGGTGTACACGAATCTGTCCCGAGTACAATGGACAACCTGTAGCGACCACGTTCGTCCGGGACTGGTAACGTGCTCGGAGATTACTCAGACTGGGACATTCAACAAGAATGTGCCGAACAGTCTGGGGGTCGACGCAGTCATCACACGACGCTGCAGGGAGCGCTCCATCATATGGCGGTGCGTCCCGCGAGTGTGTCCAATTCGGAGACGACATAAAGCAAACTGAAGCCGTCGCGGCATTGAGGGGTAGGTCCATGGGAACAGTCGCGGCGCAATGGCACGCAACTTTAGGTTTCCCTCTACCGTCACCCATCTTCATTGCCAAGCAGAAAGCAGAGATGCCCGTATTCGTGCCATGTAATCAGTGGAATGAATGAATAGTGCATTGAGAATTTAAAAGCTGCGTAGCCCAGATGGACTATCTCGCAGCCAAATTCACTTATGGGCAGTGAATTTAAAATTATTATTTTTAAATTATTGCCATATTAAAATACATAAAAAAGCAAAAATGTCCTTGGGACCAAAATTAGTTTAATAGGCAATATTAAGTCAGTTGAGTTAAAATCTTTTAACAAAAAATAGACTATTAAAAAATTCAACAAAAGGTAAAAAAAAGTTAAAAAAAAATAATAAATAACAAGTAAATAAACTATGAATATCAACAATATAACTTTAAAAGTTATTAAGCAATTATATTTTTGTTAAAAATTTATTCATTTTTTTAAAAATGTAAAAACAAACTATGAATAGATCAACAATAAATATATAAAACTGTTTTAAATTTTGTTTAAAAGATTGCTTTCTTTTAGGAAGGTTAGTATCTTAGTCACGTCAAAGAAGCAATGGGTCTCAGAAAAGATGCCCCGCAGAGCCTGCTGGGGGGCCATCTCTCTAGTAATGAAGGGAAAAGTCGTCCTTCTGAGATTCCTTAGCAATGGGCATTCTACAAATATATGGAGGACAGATATTTGTACCCCACACAGAATGCACATAGGTGGGGGCAGCCCACTCATTAAATGCTCATGGGTGAGCCGGCAATGGCCTATCCTCAGACGGACAAGCGCAACCTCCATTTTACGATGTCTAGTTGTACGTGGCCATGGGTGAACGGAGGGTTTTATGGAGTGGAGCTTGATGGGAGGGAGCTCACTCCACCTCTTCTGCCATAGGCCGACCACGTATTCATTGATCAGAGGATAGGTATCGCAGAGTGGGACTGGGGCCACTGGAGCTGTCCCCAGTGATGCTGCTTCTTTGGCTGCAGCATCTGCCCTCTCATTGCCTGGGATGCCCACGTGACTAGGCACCCAGCAGAAGGATATCTCGTGGATGGGCGATAGTCGTAGGAGCCACCGCTGGATCTTGGAAACCAACGGATGGCTCGAACCAACATCACCCAACATTTGAAGCGAACTAAGGGAGTCTGTAAAGACAGTATGAGAACCAGATGGCCTGCCAGCTATGATAGTCAGTGCCGTCATCATAGCAACGAGTTCCGCTGTGAATGCGGAAGCTGCGTTTGGCAGGCGGACCAGTGCTGTCTCAGATGGAAAGACAGCAGCTGCTCCAACTCTGTCCGGTGACTTGGACCCATCGGTGAACACAAAAGTGCTATGCCGATGTTGAGAGGAGTGGTCGCCATACATGGCTCTCAATACTACAGGCAGGTGGTGATCCTTGGGCCTATCAGCTAGTTCCCTACATACCATTACAGGTGGTATGAGCCACGAGGGAGTCTTTGGCATGGTAAAGGGAATCACTGAGAACTCCCTTAGTTGCGCAGTGTGCTCGGCCATACGCAGAGCAAAGGGGCGAGCCAGAGATGGAGATATATCGTATGAGGCCACTGTCCGTGTATTGAACATGCACTCATACACTGGCGTCTGCGGTAGTTGCTCAAGTCTAAGGAGGTAGTTTAAATTAGACTTGAGCCTGTGATAGGGAAAGGGGAAGAACCCCGTTCTCTGCGTAGAGGCTCCACACTGGGGAGGACTTAAAGGCTCACACCCTGGTTACGCACAATATTTAGTTTTTCGAGAATGGATGGCGAGGCAGAGGAGTACACCTGTGATCCATAGTCTAGCTTTGATTGGACCAATGCTAGATACAGGAGCCACAGGGTACGTCGATCACTTCCCCAAGAAGTGTGACACAACAGTTTCATTATGTCCATTCTCTTTAAACAAGACCTTTTCAAGGCGTCCACATGGTGCCGGAAGGAAAGCCTTGAATCAAATATGACCCCCAGATATTTGAAATGGGGCTCAAAATCTATAGGCACACCATATAGCGACAAATGGGGGGGTCCCATGTCACTAACTTATGCCCATAAAAGTGAACAGCCTTGGTCTTTACTGCGGAAAAGCGGAAACCCTTGGAGGAAGTATTTTCAGCTACAGTGCTTATAGCTCGCTGTAGCTTACGGACGATAAATGGGAGTCTGGGCGAAGAACAAATGAGCGCCAGATCATCCACATATAACGTCGACGAAATCTCGGGAGGGAGATTTCTAACAATGCTATTAATGGCCACAGAGAAGCAGGTGACACTGAGGACACTTCCCTGTGCCACACCCTCAACTTGGTCCACGGGCTCCGATAAGGTGCCCCCAACCCTTACGCGTAGTGTGCGTCGCATCAGAAATTGCTCGACAAACCTGGGGAGGTAACCTCGCAGGCCCCAATCATGGAGTTGTTTAAGGATACCACGCCTCCAGGTGGTATCGTATGCCTTCTCAATATCAAAGAAGACAGCGATGGCGTGCTGCTTCTTTGAAAAAGCATCTCTTACGAGTGACTCCATTCGGACAAGCAGGTCTGTCGTACTCTGCTTTTTCCTGAACCCTGATTGAGGAGATATGAGATTTTGAGTCTCTAAAAACCAGACGAGTCTGAAATTGACCATTCTCTCAAACACTTTACATGGGCAACTGGTAAGAGCAATGGGGCGGTAATGGGTGGGCTCCGTCCCGTCCTTTCCTGGTTTGCGGAATGGGAGGACTATGGCCTCTCTCCACATGGAAGGGAAGCGGCCCTTGATCCAAATCCAGTTGTAAATGTCCAGTAAATGAGAGATAAGGGATGGATGCATATTCCTAATCATATCATAGGAAATGCCATCCGATCCGGGGGCAGTGGATCTACAGTGCTTCAGTGCATTATGGAGCTCATGGATAGAGAAGAGTCGGTTGTAAGACTCGTTATCCATGTTAGGCTCCAGTGTAATCAGTGGAAGAAGAGCAAAATGCTGATGTGGTCGGTGCCCAAAATGCCTATATGTACATGAACCAAACACAAAATAATCACCACATTCGCACGGCTCTGCAAAACAGTGACGTCACGGGGGATGCAGAGATTCCAATTCCCCGAGAGCACTCAGGGCGCTGTGTGATGACAATCCGGTCTCCGAACCGGGCACGTCGCGTAATCTCGAGTACCGAGAGGTTTATTGCAACCAGCTCGGCCACACACAGAAGCAGTGCCTTGCAGAGCCCCGTTGACTTCAATCAGAGAAAGGGCGTGGAAACCGACCCTCTCTAGGGACTAGGAGTTAACCGTATACACTGGCACAGATCAAAGGGTGACACGAAGTGTGCCCGAAGAGGCCGAACGCAATACTCCCGGCGCTGTAGAAGCTTTGGGAGCAGAGGTGTGGTGACAAATGGTCAAAGGTGGTAGCCTCCAGGGTGTTGTCCTGGGCAGATCCATGGGCACCAACAGCCCAAGAGCTATACCTAGCTCTCGGAGGAGTTTCCTGGCGCTAAACCCAAAGAGGTTAGGATATGACTGGTGTCTCTCAGTAGCATAGGCATCGTAGAGATCAGCTGCGAATGTAGTGAGATATGTTAGCGACTGGGGGAAGCGCTGGGTTCGCGCTTACAGGCGAGTTATGAACTGTGGATGGCGCAAAGCAAGTAGCATCTCCCCAGCATCGACAAGTAGGCTCTCAATGGAGGAAGTGCGGTAGCCACCAGTCGCGAGGCGAAAGCCGGTGTGCTGGATCGAGTCCACCTTCCGCAATACACGCTCAGATGCGGATGCATAAAACTCACATCCGTAATCGAGCTTCGGACAAACAAAGAATTGTTTTCAAAGTAAGGCTCCAGGCGCTGAACGTCACGGAGCGAAGAATAATCATGACGCGGGGACAAGAGACCCTAAATCTGCAAATATGAGCCTCCCAGGTTAGGCTTCAGTCAAATTCAAGACCAAGGAAACGGTGCAAGTCCAACACTTCCAGGCACACCAAATTTAGAAACAAGTCTGGGTCAAGGTGGAACGCGGATAGAGGCAGAAGTGCAACTCCTTAGTCTTGGCTAAGGTAAACCGAAGTCTGTGCGCTTAGGCATAGCGAGAGACGCGGTTCAATGCCTGTTAAGAGTCGACGCTCAACAGTTGGCATCTGGGCCGCGCCAAAAGACATCGAAAGGTCGTCCACGTAGAGTGTAACAAGAATATCTTCCGGCAGGACCGAGGTGATGCTGTTGATGCTCAGGGCAAGGAGTGTGACAATGGTGACACTTGCCTGCGAGACACCCTCTTCTTGCTTTATTGGGCCAGAGAGGGCTCCCCACACGTAAGCGGAATCGACGATCTCGCAAAAATTCAGATATAAAGATTGGGAGGCATCTCATCGCCCCCATCGTGTGGAAAGTCTCCATGATACCGCATCGCCATACGCTATCATACAGCTTCTACAGATCAAAAAAGAGTGGCGTAGTGCTGTCTACGAAGGAAGGCCGCGCAGACAGCATTTTCCAGTCGGAGCAGAGCATCTGAGGTGGAGTGGAACTTGGGGAAGCCGTACTGTGCAGAAGATAGATGGCATACAGTGTCCAGAAAGGCTAATCTAACATTTACCAATTTCTCAATAAACTTGCACGTGGAGGAAGTTATTAGAGATTGAGAGGAAACCAGTCGGGGTAGAGCGATCTCTCCGGAGGTGCGAAAAGCAAGTACAGTAGCGATTCGCTAGGAATTTGGGAAGGCTATCCTCCATCCAGATCCTGTTGAATAAATGTAACAGAAAGGCTAGAGTCGCTCATCCGGTGTTGAAGCATGGTGTACGGGATATCGCCCGGTACAGGGGATGTGTCCGCGCACGAGGCGAAAGCGGAACGCAACTCATTCGGAGTAAACCTGTCGTTAAGGGCTCTCCACCTCTGGAGGTAAAGTCAATTCTGCGATATCACTACGCGCATCAAATGCTGGCAGAGCAGCATCTAAGCTATATAATGCGGAGAAAGCGGTCGCGATAGATTCCGCCACGGACGTGTGGTCCGAGATTGCGGTCCCATTCTCCTGGAGAACGGGAGGGGGTGTCCTACGAGGACTTGCCCCAAATCATTTTGACTCGCTTCCACACCTATACTAAAGAGGTATTCCCGTTAAGTGAAGACACGTATGCCAGCCAAGAAGAGCGGCGGGCGTGCTTCAAAATATACCGGAACATGGCCCTAGCCCGACGAAATTCATCGACAGTGAACCCGTTCGGGCGGCGCTTATAGCACATGTAGGCATAGCGCTTCTGCTTGAGGGCCGTCTCACGCTCGGCTGACCACCAAGGGAGTGGTCGGCGTGCAAAACGGCCAGATCTTCTAGGAATAGTAGCTAGGGCCGCGGGGATAAGGTTGCAGGAGAACTCAACGGCCTCATCTCCCGAAATAAACTCCTCGACTGAGATAGAGAATTCAGTCATTTCCTGAAATGCAGACCACCGCGCACGCGCCAAGCAACACCGGGACGGGCTCTCGGGCGGCAGCGGTCCAGAAAATGATATTTGAATGGGAAAGTAATCACTACATGGAGGCCATCGACCACCCCTCAATCAAAATCGGGCTGTGCATCCGGATGGCACAAAGATAGATCGAGGCAGGAATATGAAGCTACTAGCTGAAAAAAAGCTATCTAAAGCGAATAGAAGAACGGAGACATCATGCCGGGTGTAAATCACATATTCTCCCGCCCAGCATCCATCCCGTGGTTGTGGGTTCGCAAAACCCTTATACACCGTGGTCAGGGGCCACGCGCCCATCATGGTCTCCTCCAACGAGATTGCTAACGGGGAACGGGAGGAGACGAATCACCACAGTTCCTCTCAGTTGGCCTGTAGTCCGCGAGAATTCCATTGAAGGAATATATGCTCTCCAGGCAAAGCTCGGCGGAGATGTAGGGGCCGGGCCGTCTTCGAAGAGAAGACCCTCAGGGAATGGCTCTACGCTTTTCGGAGGCAGAACTCCGGGCGCTGTTGGTCGAACAATGGGCTGTCGCCTTCGAGGACTTATCGGGGGAGGTTGGGCTCGCCATGCGAGTCTTTTCCCCGCTCTGCCTCGAAACCTTCGGCAGTGGGAGTCGCTCTTTTGGAGGATCCACCTTCCCCAAGCCATCCAGCCTATGACTGGCTGTTGGCGTAGCAGCAGAAGCTCCTATAGTACTGTCTTCCTTTCGCTGGACAGCTTTAGGAACCCCGGAAGATGGCCTCACTACCAAACGGCGCCCTGCCGTTTCGCCTTACGGAAACAGTCACACTGGGGAAATGGAGGGGAGACCTGGTTTTAGCCGTGGCTGGGTGTGAAACCTGTGTGCCACCAGCTTATCCAGGGCAGCGCCAAGGGTGGATAGAACCATCAGAATGGCTCCGAATGTGCGCGGAAACGACCGTGTCT
The DNA here is from genome assembly GCA_963969495.1 of Ceratothoa steindachneri. NCBI lineage: Eukaryota > Metazoa > Arthropoda > Malacostraca > Isopoda > Cymothoidae > Ceratothoa > Ceratothoa steindachneri. The sequence goes on from OZ018333.1 coordinate 104,194,410, forward strand.
GTAGGCCTGGAGAGGCTTGGAACACAGGGTGTCTTTCTTAACATTGGACGTCCCAGGCAGTACTGGGCGCGCCAGAACCATGTCCTTAGCCTCACAAAATGAGGGACATTCCTGGGCCTGAACTGCCAGGATTTCCTTCTCATGGATATATGCACCATATTGCTTCGAAGAAGCGGGGCGCGGCTCTCCGTAATTGACACACTTGAACAAAATGATTTGGACTTATCGTGTGCGGCCTTGGAGCAACTACACAGACTTCGGGTGACCCGACTTTGCGCGGCTACATGAACGATTACTATGGCCGAAGCAGTGACAGTAGTAGCACTTCCGCGGCAGTGGCACGAATGCTATCACGCGTTAGCGATACCAACCAGGATCCCCAGACACACGGTCGACCTTGACCGCCCAATGGTCAGCAACTCTAAGGTGATGTCATCTATGGAGTAGTCCACGAGTTCCCTCCCATAAACGACTCCTTTCACGAAGTTCATGGTAGAGTGCGACGTCACACTCACAGGCGTGCCATCAAGTGTCCGAAGGGCACGAATCATGATCACCTCGGAGGGATTCGACACATTGACCAAACGGCTCCCGTCATAGAAACGGGTCACCTTCGGCTCTTTACCAAATTTACCAGCTAGAGCTGTCCTCTGATGGATGATGTTGCCCTTAGCCAACATGCTGCTATCAGTGGAGCGAATAGCATGGAAGCGTTTGAAGCCATCAGGCTCGAATACAGCAGGTAGCCTCTAAATGTTGGGCCCTGACGTAATTGAGGCTCCGCTCTGCGCAATTGTGGGCTTTGTGTGGCACTGCCACCCGGTGTTGCAACGGGGAGGGACATACCGATCTTGGCTTGGTCGCTTACCGAAACGGCAGCGGCTCCGTCCGGCCCTGCGGCTCCCACGGAGGGAGGGTAGCTCTGAGTCTTTTGAAGGAAGCGGGCTGGAAAACGACATTTGGTCTCTCAATGAGGGACCCCGACATAATCGCGGTTCCGCTAAGCGCACTTGGCCTGATCACTCGCTAAAACGGCCACTGACCCGTCTGTCTCCGGAGCCCCGGCGGAGTGAGAGGAACCTTTAGTACTCTTCTTACTACTTTTCATTGGGGGAATGAACCCGCATCTCCCCTGCCCCAGGAGGAGATCCTAGGCTGGTTCATCCTGGAAGATGCATCTTCTAAATAGAGAAGGTCTTGACTGTCAAAGGGGCACCAGTTGGGGTAGAAAGTCTCTCTTCACCCTTTTGAGTTCTTGAGGGCTCCAGCTGTTTGAGGAGAAGCTTGCACAGGAGCAGACTCAGATTCGATCCCAAGGAAGATCTTGCAGTCTAGGGCTGTCTCAGCTCCAGGACAATGTCCATCTCAGGAGCTGGGGGGGAAGGCGCTTCATGTGGCCATCCTCCACTAGGCATCATAGATCCCATCCGAGGTATTGTAGTAAATAGATTGTCTGCCTCATCTCCCTTTTTCAGAATGTTTGTGGAGAGCGGGAGCGACATCATGGTTCCGGGTGGGGGGAGGGGTGCTCGATAGATTTCTATCGTGACCCTTATTTATCCCCCCTCTCTCTCTCTAGGGGCGGATTTTTCAGCTAAAAAAGAGAAAGATTCTAAAGGCAATGTTTTGATTTGTCTGAGATCAAAATTAATCGTTAGATAAAAAGAGGAAGAGTTCAGTGAGAGAAAAATAGGTGAGTAACCCTGTGTGAAAGTAAGTGTGGATGAGCAGGTATTGGTGGTAGGGATGATTGAGTGTGGCAATGAGTTGATGACTGAAAGGGCCTCCTCCTTTCCAGCTACTCAAGAGTCATCTGGCCTTGTGAGGCAGCGGCATTTTTTTTTATTTTAGACGCCCTTCTGGCGACTGCCTACTTGGTGGGCATAAGTCGAAATCAGCTGCAGATGCAGTGAGAACTGTTGGCGACTGAGGGAGGCGCCGAGCTCGCGCGCACAGGGGAATAATGCACTGTGCACGCCGTAGAGCGAGTGGCATCTCCCCAGCATCGACAAGTAGGTTCTCATGGGGATAGTGCGGAAGGCACCGGTCACCAGGCGAGGGCCGGTTTGGTGGATCGAGTTCACCTTCCGCAATACACGCTCAGCTGCGGATGCATAAAACTCGCATCCGTATACGAGCTTCGAGCGAACAAAGAATCGATAAGCAGTATCCCTATGAGCGCCACATGCGCTGAACGTCACGGAACGGAGAATATCCATGGCACGGGGACAAGAGACCCTAAGGCTGCGGATATGAGCCTCTCAGGTGCGGCGTTGGTCAAATACAAGACCAAAGAAACGATGCGATTCAACCACTTCCAGGCGCACCCCATTAAGAAACAAGTCTGGGTCAGTGTGAAGACGGGAATGACGGCAGAAGTGAACCACCTTAGTCTTGGCCAAAGAAAACCGAAACCTGTGCGCTTCGGAATAGCGAGAGACGCGATTCAATGCCTGTTGGAGTCGACGCTCCAGAGTTGGCATCTGGGCCGCGCCAAAAGAGATCGAAAGGTCGTCCACGTAGAGCGTAGCGAGAACATCTTCTGGCAACACCGAGGTGATGCCGTTGATGCTCAGGGCAAAGAGTGCGACACTGAGGACACTTCACTGCGGGACACCCTCTTCCGGCTCCATTGGGCCGGGGAGGGCTCCCCCTAACCTGTACGCGGAATCGACGATCTCGCAAAAATTCAGATATAAACATTGGGAGGAGTCCCCTCGCCCCCATCGTGTGGAGAGTCTCCATGATACCGTATCGCCATGCGGTATCATATGCCTTCTCCAGATCGAAAAACACCTTGGCGTAGTGCTGTCTACGAAGGAATGCCTCGCAGACGGCATTTTCCAGTCGGAGCAGAGCATCCGACGTGGAAGCCGCACTGTGCAGAAGCAGATGGGCTCCACAGTCCAGAAAAAAAGGCTAATCCAACATTTACCAATTTTTGTATCAACTTGCACACGCAAGAGGTTAGAGAGATTGCGCGGAAACCGGACGGAGTAAAGTGACCACTCCTCGGTTTGCGAAAGGCGAGCACAGTAGCGATTCGTCAGGAATCCGGATAGAGACCCTCCACCCAGATCCTGTTCAACAAATCTAAAACAAAGACCATACCTCACTCACCTAGGTGTCGAAGCATGGCATACAGGACATTGTTCGGACCATGGGCAGTGTCCGCGCACATAGGAAGACCGGAACGCAACTCACTCACAGTAGACCTGTCGTTGAAGGGTTCTCCGCCTCAGGAGGTAAAGTCCAGCCGCCGGCCTTCGGCGACATGACGACGTGCATTGAATGCTGGCGGACCAGCATCCCGGCTAGAGAATGCGGAGAAAGCGGTCGCGAAGGATTCCTCCACGGACGAGGGGTCCGAGATTGCAGTCCCATTCTCATGGAGAACGGGACGGGGGGTCTTGCGTGAACTTACCCCGAATCCTTTTCACTCGCTTCCATAATTCTGCTAGAGGGGTGTTCCCGTTAAGTGAAGACACGTATGCCCCCCAAGAAGAGCGGCGGGCGTGCTTCGAAATATACCGGAACCTAGCCCTAGCCCGACGAAATTCAGCGACAGTGAAATCGTTCGGGCGGCGCTTATAGCGCATGTACGCATAGCGCTTCTGTTTGAGGGCCGTCTCACACTCGGCCGACCACCACGGGAATGGTCGGCGTTCAAAACGCCCAGGCCTTCTAGGAATAGTAGTTAGGCCCGCGACGATGAAGTTGCCGGAGAAGAACTCAACGGCATCATCTACCGGCTTAAACTCTTCGAGTGAGATAGAGAATTCAGTCATTTCCTGAAGTGCAGACCACCGCGCCCACGCCAAGCACCACCGGGGCGAGCTCTCGGGCGGCAGCGGCCCAGAAAATGATATTTGAATGGGAAAGTGATCAATATCATGGAGATCATCAACCAATCCCCAATCAAAATTGGGCTGTGCATTCGGAGAGCACAAAGATAGATCGAGGCAGGAAAATGAAGCGGTTCTCAGGCAGTGATGCATAAACTCATCCACATTTACATTTTTGCTTTATTCTTTTGGCAGAATAATTAACTAAAATCTTTAATCCTCACCAATTTGTGAAAGAGACATGTAGTCCTCCTCAATGATCCCAAAGAGTTGATGAATGCTATTGCAAGGAAGAAAAAGTGTGGATGAAATGCTCATCAGACTGGTGGTGCATGAGGACATCTGCTACTTTTCATACAAGATGAGGAAGGGACAATTTCTATCCATAATGATGGGGGCAAAGTGACTCAAGCACACCGAGAAGCTGATCGACAGGTTAAAACACCCTTTGGAGCCAGACATGACAATGTTATTCACCAATGACAAGAATTCCTGCTAAAACCACAAGATCAACTCGCAGAACAACAGTTGGGTTGCTGTTGACCCTTAAGGACATGTTCGGATTCATGCACAAACACATATGAGATGTATTTATGCCTCCCCACTTCTTCCCTGAGTGGCTTAGGCTGAATACTGGTGGCTAAAGCCATGTTCTAAGTGAGCTGGTGAGGTCTTGAATCGAATGGGTACCTGCACGGAGGCCTTACAGGAGGTAGCAAGACTCTACACCTTGCTGGACCAGCTGGATGACACAGAACCTGACCTTTGACCTCCCAACTCACCTGACTTCTATGTATGGGGTGCAATGGAACAAGAGACTAATAAATCCAGGTGCAACAAAAGAATGAGCTGAAGACAGGATTACCGGGGCCTTCAGGGACCTAAAATAGGAGATAGTAATAAAGGTCTGTGGTCAGTTTCGAAGTTGCCCGGAGCCTGTCATAGAGGACACAGGCGGGTTCATTGAGTAAGATCCCACACATCTGCCAATTGACACCAGGACACAAGTCACTGCAATTACGATCTCAACCTAGTACTGTTACTTTAAAATTCTCCGAAAGAAAGAAAAACAAACAACAAAAAATGCCAAAACGATCATAAAGAACAGAGACAAGAAGAAGAAAGAAGCACGCTCTGACATCAGGGGAAGGCTCCCTTCCCCCATTTATAAATTATTTCCCTCCAAACCATAATATGATATTAATAAGCTTTTGAATCATTATAAGTCAATGATAATGATTACATTAATAAATGAATTCTAATGAAATTCAGCTTTTTCTCTTATCCAAAGTTGGGGGTCCTAATTATGGGATGATCTGATGCAATCTTTTCCCCAAATAGCTCAACTTTGTCAGTATTTTCTCTTAAATCTTCATAATCCATTCTGGCAAGCACCAATGATGACTCAGCTAATCAAAATACAGAATAAATGCCAATTAGTAGGCACACTTACTTCAGGGACCTGGGCAGGCCACCAATGATTTAAAAAATTAAACACTATCAGAGGATGGGAGGTGTAAAATACCATTAATACAGACAGAGAAATAATTAAAAGATAATTGAGTTAAATACTATAAGGCCTCTGGTCCAGATGACCTTCATTCTAGGTTACTTAAAGAAGGTATGGAAAGTATTTTTTTGAGAATTGCCAAATGCTTGGAAAATACTAAGTGTAGCATACATTTTTAAGAGGGAAAAAAGACCTAAATAACTTTAGGCCAGTTGGTTTGCGAGTTTGTAAGCGTGTGAGCAACGATGCTCACAGCATGGATTTAGAACGAGTAAATCATGTTTAACAAACATTAGCCGAATGAATGAATAGTGCCGAAAATAAATGCTGCAAAGCCCAAACGGACTAACCCACATCCAAATTCAAGGACGGGTAATTTGCATATAAATTCTCAATAAAAATATAGAAATCTGGAGAATATACAAAAATATAGCTATGAAATTAAGATCAAAAGAATGGAAGTACAGGAATTTAAAACCATCAAGGCGTGTAAAAGGATGTCAAAAATAAACTATTGAGGACTCGACAAAGGATAAAAACATAGACTATAGATGGATCAACAATAGATACAAGAACAGAGAATATAAAATCATGAAACAATATATTAAATTTTGGCTAAAAGATTAGATTATTCTAAAAATTTTAAAATTCTATTCACACTAAAAGAGACATGAGGCTCAGACAAGATGCTCTGCAGAACCTGTTGGAGAACATCTGCCCAGTAATGAAAGGGAAGACCCTCCTCCCAAGATTTCGCAAAAGGGGACACTCGGCAAAGATGTGAAGGATGGACAGCTACACCGCGCAAAGGATGCACAAAGGTGGGTGCTGCCTATTTCATCAAGTGCCCATGAATGAGGCACAAAATAACCTCCAGTCTACGTGGTCTCATGGTACGTGGCCATGGGAGGACTGAAGGTTTTATTGAATGGAGCTTGGGGGGAGGAAGCTCATCCCACATCTTGTGCCATAAGCTGACTACATATTCGGTGATGAGGGGATAGACATCACGAAGCGGGACTGGGGCTGATGTGGGTGTCCCTAATGATGCCGCCTCTTTGGCCGCAGCATCCGCCCTTTCATTACATGGGATGCCCACGTGACTGGGCACCCAGCAAAAAAGAAATCTTATGAATAGGAGAAAGATAAAAAAGCCACCGCTGGAGCTTGGAAACCAGCGGATGGCTAGAACCAAAAGCACTCAGTGCCTCCAGAGAACTAAGGAAGTCAGAAAAAATCGTAAGACAACCAGGTGGCATAGGAGCAATAACAGAGTGCAGCAAGAATGGCAACAAGTTCTGCTGTGAAAACAGAAGCTGCACTTGGTAGGCGAACCAATGGGTTCTGAGGTGGGAAGACAGCAGCAGCTCCAACCCATTCCGATGACCTGGACCCGTCGGTGAACACAAAGGTGCTAAGCCCATGGTGAAAGGAGTGTTGATCATACATGGTTCTTAAGGCTACAGGCAAGAACTGATCCTTGGGCCTACCAGTAAGCCCCTTGCATACTACTACAGGTGGTATGAGCCATGGGGGAATCTTTGGTAATGAAAACGGAATAACAAAAGACTTCCTTAGACGTCCTGTGTGCTCGGCCATGCGGAGAGCAAAGGGGCGAGCCAGGGATGGAAATCTATCATATGAGGCCACCGTTCGCAAATTGAACGTGCACTCATATACTTGCGACCATGGTAATTGCTCAAGTCTAAAAAGATATTTGAGGTTAGACTTGAGCCTGTGAAAAGGAAGAGGAAGAGCCCCGTTCTCTGCATAGAGACTCCACACAGGGAAGGACCTGAAGGCTCCAGATTCAGGCGCACACCCTGGTTACGCACAGTACTAAATTTTTCAAGAATGGACGGCCAGGCAGAGGAGTACACCTGTGACCCATAGTCCAACTTTGACTGGACCAATACTGAATACAGAAGCCAGAGGGTGTGTCGATCGCTTCCCCAAGAAGTGTGTGACAGTAATTTCATTATGTCCATTCTCTTCAGACAAGACCTTTTCAAAGCGTCCAAATGAGGCCTCCAAGAAAGCTTCCAATCAAAGATCACCCCTAGAAATCTGAAATGGGGCTCGAAGGTGACAGGGACACCATAGAGTGACAAATCGGGAGGGTCCCATGTCACCGATCTATGATTGTAAAAGTGGACAGCCTTGGTCTTTACTGCGGAAAAGCGGAAGCCCTTGGGAGAAGCATTATCAGCTACGGTATTTATAACCCGCTGTAGCTTACGGATGACAAATGGAAGTCTAGGTGATGAACAGATAAGCGCTAAGTCATGCAAATATAGAGTTGAGGAAATCTCAGCTGGGAGATTTGCGATAATGCTATTGATGGCCACAGAGAAACAGGTGACACTGAGGACACATCCCTGTGGCACACCCTCAACTTGCTCTACGGGCTCTGATAGGGCATTTCCAACTTTTACATGTAGTGTGTGCCACATGAGGAATTGCTCGACAAACCTGGGAAGAAAGCCCAGCTGGCCCCAATCATGGTGTTGTTTGAGGATACCACGCCTCCAAGTGGTATCATATGCTTCCTCAATATCAAAGAAAACAGCAACATAATGCTGCCTCTTTGAAAAAGCATCTCTTATATAAGACTCCATTCTAACAAGCAGGTCGATGGTACTCTGTTTTTTTTCTGAACTCTGATTGAGAGAGAGATATAAGATGGTTTGTCTCCCAAAACCAGACGAGTACTGTATTTATCATTCTCTCAAACAAATTACATGGACAACTAGTAAGGGCAATGGGGCGGTAATGGGTACACACCCATTACCGCCAAATTGCCCTTACTAGTCACATCCTTTCCTGGTTTTGTGACTTTTTTTTTTAAAGGAGGCTATCTGGCGACTGCCCACTTGGGCATGAGTCGCCACAATCACACAGCCTAGCTCTAGGCTACTTTAAAATAAGAATATGAAGACAAAACGATAAAAAGGATAGATGACAACAATTAGGAAGCAAGCTCCGGCGCCAGGGAGAGGCCTCATCCCCCTGGCGCAGGAGCGTGCGCCCTACAAAGTAAACAACAATAACAATAACAAAACAACAACAAACAAAACCTAGTTAAATAAAGGGGAGAAGACCGGCCTCCTCCAAAAAGTCTAAAAGTCCACAGGTCGGTGTGCACGAACTCGTCTCGAGTACAAGGGACAGGTGGTACGACCCCGCCCATCCCGGTACTGGGACAGGAAACGTGCGCGAAGATCACCCAGACTGGGACATTTGACAAGAATGTGCCGACCAGTCTCGGGGACAACGCAGTCGTCACAATAGGGCGCAGGCGAGCGCTCCATCAAATGGCGATGCGTCACCTGAGTGTGCCCGATACGGAGACGACAACAAGAGACCTGAAGCCGTCGCGGCATTGGGGGATAGGTCCATGGGAACAGTCATGGCGCAATGGCACACAACTTTAAGTTAACCGTGGCCGTCTCCCATCTTCTTTGCCAAGCAGCCCGAAGAACTGCCCGTATTCCTGCCATGTAGTCGGTGTGAGGAAGAGCGAAACGCTGGTCCGGTCGCAGAGTCCTCGCGGACTCTTTGGCGCCCTCATTCACCGCAATTCCTACATGTCCAGGAACCCAGCAGAAGATAATCTCGACATCTGCCCTGCTCGCCAAAACCGTGGCGTCACGGATATCGCGAACCAGGGGATGCGGAGATTCCAATGCCCCGAGAGCACTCAGGGCGCTTTGTGAGTCGCTATAGATCACAATCCGGTCTCCGAACCGGGCACGTCGCGTAATCTCCCGCACCGAGTGGTGTATTGCCACAAGCTCGTCCGTGAAGACAGACGCAGCGCCTGGAAGAGCCCCCTGACTTCAAACAGAGGGGATACGGCGTGGAAGCCGACCCCCTCTTGGGACTTAGAGCCATCCGTATACACTGGCACGGTTCCAGCGTGACACAAGGTGTGCTCCAAAAAGGTCGAACGCAATACTCCCGGCGCAGTACAAACTTTGTGAGCAGAGGCGTGGCGACAAATAGCCAAATGTGGTACCCTCCGGGCTGGCGTCCTGGACAGAACCAGGGGCGCCACCGGCCCGAGAGCAATACCTAGCTCCCGAAGGAGTTTCCTGGCCCTAAACCCAAAGGGCTTAGGGTATGACTGCAGATGCAGTGAGAGCTATTGGCGACTGAGGGATGGCGCCGGGCTCGCGCGTACAGACGAATAATGCACCGTACACGGCGTAGAGCGAGTGGCATCTCCCCAGCATCGACAAGTAGGCTCTAAATGAGGGAAGTGCGGAAGGCACCGGTCACCAGGCGAAGACCGGCATGGTGGATAGAGTCGACCTTCCGCAATACACGCTCGGCTGCGGATGCATAAAACTCGAATCCGAAGTCGAGCTTCGAACGAACAAAGGATCGATAAAACGGTAAGGCAGTATCCATATCAGCGCCGCAAGCGCTGAACGTCACGGAGCGAAGAATATCCATGACGCGGGTATAAGAGACGCCTAAGGATGCGAATATGAGCCTCTCAGGTGAAGCGTCGGTCAAATACAAGACCAAGGAAACGGTGCAGTTCAACCACTTCCAGGCCTACCCCATTGAGAAACAAATCTGTGTCGGGGTGGAGCCATGGATGGCGGCAGAAGTGCACCAACATAGTCTTGGCCAAAGAAAACCGAAACCTGTGCGCTTCGGCATAGCGAGAGACGCGGTTCAATGCCTGTTGGAGTTGATGCTCCAGAGTTGGCATCTGGACCGCGTCAAAAGAGATCGAAAGGTCGTCCACGTAGAGCGTAGCGAGAACATCTTCTGGCAGCACCGATGTGATGCTGTTGATGCTCAGGGCAAAGAGTGTGACACTGAGGACACTAACCTGCAGGACATCCTCTTCCAGCTCAATTGGAATGGACGATCTAGTAAAAAAGGCGTCCCTTCGCCCCCATCGTATGGAGAGTCTTAATGATACCATATCGACATGCGGTATCATATGCCTTCTCCAAATCGAAAAACACCGTGGCGTAGTGCTGTCTACGAAGGAAGGCTTCTCAGATGGCATTTTCCAGTAGGAGCAGAGCATCCGACGTGGAGTGGAACTTGCGGAAACCCCACTGTGCAGAAGACAGATGGCCTCCGCTGTCCAGGAAAAAGGCAAATCTAACATTTACCAATTTCTCCATCAACTTGCACACGCAAGAGTTTAGAGAGATTGGGCGGAACCGGCCGGAATAGAGTGATCTCTCCCCGGTTTGCGAAAGGCGAGCACAGTAGCATTTCTTCAGGAATCCGGATAGAGACCCTCCACTCAGATCCTGATCAACAAATCTAAGAGAAAGGCCATGCCTCGCTCACCCAGGTGTCGGAGCATGGTGTACGGGACATCGTCCGGACCATGGGCGGTGTCCGCACACGAAGCAAGAGCGGAACATAACTCACTCAGAGAAAAACTATCGTTGAAGGGTTCTCCGCCTCTGGAGGTAAAGTCCAGTCGGCGGACTTCCACGAAATCACGACGTGTATTGAATGCTGGCGGAGCAGCATTCCGGCTGGAGAATGCGGAGAAAGCGGTCACGGGGTCCGAGGTTGCGATCTCATTCTCCTGGAGAACGGAAAGGGAGTCCGGCGAGAACTTGCCCCGAATCCTTCCTTTTGACTCGCTTCCACACCTCTACTAGAAGGGTCTTCCCGTTAAGCGAAGACACGTATGCCCGCCAAGAAGAGCGGCGGGCGTGCTTCGAAATATACCGGAACCTAGCCCTAGGCCGACGAAATTCACCGACAGTGAAATCGCTCGGGCGGCGCTTATAGCTCATGTAGGAATAACGCTTCTGTTTGAGGGCCGTCTCACACTCGGCCGACCACCACGGGAGTGGTCGGCGTGCAAAACGCCCAGACGTTCTGGGGATATTAGTCAGGCCCGCGGCGATGAGAGTGCCGGATAAGAACTTAATGGCCTCATCTACCGACCTAAACTCCTCGACTGAGATAGAGAATTAAGTCATTTCCTGAAATGGAGGCCAGCGCCCCCGCGCCAATCACGGCCGGGGTGGGCTTTCAAAAGGCAGATGACCTAAAAATGATTTTTGAATGGGAAAGTGATCACTACCATAGAGGTCAACGACCACCCCCCCAATCAAAATCAGGTTGTGCATCCGAAGAGCACAGAGATAGATCAAGGCAAGAAAATGAAGCGGTTCTCGGGCAGTGATGCATAAACTACCCACATTGAGGACACCTATCTCAAGCTCTTTGATCAGATCGGCAAGGACTTGTTCCCTGTGATTTATTGAGTAATCTCCCCAGAGAGGATGTGTGCCGTTCAGATCTTCAAGCAAGAGAAAGGGCCTCGGCAACCGTGCCACGACGCGGCGGAAGTCCCCCGCGTCGAAGTCAGCTGACGGTGGAATGTACACAGAAATAACAGCATGTCTCCTATCCAGGTGAAGCTGCACAGCCACTGCCTGAAAGGAAGTATCTAAAGTGAAAAGAAGAACGGAGACATCATGCCGGCTGTAAACCGCGCATAGCCCAGCCTGGCCGTCATTTCGTGGCGGTGGGGTCCCAAAACCCTTATAACCCGGGAGGGCGGGCAGTGGGCACGCGCCTAGCATGCTCTCCTGCAGAAAAATAGCTAACTGGGAATGGGACAAGACGAGCCTCTGCCGGTCCTCCCAGTTGGCCCGGAGTCCACGGCAATTCCATTGAAGGAATATGCCATCCAGGCCTAGCTCGAATGAGACGCGGGGGCCCTCTTCGAACAGAAGACCATCACGGGAATGGCCGTACGCTTCCCGGAGACAGAACCCCAGGCGCTGTCGCCTTCGAGGAATTATTGGGGGAGGTTGGGCTCGCCATGCGAGTCATTTCCTCCCTCCGCCTCGAACCTTAGGCGGGCGTTGCGGCTTTGGAGGCGGGGGCCCCTCTTTTCGAGTATTCGCCGTCTCCGAGCCACTCAGCCCACCACTAGTCGTGTGGGAACGAGCCGAAGCCACTTTGTTGCTGTCCTCCTTTCGGGGGACAGCTTTAGGAACCCCGGAAGATGGCCTGGCGACTAACTTCAGGGGTGTTGCCTCCTGTAAGTCTAACGACTCGGTGGAGGCGCGTGGCCGTTTCACATTACGGGAAACGTCACGCTGTTGGAAGGGGGCGGGGGGGCTGGTTTTAGCTGGGGCAGGGTGTGAACCCTTTATGCCGCCAGCTTTACCAGGGGAGCGCACGGGTTGAATAGAACCTGCAGAAGGGCTCCAAATGGGCGCGGAAACCGTGCTCGTTGGCGTGGATTGGCCAGGAGCAGAGGATGTCTTTCTAACCATTGAGGCGTAAAACGTCCGAGGCAGAGCCGGGCGCGCCAAGACCGAGTCCTTAGCCTTTCGGAATGAGAGTCGATCCTGGGCTTGAACGACCAGGATTTCTTTCTCAAGGAGATATGTACCACATTGTTTCGAAGAAGCAGGGTGCGGCTCTCCGCAAATGACACACTTGGCCACACACAATTTGGACTTATCGTGTGCGGCCTTGGAGCAATTTACACATACTTCGGGTGACACCAACTTTGCACGTCTACATGATCGATTCGTATGGCTGAAGCAGTGACAGTAATAGCACCTCCACGGCAGTGGCACGAATGTCTTCACGCAGTAGCGGTACCAACCGGCACGCACCGACTCAGGGAGCTTGTCACAGTCGAACGCGACGAAGAGTCTATGGGTAGGTCTCGAGGTCCCTTCCTGTTTTCTCATCACACGCTCGACCTTGACTGCACCGTGGTCGGCCAGCTCTAGATTGATATCTTCAATGGAGTAATTTCTTGAGTTCCCACGCATAAACTACTTCTTTCACAAAGTTCATGGTAGAGTGCGGCGTTTCACTTACCGGGGTGCCATCAATTGTCCGAAGAGCACTTATCTTGGCCGCCTCGGAGGGATCCGCTGCATTCGCCAGAAGGCTCGTGTCCGAGAAACGGGTCACCTTTGGCTCTCTACCAATTATACTAGCTAATGCTCTCCTCTGATGGATCATGTTGCACTTGGTAAAAATGCTGCCATCAGTGGACTGAATAACGAGGAAGCGTTTGAAGCCAGCGGTCTCGAAAACGCCAGATAACCTCTGAATGAGGGGTCGAGATTTTATCGAGGGTCCGCCCTGCGCCCTTTTGGTCTTAGCCTGGGGCTCCGCACCCGTGGGGTGGCAGAGGGGGCGAATGTGACGATCTTGGCTTGGTCGCTTACCGAAGTGGCAGCAGACCCATCCGTCCCCGCAGCCCCCGCGGATGGAGAGGAGCCCCGAGTCTTCTTAGTTTTTTTCCTATTTTTTTTTCTTTTTAGGAGAGGAGGGCGGCGAATGAATCCGCTTCTCCCGTCCGCCTGCAGGAGCCCCCAGGCCAGATGGACCGGCCTCAGCAAGGTCCTTCTCCGAGATGGAGAAGGTCCTGGCAGTCGCAGGGGCACCGGTCGGAGGAGATCCCTCCCCTCCTTGTACTGCCTTGGAAACCCTAGCCGTTTGAGGAGGATCTTGCATAGGGGCGGATTTAGGTACGATGCTTGGCGCCGAGCCCGGATTCGCTCCGATGGAAGGCCCTACCGTCTGAGGCTGGGTTGCCTCAAGGACCATGTCTATCTCAAGGGGGGCCTCCAGTTGGCTCCCCCCCCCCCGGGGACATCGCAGGTCCCGTTGGCAGCACTTTCACATGTCACGTCTGGGAAGGCACAGGCCTTGACCTCGGCAAGGTTCAATATTCCTGCCAGCAGGTATTTTGAGGAAAGCGCCCGTAGGGGCTTGGCTTCCCTCTCCCTTCTAAGGGGGTTTGCCCTACCGAGCCGCTTCAATGGGATGTGGTCGGCTATGGGCTGCATGCTGGCTTTCTTGGCAGTCCCCTTGGAAAGAAAAGGGGGCACCTTGGCTGGGAAGAGTTAGGTGCCCGAGAGCACCTCCAGAGAAGGGGTTGAGGGGGAGTCCCCTACACCCATAGGCGCATGAGAGGATTAAGCCTCCTCTCCGGTTAGAGAAATTTGGAGGGTCCCCTGCGCAAGAACAGGGGGCGACCTTCATTTTTCTGTGGAGCCGCTCTAGGGCGGCTCTGATGATGGAACAGGGTCAATTTTTAATTTCAACATCATTGAGCATGGTGACCCTCTTTTTCTTACGGGAAGCAATAGCTCATCAACCCTCGCTGTAGCCCGCCCTCCAAGGGGCGCGTACGGGCCTGGCAGAGTCAGGTGCCGGCATTTAAGGCCACCCCTCCTGCCTGGTGACCTGGCAGCCCTTCATGGTGGCTCGACCTTGGGCACGGCGTAAAATTGAGTGTGTCAAAAAGAAAATGAAACCGGATGTGAGGAAGGTATGGGTGGGGATGAAGCAGGTTATTAAAAAACCACCATCCCAAACTGGAGCTCATGGGTTAGGGAACATTGTCCCCTCCTCCCTCAGCCCCGATCCGGGACGGTTGGCTGAGAAGGTCAGCATCTACCCTGTGAAATTAGAGGCTGACCAGAGAAAGTTGTGGGAGAGGTTGTATGAAAAGCGAGAAAACCGGGGGGAAAACAAGTGTTTCGAAGGAAGGAGAAGAGGCTAAGCTGGGGTCGGACGGGGTACTGAGTCCCGTCAGCACGGCGGCCAGGATTGCAAATCGCCGCGCCCCTTACGGCGTGGTTTTGGGAAAGGTAAAACCACAGCCTTCCTCCACATAGAAGGGAAGCAGCCCCTAATCCAGATGAAGTTATAGATGTCCAGCAAATGTGAGAGGAGGGATTGATGCACATTCCTAATCATATCATAGAAAATGCCATCCAATCCGGGTGCAGTGGATCCACAGTGCTTCAGTGCATTATGGAGCTCATGGATAGAAAAGAGCTGGTTATAAGGCTCATTATCCAAGTTAAGCTCCATAAAGTTGATAGGATGCTGCTCCTTTGGAGCCTAAGGCGCTGGAATTGTATTGAATAGTTGTCTGGGCTTGAAATATTAGCAAACGATCTGTCCAAGAGATCTGAAATATGGGACAAGTCTCCCAACAATTCTCCGGCCTGAACAATATTGGGAGATGTAAAGCCATTGGATTTACCCAATAGCTTTTTGACCCTCTTCTAGTTTGTCTACAGGGGTCTGCCAACATATCGACGCGATGTAACCATCCAACGAGGTCTTTCAAGCTCGTCGAAGGGTGCGTCGCCGTGCTGCCCTTGCTCGGTTACGAGCAAGTTTCTTTACCGTCGTGGGGCACCGATGGTAACATCGGCAAGCCTGTTTACATTCAGTGACAACTCTCGAGCATTCAGCAGACCACCAGGGCAATTGTGGTTCATGAGCAGTTGAGCCGGAGAGCGGGATGGATTAATTAGCTGCATGATTGACGTGGGCTAGAAGTTCATCAATAGCCACTTCAATATCTTCATGAGGTAAGGACCCATCATGGCTCGAGAGGTGCATGAACTTAGGGCAGTTTGCTTTTTTTGTATGCCATCTTTTGCTAGGTGGTGGAGGAGGACTACCTGTACATGGTGTTATTACAATGTGGAAGTGATCACTACCCCGCAGGTCAGGGTCCACTGCCCAGTCAAAATCAGCTCTACAGCTTGGTGAACAGAGACAAATCCACACATGTAAAGCTGTTCGTCTGGATGTGAAATGATGTGTGGCTGCTATCGTTAAGAAAGCAGACATCATTAGTGCCCAGAAATCTCTCAATCATATTTCCTCTAGGGTTGTTATCATGGTCCCCCCAAAGGGGGTGTCAGCATTAAAGTTGCTAATCAATAAAACGGAAGGAGGGAGCTTAGAAAATAAATTAGCTAACTTTGTAGATAAAACAGCTGTATCTCTTTCCTTGCCAGGAGGAAGATACATGGAACAAACCGAATAATGGCGACTGGAAAACAGGGCAACAGCAACCGCCTGCAGGTCTGTGTTAAGAGAGAACTGGTTGTGGGGAACCCTGTTGTTAACAAAGACAGCAGAACCATGAATTGGTTCTCCAGGGTTCTTATAATATCCCACAAACCCGAAATGTTGGGTACTCTGCGAGTACCCAAGCAAGTCTCCTGTAAAGCAATACAATCGGGATTGTAATCCTTAAGCAGGAGCTTGAACTCTTCCCATTTAGGGAAGAGACCTTGGAGGTTCCAATGAATAATTTGAAACATTGTTACCCTTTAAGCATAACGGTAGATTCCTTCCTACCCTTAGGGGTAGGAGATTTTGGATCTTGAACTACCAGCAGAAGTAGTTCGTGTCATACTAGCCTTAGGATTGGAGTATGACAAAGGAGGCATCGGAAGCTTGAGTTTTGCCTTTGGTTTTTCTTTAAGAGGTGGAGCATCAAATTTTGATAAGTGGCTGTAAGAGAGAACTGTCTTCACTGGAGAAGCAGAGATGGAAGCAACTCCAGAGGTCAGTTCAGGTGTCGAGGGAACAGACGATGTTGACACAGCTGGTGGTATTGGTTGGGATGGTAGAGGCGATGGTGGTGGCGAGGACATCTGCAAAAGTTGTGAATTCGATGCTGATAGAGAAGGATGTGGAATCAGTTTTTGAAATCGTCCTCAGATGAAGGGGTAACCTCCACAACAGCTGGCTCCTGGGAAAGAGCAAAGGTTGGTTCCTTCTCATTCAGGGGTCGAAGGAATTCCAAAGCAGTATCAACAAGGGGGGGGGGAGTAATAACTGGCTTTGGAGCTGAAGAAGAGCTTGGTCCTTTAGGGGCAGGGTGAATGTCCAGAGGTGGAATGATCAACATCCACATGTTCTGGAGCGGTAGCAAGGTGCTTAACCACCTTTGGGGAACCAGGAGAGGATGGAGGTTCCTCTTCTTGTTGGTAACCTCAGAAGCACTGTTAGGTGCTGACCAAGTCTTTATCACGAGGAGATGTACGTTTAGGAGGGGAAGGACTTTTTACCTGGTCAGGCACAGGAGAACCAGTAGGAGGTCTCTGGCTTCTCCCTTTCTTTGGCCGGGTAGAACACAGAGCATCAGTAAAGCTCACACCAGGTTGGACATGCATCTCATTTACTCTTCTTCTGACCTCTTTAAAACTGACCCTGTTCTTGTTTCTAATAGCAATGACTTCCCTCTCATAGAGAAAGAAGAAAGTGCATTGCTGTGATGTTGCAGGGTGTGCTCCACCACAGTTAGGGCAGCAAGGCTGTTGAGAACAGGGCATCCCATGATAATCCGATCCACAATTCACACACAAACTTGCCTGTTTACAAAACAACTTGCTTACATGGCCAAAGCGTTGGCAATGGAAGCAGCGTCGTGGATTTTCAAGGTAAGGCTTGACTGGGATGTTAAGATAGCCAGCCTTAACGTACTTGGGCGGTTCCAATCTGTTGTAGGTCAGGATTACTATGGTGGTAGGTAACCTAGCGCCATTCACAAACCTGGAAATGCGGTGGGCACTTACAACCTTCTGATTGGTAAGTCTTGATACCAGCCTGTCAACATCGTAATCTATTAACTCTCCCAATCGGATAACACCTTTACTGGTGTTAAATGTCGGGTGCGTAGCAGAGAATATGTCTACAGAAGCTAAAGATTGTAGGGGCTTAATCCGCTGATGCCACTCGCTTGATTTCCCCTCGATTATCAATGCGCCATCATTACGTGGCCACATTTGGGTAGGTTCGCCACATTTCTCAACAAAATCCTCGCAGACATCAAAGATGTCAGCCTCATCAATAAACGCACGATACATATAGCAATGATACAAGAGTCAAAACTCAAAGTATACAGCATCAGCCCCTCCATAGGAGACAACTTCACTGCTATAAGAAACGACAGAAAAGATTCAGACGGAGGGGGCCTAATCACATACATTCATAAAAACACTAGCTACATCGACATCACAAAAACACAAAAGCACTACTCCCACAACAAGACAAAACAATAGAGCTACAATCCTTCAAAATCAATACAGGATACAACAAACACATAAACCTCATCAACATATACATCCCCTCCAATAGACACAAGCCCAGTACCTAGCGGCTACCTTCCACCACTACACCAAATCACACAAATACCTAATCTTATCATTGGGGGTGATTTCAATGGTAAGAGCACCGCATAGTACGAGAACAACAATACAAACACCAGAGGAACACACATCGAACATGAACTACAGCACCTATCCATACACAATGACTTAACAGCACACACACATATGCCCCACCAAGCCAGGCGCAATATATCCTCACCAGACATAATATTCTGTTCTCCAGCACTTACAATCAACACTCTCTGGAGTACAGCCAAAGAACTACCATCAGACCATTTATCCATCATCACAACTAAAACAACACACAAACAAAAACATGGCAGGCAAACTTTCATAAACTACAAAAAGGCAAATTGGTCAGCTTACACAGAAACCCTCTTTGCCTCACTAGACACCACAAACATAACAGAAACAACCTACAGAATAATCACTACACAATTCAACTCCATAATAACCAAAACAGGCAAGAAACACATTCCATGAGGAAACCGCAAAGTTCATAACCCTAATTTCACACTAGAGATAAAGAGCCTCATAGAAACCCGAGACAATGCAAAACACACATCTCCCTTTCCCCATACAGAAGAAACTGTTTGCACTGTCCAGTCACTCAATGAACAAATAAGAACAAAAATAAAGCAACAGCAGGCACAAAACTGGACAAACTTCGCTAACAATCTCAACAATAAAGACAACAGCAAGAAAGTTTTCCAAGTACTCAGAAGCATAACTAAATCAAACTCACAAACTCCAACATCACACCCAGCGATCACTCGTGACAACACAATCCCTTCACACAAACAACAAGCCAACATACTCATCAACCACTACACCAATATAAGCCACCTCCCACACACGCCAGAAGACAGAAAAATCATAACACGTAAGAAGCACTTCCCACTTGACAAACAAACCATATCAACTGTAACCTCAAAAACTCACCAGCTGCTGGACCAGATGGTATCTCCTATGCAGACGACATCACAATCACATCCACCCATGCTAAACACAACACAGCTGCCACAAACACACACCACGGCATCATTGTCGCTATCCTTAAACCCAACAAAGACCCCACACTTGTCACCTCATACAGACCTATAACACTGCTGAGCACAGCTTTCAAAGTAATAGAACGACTCATATTAAACCTGATTACACCACATATCCCATTATTGCCCACCCAACATGGCTTTAGACCACAACACTCAACAAGCACCTTACTCACACAACTGATGCAAGACATGCTGGAAGGCTTCAACCATAAAGCACCACACAAAAGAACACTACTCATAGCAATAGACATAAGCAAAGCCTTCAATGCCACCCCCAGACATAAACTTATAAACAAAATCTACAACACTAACATGCATAACAACAGCAAAAGATGGCTCGCCAACTATCTGTCTGGTAGAAAGGCTCATGTAGATTTCAATGGCATTCCATCACAGATACGACCCTTCAGAGACGGAGTACCACAAGGCTCAGTCCTATCCCCCACACTGTTCAACCTTTTTCTCCACGACATCCCAATACCCACCTCTCAAGACATCAAAACTTATCCTATGCAGACAATATCACAATCACATCCACCCATGCTAAACACAACACAGCTGCCACAAACGCACAACACTACCTAAACACACTACAAACATGGCTCACTACCAACAGACTTAAAGTAGCACCAGAGAAATCCACAGCCACTCTCATAATGAACTACAAACAAGAATACAACCATAATAACCTCACAACCGTCACTTTGTACAACACACCCATCCCATACGCCAACAAGGTGAAAATCCTTGGAGTCACCTATGACAACGGTTTGACCTTCAAGGACTATATAGCTGCCATCAAACTCAGATGCACACCAAAACTCAGAGCTCTCAAAGCCATAATGGGCCAGGACTTTGGACAGAGCAAGGAGACAACCACCACCATCCACAAGCAGTTCATCCGATCCACTACCGAATACTGTAGCGCCAGCTCGACACTAAACCTCTCAGATACGCACTACAATACGCTGCAAATACAACAAAACAATGCACTGAGAACCGCTACAGATTGTACCAAAACAACTCCCATCGACCACCTACATCGAGAAACTAAAACACTAAAGGTCAGAGATCACATGGATCTAAAAGGTGCACTATTCTATGATAGGGTAACAAGAGACACCTCACATCCACTACATCACACATTACACACAGCACCAACCCACTGAAACATCAGAAACACCCCATCCACATACTACACGAGCATTCTGGACACCATACCAACAGCCCCAAGTGGCGCAAGCAACTCAACACACATACATAACACCCTAGCAACACGCTCTATCAACAGACTCGGTTCAAACAGCATTCTGGGAAGAATCCCACCCAAAGTGGATGATTCAGAAGCCGAGCTAAGTAGAGAGGCCCGAATTCACCTATCCAGGCTCAGATGCAGAAACCACAATGCCCTTCTGTCTTACAGAAAGAGGATATACCCTCGAATATCAGACACCTACCCACTCTGTCATATGGCACACACAATTCACCACATAATGGAAGAGTGCTCATCACTCAATACACTGAGACACTCACACACACCACCTCTCTGGGATCGCCTGGGTCCCTCTGTTGCCTACCTAGGGAGTGCTGGTCTGTTTGTTCAGAACTGACTGGAGAGCAACCCAACAACAACAACTAAGAGGACTATTGTTCGCTTTCAAGACTAAAAATCGGTCGTAATCCAACTCAGGGTCGACTTCTGACCCAAAAGGATCAAAGCATCTACCGTCAGGAACAATACACGATGATCAGAGGCCGCAGGTCTCTGGGAGTTGTTTGTTAAATTTACCCATATAAGTATATATTTATCCTTAAACTTTATAACTCAAATGATAGCCCAGATTTAGTGTGTTGTATAGAAGCATAGTTAACACATTTTAGACATGATATCAACCTGCTACTTAGTGCTATGGAGGACAACAAAGTTATTACCTTTCCTGAGGCATCTTGAATATGTACACTGAGGGTATTAAATATGTTTTCAATTGAAAGGTGTGCGAAAGGGACCAGGGACACGTAGTAGGAACACCACTCATATAGATGGGAGAGCTACTGTATACAGAGCACTAAATGAAAAGGACATTCAAGCAAGCATAATAAGGCAATAAACTATATTATTATTTAATACTAAGACATGGCAATTTTGAGTGATAACATTGGTGTGAAGAAAAATAGGAAATAATGTGTGCCATTATACAAATAAATTCAGAAAAAACTAAAAATAACAAAGATTACCTTTTCTTGATGGAGGTCTTGTTGCAAAAACTCAGTACTAGTGTTTGGTAGAGAATTTTCAGATTTTGCACACAATACATCAAAAGTAACAGGAGAACTGATCTCTTTATGAAAGAATTCTTCACTAACTTCTTCCTTCAATGAAATCTCCCCAAAGTCCTGCTTGAAGAAGTACAAAATTTAATTCCTTACAGAGCATCCAGAAATCTCTGTTGTGTTCTTTTCATACATTTATATTCATGTTTTTAATGGCTTACTTTGGAGAATTCGATATGTTCACTTTTAGGTGAACATAATTAGTGATGGATGAGATTGTAAAGATTAGTGTATGCAACTAGCAGAGGTGTGCATGCTAACAGCTAAATAGTGGTGTCAAATGTGATGATGGGAGATTAACTAGAGAATGACAACCTCATCAAGGTGTAAAAGGGATAAAAAGATCTAGCAAATGATCCCAGCTATAGAATTGTTTTTCTACTGAAAAATGTTCTTTGCTAATACACAAAAGGATCTGTTCGGGGAAATGAATCAAATCAAACACACTCAGGAAGCAAACAACGATTTGGTCTTGGTTAAGGCAATGCCTTAGACCACTCAGCTTCATGAGAGGAGAACATTTCTTACAAATATAGAGGCCAAGCACCACCGGGGCGGGCTCTTGGGCTGCAGCGGTCCAGAAAAAGATATTTGAATGGGAAAGTGATCACTACCATGGAGGACATCGACCACCCCACAATCAAAATCAGGCTCTGCATCTGGAGAGCACAAAGATAGATCGAGGCAGGTAAATGAAGCGGTTTTCGGGCAGTAATGTGTAAGCCCATCCACATTTAGGACACCCATCTCAAGCTCGTCGATCATGTCGGCAAGGACTTGACCCCGTGGAGTAATAGAGTAGTCTCCCCAGAGGGGGTGTCTACTGTTTAGATCCCCGAGCAAGAGAAAGTGCCTCGGCAACCGTGCCACGACGCGGCGGATGTCTAGCGGGTTGAAGTCGCCTGACAGTGGAATGTACGCAGAAATAACAGTATACCTCCTATCCAGGTGAGGCTGCACAGCTAGTGCCTGAAAGGAGGTATCTAAAACAAAGAGAAGAACCAAGACATCAATTGGGCGTGAATCGCACATCCTCCCGCCCAGCCACTATTCCATGGTGGTGGGGTCGCAAAACCCTTATACCCCGGGAGGGTGGACAGGGGGCATGCACCCAGCATGGTCTCCTGCAAAAAGATAGCTAACAGGGAACGGGACAAGACGAGCCTCCGCAACTCATCCAAGTTGGCCCGGAGACCGCAGCAATTCCATTGAAGGAATATGCCCTCCAGGCCTAGTTCGAGGAGATGCTGTGGACCTCTTCTAAGAGAAGATCCTCACGGGAATGGCCGTACGCTTCCCGGGGGCAGAACTCAGGGAAACGGTCACCCTGATTTTAGCCGGGGCTGGGTGTGGACCCTTTGTGCCGTTAGCTTTACCAGGTGAGCGTCCGGGGTGGGTAGAACCCACAGAAGAGTTCCGAATAGGCGCGGAAACGACCGTACTCGTAGGCCTGGAGGGGCCAGGAGCAGAGGGTGTCTTTTTCAACATTGAGGAATAGGACGTCTCGGGTAGCGCCGGGTGCGCCAGGACCAAGTCCTTAATATCGCGAAATGAGAGACGATCCTGAGCCTGAACGGCCAGGATTTCCTTATCAAAGAGATACGCACCACGTTGCTTCGAAGAAGCGGGGTGCGGCTCTCCGCAATTGACACACTTGGCCACACACGATTTGGACTTATCGTGTGCGGCCTTGGAGTAACTTACACAGGTTTCGGGTCTCCCGACTTTGCACGTCGAAAGGAGCGATTAGTATGGCCGAAACGGTAGCAGTAATAGCACCTCCGCGGCAGTGGCACGAATGTTTTCACTCGGTAGCGATATCAACCGGCACACACAAACTCAGGGAGCTTGTCACAGTAGAATGTGACAAAGAGTGTAGGGTTGGGTCTCTAAGACCATCCCTGTTTTTTCATCACACGTTCGACCTTGACAGCCACAAGGTCAGCCAGCTCTAAGGTGATGTCACCTATGGAATATTCCACGAGTTCCCTCATATAAATTACTCTTTTCACCAAGTTCATGGTAGAGTGCGGCATCACATTCACGGGAGTGCTATCAAGTGACCGAAGGGCACTAATATTGGCCATCTCGGACTGATTCGACGCATTCGCCAAAAGGCTCCCATCCGCGAAACAGGTCACCTTCTTCTCTTTACCAATCACACTAGCTAAAGCTTTCCTCTGATGGATCATGTTGCCCTTAGCCAACATGGTGCCATCATGGAGCGAATAAGCAGGGAGCGTTTGAAGCCAGCGGGTTCGAAAACGCCGGGTAGTCTCTGAATGAGGGGCCCCGACGGAATCGAGGCTCCGCTCTGTGTATTTGTACCTTTGGTCTTTGTCAGGGACTCTGCACCCGGGGGTGCAGCGGGACCGGCCGTGCCGATCTTGGCTTGTTCGTTTACCGAAGCAGCAGACCCATCCGTCCCCGCAGCACCCACGGATGGAGAGGAGCCCCGAGTCTTTTTTTTGTTTCTTTTCTTCTTGAGAGAGGAGGGCGAGGAATGAACCCGCTTTTCCCCTCCACCGGCAGGAGCCCCCAGGCCAGATGGACAGGCCTCAACAAGGTCCTTCTCCGAGATAGAGAAAGCCCTGGCCGTCACAGGGGGACCTACCGGAGGAGGAAATCACTCCCTTCCGTGTACTGCCTTGGACGTGTACTGCATCAAGGACCATGTCTATCACGGGGCGGGGGGAGAGCCTCCATGTGACCATCCCCCCCCAAGACATAACAGGTCCCATTGGCAGCGGTGTCATGAGTATAGTATGGGGAGGCATAGGCCTTGACCCACACTAAGGTTAGTATGCAAGCCGGTCTCTGGAGGAGAGCAGCCGATGAGCCCTGTTTTCCCTCTTCCTCATAAGGGGGGTTGCCCTACCAAGCAGCTTCAATGGGGAGCAGTCAGTTATGGGCTGCCTGCTGGCTTTCTTGGCAGTCCCCTAGGAAAGTAAAGGGAAGCCTGCCGCTGGAAAGAGTGAGGCACCTGAGGGCACCTCCAGACAAGGGGTGAGGGGGGAGGCCCTGACACCCATAGGCAAAATAAAGGAGTAAGCCTCCTCTCCGGTCAAATAATTTTGGAGGTTTCCCTGTGAAAGCACAAGGGTGGGGGAGAACCGGCAATTTTTCGGTGGAGCTGCCTGAGGGGAAATTGTGGACAGATTTTTGGTTTTGACATCATTGGGCAGGGTGACCCTATTTTATTACAGGATGCAGATGCTAATCACCCCTCGCAGTAGCTCGCTCTGCAAGGGGTGTGTATGGGGCAGGCAGAGCAAGGTGCCACCATTTAAGGCCACCCCTTCCCACCTTTCGGCATGGCAGTTCCACCTTGGGCACAGCGTAAAAAGGATAGAGTGAGAAGGAAAGGGAATGTGAAGAAGGTAAGGGTCGAGATGAAGCAGGTTGCTAAAAACCTACCCTCCCAAACCGGAGCTCAGGGGTTAGGAAACATTGTCCTCTCCTCCATCAGCCCTGATCCACGATAGTTGGCTGAAAAGGTCAGCATCTACCCTGTGAAAATAGAGGCCGACCAGAGAAAGTTGTGGGAGAGGTCGTATGATTGAATGAATGGTACAAAACAAATGGGTGCTGCATAAGTCCAACTGGGCAAGATCGCAGCCATTTTCAGAAAGAGAGGATTCATTAAAATTTCAAATGTTCTTTAAAAAAATAGACTATGGTTAACAATCTAAAAGATATATATATAAAAAAACAAAGGAAGAGAGAGTAAAAACGTAGTAAAATAAATGCTGTAAAATCATAAGACCCGACACGTCTATCTGGTTCTCAAAATGATAAAACATTAAATTTCCTTTAAGAGATTTGTCTCTGATCAAATTTAAACCCTCGGGTCATGTTAAGGTGCGCTCATGTTCGGAAAGGAAGCTCCTCAGGACCTGCTGAGGACACATCCCTTGGCAAATGAAAGGAAAAAGCCTTTGCCTCAGAGTATGGAATCGTAGGCATTCAGCAAATAGGTGAAGTACAGACATTAGTACTCCACAGTGAGTGCACATTGGAGGCTGCTGAAGGCCTTCCATCAGAAAGCCATGTGTCAGATGACAATGCCCAATTCTCAGATGGCATAAAATAACATCCTTGGTACGGGTCCTAGTAGTGCGTGGCCAGGGGTGGACTGACTGTTTGATGGCATGCAGTTTAGTTGGGGGTAGTTCATCCCATGTCCTCTGCCACTGGCCGACCACGTACTCAGGGATGTATGGCACGGCATCACAGAAAGAAAGAGGAACCGGGGGTGGAGGTTCCTAGAGATGCAGCTGCCTTGGCAACAGCATCTGCTCTCTCATTTCCTTTTATACCTATGTGGCTAGGTACCCACCAGAATAAAACTTCGTGGAATGAGGATAAATATAAAAGCCACTGTTGGATCTTTGAAACCAGCGAGTGATCTGGAAATAAAAAGGCTAAAGCCTCCAAAGGTTGAGGGAATCAGAGAAAATTGGTTAAGATCCTGGAGATGAAGAAGCGATGGTATACAGTGTAGCCAGTATCGTGACAAGCTCAGCCATGAAGATAGAGGCTGTGTAGATAAAAGTGCTTGCTTTGTGACACAGTGTTCATAAAAGAGGCTTTGTAGAACCAAAGGCAAGAACATGGTATTCAGTTCGCCTGCCAGCACCTTGCAAACCCTCATGGGTGGGAATAGCCATGGGGGTACTTTAGGGATCTGATATGGAATAACTGATAATTCCCTCAGTTGACCTGTATCTCCAGTCATACGCAGGGCAAATGGGCAAAGCCACTGAGTGAATATTATAGGTGCACTCATATGCAGGTGAGTGGGAGAGCTGTTGCAGCCTGAAAAGGTAATGCAGATTAGACTGGATCAAGGTTGTATACAAAACCCACAGGGTACGGCGATCACTTCCACATGAAACATGTGATAGAAGTTTTAGGATATCCATTCTCTTCAAGCAGGATTTTTTCAAGACAGTTATATGTGGGACCCAGGAGAGCTTTGAGTCAAAGATAACCCCAAGAAATTTACAATGAGGCTCAAACGAGATGGGGGAGCCATACAAAGATAAGGTTGGCTGTTCCCAGTCAACTTGCCTGAAATTGTAGAAATGAATTGCCTTTGTTTTTGAAGGTGACAGTCGGAAGCCTTTTGCAGCAGCATTCTTGCCAATGATGTTAATGGCCAGTTGCAATTTACAGATGACAAATGGCAGCTGAGGCAATGCTGATAAAGTTGTCAAATCATCTACATAAAGAGTTGTCATTACCTCTGCAGGAATATCAGTAATAATGCTGTTAAATAGCCACCGAGAAGCAGGTGACGCTCAAAAAGCTTCCTTGTGGTACGCCCTCTATCTGATCAACAGGATTCCATATGACATTTCCTACCCTAACACGGAACATGCGTCCCGCAAGAAATTGCTATATGAACCTAGGAAGATGGCCTTTGATAGCCCAGTCATATAGTTGCTTCAGGATACCATACCTCCAGGTGGTATCATATGTTTTTTCTATATCAAAAAAGACAGCAATGGAGTGTTGTCTTTTTGAGAAAGCTTGTCAAATGCAATCCTCCATCCTGACCAACAGGTCTGTGGTGTATTGTTTTTCCAGAAACCATACCAACCTGGCATTCACCATCCTTTCAAAAAGCTTGCATGGGGAACAAGTAAGGGCAGTTGGGCGATAGTGGGTCGGAAGTGTCCTTTCCTTTCCTAGTTTACAAAGGGGGAGTATGATTGCTTCCCTCCAATTGGAAGGGAAACAGCCCTTAATCCAGATTTAGTTAAATATATTGAGAACCAGGTGCTGTGGATCCACATCTTTTAAGAGCACTTCGAAGTTCATGAATGGAAAAAGAGCTTATTGTATGGTTCATTATCCATACAGGGATCCAGGAAGTTCAAGAGGCACTGCTCTTGTATTTTCCTGACATGTTGAAGTTCTAAGGAATAGTTGTTAGGGCTGGAAATGTCAGCAAATGTCTTTGCCAGGACATTTGAAATTTTAGCCAAGTCTCCCAAAAGCTCACCTGCTTCACTATATTGGGGGCAGAGAAACCACTTGCTCTGCCCATAAGCTTTTTCTCTTTTTTCCAGACTTTGGCTGGTGGAGTTTGGTGGTTGATGTACCCTTTTAAGGAGATTCGACGAGCCTGGCAGAGGGTATGTTGTTGTACAGGCCTGGCTTGGCTACGAGCATACTTATTGATGGCAGTAGGGTTTTGATGGGAGCGACGACAAGCTTGCTTACACTCTGTCACCACTTTGCTGCATTCCTTAGACCAAAAAGGGTGGTGGGTAGAATTTGTCTCCTGGTTGAACTGATCATGGAAGTTCTTCAGGACCATGTCAATGTCGCCCTGAGGGAAGTGTCCAGAATGGTGAGAAAGGTATTTAAACTTTAGCCAATTGGCTTTCCTGGTGTTCTACAATTGCCCAGTGGGGAAGGAGGGCCACCCAGGCATGAGGTCAGAACAACTGGGAAGTGATGGCTTCCTCTCAGATCAGGATCCACCGAACAGCTGTAATCTGTTCTACAGTCTGAGGAACAAAATGACAAATCTACACAGGTAGAGCTGTTGGTCTGGACAAGGAAGGATGTTGGAGTGCCATCATTAAATAATGACACATCCAAGGTCTCAATAGGTCTCACAATCTGATTTCCCTTGGGGTTGTCATCATAGTCTCCCCAAAGGTGGTGCTTGCATTAGCTGGGGTGGGTGAAGAAACTCCAGAAGGCTGTTTCTCCTCTTCCAAAAGGGCCACAGCCAAAGCTGGATCAGAAAAAAATCTGTTCAGCTTCTTCTGGAGTTACTGATGCTGTGGATGTAATAGGCTGGCTAGTTGTGACTGATGGACTCAAGGCAGATTCAGTGGGAGGGTGGATGTCCAAAGGTGAAACGAATACCACGAACATCCTCGGAATCTGCCTCCATGTCTTCAAGAAATGTCAATGGTTAGTTAGATGCTGATGGAGGAGAAGCAGGAACCTCCCTAATGATTGGAGAGGGAGGAGGAGCATCATTCAGAGGCAGAGATTCTATTGGGGCTTCTTGATGGATATTCTGCGGCCGTAAAAGTGTGGGTCTGAATGGTCTCTGGTGTCTGTTACGGACTGGTCTGGTCGCTCTAACAGTGTCCGCAAAACTCACTCCTTCTAGCATCCTTCATGCTAATTCGGAATTTATTCCGAAGAGCAACAACCTCTCTCTCATACAAGAAAAAGGTGCAATGCTTAGAGGTGGCGAGGTGATCGCCACCACAGTTGGCACAACAAGGGGGATGAGGGCACGGTGTTCCATGGAAATCAGAGGAACAATTGATACATAACCTCTCCTGTCTGCAGTGCTTACTGACATGTCCAAAATGTTGACAATGAAAGCATCTATAGGGATTCTCCATGTAGGGCTTAATGGGAATAGACAGATAACCAGCCTTGATATTCTTAGGGAGTTTCAACCTATTGAAAGTTAATATGATAGTAATGGGAGGAACTCTGGTGCCATTAACATTATGAGTGACATGAAATGAACCAACTACCTTCTGAGAAGTCAGTTTAGCAACAAGCTGGTCCACATCATATTCAATAAACTCCCTGGACCTGATAACCCCCTTTGCAGGTGGTAAAGGTAGGATGGACTGAAGAGGAGATATTGAGGGAAGCAAGAGAATCTAGTGCCTTGTTTTTTTTATGCTAATCAAATGAAGAGGACTCCACAAGGTAGCCATCATTCCTATGCCACATTTGGGCAGGTTCACCACATTTGGCAACAAAGTCTTCATAGACATTGAAAATGTCAGCCTTACTTTACTTATTGGTGTATCATTTGTCTGATTTTAAAACTACAAATCTAGCATAATCAAGATCATGGTCATTGGTGGCACGGGAAACAGAAGCGTGGGGCCTCTGGGAAAGGTTTTTATTATTTTTACTCATAAATATTTGTATTAAAAGAACACGTACCCCTGGGGAAGTGGAGTCATGTTATTGTAGTTGCCCCCAGACTAGGCACTTTACACCATCCTCTGGGTAGCCCTCCCTCACGCTACAGCTGTTGTTTTAAAAACAGTGCAACATCATCAATGGAAGTTTGACGATGGCTAGGCTAAGACCCATGCTGTGAACCGCTATCAGCCCCAGAACAAGTTCAGCCTTCAATGCGATACCTCCGGTGAACATGATCAGCAATCTGTACAGTGGTACTCAACATACGGGTGTGAGGGTCCTTAGTCTGACTCCTATACAGTGGCCTGTGCAGCAAGGTAGGACCCCTGAAGACAGATTTTATGGACAATAATGTCCATCACAGTCTTCACTGACATAGCCCACTGTGTCATTGAAGTAAACAAGCCTCTTCCACCACGACACGGTGATCCTCAGGGAGGGGTGGGAGAGGTTGTAGGGGAAGTGGAAAGGTCATTCGGGCGGCACTTATACCGGATGTAGGCATAATGCTGCTGTTTCGAGCGCTGTCTCACACTCACCAAAATGGCCCACAGCAATGAGGTGGTCGGAGAAGAACTAAACAGCCTCATTCACAAACTTAAACTCCTCGAGTGAAACAGAGAAATCAGATATTTCTTGAAATACGGACCACTGCACCCACGCCAAGCACCATTTGGGCGGGCTCTCAGGCGGCAGTCACACAGAAAATGATATTTGAATGGGAAAATGATGACTGCCATGGAGGTCATCGACCACCCCTAACCCCCAAACCAAATCAGGCTGTGCATCTGGAGAGCACAAAGATCTAGACAGGAAAAAGAAGCAGTTCTCGGGCAGATATGAGTAAACTCATCCACATTTAGGACACCAATCTCCAGTTCGACGATCAGTTTGGCAAGGACTTCAACCCTAGGATTAATCAAGTAGTCTCCCCAGAGGAGGTGTCTTCCATTCATCTCTGAGCAAGAGAAAGGGTGTCGGTAACTGTGCCACAATGCAGCGGAAGTAGCCCACATCAAAGTTGCCTGACGGTGGAATGTACACAGAAATAACAGTATACCTCCTATCCAGGTACAGTTGCACAGCTACTGCCTGAAAGGAGGTATCTAAACCAAACAGAAGAATGGAGCCATCAATTGTTGGGTATCAAACACAGATCCTCCTGCCCAGCCCCCATCCTGTGTTGGTGGGTGAGCAAAACCCCTATATCCCGGGTGGGTGGGCAGGGGGGACAAGCCAGGCAGAGTATCCTGCAAATAGATAGCTAATGGGGAATGTGAGTAGATGAGCCTCCGCAGCTCCTCCTCCCAGCCGGGGCTGGGTGTGAACCATTTATGCCGTCAGCTCTACCAGGTGTTTGCCTACTTCGGCATAAGTGGGTAGAAGTCACAAAAGGGTTCCAAATGGGTGCGGAAACGAAATCGCTTGTAGGCCTGTAGGGACCAGAAGCAGAAGGTGTGTTGCTTAACGTTGATGCAAAAGACATCCCAGGCAGAGCCAGGACCAGGTCCTTAGCCTTGCAAAATGAGAGTCAAACCTGGGCTTGAACGGCCAGGATTTCTTTCTCAAGGAGATACGCACCACATTGCTTCGAAGAAGCGGGGTGCGGCTCTCTGCAATTAACACATTTGGACTTGTGCAGCCTTGGAGCAACTTACACTTTGGGTAAAACCGAAATTGTGCATCTACAGGAGCGATTAGTATGGCTGTAGAAATGACAGTAGTAGCATCTCCACCGAAGTTGAAACACAGCCTTCACGCAACAACGATACCAACCGGCATGCACAAACTCCGGGAGCTTGTCACTATCGAATGTGCCGAAGAGTGTAAGGGTGGGTCTCGAGGCCCCTCTCTGTTTTCTCATCACACGCTCGACATTGACTGCTCAATGGTCAGCCAGCTCTATAGTGATGTCATCTATGTAGTCCACGAGTTGACTCGAAAAAACTAATTTCACAAAGTTCATGGTAGAGTGCGACATCACACTAACCGGCGTGCCATCAACTGTCCAAAGGGCATTAATCATGGCCGCTTCAGAGGGATTCAACGCATTCACCAGAAGGTTCCCATCCAAGAAACGGGTCACCTACGGCTCTCTACCATTTAGACTAGCTAGATATCTACTTTGATGCATCATGTTGCCCTTAGCCAACATGCTGCAATCAGCTGACCGAGTAATGAGGAAGCGTTTAAACAAAGCAGGCTTGAAAATGAGAAGTAACCTCTGAATGAACGCCCCTGATGTAATCCTAGCTCTGCTCTGCATGTGAACTTTTGGTTTTGGTCAGGGACTCCCTGCACTGGAGAGCACCAGGGCCAGATGTGCCGATCTTTATTTGTCGCTTGCCGAAACGGCAGCGGACTCGGCCTTCCCCATTGCTCTCGCGGAGGGAGAATTGCACTTGGCCTTGTTCCTCTGTCTTTTCTTTTTAGGAGAGGAAGGTAGGGAATGAACCTGCTAATCTCCTCCCGCGGCCTAAGCAAGCATAGGGGTGGACTCTGGTTTCGTCTGGGGCTGGGTCACCTCCAGGACTATGTGAGGGACCTACGCTACAAAGGGGGGGGGGTAGTCCTCTCCCGTCATAGAAGTTTGAAGGAGCCCCTGAGAAAGCACAGATTGGGGGAGGGGGTGGCTTCTTTTCTGTTGTGAAGCTGCCTGAGAGCAGCTCCGACGATGGTAGAGTGGAAGAGAAAAGAGGAAAGGGAGTATTTGGTTGAAAAATCTTATCATTGGGCATGGTGACCCTATCACTTTCACAGGGTGCAAACACTAATCACCCCACGCAGTAGAACACTCTGGAAGGGGGTGAAGACGGGGTCGGCAAAGCCAGCTGCCACCATTCAAGACCACTCCTCCCACCCAATGCCTGGCAGCCCCGGGGAGGATGAGGGTGAGGCAGGTTGTTAGAAACCCACCATCCCAAACCAGAGCTGAGCAGGGAGGGGAGGGGATCACCCCTAGCCCCAATCCAAGATGAATGGGTGAGAGAACACTGATCTGCGTCTACCCGGTGCTATTAGAGGCGGATGAAAGAAAGTTGTGGGTGGAGGTTGTAGGGAAAGTGTGGAAGCAGGTTGGGAAGAGAGGGTTGCAGAAAGAAGAGGCTAAGATGGGGCCAGACGGTGCACTGAGTCCCGTCAGCACTGTGGGCAGGAAAGCAAATTGCCATGCCCCTTACAGGATGAATGTGAGAGAATAATGAAATAGAATAAATAAATCATAAAATAAAATAAAGAAATTGATAAATGATTTTTTTTCTATGGAAACATTTTTCCTTATTACAAAAAATCCATGATTGAACCAAGAACACTGAGAAACAAGCACCACTTTAATCTCAGTTAAAGCAGTGCCTTAGACCACTTAGCTAGCATCTGAAAATAATTCTCATGAAATGGCTTTCAATAAAGGAAGGGAAAAAATTTAATACTCTACACTTATTTCTCTTTAACCAATAAGAGATTATAGAGAGATTAAGCTACCATGGGAAAATTGCTAAATATTATAATAAGCAACTCATTGTAACTACCTGTTTAACTTGGCATTCTTTTAACTGCAATTCATTAGAACCATCAACAATTGCTCGTTGTTGACCTGTGATCAATTTTACTTCGTTTCCATGATCTGAATCAGACAACTCTTCCTTCATTTCTTTGATGGCAGTTTCTTTATAAATATCCTAATATAAAAAAAATAGGCAATTTACTTTCTGTAACTTTACACAAGTAATGATTTGATATAAAAGTATATTAACTATAATGCATAAAAAATAATGATGTTGAATGCTAATATAAATAAGAAAATCCTGAGATGCTTACATTTTTATCATCTAGATCAAAATTAAGCGTGTAATCAATAACTTCCTTTTTCATTTCTTCCATTTTTGTATCTCTGAAGAAATCCTATAACAAATAAAAGCAAAATTGCTTCAATCTCATCAAAAATTCAATTCATTGCCTCATTAGTTAATTAACGCATCTGTATCTTTGGTGGATGGTTGAGTGGATGGAGCTTAATTGTGCTAAAGGTGCTCTCTCTGACATGTGTGGTAATTTCTCTCAGTGGTGGCTCATTTAGTCTTGTTTGGTAGAAGGTTGTTTAAGTGCCTGTGAGTAGAGGGTAGAGTGGATGTGTTTTAGTAAGTTGTGAATTAGAGAGGGAAGAGCAAAGCCATTATGCTAATACTGGTAGGACTGGGCATGAGATTCATTTCGAGGATAGGTGTAGGTAGTTTTCTTGTAAGGTGATGTTTATTGACATGAATGAGAAAAGATAAATAGTACCTATTAGCTTAAGTGGTTCCAGAGATTGGAGCTATTAACTTTTCAAAAAGGTAAATATGAGGTAATCAACTTTTAAATGTCACACCTCAGCTTTAATATTTATAAAACTTATTCGTAAATATTAATGTGAAACATAATGAAACAATTTACAGTAACCTTCACTTTTTATACATATCAATATTTGTCTTTTGGGATTTTTAACCAAAAAATATCTTCCGGTGATCACAACTTTGTGTTATGTGCTTTTACACATGGCTGATTCAATTGACATCAGTCTTGTGCAAAGTATAGTTTTGCCTCATGTAGTATCTGAAAATTGCTGTTCTTTTTGATTGGTACTTTTGCAATATGTTAAATTTAGTGCTTTTAACTCAATGACTTTAGTGGCCATTCATCACCAAAAGAACACAGGATCAACTATTGAAATGAAAAAAGTAGAGCAAAGAATGAACAGGCCAATGATTGACTGAAGTTGAAAAAGAAAATGCTAAGCTCATAACAGCCTCTAGCAGCAAAGTAAAAAATAAACAGGCTATTAAAGCAGATGTTATTAGAGGATTGAATAATATAGATTCATAATTTATTGGAAGGATTTTTCCAATATTGAATAACACTAATTTTTATTTGCATTAAAATATTCATATATATTTTTTTTAATTGTGATGGTAACTATTTAAGCTCCAGAACAAATTATCTTTAATTACTTGAATTTAAATGGGAAATAATGTTTTGGTTTTGTCATTTCTAGTTTTTGACCTCCTCCCAGGCACCAAATAATGGCAAGAGCCAAGGGTCCAATTTATCTACTATATTAAAGAATAAATTTTACAACATACACTTCATTTTTAGCTTTAAGGTGAAAGTAATTGTCTTTACACCCCTCCTCCAGTCATTGTTGTTGTCTTTAAGCACCTCATCTCTCCCATCAACAGTTCCAAAATGTTGTAAACCTTATATAAACTTAATACACAGAAATTAGGGGTCTTGTGACCATTGAAAAGAAAGGGGTTGTTGGCTATATCCTGTGTCCAGCCACTCCTGCCAATCTTATTTGTAGTTTTTAGGCTTTAATGGCCACTCTTTGAGTGTTAGTGTTTGTGACATGTGCAGTGAGCAGGGATTGCCCAGTGGACCAGTCTCCAACCAAAGGCTGCAACTGCCAAGTAAGCAGCCTGAGATACAGTCCAACAGGATAGAATTCCTTAATAAGAGAGACAAATCCTTGATAGAACAGCCAAGATCTGTGACTTTTAGTTGGCCTGGTAGCCAACAAGGGAGGAAAGCTCGCACACCATAGAAAGTATAGCCTTATGCACCCTAGAAGGGCTGCATGGAGGTGGTCATGCAGATTGGTTATTGGGAATAAACTAATCTTCCAATTAATCATACCCCACTGCCCAGGGTCACTAAAGTCCTGGCCCTTGGGACCTGTGGGCATTGCTTATTGAGGTTCCCAAGCCTCTCTTCTGACACAGCATGGGATAGCTTGCTAGGTCTAGCCTAGAGAAAAGATTGAGGGGATAGTTATACAAAAAAGCAATGTTTAGACAGAATGGGGGGGGGGGGGCAACAACAAAAAGGCTTAGGGTTTCTCATTGGCCATGAAAGATGTTTGTGACTAAGGGAGATGCTGGAATCCCATGTACAAATGCATAGTGCATGCCATAAAGTAAGTGGTAGTACCCTTTCATCAACAAGAAAGTTCCATATTGGGGACATGCAGGATGGCACTAATCACCAAGCATAGACCAGCGAGTGGTGGATCAAATCCACTTTCCATACTAGATGCTCAGATATAGAGTAGTAAAGCTTACAACCACACTAGAAGATAAAAGCGTATACCGGGCAGAACCGCACAGAGTGAAAAATATCCATGGCTCAGGTATAAGAAACCCTTAGGCTATAAATATAAACAAATTATCCCACACTTTAACAAAACAGATGAAATCATCCACAACCTCAAGCACTCAGCTGACCATGGCCAAGACCTGAGTATATATAGAATACAAGTAAGAAAGGTTTAAAGTTACAGCTACTTTACACAATGAAATGCCCCAAATTTTGAAGCATTATAAAATCAACCTGATCCCCAAAAACCAATACTACTTCCTCACACTGTCCATTCATGTTCCTCTATACCTTATCCAAGTCATTAAGCACCTCATCATAAATTAGATCATTTCACACATTCCCTTGCCACCTACACTTAAAACATTAAAGATAATTTAATTTATTTATATTAATGTCATACTAATCTTTTGATATAGAGGTTTGATAAAAATAAATGACAATTAAATATAGTTGATAAAGAACCTTCACTTTATTAAAATGAGGCAATGTGAATTTTGTTTAAGAAATTCAAATGGATAAATTGGTATAATGGAAAAATTGTTGGTAAAACCATAGACTGGTGTTTAGCTGTGGAGACTGTGCGGTAGTTTTGGTGGGAGATTTTTTCGCCTCAACTCACCTGTGCCAAATCTAATGCCCATCTTTAATTCCAGGTTCCGAGGAAGGAGGGAGAACAAGAGGCTGGGTGCAGTGTCTGAGAGCTCTGTACAGTGTCATAGTTTGAAAGAAAATGATACCAGCTCTCAGTTGTTGAGTAGCATGTGTTACTTTGCCGCTAGTTTTCTGCTCGGTTTGTTTTTTTTCCATTGTGTTGGTAACTATTATTTTGGTGTGTGATTTTAGAGATGTTTAACCACCTCTCTGAAGCAGAGAAAACAAGGATACTTGCTTTGAGGAAGGAGAATTTGTTGACTAAAGAGATATGGCTGGACAGGAAGAGGTGAAACTGTAGCAGGCCAAAAATATAGACTAAGCCCAATCGATCCAACCACTTCCTATACTAATTCGGATGTGAGAAATCAAAAGAGAATGAAATGGATTGTATATACAGTCCCTTTTCTTACCTAAAAAGTACAACAATATTTACAATAGAGAGGAGTGATTAAATTGGAGATCTCGTTACTATTCACACAAAAAATATACAGCAAATTTTCTATACACAAAAACATATATCCTACTTATAAATACTAAGAAACAATTCTATAAAAAAATTGAAGAACCCAAATAAAATTTGGACTACAACAGTCAATAAGCAATAAAAAAAGTTCTCACATGGTACAACAAAATCTTCATATACAAAACAAACTAGTGCTTCCGAGCTTGGTGTAAGATAACTGACCTTGTCATGGTTGCGTGGCTATTATAAGCTCTCCTTTATTAAAGCTATTCTATTTTACACTCAACCAAGTCAGACAGAACACAGCCTTGAATCTTTGTCAAATACTAGTGGCCTTTGGTAGTTAATAATAATAAATAGTTAGCTTTTATTACAGGGGTAATTTGCAAGGTCTGTCTAGCTTTCCAGAATATGGCGTTTTGTTTGCAATATAATGATATATGAAACTAAGTCTTAGAGTGGCCTGGCAAATTACAATATCAAATTTAAATAGCTGGGGAAAAGAAAAAAAAGATTTTAGACAAACATGAAAATCAACATGTAAAAAAAACCAAATCCATTCCCATTCACACACACATTCTTACAGAGGGAGGGAGAGGGTAGTGGGAAAAGGTTGGGAGAATGGACCTTCACACACACACTCACATTCACTCCACCTCTCTGAAGCAGGGAAGACAAGGATACTTGCTTTGAGGGAGGAGAATTTGTCTACTAAAGAGAGATCGATGAACAGGAAGAGGTGAAACAACCATCAGGATGGTGGCTGCTGCAGCTCGCAGTTTACAGATACTCAGGGACTGGGAGACAAATGAAGACTTCCAGGAAGACTGATCCGGTGCTATGGAGGGAGGTGTTGAAGAATTCCTTCATTACACCTGCCAAACTAAAAAAGAATCATCCCAAGCTGTTGAAAAATGCGTCAATTTGGCCCATTCAAAATCACCTGCAGAAGGACCTCGGGATCCCAAGTGATGCGCTGCCAAGAAACCTCTCATCACCACAAGTATGGTGAAGCAGACTCGATTTTACAAGGATATATCTTCAGTGGGCTGAAGATGATTGGATAAAAGTGATGTTTTCGAATAAAAGCTGCTTTAAGTGTATCTGAGGGGCAGGAAGGAAAGTGCAACGATCCTCCACCATCAGGACCTACATCCCATGCTATACCATTCCTACTGTTAAACACCTCGACCAGGTGATGGTGTGGGGGGCTTTTAGTGGAAAAGGTGTGAGCAGTGGCTTATATTTTTTACCTTCAAACACTACAATGAATAGTGATCATTACATGAGCGTTCTGTAGAATATCATCTGCCTTTTTATGCTATTCAAGGCACATATTTCTTTAGGCAAGATGGGGCTCCCTGCCACACCTCAAGAAAGGTAAAAAGCTACCTTGCTGGCCACAATATCAAGATTTTGGAGTGGCCTGGGAACAGACCCGACCTAAACCCCATTAAAAATTGCTGGGCTTTCATGAAAGACTATCTCACCACTGCCAACACCCCTCCATTCCATGACTCATTAAGAAGCTGAAGGTCCTCCGGATTACTCTGGACAACAAATGCTTCCAAGGGACTAGATGCATCAATGCCCAGGCATCTTTGTTTGCTCATCAAGACAAAGGGCCACATGATAAAATATTGACAAGAATGTTTTAATTAATTTTTTAAAGTTTAAACACTTTTTTTACATTTTTTCTCGCAAAAGTTGGCCCTTTCAGTGGGTGATCAATTTCCATTACGGTGACTGTAACTGCACAAACCCACAATAACTATATGCCCCTTCCCTACAGTAACCTCCGCCACCCTCTTTCCTGGCATACCTCAGTGTTCCCATTTCACACACACAAATGAAATCAAAAACATTGGGAGAGTGATCAAATCTTTCAACTAAACATCACCAGTATATGCAACAAAGAAATGGACTCAAAGAATTCTTAACAACCACAACATATATCTAAACCATCCAGGAATCATCATCCAACCCAAATACAAAAGTAGCACATTACAGGAACATCAGTCAAATGTTAGAAATGGAGACCTAATAACTGACATCAGAGACAACATCCCCTGCACCAATATCACTTGAGGCACTTCAACCCTTCTACCTAATGAATATTTAATGAAATACAATTATCCAATCAAGCATAGACCAAAAAGACTTGATTTTCACAAATCTGTACATATCACCTCCTCTATCTTACCTACAAGCTGCCCTTGATTACTTTCCAACACAGCCAGGTAGGAATCTTGATTGTTCATCTAGTCTCAAGATCTGTAGCATCATGAAACACTTAAACCAGCTATTCATCTTGAACAACCATTCTACCACTACAAACTCTTCAAGCACACACTTCCAATAGGCTTCCCAAGATGTCATCCTTTGCTCATCTAACCTAGCAAGCAAAAGAATCTAGCAACCCCATATTGCATTACCATCTAACTACCTTCCAATTATTATATGAATAACCCTTGATAAGCCCATACCTGACTGGGTCTTCCTCACAAACGATACAAAATAAAATCTCCAACAAGGCTCATTAGTCATGCATGAGTGATATAAACAAGGCCTAGGATACACTTCAGTCCACAGCCATTAAGAAAAACATAACCCAAACTCCTCTCCAGAAATACCAGATAAAACCACCATAACCCAAAATATCAATGGCATTAAAAACATTAAAGGAAACTAAGTTTTGTTTACTTTTTAATTTTAGGAGCCAATCTAGCAAGTGCCTATTGGGGCAGAAGTTGCCATACTCACAAAAGAGCCTACAAAAGAAAAAGAAAAGGCAAAAAGTTGAGAAGGCAGCTCACTCCAGTGTCGGGGGTAGGCCTGCTTCCCCATGGCACAAGAATATGCAACCTACACACACAAAAAATGTGTTAAATAAAGTGAAGCAGGCCAGCCCGCCCCCAAAAGAGACAAGCAGTAGCGACCAAGCTCATCCCGGTACCAAGACAGGTAATGTGCTCCAAGATCACACAGGTTGGCACATTCAACAAGAAAGTGCCAAATAGTCTGCAGGACAATGCAATCATCATAATAAGGCACAGGCGAGCGTTCCATTAGATGGTGGTGCATCATGCATGTGTGTCCAATTTGGGGGGGGGGTGAGAGAAAGCAACCTGGGGCATAGTGGTCTATGAAGGAAAGCCT
Organism: Ceratothoa steindachneri; assembly: GCA_963969495.1. NCBI lineage: Eukaryota > Metazoa > Arthropoda > Malacostraca > Isopoda > Cymothoidae > Ceratothoa > Ceratothoa steindachneri. The sequence continues at coordinate 104,234,447 of OZ018333.1, forward strand.
GGCAGACAGCATTTTCCAGTCATAGCAGAGCATCCAACATGGAGTGTAACTTGCAGTACCCACACTGTACAGAGGACAGATGGTTTCCGCTGTCCAGAAAAAAAGCTAATTTAACATTTACCAATATCTTCATCAACTTACACATGCAGGAGGTTAGAGAGATTGGGTGGAAACTGGCCGGGGTAGAGTGATCTCTACCCCATTTACAAAAAGTGAGCCGAGCAGTGATTCGCAGGAATGTGGGAGGAAACCTTCTACCCAAATTCTCTTCAACAAATTTAACAGAAAGGCCATACCTTACTCACCCAGGTGTTGAAGCATGGCGTGCTGGCCATTGTCTGGACAAGGGGTGGTGTCCACACTCAAATCGATAGCAGAATGCAACTCACTCAGTAAAACTGTTGTTGAAGGGTTTTCTGCCTCTCAAGGTAAACTCTAGTCGGCGGGCTTCTTCAAGAAGCGACGTGCATTGAATGCTGGAGGAGCAGAATCTCAGATAGAGAATGTGAAAAGTGGTCGCAAAGGATTCTGCCACAGATGCATGGTCGGGATTGTGGCCCCATCTTTTCTCCTGGAAAAGATGAGGAAGTTGCCCCAAATCATTTTGACTGTCTTCCACACCTCTGCTAGAGGGACCTTTCAGTTAAGTGAAGACATGTATACCCACCAGGAAGAGATGCAGGCGTGCTTTGAAACATACAGGAACCTAGCCCTAGCTTGACGAAATTTGCTGACAGTGAAGTCACTCAGGCGGCACTTATAGCACATGTAAGCATAATGCTACTGTTTGAGGGGCGCCTCATACTCAGCTAAACACAACAGAAATGGTTGGCATGCAAACTGAGCAGACATTCTAGGAATAGTAGTTAGGCCTACAGAGATGAGATTGCTTGAGAATAACTCAACGGCCTCATCAACCGACCTAAACTCTTTGACTGAAATAGAGAAATCGGTCATTTCCTGAAATGCAGAACACCATGCCCACACCAAGCACCACCAGGTGGTGGTATGGTTGCAAAACCTTTATGCCATTGGAGGAATGGGCAGGGGACACACACCCAGCATGGTCCCCTACAAAATGATAGCTAAGGGAAAACAGGAGGAGACAAGCCTCTGCAGCTCCTCCCAGATCCCTGAGGTCTGCAGCAATGCCATTGAAAGAATATGCTCTCCAGGCCTAGCTCTGAGGTGATGCAGGAGGCCTCTTCAAAGAGAAGACCCTAGCTAGTGGGAATGGACATACACTTCACGGAGGCAGAACTCTGGGCAATGTTGGCTTGACAATGTGTTATGGTTGGGATGGAAGATTAAGCCAGTTTACTGCTGGTAATGTCCGTTATGACTGAAGAAAGCACGTTTGGAATGTCATCTGATCCATCAGGAGAGGAAGATTATGCCAATTTACGAGTGGTAATGTCGGCTGTTATGACTGGAGAAGGTAGGATGCTCGGAAGGTTGTCTGCAACAACTAGTGAGGAAGATTATGCCAGTTTATAGCTTGTAACGTTGCCTGTTATGAATAGAGAAAACACGATACTTGGAACCATGTCTGATACGACTGGTCAGGAAATTACGCCATTTTATGGCTGGAGAAGGCATGATGGTGGGCGGATGAGTAGAGTACCAGTCGCTTGAAGATATGAATCAGTTATGTTGAATTACACCTGACAGAAGGACATAAGACATCTTCAAAGTGGTGGATTTATCTATATTTTTTTATATGCTCATTTTAAGTGGGTGTAGTTACATAAAACATTAAATATATCATAAACCGGCATGACATTGTCCAATTTGCAAAGTTTTCAAAAAATGTGCATAAACGGCTTTATTTGAAATATTGCAAAGTAGCATGCTAAATACATTTTTGAAGGAGACAAACAGACCTATAAAATGAGATATAAAAAGTTATCCCAGAGGCTCTGTGGGAGAAGTGCTTGGGTCATTTGAAAATTTACTGAAACATTTGCCGAGTACTTGAGAGGAACACAAACACCTTCCATCATCCAACAGTCTGAATCAGGGAGTACTGGTACCGGTGATCAATCTTTTCATTTGGAATCTCCCGATGATGTCATAACAACCATGTTCGGAAAGTTTTTGTATGAACAATGCTTCAAGACAAGTACCAGTACTTGAGGCAGAGGGGCTAAAGTGATTCTTGGCTGAGCAGTAACTGAAGCCACTTTCACAGAAGCAGCAGCAGACAACACTACCACCAGGAGACCCCTTTCAAAAAGGCAGCTAGATCTTGGCAGTTTTCCTTCTTCTATAGACGATGACTCTGAATATGACCTCTTAGCACTCCAGTAAAAAAATCCCTGTTAACTTCTGACACAAATGAGGATAACCCAACTCGTGTGATGGCACAAACTGATACCAGTACCAGTAAAAGAATTAAAGTGAATGATCTTGTTATCATGCAAGTTCAATAAGGGAAGAAGACCAATAATACCTTCAAAAGATTCATCGCAAAAATAGACATGGTTAGTGACAAGGGATACTTCATTTCATTCTTCAAAGTTACTAGTGAGAATTACACTACATTCACTCATAACATGGATGATAATTCACCTGATGATGCTGTGGAAGTGATAAAAGTGAAATACCAAATCAATACAAGGGGACAGTATGTGTTTGCCACTGCCCTTAAGTATCTGCATAAGTGGCTATGCAAAAGTAACGTACCTTATAAGTAGTGTAAGTTAAAAAATTGAACAAATTTTGAGTTAAAATTATATATATTATTTTAAAAACACAGTGCAGAAGTCGGAGTAGGAGGGTGGGGCATTGACTGGGCAAGCAAAGAAACCCCCAGATCAGTGTAACTTTGACCGTTTTATTTTTTGGTTGCTGCAATGAAACTTGAAGATATATCAGATCGACGCCTTTGGTGAGGTAAACCAAATACAAGAGCTATTATATAAATACTTAACATTTGGTTTTGCTTTAATATTTTAATTATGATTAACTTTCAAAGTTGAAAAGTAGTCAATGTTACCCCGGGTTACGGTAGTAGGAGGGATTTTTATAATAATGGTCCAGTTATATTTGATTTAGTTACTAAGTTTTTTTGAGATTTTTAAAATTGAGACAATGGTTATATAGAGCATTGAACAGTTATCTTTATAATAAGGTCATTGGGGCGAAAATTTATTACAAATGAACCAGGTAGGGCAGCTTTGGAGGTGGGGGGGGACCCCTCCTTTGGGGGATCCATCACATTATAGTCACCCAGGAGCCCAAACTCCTATAGTGCTGTCCTCCTTTCAGGAGGCAGCTTTAGAAAGCCCAGAAGATGGCCTCACAACTAACTTCAGGGGTGTTGCCTCTTATGAGTCTAATGACTCAGTGGAGGTGTGCGGCTGTTTTGCCTTAAAGGAAATGATCACACTGGGGAAAGGAGGGGAGAGTCCTGGTAATAGCCAGGGCTGGATGTGAACCATTTATGCTATAAGCTCTACCAGCGGAGTGCCCAGGTATGTATAACCTGCAGAAGGGTTTCGAATTTGTATGGAAATAACCATGCTTGTAGGCCTGGATGGGCCAGGACCAGATGGTCTCTTTTTTAACAGTGCGGTATAAGATGTTCCAGGCAGCACTAGGTGCTGTTGCTGCTCAGATTGGGTCAGCGGAACATAAGATGATAGGTTGAGTTATTCTAATGGTTTCTTGGCTGGGGCATAAATCCAGCCCAAATAACTCAGGAAAGGAGTATTCAAAAAGGAAATAGGAAAAGGGATAGTACAAAGGTAAAAGGCTTGAACAGTTCAGTATTAAAGGTTAGGCAGAACTGGAGAAATCAGGGAGAAAAGGAAAGACTTAAGAGAAGGCAACCAAGAGGCAGGAGCTTAAGTTTTTTTTTAGCAATTGGGTTATTAATAAAAACAGGGTTGTTAGAATAGATTAAATTTAAGAACTAACTACTATACCAAAGAATATTTACAATTGGAGCAACATCAGAGATTTTTTGGTCTTTAGACAAAATAGACCAAAGACTGGAATGAATTTTTGCGTCCAAAACTGGAACAATTAGAGGCTTTTCAGTCCAAGACTAGAACTATTTCTTTTGTCCTAGACTAGAACCTAAAAATTAGTTTTTATTAACATATGACACTTGAATTCTTCTAAAGAAAATTTAATAATGAAATGAAGGCAAAGATTATAAATTTAGTAATATAATAATGTAAATCTATTGCGATAAATTATAATCAATTCAAGTTGGAATTAGGCTTATTAATTTACAAAAGAAAACTTTATGAAGAGGTGAAGAAACCTTCGTCTTGCACAGAAACATAGTCAACAAAATCTAACCAAATTAAGAGAAATCACAAATTTAAATAATCTAATTTTTCTAACAGGTAAATAATAAAATAGATAAGTTCAAAATCAGCAAATAACTTACCACTTTTGGAGGTCCTTACAGAATTAAATCTTAATTCAGAGCATTTAACTTATAAGTTGATTACCAAAAATTGACAGTTTGGGATGCTTTAAGAAAATCAAAGGTAATTATCAGATATCTTCTCTGAAACTAAAGGAATTTATTTAATTAAAAATATTCTACCAATAATGTAATCTAAATATTTAAAGGAAAAAATTAAAAGACATGAACAAAAGAAGGGGAATATATTACAGTATATTAGGACCAAGTTCGTAGCCTCGCAAAATGAAATCCTGGGCCAGAACAGCCAGGATTTCATTCTCAAGGTCATAAGCACCACATTGTTTTGAAGAAGGGGGTTGTGGCTCTCCGCAATTGACACACTTGGACACACATGATTGGTCCTATCGTGTACAGCCTTGGAGCAGTGGCAGTAGTAGCACCTCTGCGGCAGTGGCACAAATGCCTTCATGCAGTATCGATACCAACCAGCACACACCGACTCAGGGAGCTTGCCTCAGCTGAATGTGATGAAGAGTGTAGAGTTGAATTTCGAGGCCCCTCCCTGTTTTCTCAACCCATTTGCCAGAAGGCTCCTCTCTGGGAAACGGGTCACCTTCAGCTTTCTACGAATCACGCTAGCCAGAGCTTTCCTCTGATGGATCATGTTGCCCTTAGCCAAAATGCTCCTCATTTCAGTGAAACAAATAATGAGAAACCTTTGAAGCCAGTGGGCGAAAAAATCCCAGCTAACCTCTGAATTAGGGGCCCTGATGCAATCAAGGCTCCACTCAGTGCAGGGGCCCTGTGCATCACTGCAGACTGAGTGGAGGCCCCCCCTCTCTTTTTTGTTATATCCTGTTTAATTTTTTTTTATGAGAGGGGGGAAATAAACCCACTTCTCCGATCTACTGCAGGAGTCTCCAGGCCAGAGGGGCTGGCATCAGCAAGATCCTTCTCTGAAATGGAGGTCTTGGGTGTTATAGGGGTGCCAGCTTGGGAAGGAGATCCATCCTCTCATTGTAAGGCCTCTGTCACCTGCGTCACCTGAGGCACCAATTCCATGTTCAACCCCATGAAAGATCCTACCATTTGAGGCTGGGTCACCCCAGGGACTATGTTGTCCCTCCCAAGACATCACAGGTCCTCTTTGAGGTACCTTTTGTCCTATTCTGGGTATCAGTCAGGAAAGAGAGAGGGGCACGTACAGTGACCCCCTGTAAGCTCAAAATGCACACCAGTCGGACTTTGTAGGGCACGTGTAGACAGGCCCTGTTATCCCTCACCCACCTAAGGGGGTTGGCCCTATTTAGCCACTCCCACTGGGAGCAGTCAAAAATGTCCTGCTGGTGTGCTTTCTTGGCAGTCCGATGGGAAAGTGTGGCTGTAAAGAGAGATTCACCCAAGGGCGACTCCAGAGAAGGGGGAGCTGCCCGAATGCAGCTCTGGCAATGGTAGAGGGGAAGTATTAAAGTATGAATGAAAGTAAGTCTGAGCAGAGTCTTTCTGGTATGGGGGAGCTTGAAAGAGTGATTGCATAAGCAGGTGAGTGATTTGGCTGATGTAAGTAGATGAGTGAGTGAGCTGCCTGTGACTGATTTTTCTGCTTTTGGGAACAGTATGAATGATAGTGTGTTTGGGCAGAATGAACCTAGTGTGGCGGATTTTTCTGGCTTTAAGAATGGAAAGGGTAGAGGTGAGTTCAATATGGAGAATGAGGAGGTGACTGACTTTTCTAGCTTCTGGTGGGAACTAATTGAAGCGGTTTCCGGTGTAACCACTGAGAGTGGAGGGGATGTGAGTGATTTGTCTGTTTCGCAAGAGTGTACCTTGAGTTGGATGAAAGCTGTGAGTGAGGAGCTGATGAATGGGGATATGAAGAGTGAAGGTTCTTAACAGAAGAGTATGAAAGAGTTCTGTCGAGAGATGAGAGAGCTAGTGATAATGGCTAAGGGTATGGTGGATGAGATGATCAATAGTGACAAGACTGACAGGACGACTGACGAACCCCGACACATTGCCAGGAATGAGTAGACAAGTGAGAATGGGTGCAGAAGGGCACAATTGAGTATAAAAGGTATAGTGAGAAAGGATTGAGTGTGTATTGTGAGTGACTGTGGTCGAATGGCATAGGAAAGGAAGGGTGCAGTAGAGCAAATGAAGGGTGTGTGTGAAGGGCCATTCTCCCACCTCTTTTGCAATACCCTCTCCCTCACTCTGTAAGAATGTGTGTGTCAATGGAGAGACGTTTTATATATATATATATATATATTTATTTGATTTCATGTTTTGTCTAAAGGTGTTTGTATCTCTTCCTCAGCTAATTTTTGTTATTTTTGCCACCACTCTATTAAATTTCAATAGATAAATATTACTTTCCTTTGTAAAGAGTGGCTGACCTTATAAGATTAGGAAGTAATATAATTGAAATTGCTATCATCCTTGACTGGTTAATGATTGGTTGAACAGGAGGTTTGCTTGTTATATAGCCTCAATACTGCGACAAGATCACTTTATATTATACCAAGCTCAGAGGTGCCAGCCTTGTGAACATCTAAATGGCAGCCAGCAGGACTTCTCTCTGGGGGTAGCATGTGAGCCTTTTCTTTGGTTGTTTGCATCCAGTAAGTTAATTAGGCCTCTTTTGTATTGGTGTTTGTGTATATATAAATTATTGGTTGGTGATAGGATTTTTTTTTAATGAGATCTCAAATTTATTTACCCCATCCCTATTGTAAATATTATTGTAATTTTTATGTGAATAAAGGACTACATCCAATCATTTCATTCTCCCTTGGGTTTTCACGTCCAATTTAGTATAGGAAGCGGGTTGAATCGATTGGGAATTAGAGTATAGATTTTCGTGGTGAGCTACAGGGTGATTAGTATGGCTGAAGCGGTGACATTATTAACACTGCAGCAGTGGCATGAATGCCTTCACATGTTAGCGATACCAAACGGTATGCACTAACTTAAGGGGCTTGTCACAGTGGAATGTGAAGAGTGTAGGGGTGGGTCTCGAAGCACTTCCCTGTTTTCTCATCACGTGTTCGACCTTGACCACTTTATAGGTTAAAAATAGACTAAGAATGAATTTTTCTAAATATTTCAGATAGAAAAATGTCTCACATGAAAAAATCAATGTTTTCTATAAGATAGAAAACAGTTTTAAAGTGTTAACTGATTTAAAAAGACTGTAGTCCCAGGAGAGTCAACAAAAATTTGTGGAAGAACTGAGAATTATCAATCAATTATAAATAGGTAGGTTATTAATAATTTTTAAATTACATCAATAGAAAAATTCTTTTCAATTAAAATATATTATTTGATTTATAAAAAGAATTAATTATTTTATTTTAGTTATTTTTGATAATGGCGTACAATTGGTGATTTTGTACAGGATAATCGAGAAAACTAGAAAATGCAGTGCAAATTTAAATTTTTCAGAAAATTTAATGTTTCATTGCGCTAAAATATATGTAAACACAAACAGTAAGCAACAGCGGTGCCGTTTCAAACAATCAGCGTGTAGAGGTACATTTTTCATAAGTTTGCATTTAAGTTTAAAAGACATTGTCGAAATTTCATATTTATTCATAATCGTTTTACATAAGTAAGTAAGTAGTGTTTGTCATTAGGTCACCAGGCTTTTCCTGCCAGTAAAAGGCTGTTGTTGTTCACAGCGAAACAAAAAATATAAAAAATAAAATAGGAAAAAAACAGTAAATTCAAGGGAACTGCTCATGGGGATATATCAATGCAGGGGGACATTCCTACGATGATCCTGAGTTTCAATCAATTGGGAAGAGTCTGGGGGGCACAGCCTCCCCAGTATATACTCATATACAAGAAAATATAATGCTGTGATTGGTCAGATCTGAGGCTACCATCTTATGTCATAAGACATATATTGTAGCCTATAAACAGCGCCACCTACCGTGTGCCCGAAACTGAAATGTTACCCAGTGTTTACCCCCACACAAGCAGTCCCCTTAAATTTACTCCAAAAACATGAAACATATTGGAACATGGACAAAATAGTTTACACCCATCGATTGCACCCCTAATTTACGTGTTTACTAAAATATTGACTATACAAAAGACTTCACATTTCTTTGTTCAAAAATTAAACAGGACCAGGAGACTGTGAAAAAGACCACTATTTTTTTCTGCCATTCTACTCTGAATGGAACCTTTTTCCCAAGCGCGCCTCTGAGTGGAAAAAATAATTGAGTTAATCTATTGAACATACCTAGTATGAATAAAGGAGGCTAGAGAGCTTAGCTCGTTTTGTTACCTCCTCTCTTGAAAGTGGCCATCCAGACGTTTCTTAAAATTACTAATTGGCTGCCTGCTGACAATATCAGCAAGCAAATCATTCCATTGTTCGATGATGCGAATATCAAAGAATTTCCTTTTAAACATTAGGTTAGTAGGTGGTATTTGAATTTTCCATTCATGTCCTCCTGTGTCATGGGGGTTGACTTCACTGACTAATTTGAAAAATTGGTTCCTATTTATGTTTTCAAAACCATGTATTAATTTGAATACCTCAATTAGGTCACCTCTCACCCTTCTTTCTTCTAGAGATGTTAGGTTTAGCTCTCATTTCGTATGGCTCATCTTTCAACCATAGTACCAACTTAGTGGCTCTTCTCTGAACTTTTTCAAGGAGCTCTCGATAACTTTTTTTTTAGGTTAGGGGACCAAGCTTGAACTGCATATTCCATGTGGGAACGGACGAGACTTGGGTACAGATACTTAAACATTTCTTGGTCCATATAGGTAAAAGTATGTTTGATCCTTCCAACCATAGAATTAGCTTTGGCAGCAACCTTAGATACACGAGTTGTAGATTTCCAGTCGGGGGTGACATGTATTCCTAAATCTTTTTCCCTCATGGTTTTGTCTAGAGCACTGTTATTGAGGTAATATTATTATTTGGGGTTTCTGCGACCAATATGCATTACTTTACATTTATTTTAATTAAATTCTAATAGCCATTTCTGACTCTACTCCTGGAGTTTATCTAAATATTCTTGGAGGATGATTCTGTCAGCATGAGACTTTATTCTTCTAAATAGTTTAGAGTCATCTACAAAAAAGTTTTCCTTCCGATGAAGTTTCATCTAAAAGATCATTAATAAAAATAAGAAAGAGGATAGGACCAAGGACACTGCCCTGAGGAACTCCGCTCCAATCTTGAAGCGGGTAGTTTGGAGTGGGTCCGAGAGGACACCTTTTACAATAACCCTTTGAGATCTACCAGTCAGAAAATTTTTGATCCATTTAATAATTTTTCCCAAGATCCCAAGGGCTCTTATTTTGGCTAGCAAGCACTTATGGGGTACAGTGTAAAAAGCTTTTTTACAATCAAAATATATTGCATCAACTGGATCATGTTCGTCTAATATATTATGAATTTCAGAAAAATATTCAAGAAGTTGTGTCAAACATGATCTATTGGATCGAAAGCCATGTTGATGCTGGCTAAGGAGATTTTTAGACTCAAGATAGTCTATTATTTTTTCTTTAAGTATTCTTTCCATAATTTTACACAGAACAGATGTTAAACTAATTGGTCTATAATTTAATGGATCTGATTTCTTTCCTTTCTTATAGGAGATACATAGGCTGTTTTCCATACATCAGGTAGTTGTTCTAGATTTAAAGAGTCCCTAAAAATGGAATATAATGGAAAGGTCAGATATTCAGCGCATTTTTTAAGAACTTTAGGATGAAAACCATCTGGGCCAGGAGCTGAGGATTCTTTGAGATGAATCATAATATTGTATACATCTTTAATTTCAAAGTAAACATCTTCAAGGAAAACTCCATGAAACTGAAATTGTGGTAGGGAGATTGGCTCATCGTCTTCTTTAACAAATACTGATTGGAAAGTGCTGTTGATCACATCAGCAGTATCTTTCTTAGTTGTAGTAAATGTACCATCTGGTCTGGATACCCTAGAGATACCTTCTTTGATAATTGTTTCACTTTGTGTATAGGCATAGAAGGCTGCTAGGTCGCCGTTTCCTACTTCAATAGCAAGTGATTTTTCAAAATTGTATTTGGCTTCTCTAACAGCGTCAACAGAATCATTTCTAGCCTTGTTGTATTTTTCTAAGTTTGCATTTGATTTATTCTTTCTGTATGTCAGCCATTTACTTTCTTTAGTTTGAATTGTTTTTAGAGCTTTTTGAGTCATCCATTTTTTCTTAGGTGTTCCTCCTCCAGACAAGGGTCCCACAGGGATAAACTTTTTAATGGCAAAATCATGTAATTTTTGTAGTAGGTCCCATTTGGCCTGAGGCTCTTTCCCAATGTGACTATCATAGTGAAGTACGATTTGAAATAATTTTTTCATTTGTATATAGTCACCCTTAAAAAACCTTTTCTTTGTAGTTAAGATATCATCAGGATCTACTTCTCCCTCAAGGGTAAAGTCAAAGGCTAAAACGGCATGATCGCTTTTCCCAACAGGAGCTTTGTAATCAATGAAGTCAATCTCTAATTCATTCTTTGTAAACACAAGATCTAATAAAGAAGGGAAATTTGTACCACGTTATCTTGTAAACTCTTGAACATGTTGGTGAAAGAAAGAACTTTGAGTTGCGTCATAAAATAATTGTTCATCACTTAATTCACTAGTGTATATAAGATGGTTATATCAATCTATTTGAGGAAAATTGAAATCACCACATACAATAATCTGATCTGCTTGAATTTCACTCAGATGACACATAGCTTTACAGATACCTTGGTTGTATCCATGAGATGAGGAAGGGGGCGATAAATACATACTGCAATAAGGGCCTTTGACCAAAACTAAGCTTGCAAGCTACTAGTCCTAGATTAAACCAAATTTCATTAAAAATTTCTTCTGAAATAAAGTTATCTTTTACAAACATTATCACACCTCCCCCTCCTACTAGGGTTCTATCTTTGCGGCATACAGTATAATTGTCAATTTTAAATAGATCTCCAGTTATGTCAACGGGGCTCATTTTTGATTCAGTAATAAAAATTATATGTGGTAAGATTTCATCAACAGATCTTACTACTAATACCATTTAGATTAGTATACATACATTTAATAAAAAACTTATTGTCTACACTATTAATATATATTTACCTTGAATTTACCTTGAATCCCGGTTGATAGGTACCCTCTTGTGTAATGAGACCGTACTGTTGTTTTTAGTTGTTGTATGCAGAACGGATTTTTCAATATGCGAATATATAACTGTGTAGGTCTTTGTGGTTTTTCCATTCTTTTTCCGATCTTGAATTAAAGATATTTACAGTTTTGCTGTTTACAGTTTTTGTTGAGAGTTTGTTCCATATTGAAGTGACTCTTGTCGGGAAGAAATTGGCTCTTGGACCAGACAAGCTCTGCACTTGGTACTTAAAGCAGTGTCCTCTTGTGTTAGTCGAGAGACCCGGAGTAAACATTGACCTGTCGCACAGCTTACAGTGGTTTTCTATTTGCAGTTCGTTGTGTCCATGTGAAATCTTATATAGTTGTATAACATCTGACCTCTGTCTTCTAAAGTATAGGGTAGGTAGATTAAGGGCTTTTAGTCTCTCCAAATAGGAGAGATGAGAGATACTGTGAACCATGCATGTTGCTCTACGCTGTACCCTCTCTACCATATCTGTCTCTTTTATTTTTGGGAGACCAGATTACTGATGCATACTCCAGATGGGGTTGAATAAGACTCTTGTACAGGGGGAGGAAGGAATCTTTGTCTAGATATTGGAATGTATGCTTAATTGCCCCAAGTATCTTGTTGGCTTTGTTGACTTGAGCTTGGACGTGGTTACTAAAGCTTAGATTGCAATTAATAAGGACTGCCAGGTCCTTCTCTTCTGTGGTGTTCTGTAGTGTGTGATCTGTTCCATCATCTCTTGTCATTTTGTACTTGTGCTGGGGGTTGCTATTTCCCATGTGCATTACTTTGCATTTATCAGGGTGGAACTTCATTTGCATTTTAACTGACCATTCTTATAGCATTTTCAATGTTGTCCAAGATAATTTTCTGAGGCAGATTATTAACGAACCCACTAGAGGTAATAATATACTGGATTTAGTTCTGACAAATAGGGAAGAAGTTATTAAGGATACTGAGATTGGAGGAAATTTGGGTAATAGTGACCATTGTGAAATTAGATTCAAGATGAAATGGAATGGTATTGATAGTAGCATGAACAATGTTAAAATTCCTGACTTTAGAAAAGCAAATTATAATGGGCTAAGGACTTACCTGGAGGCAGTTGTATAGAAACCAGGCAATGAAATCAATTCAGGAATAGATTCAATGATATCAGTTAATGGAGACAATAATCACCAGGAGGAAGAGATTACAATTGAAGAGGAGTATGAAAGAATAATTGAGCAATTAATTATAGGTCAGATGATTAACATTCCTTATAAGGAGATTAGGACTAAAAATAATGACCCAAAATGGATGACAGATAAAATTAAGCATTATATTGGCAGTAAAAAGGGCATTTATAGGAAAATAAAAAATGGAGAGGATCACTTAAGGCAGAGATATAATGAACTCTCAAGAGATGTTAAAAAGTTAGTTAGAGTAGCAAGGAGAAATTATGAAATTAAAGTGGCAAATAGGGCAAAGGAAGATCCTAAAAGTTTTTATCAATTATACAAAACTAAGGTTAGAGATAAAATAGGCCCACTTATAGATTCCAATGGAGAATTAGTGAGTGATAGGGACTCAATGGCTGGAATGCTAAATGACTTTTTTCTCTCAGTATTTACACAGGAGGATACTCTAAATATACCCGAGGTGTCAATGATCTTTCGGGGTAATGATGAAGAGAAATTAAAGGATATCTTGATCACAAAGGAGATAGTGACAAAGGAAATTGATAAAATCAAAAGTAGTAAAGCACCCGGTCCTGATGAGGTCTTTCCTAGAATTTTGAAAGAATGTAAGGATGTGTTAAGTGAGCCCCTAGCATGCATCTTTAGAAAATCATTGGAGAGTGGCATTGTGCCAGTGGCATGGAAGAAAGCCAATGTGATAGCTATATTTAAGAAAGGGGATAAAACAAATATGTCTAATTACAGACCAGTAAGTTTGACATCAGTGGTAGGGAAAATGATGGAATCTATTATAGCAAGGAATATTAGGGATCACTTGGATAAGCATAAGTTGATAAAAGAATCACAGCATGGCTTTAGTAAGGGTAAATCCTGTCTGACTAATTTGCTGTCTTTTTATAGTAAGGTGTATGAAGCAGCAGATAATGATGAAAACTATGATATTTTATACTTGGACTTTAGTAAGGCTTTTGATCGAGTGCCACACTTACGGCTTCTGAGCAAAGTTAAAGCACACGGGATCGATGGCAGTATATTTAAGTGGATTCAGTCATGGCTTGGTGACAGACAGCAAAGAGTTAGTATAGATGGAGTTAAATCTGAGTGGGGGTGTGTTAGCAGTGGAGTTCCGCAAGGATCTGTTTTGGGTCCCTTGCTATTCTTAATTTATATTAATGATCTTGACATAGGTATAAGTAGTGACCTGAGTAAATTTGCTGATGATACTAAGCTAGGTAGGTCCATTAGGGCTGATTCTGATGCTGTTGTAATGCAGGAGAGATTGACCATTCTGTCCAATTGGGCTGAGAAATGGCAAATGAAGTTTAACATAGACAAATGTAGTGTACTTAGTATAAGTAGAAATAATCCACTGAATAGTTATAAATTAAATGGGAGAAATTTAGGGAGGACCGATTGTGAGAGGGACTTGGGTATTTTGGTAAGTTCACACCTTCGTCCTAGAAAGCAATGCCTAAATGCTAAGAATAAAGCTAATAGGATATTGGGATTCATTAGGAGGAGTGTAAGCAATAAGAGTGCTGAAGTCATTCTAAAACTGTATCTGGCGCTAGTTAGGCCTCATCTAGACTATGCAGTACAATTTTGGTCACCATATTATAGGAAGGATATTGATTTGCTTGAGTCTGTGCAGAGAAGGATGACAAAGATGATTGGTGGGCTAAGGAACTTACCTTATGGTGAAAGGCTCAGAAAACTAAATCTACATACATTGGAAAGGAGAAGAGTCAGAGGGGAATTGATTGAAGTCTTCAAATGGGTAAAAGGATATAATAAAGGGGATCTGGGTAAGGTTCTTATACTTAGTGAACATGACAGGACACGTAGCAATGGGTTTAAGCTTGATAAGTATAGGTTTAGGAAGGAGATTGGGAGGAATTGGTTTACAAATCGTGTCGTAGATGAATGGAATAGGCTCACTAGACATGTGATAGAAGCCTCCTCTCTGGGTAGTTTTAAGAATAGATTAAATAAATATATGGATGAAGCTGCTAGATGGGACTGACTTTTTTATGTACATATGTATATATTTTTCTAAGGAGTGGGGAGATTATATTTTGCGGTTGCATGAATGGGCATAATCCTATGGATGCATTTTATGTATATTGTAGATTAGATCTGACGAACTCCTGTAAAGGGTGACAATGTTGATGACTTTTCTCTGGTAAGAAATCTTTTGTATATTGACTGGAACAGGAGCTGCCAAGTGTAGGCCATGAATGGTCTTTTGCAGTCTCCTTCTTTTCTTATGTTCTTATGTACTATTTTGTCCATGTTTCAAAATGTTCCATGTTTTTGGAGTACATTTAAGGGGACGGCTCATGTGGGGATAAATATAATGGGGGGACCATACTACAATGATCCTGTGTGGGGGGTCTGGGGGGCACAGCCCCCCAGTATATAATTCTGATTGTTTATAGACTAATGCCCTAACGTTTACAGAGGTGAATGATGTAACCAAGTCATGTCAGCATCTTTAACTGTTTTGCAAATTATAATGGGGATTGGGGTGGGGTGTGACATCAGACGACTCAAACACGCATGAATATTCCATGAGGGGTGAATGAAAGGTAAACATACAAAATTCCACTTTTTCGGCCGAGCCACTAATCTATATATTTACCTTCACAATTACCAAGATTTGGGGTAAATATGTAGATTAGCGACCCGGTCGAAAAACTGTTTTTTGGTAAAAAAAAATTTTCACCCCTACCGGAATCTTCTTGCAGGTTTGAGTCATCTGACATAAGAACCCATCCCCATTATAATTCACAAAATAATTAAAGGCGCTGACAGGATTTGGTTAAATCATTCACCTCTGTAAAGGTTAGCACATTAGTCTATAAACAATAAGGATTAATCATCTAAGAAAATACATAAATGACTTGGGTCAGTCCTTCTTTGTTTGTAAACAGAGAGTGTAAATGTGGTTCTAGTTTTTATACCACCATCTTTCACATCAAACGCTTAGGTCTCACCCCTAAATGCTATATTAAAAATTATTGATATGAAGTGCCCATATCATATTTTAATTCATAAAAAAATTCACTTCAAAATTATACATAATGTAATACATTAAATGCTGTACAAGTCTAATTCAAGTAAATTAGTCTTATAATAACATAACACTGGTCTGCGTTGTTTTCAAGGTCAAAAATATAATACCTGATTTTGCTTCAGTTTTTTGCACTGAATCTGAAAATCATGCTCATTTTATCCAAGCAAGTCAAGTTTTAGAAATATGAGCACATACCAAAAACTCATATTTCCAAATATCTGTTATGAATGAAACACATAATAGCAAATATTGGACCGATTTACTCACAAAAGGTTTACAAAATATTTTTAATAGATAGCATGAATAGTACAATGCACAAAATAAGCTACTAATGGATGAATGGTCTCTTCAGTGACCTCCGATTGTGCTGAGCAGACACCACATTTCTCTTAAGGCACCAACAGTATTCAGCCAGAAAGTTCACATCCCATTGGCCTTGATATCGATCCTCCATGCCACGGATATCTTAGTGAAAGCGCTCACCCTTTTCTTCACTGAAGTCTCCGCAATTTTCTGGAAAATAGTCCAGATGGGACCGAAGATTGCTACTCTTGTATGACAAATATTGCAGGATTCTCAAATAATAACAAGTCAAAATTTTATATTCAAATTGTAAGTCAGCTATAAAACTAGTCCCCCATAATATGGAGATGCAAATCCCAGTTCCTCCATCAGCTAGTGCAATTAAAGAAGATGGTTCATCGCTTGAAGAGGAGAATAACAATGACGATGAAATATATGAGGATGATTCTAAGGAAAAGAAGATCCAGTTGATATATCAAGAAAGATTGAATAATTTGGTGATGGAACTCCAGACTACAGCGATGGAATATTCTAGAGGACAGTGCAAAAATATCTACTTTCCGTAAACTCTATGAGGCCGGAGCTGCCTTCTCTAAAGTAGAAGATGGTGCTTGTTTCGGTACTGGTGCTAATGGCCTCATGAATCAGCTAGTAAACGACCATTTACCTGATGAAAGGAGACTATTCATCGATGCAAGCACTGCTAACCTCAAAGCTGTGTTGTTACACAAAGGTAACAAAAACCCTTCAATTCCTGTCGCACTTATTGTTGGGGTGATAGAGACAGATGACTCAATGAAATTTATTTTGGAAGGTGTTCATTACTCGCATCATAAGTGGAATGTCTGTGGTGATCTAAAGGTAATTTCTTTAATTCTTGGACTGCAGCTAGGATATACAAAGAATATGCGGATCTTATGCCTATGGAACAGCCGTGACGTCAGGAATCATTATACTGTAAAAAAGTGGCCCGAAAGAGAAGAACACATAGTTGACCGATACAATGTGAAGCACATGCCTTTGGTACATCCACAGAAGATCTACCATCCAACACTTAATATCAAACTTGACCTTATCACGAATTTTGTTAAGTCAATGGCCCATGATTCTGATGGATTCCAGTATCTCAAAGAGAAATTTGGTGCAAAGAAAATCGATGCTAAACTTAAAGCTGGCATTTTTGTAGGGCCGGAGATCAGAGAATTGATACGTGACAGGGAGTTTAGAAATAAACTAACTCCACTTCAGTTGACCGCATGGGATTCATTTGTCCATGTAGTCAGGAATTTCCTTGGTAATCATAGTGCTGAAAACTATGAAGAACTAGTGGACAACATGCTAAAGGCCTATCAAGGAACGGGGTGTCGGATGTCTCTTAAGATTCATTTCTTGCATTCGCATCTAGATTTCTTTCCATCTAATATGGGGGATATTAGTGACGAACATGGGAAAAGGTTCCACCGAGATATCGCAATGCTGGAAGGCAGGAATCAAGTCCGCTTCAACGAAAACATGATGGGAGACTACTGCTGATTCTTACACCGGGAGGATCCTATATCCACGTACGAGCGCAAGAGCAAGCGTCTCAAACATTTTTGAAGAAATTCCTAGTTAGGTGAGTACTACCTCTTTTATATGTAATACATATCTTGTGTGGGTCTGCAAAAGGACGTACATAATGTCAAATAGGGTGCCCGGATTCCAAACCTTTGCCCAGAAACGTCTCATTCTTCTCAACCTCGTAATACTTATATCATTAATTGATCCAAGGTGACAAAGTGAGCCATATAGCCTAGTTACATAACTCATGAACCCTACGTGCTAGGACAAATCTGAGCACAGATTTGGAGTCAGCGCAATATAACTACCCTCGACTTCAATGCACTTGCGCCACTTGTCCCAGAGGCTTCAAATTCCCGAAAACCAGAAATCTCCCGACCGCTGTTCAATCCACTCCTGGACGGCGGGCTGGAAATCTTCATCGTCCCCAAACCAGCGTCCACGCAGTGTAGCCTTGAGCTGGCGGAATAAAAAGTAGTCGCTATTGGCCACATCTGGACTGTAGGGGGGATGGTTGAGCTCCTCGAATCCGCACTCGCGCAGGGCAGCTTGTGCAACTCTGGCCTTGTGGACTTTGACGATGTTGAAGTCGATCATGGAGCGTGAGATTTCTAGGAACCCAACGGGCAGAGACCTTGGGCATAGCCAAATTGTCGTGGATGATGTTGATAACACTTCCATGTGATATTCCAAGTTCTCGGTCGATTTCTTCGACCTTCACCCGTCGATTTTCGAGGATCATCCTCTCCACACGGGCCACATTGCCCTCGTTGGTCACGTCTGACGGGGGTCATCTTCAAGGGACTCACGACCATGGCGGAACTCCCTATTCCAGCGAGCAATGGTTGCATGGGAAGGGGCGGTCTCGGTGTACACTGCAAACATGTGTCCATGGATCTCCTTTGCATTCTTGCCTTCATTGGTCAAAAATTTGATCACTGCGCGGTGCTCAACCTTGTCCATTGTTGAAAAATTTGTGACTGACGATCTGCGATCAGCTACTGCTTCTTAAATAGACGAGGCAGGAGCGTGCGGCTGCAGGTCCTGACTTGTCATAACTTGTCCTAACACCCCCACAAACAGCCATCCCCCTTCCTCTGTTTTGCCCTACCGATTCGCAAAACCTATTGACCGCTCCTCGTACGATTCCTCCAAGTTACTAATCTCCTTGAATTTGATGCCCTTGCACACTGCGAGAGCGACGCCGTCGTATCTTCCATTCCAGTGGCTAGTCATGATGGTAATGTAGTTGTGTAGATTTATAGGGTGGGTTTCTGCATTAAGCCCTTGTTCAGAAATGAGGACGATATATAGGTCTACCTCACGGATTATATTGTGGTAAATAAATTTTTTGCCTTCCCAGTTATTTACATTTAGAGAAAAGATCTTCAATTTATTGATGAATCTTGTCGTGTGGTTCATATTAATCCCCGTGAAGGTTTGATACTTTTGCTGACTCAACGCGTGCAGGCGACCTCACTCTAGCAGATCTCTTCTTTTTGAATTGATCATACGATAGGTTAAGACATGATTCGCTACGGATCTTGATCCTGCTTTCCTTGAGAGCTGAAAGCATTTCTTCCTTACTGATGTCAAAACCGTAATCTCACTTGTACTTTATCCTTGAACATTCCTTAAAGATGTGTTTAATTTTTGCCGTTCTTGGCAGTGGAGCCGATGGGGAGGCATATACTCGTAGGTTTAGGTCGGTAGATTTGTAAGTTGGCGAGGATTGTTTGGTTTCCTTGGGGCTCCTGCCTCTCTGGCTCGCCTTTTGAAAATAATTATCCTCTCTTCAGGTTGGTCGATCTCCATTATTGTATTATTGTAGGGGTGTCAGACTTGCTTGGTTTGTTCAGTCTTGGGTCTCGAGATCTTGAGCGTGTTCTTGCAGTAGCGGTAGGCCTGCTTCCTGTCTGGGTTTGGTAAAGTTCGGTTAAAGGGGTGTCATCAGGAACCCACATCAGTTTCATCCCATTCTGCGTCAACATACGATTCAACTCGGTAGGGGGGCTTTCCGGCTCTGCGATGTTAACGAAATCAGCGTGTACAGCACACATCACGATGCCCAGGTTTATTGAAGGGTCTAATTGTAGAAGAGTCTTCTCCTTCTCCTGGCTCTTAGTCGCCTGTGAATAGGTCGTGTTTGCTTTGCAGTATTTCTCCTCTTGGATGTTCCGTTTCTTGTCATTGACTAGTGTCTTTTTCATGGGACATGACATCGATAGAGTACAGTCAAGGCCACTACAATTGAGGCATTTTTTGGTAGCCCGTTCGTACACTCTCCGCAGGTGTGGCCATCTCCGGCGCATTCACTATAGACATTTCCTTGGAATGTGCAATCTCTAGTGGCGTGCTGTTCCAGAGTATAGCACGAGCAGCACACCTGGACTGATACGAAGGTTTCCCTCTCGATGCATGAAACGGATATTTTGGTATAAAATAGGACGAGACCAGCTTCGGATGCCTTAGCGGTCATCTCAGAGGCTTGGAAGGTGGCTTTAAATAGATGGGAATATTCGCCTCCTTCACGATTTTTGAACTTATATACCTCTTCGACTTTTGCCCAGGTTTGCCTTGCCTCTATCTGATTTTTTATCTCCTCGATGCTGTGGGAGCCGACCCATGAATCCAGGCGGCGACAAATTATGGATCTCTGAGCAGAGACGTGGGGAGGGATCTTCGGGGTCAAGTTCAGTTCCTCGAGCTTCGCTCGTGCTTTCACATTGAGAAGCCTGTCTACGCCGTGGTCAGTGTCGCAGATTGCGAAATAGCCGTAGGTTTGGTTGACTCATCGGCATAGCGCAACCTCTATTGAGTCGAAGATAGTCGCAAACATCTTTTCCCTCGAGGGTTTTGGACAATTTTCTTTTACCCAGAGGGAGGTTTTCTTCTGTCCCCTGGGGTCGTCATTGACGGTCCTCTAGGGATGCTCTGAAGCCAACCAGGCCCCTATCTTAGATGTGTCCCTATTTCTAAGCTCGATCCACCTTCTCTGCTATACCTATATCAAGTGTCTAGCAGGACCCACCTGCCGGTACTGACCACTCTGCCCCGAATGTGGCCCTTTTCTTCGCGCCCCATATGGGGCCTCCTTCCGGGGCTCGGATAGGCCAGATACCAGTGGTCTCTACAGGTCTTAATCGGCAGAAAAGTTATCAGGACTAGAGATGTGCTGCTGTTCTTAGGAGAGGGACAATCGCAAGTCGGAAAGTGGCGTTCGGCGCGTGGATTTCCCCCCTTCTCGTGCGCGCGTGCCCGCGACCTCTTCAATGGGCCAGAGATGTAAGCCGTCTTGATGAGCACGAAAAATTCTTCACCCACATTTCACGTCGAAATACGGATTAGAAAGTGAGTAGGACTTTAAACTCTCATCAGGCGAGTGTAGATTAGCTCTTAGAAGCGAAGCGCAGTCTACTCTTTCCCGTGTTGAATAATATATTTATTTACGGCTCACAAGACATATTCTGTAGGAAAGTTGACTATTACTCTAGCCACCGCCTATTTATAGAATCAAGACCAGTAGAGACCCTAAGATCTGCTCTTTGGCTAGTCATGAGAGAGTGGGGAAGGTAGGATAGGTCGGTCTAGCTAGGTTTAGAATAAAAAGTAAATAAATATCGTTTTATTCCGTTTGTTTAATGGAAATAAGTGTTTCCCCCCAAGATGTTCGTATAATAATATTTTAATTACAATTTCTGTCCATTTGTGAGTGTAATGTTTTCAGTGTGTTCAAAAAGAGAACCAAATTATAAAATATCGAAACCATTCATAATTTGGAAAACTTAATGAATTCTCCGCGAAGGCGCCGATCTTCGGGCGAGAGCAATTTTAATTCTTTAAGTCTCTTTTCATAATGAGGTTCTGTTCGCAACTTAGGACTGAGCTTCGTTGTCCATCCCTTTGCTCTTCAATGCACTTATATTTTTTTGCAGATAAGGAAAACATAACTGATCTGCATATTCAAGTTGTGGACACACGAGTGATTTGAATAATGCAACTACTATTTATTAATATCTTGTTCTAGATCGTTTACTATTTCCTTATCAGCTCTTTAGTCATTAAAATATAAATACAGAAAGTCAAAGTCGACAAATATGACTCAATCGCTGTCAAGCAACACTACCTAAAACCCGCCCTTTGGTTCATTTTGCGCCGGGGGTCTGTATACTACAGCAAAGTTGAAATGATCATTTTTGACAGCTATAGCGACTACTAAAATATCTGTTTTACCTTTAATAACGGCACCAAAAACTATAACGTTTAAAATGGCTCCTCCTCTTGCGTGTATCTTTATCAAAAAGTTTGTATCCATTTAAATAAAAATCTTCTAGACAAGCGAGGCAGATTGAAGCTAGAACCCGGTAAGGCAGGTAAGGCTAAGTGGAAGAGGCCTCGGAACCATGAAAGGATTTTTTTCGCCGCTGAACAACACAGGATTTGAGTCGTTTGATAACAGTCCCGATATCCGGAACAAGGGCCCCGACCCCCAACGGGGTCATTTGCTTCGCCAAAACACTGCTCCCATGTTTGTTTGTTTTTTACCAAACGCCCGGAAAAGCAGATACGCGCCTCCCATCCGCCACCAACCAAGGACACCCTCCCACGCCCTCTCCCCAGGAAACCTGAACACGACTACATCCTCGCCGAAGTCAAGCGCATCCCCTACCAGTCATCGGTTCCTCAAGGTCTAAAATGATCTCTAAGGGAGACGAGGAACCTTGGGATTGCTTCTGTCATCATCTTCTGCTACTGAGCGGGTAGACTCATTGGTGTTCTCCCTGTTTCCGAGTGGTGTGAGGAAGAAGTTGCAGCCTGAGACCCAGGTCTCAATTACCCCTACTCCCGGGGTCCTACTCCAAGGTTTTCGGACTGATTGGAGATAACTCCTGTTTCTGAGGACCCTGACGGGGACTAAACAGGTAGACTAATTTAAGCTTCCTCCTGTTTCTACCTCGCCAATGAAGAAGGTAACGGGCAACAGGGAAGGTGGAGCTAGGATATTGCCCCACTCAATGAAACTGCCCAGCCTTGAACCGTGCAGGTGAATCACTCGACCTTCGGGTCCCTCTGAGGATCAGCGGAACTGAGACACCCACTAAAGCTAAAGTCTTTAAGACGATCTTAGCGAAATTGTATAAAGGCTGATAGAGTTTGCCAGGGAATTTACTGCGGATTTAGTAAAGCTGACATTATCAACAGCAATCCAGGAGTTGAGCAAAATAGGGCTCGAGTCCAAGCCGTCGCTGGCTCTCGACACAAGGCCACTAGCTGCAGACGGGTTGACCCATGGGTTGGCGAAAGGACAGCAGAAAAGGAGGAAAATAAAAGAAACCAACAATGGGCAAAAGTGGCAGAAGTCTCCAAATTCTTCAATCTCACGCACCTGCTCAAGGTCGTGTTTCAAGAGATGGAGATGACAGTCGATGCCAAAGAAGCAGGGCTCAAACTCTTCATCAACATCTATCCTAGCGCATAATAACTTACATGGATGGCAGTTGTGCATACACAAGCTGTGTAATATATACAGAGAACTAGACGCAGATATTCTTCCGCTATCACAAACTGGCATCACAGACGAAGGTAAGCAGAGATTTTTAGGTATAACTCCTCCAAAAGAACGTTACGGGAAAGAGATACGACGGTTCAATGATAAGCAGCCAAGAAATATCTGCAGTTCAGACTTGGAAACCAATGGAATAATGGTTCCTCTCAAAAGTTATAAGTTCCTCTCTAGGTGACAATGACATAGGCACCGGCTACCAACCATCCTGCCCACTTTAGTTGACCATCCATGACATGTTCACCCCTTTTCAAGGAGCACCCAATACTATTCGCCGTGGACCTGAACACGACGAACAAGATGGCAGGCTACGCAAGTGTGGACATAAGAGACAAATCTGAACCTGTCAAGAAGGGACATCGAAGAACGCATCGGGCTGGACTTTACTACATTCATATATCCAAAGACAACCACATAGCCCGATGTCGTTTTCACGAACCCCAACTTCCCATTTTACCATCTAGTCCGACCATTGCCACTAATCCCAAGAGATAAAATGGCCATTATTGTAGCAGCTGCCTCTATACCTATCCCCGGTGCAGTGAGGAAAAACTCCTCTCTGATCTGGACGGCGCAATCGCTGAAGATTTTGACGAAGAGCTGCTGTCTGCAATCAACGACTGCATTTCAAACGCACACACATTATCCATCCCGAAAACCTTTTCCAAAGTTCCGCTGCCAATCAACCCTACACAGCAGAGAGTGGTCCTTAAACAAAAATTCACCGCATCTTCTACATGGGCTAGACAAGCCCCATGGACCTCGAATGCGTTCACCAACCCAGAAAACAGTGAACACCAAGCTGGCACATGAAGTGAGAAAGAAGTGGAACCGTTTGATCCAAAGCTTAGACACCGAAAGGGATCCGAAGTCTTTCTACTGGCCATTAACACGCTGAAAGGAACCAGAAGAGCTCACGGCCAAACTACACTATCGCACAATTGAACAATGGCGATCGCTCCTTGTGAGAAAGGGAGGTTCTTCCATGAAGTCTGGAAGGATGTTTTCAAAATCTCCTAGGCTTTGAGGACCAGGTTTTCGAGTACATGGAGACGAGGGAAGACAGTTTTATTCCAAATAGAACTGCGAACCTCACTCGCCTCCATAGTAATTCACAAGAGGGCAACAGCGTCACCAGAGCAGAATTTTGGACGGCAGTCTCTTCCTCCGGCCTCAGCCAAATCACACTCAAGCACCTGAAAGATTTTGGATCACACTGCTAAGCCTACTCAAGCCTCCCATGATATTTCCCTAACGGCTTAAATACTTCGAAGATGATTTTCATCCTCAAGCCTGCAAATCCGCCTAATCAGGAGATGTGAACTTCAGATATATGTGCTTCCTGGAGATCATTAGGAAGGTTTTTGAGAAGGTTCTCAACTTTCCCATCTGTCGGACCACTTTCTACTGAACGAGGAACAACATTTTTTTTTAAAGAGTCCATCTGGCAACTGCCAACAAAGGCCAAAGTCGCAGATCACTCGTGAGAGCATAATACTAGGCATATTAAATATATGCAAATAACAAAAATAGAAAAACAAGTTTCATATTCCTTTTCTCACCCATAATTATACTGGGTATACACATTTGAAGAATAAAGGGTTCCGATGCAGGAAATAGGATAATATATATTTACAGGTTTAGGCGTGGTTTGAGGAGTGAGCGTAGCAGCTCTCGGCATGCAAGAACCGAAATCTTCTGTTTCCAGGGGGCGTTGAATACAGACCCTCCACCCCCACCCCGGTAACCCTCATGTGAGGGATGGGTGAAGTTTGTTGTCTGTCCTCATTCTCACTCCTAAGTATGGAGGAAAGTGCGTCCCCCCCTCTTGAGTACCACCAAATGGATGAATTGAGAGGATTTGGGAGGCTTCCCAGGCGCCAGCTACAAAAGAGCGAGGTTCCTTAATCTCGGTCTCTGCCTCTAATGCATCCACGCCCTCATATTTAGTCGCCTCCCACGACGCGCACTTCACAACACACCGGTGCTATTTCTTATTACCCTATCAGAGAAGTGAAATGGTGTGTGAGAGAGAGAAGATTTAACTGTGAAAATGCGTAGAATCCTCACCCACTGTAAATTGATGGCTTTTGTTTTGTTTTAGGTGTTTGGTAGGAGCCGTTTCCTGAGAGCTTCAATTCTGCTTGAGAACCATCTTCGGCCCCAATTGTTTACCACCCCATTGTCCCTTCCGCACACTTGGCACTTCGACCTCGCCCTTGAAGAGAAAATGACAGGGAGCATTGGAGACCTCCCTAATTTGGTCATGGAAGGAATCTTCTCCTTGTTAGAACCGTCCTTCCTAGTTAATAATGTCCAGTTTGTTAACAAACGCTGGAATGACGTGATTCGAGGCTCTTCTTTCTGGAACTCGATCAGGTTCGCCCGTTTGGAGGACGAGACAGTTGGTCCCCACTTCATCCTAAAGGTCCTCGAGAAGTGTTGCAATTTGCAACATTTGATGATCAATTTTTCATTTCCAAGAGTTTCGTCGTGTTGGTTGACTGAAATAAAAGTGTGCCTACCTCGATTGCAATCCCTATTTTTCTACGACATGTATTTGGACCTGGAGAACTGGATTATAAGTATTATTAAAAGCGCCCCGCTTCTTCGACGTGTTAAAGTGGAAGGGAAAACGACACAAGCGTTGGTCGATGCTATCTCCGAGCTCACGGAATTATCCTCAATCGACCTGAAATATGTAGACGTATCTTTAACTCGACTGTTCCAAAAGTGTTCCAGGTTGGAAGTCATTAATATTCAGAGTAGTTTCAGCTCCCATAAACAATACCTTAAAAGCCTCCTGAGTCACTACTCCACTACCGTAAAGAGTCTCAGTTGGCTGGCTACGATCGAAGACGATGACGTTATGCTCATATCAAAATGCACCGCGTTGTCCGAGCTGAGTCTTGATTGTGAATACCTTACTGATAACTCGTTGAAATTGATCCAGAAGATTTCGTCCTTGACATCTCTCTTCTTAACTTTTATCAGCCTTTTTTCATCAGATGCTCTCGTGAGATCCTTTGAAGACGGTTCCTCCCATACATTTAAGAAACTCAGTCTCCTGGACGTACCGCATTTAGGCGACCCGGTCCTCGATGCCATATCAAGGAAGTACCCAAATCTGGAGGCTTTTGAGCTGTCAGGTGACTTCCCTCCTTCACTTAATGGATTTGGTCGTTTCCTGCGACGTTGCGATCGCATACGTTTACTTGGATTTCTCTTCCAGAGTTGGATTCATCTCCTCTTATTAGCGACCTTTCAAATGACCTTCCGGGATTGACCTATCTTGAGTTGGACCCTTATTCTCGAGTTGATTCTAATTTTGCTGCGATTTTCATCAAGTCCCACTCGAATTAGCGACGTCATGAATATATTAAACTTAAATTCAGATTTGGTGAAAGGAACGACCTCTATGAAAGACACCTCCAATGTCCCCATTTGAGTCCCGTCCTGGTACTTGGTCGTTGGCACTATAAAGTCATGCCTGGTTACCAACCTGGGTGGCGGCTCTAAGTGGGCTTCTCAATGATGCTTCACACATTATCATTTCACGTGTGAAAATCTTCCATGGATACAAATAATACACTTTTCTCTCCTTAATTTCTATTCTTTTGGCTTGTCCTTTATTTCACAGGGCAAGGTTGTTGGTAACGACACACCCGCCCATTACCGCCATTGACCCTGTTCTCACCTCAGCGGCCACTATCAAGGTTTAGCCGTCTTTCTTTCGCAGGGGAGATTAAGAACATAGGTCCCTCCCCTCGAAACGTTTTCAAGAACCCTGCTCAGTGACTAACTGCATCAAGCCCCACCCCCCTCGGCTGCGCAAGAAGACCTTCGAAGACTAGTGTGCCCTCCAGGCCCCAACACCCAAGTTTTCCTTTTCCAACTTGCCATTTTCAAGACTCCCTCCATTTTAATCAATGCCGCGACTTCTATTTCCATTCTCGACTCTGAACTTTTAGAACAATTTCTTTACTAAAAACTATTTGGGGGTTATGTGTACGTTTGTGCGTTCAAAAGGAATTGTTTGCGGTCATGGATTGTGAGAGTAGACACTAGGTGGGGAGGTTGGGGGAGACAAGAGGAAAAGAATGCGTGGGTGCCCCATGCTGCTACATCAGAACTCAAATCAGGGTATTTAAATGACCATTTAGAGCTCATCTTGTTATTCAATTTCCGAAAGACGGGTCAGATAAATATGGAAATCATCATTACTAACTCTATAATTTAAGAAGGGGATTTTTTTGAGTATTTAAATAATAATTTCACCTTAGTTTGGTTATGACTTATGTTTTTTCTTCAAAGTTATTTCTAATAATTCTTTTATAACATTAAAAAACAAAATGGTGAAGTTCAGAAATAAATATAAGTATCAAAATTTTGTGACTTTTTAAAACCCAAAGAATTACAAATGGTGAAGTTCAGAAAATATATTTTTATATATCTTCTTCTATAACTATATTTTAGTAACGTGATATTTTGAAAGGCGGAAATTTAGTTTAGAGTTCCTTTTAAAAATTATTATAATTGGCGAAGTTCAGAAAATTTATAAAAATTTAACCATGGCTGCTTTTTTTTAGATTTTAAATTTTAATCTTAGTGGCGAAGCGCAGGGAAGTGGCGAGGCCATTGTCTGGTATTTTATATATTTTTTATTGCTAAAAAATTTTCTTGAGAAAAGAAATGAATTTCAAATGACTTAAATTTAATTCTTTGGGTAATGAAGAAGCTTCGAGTTTCCAAGGCTTGGTATTTCAAGGGTTCTCGAAGGGGGAACAAGATGCGAAGTTGAGTGACCTTCAAGGTAGGGTAGGGGATATTTGTTGTTATCTCTTAACACTAAGGACAAACGGGTTAAGTCTCTAGCTGGTATTCGAGGGGCTGATTCCCTCGGTGGAGTCCTGGTGGTATGGCAATTCCTTTTGCAATGGAAAGGCTACTGGAATGTGTGTTCTCGATGGAGAATTGCTTTGAAGATGGGATCTATCTTCGGTGATTGCCTCCTCGAAGCAAGGGAGTCCGAGAATGCCAAACCCTGGTGCGCTTTAGCTGCCTGCTCGAGGCTTGGCGGGGCTCTTGTCACTGGTGCGGTATCGAGTAAATCGGTTAGTACGCAGGTATAGGTGGCGTCTTCAAGATCCTCACTGATTTCTTCACTCCCTGTGAGTACCCTCTTTCGGACGTCGTATCAGGGAACCCTTCGAACACCTCGGTCTCTTGAGTCACTCGTACGACCACCCAAGTGGTAAGAAAGGTATGCAACAATTAAAGACACCGGGGGTGTTGTTGATCATCCGAAGAATGGGTTCTTTCGAATGGAATAATTTTACCATAGGTGTTATTATATGTCATCGGCAGCCGTGCGACGACGCGGCGGATGTTCCCCGTTTCAAAGTCGACTGACCTGGCCAATGGGCGCAGAAAATACAGTATACCTTTGATCCAGGTGTTGTTTCTCTGCCTCAGCATCAAAGGAGGTACTGATCGGAAATAGAAGAACGGAGACATCATGCCTGGCGTAAATGGCATCCTCCTCCAATCCTGTGGTCGTAGGGTTGCAAAACCCTTGTACCTCGTGAGGATGGTCAGGGGTAGTGTGTCTATCATGGTCTCCTACAGAAAGAGAGCGAACGGGAGAAGAGGCTCTACAGTTATGCTCAGTTGGGCCGGAGTCCGTGGAAATTCCATTGAAGCATTGGCACGAATGGCTTGAGAGGGTATCTATACCAACCGGCACGCACCGTTTTCTCATCACATGTTTGACCTTGACCTATCCTTGGTCAGCCATCTCCAGATATATCTTACAAGGATTATTTCAAGAGTTCCCTCGCATAACCACTCCCCCCCCCTTTCAGAAATTCATGGTCGAGTAAGGTGTCATCTTCACCAGTCTTATTTTAGGTCTCCCCGTCCGATGGCACCTCGGAGCCGGACGTGTCGCTTTTGACTAGGTTACTTGCAGAAACGACAGCGGACCAGTCCGTCTCTAGATCCCCAGCGAAAAGAGAAGAACCCCTAGTCCTTTTGCTCTTTTTTTTTAAGGGAGAACGCGTTTATACCCCTTGAAGAATCACCAAGTCCGTCGAACTAGCATTAGTCATATACTTTGCAGAGATCGATAAAGTCGTTTTCTGTTTTGTATTTTAAAATTTTAAGAGCCCATCTGGCAACTGCCTACTAGGGCGAAGTCGACGTAATTACGCAACAAACTGATAAAGGCTTAATTAAAAGAGTAACATTTATTAAAATATTAAAGATAAAACTGGAACAAAGTAAGAAGCAAGCTAAAAAAATAATTAAAAAAACAAGTAAAAAGGAGACAAGAAGGAAGCGCGCTCCGGCGTCGGGCTAGGCCCGCCTGCCCTTGGCCCAGAAACATACGACTTTCAACAGTATCAAATAAAGTGGAGGAAGTCACCCTCTTCCAAAAGGTCCTATAGTCCGCAGATCTGTGTACGCGAACCTATCCTGAGTATAAGCGGTAGCGAGATAGCTCGTCCTGTTACCGGGACATGTAACTTGCGCGAAGATCACCCAGAATGGAACTGAACAACAATGTGCCGAACAGTCTGGGAACCAACGCAGTCGTCGTAATATGGTACAGGTGCGCGCCGCATCAAATGGCGATACGTCCAATTTGGAGACTATAACAACCAAACGGAAGCTGTCGCGACATTGCAGTAAGGTCTATCTTCATTGCAAAGGAGCCCGGAAGGCTGCCTTGATTCTTACCATGTAATCGGTATGAGGAAGAGCGAAACGATGGTATGGTCGCTCAGTCACCGCGCACTCTTTGATGACCTCATTTCCGGAATTTCCCACATTTCCAGGAACCCAGCAGAAGATAATCTCGTCATCTGTCTGGCTCGCCAAAATCGTGGCGTCACGAATATCGCGAACCAGAAGATGCGGTGATTTCAATGTCCCGAGACAACTTAAGGCGATTTGTGAGTCACTATAGATCACGATACGGTTTCCGAAACGGGCGCAACGCGTTATCTCCCCTACTGAACAGGGCATTGCAACCAGCTCGCAATGAAGAAAGACGGGGTACCTGGCAGAGTCCTGGTGATTTAAAGACGGGATACAGCGTCGAGACCGAACGCCTCCTGGGACTTGGAGTCATCCATATACCTGACAAGGTTCCAACGTGACACACGAGTGTCCTCTAAAAGCTCAAACGCAATACTCCCGGCATTGCAGAGGATTTGGGAGCAGAGGCATGGCGACAAATAGTCAAAGGTGGTGCCCTCCATGGTGGCCACCTGAATACAACCAGTGGGCCACCGGTCCAAGAGCTACACCTAACTTTCTAAGTAGTTTCCTGGCCCTAAATTCAAAGGGCTTAGGGTATGATTGTGGCGGATGCAATTAGAGCTGTTTGGGACTGAGGGAGGCGCCGGGCTCACGCGTACAACCGAACTGTGCACGGCGCAGAAGTAGGCTATCAATGGGGGACGTGCGGAAGGCACCAGGCGAAGGCCGACGTGGTGGATCGAGTCCAACTTCTGCCATACACGCTCGATTATGGATACATAAAACTCTCATCCCTAGTCAAGCTTCAAACAAACAAAGGATTGATGGGGAAAAGTAAGTCAGTAGCCCTTCTTGCACTCCAGGTGTTGAATCTCACGGAAAGAAGAAAGTCCATAACGCGGGCGCAAATTACCCTAAGGATGCGAATATGAGCCTTTCCGGTGAGGCATTGGTCAAAATAAGACTAAGGAAACAGTGGAGAAGACGAGTGGCCATCGCTGTCCAGACAAAAGGCTAATCTAAAACATTACCAATTTCTACATCATTTTACACACCCAGGAGCTTAGAGATATTGAGTGGAAACAGGTTGGTCTAGAGGGGTCTCTCCCCGGTTTGCGAGAAAGAAAAGGGGCACTCGTGGCATGTGGAGAGACGCCTGGTGGTAAACCTTCAAAACGGAGTAAAGAGGAAAACACTAATCCCGTCGGTAGAGGAGAGGGAGAGAGACCTTCTCTGCTAGGACTCTTTTAGAGGTGGCACTGACGAAGTATAGGGGCCCCGACAATAGCATAGATCGCCGAAGGTACACTACGAGTAAGTAAGGGTGGAATCTCTCGAACCCGTAGATATTGGAGAGGGGGGAATTACTTAGCAAGAAGAATTTTGGAGGGGCCTCTGAAACAGCACAGGGGGTCCCATCTTAGAAAAGGTAGAGGTAGCCGAGTGAGCCTCTCAAAGGTATAAAAGGGAAACGCCCCTTTATCAATCAGTAGTCGTGATAAAGGAGCCCCTTCACCATGACTGAAAGGGGGGGGGGAACAAATTGCATATGGCAGTTATTTAAAAATTACTGACCATGGCCTTACTTTGGCCCCACCAAAGTATCTCGAAGTGGGGCCTCTTGGGTGCCCTGGCAGATGACACTGGGACGGGAAGTATACGCCATGACCACCCCTCCTTGGGAACCCCAAATCAAAACCTACTGATAGTTTTATAGGCAGTTCGAACTGATGACCTGTGTCGGAGAGATCGGGTTCACTACGCCCAGTAGTCCGGTGGTGGCAGTAGAAGAAGGGGACCAAGGAAAGGTCAGGAAGATGTAGTGGTAGAAGGGGCGCGGAAAAAGAACGGGGCATGCACCATCTTCCCCTAGGGCTGCACCAAGAGGGATGTCTCCTCTGTGTTGGGTCTAACTTGAGGGCACTTATGAGTTTGTGGTAGTCAATTGTTCCTATATGGGGAACGGGGGCGGCGCGTCCTCTGACTCGCAGGGTCTATGAAAGGCCCCTAAGAAAACAAAGGGTGACCCCGCCCGATGGGGAGAGTCACCAAGAGGCAAATATACAAAAGGGCTAAACCCCCGAACCCCTAGCAATTAGAGAAGGTTAAACAGCTGCGAAAAAAAGGGCCGGTGTGGTTGATCTTCTCCACCTTCCTCAATTCACGCTGTTGCGGATGCATGAAATTGGTTGGCATCGGTTGAGTTTCCTCGAGAAAATGAAGGGAGGCATTGCGCTATCAACATCCAGGGGGCTGAATTTGAGGGATCGAACCCTGTCACGGGCGCGGGTGTAACAGATGATAGAGCTTGCATTTATGGGATTCCTGAATGATCATTCGGTCGAAAACAAGGCCAAGGTAAAGGTCGACCCTACCATTTAGGATCAAGTCCTCAACGGACTGAAGCCGTGATAGGCGGGATAATTGCACCACTTTCGTCCTAGCCACGGAAAACCAGGCACTTGGTCAAGGGCGTCTGCCGCTCAAAGCCTGGTTGACTGGTATGTGGCTTTAAGAGGACGAATGTGTGGAAAAGCTCTTTTGATTGTAAGAGGAATAGAGATTGACGGGTCCACTAAGGAGGAGGGTGGATGACTCCACCCATCACCCGGTGTAGTAGGTGACGGTTTCCTTATGGTTCCCTTAACGGGTGACGGCATTTCCATCTGTCCAAAAATGAAGGGTATAAATCTTTTTTGTTTTTGACAATTGGAGGCTGTTTAAAAGACCAATTTTCATTTACCAAAATTAAAAGAATTGATTTTCGAAAAAGGGAGACACTTTTGGAGGTCATTTTATAAATAGACAAATAAATGTGATCTCAGTTTAAAAGTAAAAAAATCTACCCTCATTATTCCTTTTTATTTATTTATGCTTGCCCGCTTTCTTTAAGTGCGAGTTAATAAAGTTGGTCACATATATTCTATTATTATTATTCCTTTGTATTTTCATCCTATATTTGATTTCTCTCTCTCTCTCTCTCTCTCTCTCTCTCTCTCTCTCTCTCTCTCTCTCTCTCTCTCTCTCTCTCTCTCTCTCTCTCTCTCTCTCTCTCTCTCTCTCTCTCTCTCTCTTTTTCGAAAACAGCAAAGCCAAGATGGTCCTAATTTTCTTCTTCTTATGGGCTTCTTCTGGTTCCAATTCTTGGGCTTCTGGAAACCCGAGTCGTCGATCGATCAAAGGGATTCGCTCTCTCTCTCTCTCTCTCTCTCTCTCTCTCTCTCTCTATATATATATATATATATATATATATATATATATATATATATATATATATATATATATATACTAGAATACATTATATTGCTATGAAGAAGTGTTTGTATGTCCGGTTGGATGGAAATCGCATCCTGTCTCTGTCCACCAGATGGTTCTTTATGACCTTCCTTGCTCTTCAAGGCCCCACTTCCTCCCGTGCAGGCCACGTTTTCTTCGTTTAATGCTGAGCTCGGTCCCTACTATCCTACGTGAACATAAAGCACGGCTAATTGGTGAACTCGGACTGTTTGTTATCCTAACAATAAGTTCACCATCTTCAGGTATTCGCAAATCAGCCATTCATAAGGATCATAACGAATTTTCCCCATCAGGTACTTCACCTCTTCATATTATTACTTCAGTGGAGTCGAGTGAGAAAGGGGTACAAAGGTAAACTGGCTGCTGTTGTACAGCAGAACACATTTCAGCGAACAATTGTTGCCGTCAATGAGCAGTCTCCAATCTTTGGGTTGGTACTGTGGCTTTCCAAACTTGTTCAAATACTACTCAATCTATGTATGGTACACATAGTTCTCCTCTTTGGGAGAATAAACTGAGGTGCTTTTGATGTCTTTGGGGATAAAAAGTGATGCCCGCACTCTCAGAGAGGAGGTTTTCTTTCTTCAATCTCAATGATACCAACAGTTCGGCAGATGACTGTGAAAAAGCTGAGATCGCAAACTAGATAATTTGGCTCCTTTTGAGGAAAAGGATTCGGAACATCATCATCAAAAAAAAACATTTTTCTTCTGCATTTTTCTTAACACTGAAGGAATCCTCGTCACTAATGTTAGGAAGTCCTCCAAATATAGGTCTTGGAATTCCATCACACTAGGCTACAGGACGACGTGCTGATTGAATATCAGGATACTTGAGACTACCTCAGTTTCTTCGGTTGATCCCAGTCAAATCAATAGCTCAAAAGTAGCAGTCAGTGCCATGGTTTGGCGGCTCCCTCCAAACCATGGAAATTCTAAACTTCAGACGACTCTCATTACCATTGGTCCATCGCCGCAGATACTAAGCACATACCATGTGTGGCGCCCAAGCTTTATCCTGTTAAGAATGGTTAGAACACTTTATGAAACTTGTGACTGGAAGTGTATTTGGCGCCGATGGAACAGAATACATCGAGCTTATTTTTGCCAAATCTTTTTTGTTGAATTCATTTCGTTCACCTGAAAAAGAAAAATACCACTTATTCAAAAATTGCCGCACGTAAACTATTCACAATCCGTTTATTTAAAGAAATAAGAAAGATTATTGCATCATATAAATACAAAATACCGTATATGTAAAATATACGTAAAAAAACAAGATGCGGACATAAATAAAAAGTCGACCTAATTGAGCAAAACCAATGTGATTTTTTTAGGATTCAGCACATCAAAATTGTCGTGAATCAGCTGAAAAAAACCTTAGACAATAAGACAATAAAGTTGGTATTGGCCAGAGTAATAAATGATCATAATAAATAATAATAAAAATAATACTAAGTAATAAATAAATAATAATAATAAAATATATAAATAAATAAATAAGATAAGGTAGCACTGAGAGGGAGAAGCGCACCAACAACTTTCCCAGACCCCATCAGAGACCTCAAGGGAACCCAAGGACGCGGCTTCTCTAATTTGCACTCAGGCTGGGGGACTGTGCAGCTGCTGC
This sequence comes from Ceratothoa steindachneri, assembly GCA_963969495.1. Classification (NCBI taxonomy): domain Eukaryota; kingdom Metazoa; phylum Arthropoda; class Malacostraca; order Isopoda; family Cymothoidae; genus Ceratothoa; species Ceratothoa steindachneri. The sequence goes on from OZ018333.1 coordinate 104,269,374, forward strand.
GGTTAACAGGCTACGCAGGGCACCCCACTGCGGCGCTAGAGTTAAGCGAGATTTGGAAGCACATGACCACGGAGCCACAGTCCCACTGGGACCCCACCAACACATGAGAGATTTGCGCCACTGTACAGAATAAAGATGTCTGAACCAAACTCGTGGAAGGGAACACAACCGCCACAAGCAAAGAAAGCATCAGTTGCACAGACGCTAAGAGATCCAGGTAAGCTCTGATTTGGGGGGTTTAATCTCTTCTTTTCTACTTTCTACTTCTGTTTACGTCTTTTAGTTACTTCTATTACTCTTCTGCTATTTCTTATTTGCATTTAAGTTCTTGTTTTCTTTTCCCGTTGTGGAGGTTTCTAAGTTTTTTTTGTTTTTAAAATGCTGCTTCGGATGTAGGGTCTTTTTAGGTTTTCCTCGTCTAATTCCGTTTCGATCGTGTCCAAGTCATGTTCTAAGTAATATTTCAATTTGTATTTTTCTACCTTCTCTTCTCTATATTTTTCTTTACGTGTTTTATTTTCTTCTATTACTCTCTTGTTATTTTTATTTGGCCTGCTCTGCGGCGGAACTTGTCTACGGTACTCAACTACCTCTCCGTGGTCAATTCTTTTCTTCTTCTGACCGACCAATACCTTCCCACATCGATCCTACTTCTTATGTACACGATTTTATACGGGTGATGGCTGAAGTTAAGCCTACAGCCACTACAGTGGTGACAATCTCAAAACCTTCATACCGAAAGAGACGCAAAATTGTTCCCATGTTTTTGTCAGTTGCGATTCAACTCGCTCTTCATTGCAACCTGTCAATGATGGACCCTTTCTCGCCATCTCTAGGAAGCCAAAGTTCTTCGTCCTTCAGCTTAGCACCAAGCAGGATGCTGTTTTCATAGACCGCTTAAAATTTTGATATAATTGCGATAACAGAGTCATGGCTTGATTTGGCAGGAAATCACTTTAAACCTGAGGTTGAGATTGAGGGCTTTAACATGTTCCATACAGATAGGAATAGGAAGAGAGGAGGAGGGGTTATTATTTATATTGAAGATAATCCCCAGTGTTGTGTAAACAGTACAATTAAATTAGATGATAACACAGAGTCATTATGGCTAAATGTAAAGGAAGGTAAAAACAAGCTTGTCATAGGATTATTATACAGACCACCAAATCTTAGTAAGGAAGCTTCAAATCTTCTGTGGCAGGAGATTGAACGGGCATGTAGAAGTAAGCATGTGTGTATAATGGGCGATTTTAATTACAGAAATATAGACTGGGAAGCTCTTGTGGGTGATCAGGAGGCTGAGGAATTTTTGAATGTTGTCCAAGATCATTTTCTGAGGCAGATTATTAACGAACCCACTAGAGGTAATAATATACTGGATTTAGTTCTGACAAATAGGGAAGAAGTTATTAAGGATACTGAGATTGGAGGAAATTTGGGTAATAGTGACCATTGTGAAATTAGATTCAAGATGAAATGGAATGGTATTGATAGTAGCATGAACAATGTTAAAATTCCTGACTTTAGAAGAGCAAATTATAATGGGCTAAGGACTTACCTGGAGGCAGTTGTACAGAAACCAGGCAATGAAATCAATTCAGGAATAGATTCAATGATATCAGTTAGTGGAGACAATAATCACCAGGAGGAAGAGATTACAATTGAAGAGGAGTATGAGAGAATAATTGAGCAATTAATTACAGGTCAGATGATTAACATTCCTTATAAGGAGATTAGGACTAAAAATAATGACCCAAAATGGATGACAGATAAAATTAAGGATTATATTGGCATTAAAAAGGGCATTTATAGGAAAATAAAAAATGGAGAGGATCACTTAAGGCAGAGATATAATGAACTAGCAAGAGATGTTAAAAAGTTAGTTAGAGTAGCAAGGAGAAATTATGAAATTAAAGTGGCAAATAGGGCAAAGGAAGATCCTAAAAGTTTTTATCAATTATACAAAACTAAGGTTAGAGATAAAATAGGCCCACTTATAGATTCCAGTGGAGAATTAGTTAGTGATAGGGACTCAATGGCTGGAATGCTAAATGACTTTTTTCTTTCAGTATTTACACAGGAGGATACTCTAAATATACCTGAGGTGTCAATGATCTTTCGGGGTAATGATGAAGAGAAATTAAAGGATATCTTGATCACAAAGGAGATAGTGACAAAGGAAATTGATAAAATCAAAAGTAGTAAAGCACCCGGTCCTGATGAGGTCTTTCCTAGAATTTTGAAGGAATGTAAGGATGTGTTAAGTGAGCCCCTAGCATGCATCTTTAGAAAATCATTGGAGAGTGGCATTGTGCCAGTGGCATGGAAGAAAGCCAATGTGATAGCTATATTTAAGAAAGGGGATAAAACAAATATGTCTAATTACAGACCAGTAAGTTTGACATCAGTGGTAGGGAAAATGATAGAATCTATTATAGTAAGGAATATTAGGGATCACTTGGATAAGCATAAGTTGATAAAGGAATCACAGCATGGCTTTAGTAAGGGTAAATCCTGTCTGACTAATTTGCTGTCTTTTTATAGTAAGGTGTATGAAGCAGCAGATAATGATAAAAACTATGATATTTTATACTTGGACTTTAGTAAGGCTTTTGATCGAGTGCCACACTTACGGCTTCTGAGCAAAGTTAAAGCACACGGGATCGATGGCAGTATATTTAGGTGGATTCAGTCATGGCTTGGTGACAGACAGCAAAGAGTTAGTATAGATGGAGTTAAATCTGAGTGGGGGTGTGTTAGCAGTGGAGTTCCGCAATGATCTGTTTTGGGTCCATTGCTATTCTTAATTTATATTAATGATCTTGACATAGGTATAAGTAGTGACCTGAGTAAATTTGCTGATGATACTAAGCTAGGTAGGGCCATTAGGGCTGATTCTGATGCTGTTGTAATGCAGGAGGAATTGACCATTCTGTCCAATTGGGCTGAGAAATGGCAAATGAAGTTTAACATAGACAAATGTAGTGTACTTAGTATAGGTAGAAATAATCCATTGAATAGTTATAAATTAAATGGGAGAAATTTAGGGAGGACCGATTGTGAGAGGGACTTGGGTATTTTGGTAAGTTCACACCTTCGTCCTAGAAAGCAATGCCTAAATGCTAAGAATAAAGCTAATAGGATATTGGGATTCATTAGGAGGAGTGTAAGCAATAAGAGTGCTGAAGTCATTCTAAAACTGTATCTGGCGCTAGTTAGGCCTCATCTAGACTATGCAGTACAATTTTGGTCACCATATTATAGGAAGGATATTGATTTGCTTGAGTCTGTGCAGAGAAGGATGACAAAGATGATTGGTGGGCTAAGGAACTTACCTTATGGTGAAAGGCTCAGAAAACTAAATCTACATACATTGGAAAGGAGAAGAGTCAGAGGGGAATTGATTGAAGTCTTCAAATGGGTAAAAGGATATAATAAAGGGGATCTGGGTAAGGTTCTTATACTTAGTGAACATGACAGGACACGTAGCAATGGGTTTAAGCTTGATAAGTATAGGTTTAGGAAGGAGATTGGGAGGAATTGGTTTACAAATCGTGTGGTAGATGAATGGAATAGGCTCACTAGACATGTGATAGAAGCCTCCTCTCTGGGTAGTTTTAAGAATAGATTAGATAAATATATGGATGAAGCTGCTAGATGGGACTGACTTTTTTATGTACATATGTATATATTTTTCTAAGGAGTGGGGAGATTATATTTTGCGGTTGCATGAATGGACATAATCCTCTGGATGCATTTTATGTATATTGTAGATTAGATCTGACGAACTCCTGTAAAGGGTGACAATGTTGATGACTTTTCTCTGGTAATAAATCTTTTGTGTGTTGACTGGAACAGGAGCTGCCAAGTGTAGGCCATGAATGGTCTTTTGCGGTCTCCTTCTTTTCTTATGTTCTTATTGAAAACCTTCACTTTGAATACCCTCTTCCCACTTCCTCTCCTACTATAACCATTTAAAGTCTAGGGCGTCCCCAAAACAACCCTTGATATAAAAACTTCACCTTCCCCTTTGCTGCCTCTGCCTCTTGTGTTGCAGGGACCCTCATCGGCGGCCATGGTCAGTCAGGAGCAAATCTCTCCACCACTGGTCACCCCACCAGCGGAAAACTAGACTCGATACTCCCACGTCCCGTTTGATGCCATCTCGGAAGGGACAAAGAAGCGGATCACCTTCACTCCGTGTTTCCGTTCTCGCAGCCACCTACGGTCACTGTGACACGCTACGGTTGCGTCATGAGGGCTCGGCGTTATCAGGACTAGCAAGACAATATTTTAAAATAAGAGAGGGGGGGGGTAACTTTCTTTGGTGGGGAGTATTTGTAGCATTGCCTGATTCTTATTAATCTGCAGTACTCACAAAATAGACATAATAATGTACGTGTATATAATGATTTCTAAATTGCTCAAAATAATTAAAATTAATTTATCATAAAAGATGTTTAACTATTCAGATCTCTAAATTCATCTCAAGCGTGAGTACTTTACTTATAGATATTTTTAAGAATTTTAGCCCCAATTTACTATTACCATCATGATTCGCTAACACTATTAATTTACACCATATTTAATATCTCATTGTGATAGCTAACAAACTATAGATTTACTTCCAATTTAATATCCCATTGTGATAGCTAACAAACTATTAATTTACATCCTATTTAATATCTCATTGTGATAGTTAACAAACTATTAATTTACATACTATTTAATATCTCATTGTGATAGCTAACATACTATTAATTTACATTCAATTTAATATATCATTGTGATAGCTAACATACTATTAATTTCCATCATATATAATATCTCATTGTGATTCGTTAACATACTATTATCGTACAACCTATTTTATATATCATTGTGATCCACTATTATTAACACTACCGCTTTACATACAATTTAATGTCGTGTTGTTATGCTATTTTATTTAACATCATATTTAAATTCCTATTCAACTTCCTATTAATATCCACTAAACCATCACTCGTGTATACCAATTTGTTCAAAGTTATATTCAACCAATCCTGTTTTCATTTGTGAATTCTTAAATACATTTAATTTTCGTTATCGTTCATTCTTCCATTCCTTCTAATTTTCCAACGCGTTAAATGTCGATCCACGCGCTGAGTAGGCCTAGATTCATCGTTTAATCCTCTTTTACAAAATTATGTGATAAATTCCTGTTGGCTATCTGGTTAAATAAAATTCTAATTAACTACATAAGAATATGGGGACCTAAACACAGGCCATGCTACATTTTTTTCAAACACAGCAAATGAGGCGGGAAGTTACCTGGTCCGTGCCTTGTAGAGATTTCGCTGTGAACACTTAGGCCCGGCCTTCACCACATTCTTCAGCCCGCGCGGCGGGACCTCGTCCCCATACGTGGTCCTCCGTAACGACAACGACACAAGATGCCACACTCACATAGTCTCTGGTCCCCATGTACATACTATCCGACCACATCCCTATCTGTCTCTTACTATATCCCTCTCCAATACTAATCCTCACACCGCCTCTATACGACTAGACAAATACGAGCTGGGTAGAGTTCGGGAACCACATAACCACACATACACCACGCAACCTCAACCTCCATGGGACCATGTACTCACAACTAGACAACCACTGGAAGGTTTTTATGGACACCATAGAAACAGCCCGAAGCGCGTACACGCCACGCAAAACACAAACACATAAAACACTTGACCTTCTCAATACAACACAAAGACTCATCACAATATATAACAATCACTACGACAAGGAAACTTTACACTCCTCCGTGCCCTACATCCTACAGTGCGTACTGCTAAACCGGAACCGTCTGTGGGGCTAAGTTATCCGGATTAGGGATTATGCTCGCTGCACTGACCCCGGCTTCTTCTGGCGCTGAGTCAAGATAATGTTAGGCACGGATCCTTCCCTCCCAGGGAACTACAGGTAAACGCTCACGAACATAGATGATATCCTCGATGAATTCAGGTCCCACTGGGATAAGTAAACACACACAGTCAACCCACACTACGTGCACAAGAGCACTTCCAGGAAGTCAAAGAATGGTGCCGGCTCCATGCCAACGAGCCAGAACCACACTCTCTGATCGAAATAGAAGTCCTCGTATAGTATATGGTTATCCATGTGATTTATCTTCTGTTAATAAATCAGCCTAAATAGCGTTTCGAAAACCATAACCATAAATTTGTTTGATCGAAGTTGTCTGCCGATAGTTTTAGGCCTAAGGCGACAGCGAAATAAATTTTGGAATAATGACTTGGGCTTTAAGAAAGACAATTACACAAATATAAATATATTCATAGAATCAACGAATGTACAATGAGATAAGTAGATTAGGTATACAATGTAAGATACTGTAATATATGATTTACAGTAACAAGGTGCGAAGAGAATTGAAGTATGTGAAATAAATATGGTGGAATAATATGGTGAAAAAATAATATAGTAACTATGATGGACTTTGAATTAGGGGCTGCAATATGAGAAGTAATATAATTAGAAAGAATTGTGATCGAAAATGGAATTAACTAAGTATGATTTGTTTGGAGGTAAATGACTAATTATAGAAGGAATGATTACCGACCTTTATACGAAGAAAGCTGCGAGTCGACTAAGAAGGAATAGTGTGCTATTTTGTCGAGCTGGAAGCGTGTGTTTGATTGTTTGTGTGTTAAATTTTAAGAGATGTTGTTTGGAACAGTATACGTTAAATGAATTGACAAGTAAAATAAATGAATTAATTAATTATTAGGTTTAACATAAAATGACTTAATTTACAAAAGTTAAGTAAAACAATTGAAAGATTAAATTGACAAAGTTAAAGTAAAATAATTGAATGATTAAATTGACAAAGTTAAAGTAAAATAATTGAATGATTAAATTGATAAAGTTAAAGGAATGAATAATATGAATTTTACATATTGATGTATATATATATATATATATATATATATATATATATATATATATATATATATATATATATATATATATATATATATATATATATATATATTAAGTTTCCCAGGAGGTTTTTATTATAGGAATGCGCAGAGGCATTGCTATACTCGATAACACAACAACATTAAACACTCAAATCACCACCGAGGAACCAAAACAATACACCAAAGCAACACATAAACGCTCGCCTGGCCCCTCCGGTCTTCCAACCATAATTATACATCACCTGCTGCCGAACATTGACTCACCTCTACAACGCCTCCCTAACCTCAGGTTATTTTTCGCAAATATTCAAGGCTTCACACATTTTACCCCACAAACAAGACAAAGACCCCAAACAATCAAACAATTACAGGCCTATTTCTCTCTTAGAGCACTTAGGCAAAAATACTAGAACGTATGGTGAAGATCCACCTACGGAGATTCCTGAAGGAGCACTGGTTCTCCTCCAGTCAGTGCGGCTTCAGGAGGGCGTAATTACGGTACATCCTAATAATTGGCTAGATTAACAAAAAAAAAACAGCACGCAAACTAAATAACGAAGATACAAAAAAAGGTAAAGAAACAAAAAATAAGCAAAAATATATAGAAACACTGTTCGGAAGAGGTGTCCTGATTCCTGCAATGTAGTGGGTGTGAGGAAGAAATTCTCTTGAATTTTAAAAGCCTATGTCGCGACGGTTTACTAAGGCAAAAGTCGCCGTAATCACGTTACAGGTTAATACTAGGCTAGATTAAAAACAAACAGATAAACAGGAGCAGAGGATAATATAAAAAAATTGTCCCCACTATATATATATATATATATATATATATATATATATATATATATATATATATATATATATATATATATATATATATATATATGCAAAAGACAAATAAGAAGAATGAGGGCTCCTGGATCGGAGGTAATGCCCACCTCTCCCGAACAGCCTGGGGGCCAACGCAGTAGACACAAGATGGGGGTAAGCGCTCCATATAATGGTGGTGCGTCCTGCGAATGAAGTAAATTCAGAGACGACAGAGAGCAACCTAGAGCCGTCGCTGCATTAAGGGGTAGGTTCATGGGGACAGTTGCGGCGCAATGGCAGGCAACTTTAAAATCCCTTCAGTGGTTTCATCTTCTTTGTCAACCACACTGGATTCATGCCATTTAATCGGCGTAAAGAAGAGCGAAACGCTGGTCTGGTCGCGCAGTCTTCGCGGACTCTTTGGCGCCATCATTCCCCGCAATTCCTACATGTCGAGGAACCAAGCAGAAGATAATCTCGACATCCACCCGGCTCGCCAAAACCGTAGCGTCGCGGATATCGCGGTTTCCGAGATTGCGGTCTTATTCTCCTGGAGAACGGGAGGAGGGTCCTGCGAGAACTTGCCCCAAGTCTTTTTGACTCGCTTCCATACTTCTGTTAGATGTACCTTCCCGTTAAGTAAAGACACGTATACCCGCTAAAAAGAGCGGCGGGCGTGCTTCAAAACATATCGGGTCCTAGCCCTAGCTCCACGAAATTCACCGACAGTGAAATTGCTAGGGAGTCGCTTATAGCCGATTTATGCATACCGCTTCTGTTTAAGGCTCACCTCACACTCGCCTGAACACCACGGGAGATGACAACGGGCAAAACAGCCAAATGTTCTAAGAATAGTACGTAGGGAAACGGCAATTTTGCCTTAGAACTCAACGGGTTCATCTACCGACCTAAACTCCTTTACTGAGATAGAAAAATCAGACTTTTCCTGAAATGCGGAATACCGCGCCCGCGCGAAGCACTACCTGGGCGGGCTCTCAGGCGGGAGCGGCCTGAAATAATGACATAAGAATGGGGAGGTGATCACTACTATTATCAGGCTGTGCATCTGGAGGTCACAAATATAGATCGAGACAGGAAAATAAAGCGGCTTTCGAGCAGTGATGCGTAAACTCATCCACATCTAGGACACCCATCTCCATCTCGTCGATCAGGTAAGCAAAGACCTGACTGTTGGGATATGATTACCGCTCATATCTCCGAGCAAGAGAAAGGGCCACGACGCGGCCGAAGTCTCCCGGTGCAAGTCGGCTGACGGTGGAATGTCCACAGAAATAACCGTATACCTCCTACCCAGATGTAGCTGGACAGCTACTGCCTGGAAGGAGGTATCTAAATCAAACAGAAGAACGAAGGCATCATGGCAGGTGTAAATGGCGCATCTTCCTGCCCGGCCTCCTTCCCATGGAGGTGGGGTCTCAAGACTCTTATACCTTGTGAGTGTGGGCAGGGGGCACGCGTACAGAATGGTCATTTGCAAAAGTATAGCTAAGGCAAAACGGGACGAGACGAGCTTCAGCAGCTCCTCCCAGTTGGGCCGGAGTCCGTGGTAATTCTTTTGAGGTCTAGCTCGGAGAAAATGCGGGGGTCTTCTTCGAAGAGAAGACCCTCAAGGGAATGGTCGTACGCTCTTTGAGGCAAAACATCTGGCGATGTTGCCTTTGAGGACTTATTAGGCAAAGTTGGGCTCGCCATGCTAGACTTTTCTCCCGCTGCCTCGAAACCTTAGGCGAACAGGGCTGCTTCAGAGGCGGGATCCCTCATTTGGAGGATTCACCGCCTTCGAGTCACCCAGCTTAGCAGTCGGTGTGGGCGTAGGAGCCAAAACTCTTTTAGTGTTGTCTTCCATTCAAGAGGCACCTTTAGAAACCCCGGAAGATAACCTCACGACCTATTTTTTTGGTGTTGCCTCCTGTGAGTCTAACGACTCACGCTGGGAGTAGGAGGGGGAGCTATGGTTTTAGTTGGGGTTGGTTTTGAACCATTTATGCTGCTAGCTCTACCAGGGGAGTGCCCAGAGTTTGTTGAACCTACATAACAGTTCTGAATGGGCACTGAAACGACCGTGCTCTTAGGAGCAGAGAGTCTTTCGTAACACTAAGGGATATGACGTCTCAGGCAGCGCCGAGCGCGACAGGCCTAAATCCTTAGCCTCGCGAAATGAGAGACGATCCTGACCCTGAACGACTAGGATTTCCTTCTCAAAGAGATACGCTCCATATTGCTTCGAAGAAGCGGGGTGCGGCTGTCCGCCATAGACATACTTGGCCACACACGATTTAGACTCTGCGTGTGTACAGGAGCAATTCGTATAGCCGAAACGGTGGCAGTAGTAGCACTTCCGACTCAGGAAGCTTGTCGCAGTCGAACGTGACGAAGAACATATGGGAGGGTCTCGAAGCATCCCCCCTTTCTTCTCATCACACGTTCGACTTTGACGGCTCTAAGGTAAACTACTCCTTTCACGAAATACATGTTAGAGTGCGGCCATGTGAGAAGCTTACACAGGGGCGTACTTGGCACCGAGCCCGGGTTCGACTCAACGTAAGATCCTACCATGTTGGACTGGGTGATCTCAAGAACTATGTCTCTATCAGGGAAGGGGCCTCCATGTGTCCATACTCCCACCGCAAGACCTCACGGAACTCATTCGTACAGTGATCGCCTGTAAATTTGATTTGCACGCCAGCAGGACTTCAGAGGGCACGAGCCGACGAGCCATGTCATCCCTTGCCCCCCCTCTGTAGTCGCCCGAGAGCGACTCCAGAGAATGCGGTGAGGGGGGATTCGCCAGCACCCGGAGGCATAGGATTGAAGTAAGCCTCTTCTACATTTAGATACGTTCGGAAGATCACCTGAGAAAGCACAGGGAAGGAGTGGGGGGGGGGGGGCTCCTTACTGAAGTGGAGCTGCCAGAGGGCGAACACCATGGTGGTAGAAGGAGAGTACTATTTAAATCCTCATCATTGCGCAAAGTGACCCCTTTTGTAGCACGGGACGCATACGCTCATCACCCCACGCAGTAGGCCCTCTGCGAGGTATGAATATGGGGCTGGCATAGCCAGCTGCCGCCACTCAAGACCACTCCTCCCGTCCAGTAGCCAGGCAGCCCATCGGCATGGCGCCTCCACCTTTGGCTGGTCGTAAAATTAATAGACCCTGAAATGAGAGAGAAAGGGTACGTGAGGTAGGGTTGGGGATGAGGCATGTTGTTAAAAACCCAACTTCCCAAACCAGAGCTCAGGGGTGAGGGGGCGTTGTCCCCTCCCCGCAGCCCCGATCGGTGAAGGTTGGGTGAGAGGAGGCTGGTGGGTATCTACCCTGTGAAATTAGAGGCCTACCAGAGAAAGTTGTGGGAGAGGTTGTAAGGAAAGTGAGGAAGAGGGGTAAGAAGAAAGGGTGTCAGAAAGGAGGAGAAGATACTAAGCTGGGACTGAACGGGGCGCTGAGTCCCGTCAGCATGGTGGCAAGAAAAGCATATCGCTGTGCCAGTTATGGGGTGTAGGGAAGGCCAAATAGGGTAGACTGGAACAGGTAGCACAACAGGGACACCCTACCAAGAGATATGTTCACTCATTCTGGGGCCTAGGGGCTTGGGCATGGAGGGTAGCCTATCAGAGGGCGTTGCAAATAGGCTCTTGTTGTCCGCAGAAGAGAGAATGTATGGTATGAAAGTGGTAAGATTCCACTCTTGATTGAGGGTAGTGATAGCTAATGAGTGCACTTGATAACAGCAAACAGGAGCAGTTGCCATAATTATATTTAGATTATTTTAAAATACAAAAAATGAAACAAAACCTCCAAAGGCCAACACCCCCAGACTGGGGAAGGGGGGGGCTGCCTCCTCCAGAAATTAAAAGATGTTGCAGTTGGGTGTGGAGGAATCTAACCATCATAAGTATAAGGGACAATCAGCAGCCACCATGTTCATCCTGAGACACGTCAAAATGAATGTGCTGGACAGTTTATGGGACCATTCAGTCAGTCACTGTTTTAAGGTGCATGGGAGCAGCACTCCATCAAATGGGGTGTGCACCATAAATGTGTCTGGTCTAGATATTACTTTTATTTTCCTTAAAAGGGGACATCCTTGCAACTGTTTCAGAAATGACAAAGTGGACTGAGGCCACTGAACTAGTGTGCGGTTGGTTCATGAGAACTATCGCAGGGAGAGGATGCAACTTTAAGTTTCGGTTGCCAGTTTAGAACTTCTTTACCAGGTAGGTCAAAGGAATGACCTGATTTCTGTTATGTATTTAGTGTACAGAGTCAAATGGTGGTCTGTATGAAAAGTCCTTGCAAACCCTTAGGTTGCCTCATTTCCTACAATGCTACATGTCCAGGAACCAAAGAGAAGATAATCTTGACTTATCTCAGATAGGTGACAGCCATGGTGTCACAGATACTGAGAACCAGGGAGTACCAAGTTTCTAATGCCTCGAGAGCACTTAGGGCTCACTGGGAGCCAATATAAATCTCTATTTTGTTTCTGAAGCAACTACAATGCATAATCTCAAATAGAGAGCAGTTAATTGCAACCAGCTCAGCTGTGAAAACAGATGCAGTGCGACTGAGCACCTCAAACTTCAAAAAAGAGAGGAAACAGCATAGAAGCCAAAGTTTAGTCATGTTAACATTTTTCCAAATCTTTAAAAACTGATTTGAAAGGAGAAACCATTTTTAGGTGCGTGCAAGAGTATTTTGAAAAGTAAAGCATATCATTTAATACGGATTTTAGGAACAAAATGGACAGCTGTACAATCCAAGTGGATTTTATGTGGCAGCACAAACAAAGGGACGAATTAATTCTAAAAGAAGGAGAAGACCACTACGAGATAAAAGTTTTAAAAATGAGTGTTTAAAAAATTCTGCCAGTAGAAAATAAAGGAGAGACAGGCGAGGTACATTTGAAAGGGTGAGGACACATGACAACAAACAAATAGCAAAATGAGGAAATTCCAATGGAAGGTGAGCAACCGATTGGCAACACCACAAAAACGGCAGCAAGGGGGATTCAAGACCATCCGAAACAAGATGGCCATGTCCAAGTCCAATCTGTGCCTGTCTGGTTTGACAAAGTGGATGACAATTCCAACGTGCCATTATGATGGGTAAAAATCCTTCACCCATATAATGTTGTATAAGTCAAGGCAGAACAGGAAAGAGTTCTGAGGAAGATGTTGCCTTGAAGGCCAGGAGAAGTAGACACACAAAGGGACAATGCAGCATTCATCTTGTCGATGGAGAACAAGAAATTATACGGAAATTTAGAGTTTGTCCCAAAATTGAGGAAACAAGACATCGTTTGATTTATAGAATAGAAAAGCCTTATTGTGAGGGCTGATACTGCTGACGACAAAAAAATAGTTGGTCAAATGGTTGCTGACAACCTAGCTGTCAATCACAAGCTCAATGCATATTGGGGGTGGGGGTATTATGGCTAGCATAACAAGCCCGGATCTTGTTAATCCTAGTCAAGATTTTTGCGGTAGGGTCTCAGAGGGAAACGATGAAATGTAGCAACGACGTGAAGATCAATGAGAAGGATGAGGAAGGGTTCTTTGACAAATTGACACAGCTCAGTTTAGGTTAACCTTGTTACACAAGGTTGGGTTCCGCCGGAATCGGTTCTCGGCAACTGTGCCATGATACAGGGGAGGACCTTGGGGTAGAATTCAACTGATGGTGGAATGTACACAAAAATAACAGTATAACTCCTATCTAGGTGGAGCTGCGCTGCTATTAGCTGAAAGGAGGCATTTAATGCAAAGAAAACAACGGAGACATCATGCCGATGTCTACGTTGGTAAATGGCGCATCCTCCTGCACAGCCCCCATCTCATGGTGGTGGGGTCCAAAAACCGTTATACTCCGGGAGGGTGGGTATAAGGGCATGCTCCCAGCATGGTCTCTGGCAAAACGGGAAGAAACCAGCCTCCGCAGCTCTTCCCGATTGACCTGGAATCCTCGGCAATTCCATTGAAACAATATGCCCTCCAGGTCTCGCTTGGAGGAGAAGCGGGGGCTATCTTCTAGGAGATTTTTTTTTTATTTTAGGGTCCAGTCTGGCGAAGGCCTACTTAGGCATAAATCGCCGTAATCACGATAGCCTAGGACTAGGCTATTTTAAAATAACAATATACAAAGCGAAAAACACTAAAACAACAACAACAATAATAAAAAAAGGAAAAAGGAGAAGAGCAACAAGCAGGGAGCAACCTCCGGCGTCGGGGGCAGGTCTGCCTCCCCCCGGCGCAGGAACGTGCGACGTAAGAAGGAAACGAAAAAAAACTAGTTAAATAAAGGGTAGAAGGACGGCCTCCTCAAAAAAGTCATTAAGTCCAGAAGTCAATGTGAACGAACACGTCCCTAGTACGGTTGAAAGGGACGGGGGGGGGGGAACACCGACCTATTAGTAGAAAAACCTGCATAAAAATTCCATTTTGTACCCGAGCGAGTGCAAACTGTAGCCAAACAAACAAACTTCACAACATGGCCCACATATGGTATACTCATAAATCCTCAACTCAGAAAATAAGTGTCATTGTGGAACTTCAAAATTTTGGGGGACCTCGGTCGGTGTTCGCCTACCGTAGGGGAACACCGACCCTTATTTTTGAAGCTCAGAAAACAAAAAACATTGTTTTTTTGCCTGAAATCAACATATATGATAACCCTAGCCCCCCCCCCTTCATCATTATTAAGTGATGAAATGAAAGAGAAGCACATAAAAAAATAACATTTATTTGACAAAACAAAATTACTCTGGCAGAAAAAAATCATCTTTTAAATTTTAATGAAATTTTATGAATTATTTACAACTATTTGAACCAGAGAGGAAAATTAAGACGCCTTAAAGTATATTTGAGCAACTTTAGCCTAATGACATACAAATAGAGACAATTCAAGACATAAAACTATATACAAATAAATACCTTAGGCTATAGGCATATAGCAATGCCCTCTGGGCATTCCTATAATAAAATCCTCCTGGGAAACTTAAATATATATATTATGTATAAAATTCAAATCATTAATTTATTTTACTTAACTTTTGTCAATTAAATCATTCATGTAATTTATGTATAACTTAATAATTCATTCATTTATTTTACTTAACTGTAATAATTCAATCATTGCGTGACGAGAAACTGAATTCATTTAACGCACAGATAAAAACAGCATCTCTTAGAATTTCACGCACTTTTATAAACACGCATTTCACCACTTGTGAAATAATGCGAAAAGACTCTTTCATTTGCATTCTCGTCGGTGTCATATTAAGGTCAGTTGCCTCTTCACTTATTCCCTAAAATCACTCCATACTAGAGAGAGATCCTAATTACCATTCACACTTTCATTACAGCTCCAATTCACTAATTATAGTTCGCTACAGCAAAACCATTACATTCGCTAAATCATAATCATTTTCCACATTCAACATCCATTTACAAAATTTATACGTCACACTTCATCTCATCAAGCGAAGTTATATTAAACTCATGTTCATTTTGTATAATTAAATTTAAATTCAACCACTATAATTTCAAATATGTTCCATTCTTATTAATCTATAATAATATATATTTTGTTCTATACTCGTTGTATTCCATCCATTCCTTAACGATTTCGTGTCCAACCATTAAGCCTAACTTCGCCATAAGCTTAGCCGCTCGAGCCTTTTTACTATTCAATAACTCTCCTCAAAAACTTATAGATATAGGTTTGTTGTGAAGTATCTAACGTTCCTTCGTGTGACTGCAGTTCACGCACACACACACACACACACACACAGTAGTGACTATAATGAACCATCGAAGTACTTCCGTAAGCGGCTCACCGAATGAAAGGTCCTCATCTCTAGATCACCGCCACCAACAGACAGCCTCATGCATATCTCTCGCTGCCCACTTTTGATGCTTCAAATCTCATAGTATGGCTGGAGGTATCGTTTATTCTACTCAAGCCCCAGCGTATTACGGAAGAAGAAAAGACTGCTGACATCATACAGTCTCCCCATGAGTATATTTATTGAATTTAGTGAGATTTTGATTTATGGGGAACAGGCTGGCCTTCTGGACCGCCTGAAAGAGGCATTTCATACGAAGTACGACAGGTCCCAAGTAGACGACCTAAGACAGCTCCTGAACACTCAGGAAATGGGAGATAAGAGTCCTATGGTTTTCTTAAAGCACCTAAAGGACCTTATCAGGGTAAAATGTGCGCAAACCGACCTTTTTAGCCCTCTCCTCACTGAGATTTTCATGTGGGGAGTCCCAGAGGAGAACGGGCCGCTTATTTCAAATTCAAACTGCTCGGATATAGACGAGATAGCCATAGCCGCGATAGATTATTTATGAATCTCTACGTGAATTGGGGCAACGACCCATCTAATAATATTTCTATTTCTCAGGTTCGAGGAACGTCAAGCTCCTCTGACGACCGGGCCGAGCGTTTAGAGGTTCCATCATCTTTATCGAGGTCACTCGAGGACTCAATACGGAGGATGGAAGCCGACATCCAAAGGGTAATGCTGCCCCAGGGATCACAGACCGAGCACAGGCAGAGTTTGGGGAATCAAAGGCGCAGGTCCCGCTCTGGTTCACAAAATAGAAACCAACGAGGGCATCCCGATGCAAAAGGTGAGAGGAAGCAATATTTTCAAACTTTTTCTAACTATTCTCACCACCTTCTCAACCATCAGGGCCTATGCGGGTACCATCAAAGGTACGGTCAAAACGCTATACGCTGTACACAGCCTTGTCACCACCATTATGCTTTTCCCCACACTGCGCCTAGTAGTCTCTCAAAGAATAATGGGACTTTCACCCAATCTACTCAAAGGTGTTGGTATTACAACAAATATGGCGCACAGGCTGTAAAATGCCTACCACCTTGCACATATTTGCAACCAGTACCTCCATCTTCACCTAATCTCACCTCTCCACTCCTTACACGGCACTCTTAATCACCAAACTCTCTAAAACTCTATCGAATCTTCATTCTTCAACTTCCACCTCAAATTCTCCTTCTTTAAACTCGAAAGGCATGGGACAAAAGGGTCTACATCCCCTGCCTACACCTCATTTCCTCAGGTAGGTCTCCATTTCGTATTTTTTACCCACTTTCTGGTTTTTCATTCCTGGTGGACACTGGTGCTGAATGTAGTGTCATACCAATTTCTAAGGACGACAAAGCTTCTGCCCCTTCAGATTTAGTTCTGAAGGCAGCCAATTCGACCAATATTAGGACCTATGGAAGGCGTACCTTCAAGTCTCACTCCGTCTCCGTCGGGTTTTTCGGTAGACTTTCATCATGGCCGAGGTAGATTGCCCAATATTGGGCCTCGATTTTCTTTCGGCTCACGACCTCTTGGTCGATACCCGTCAACGCAAGCTTGTCGACCGAAAAACTCTCCTCACTGTCTCAGATTCGTACACACCTTCTCAGAGTTCCCTCCTCTCTATTCGTCTCCCGTCTACCGAGCCACCATTTCAGCGCCTTCTTCAGGAGTTTCCTGAGCCCGCCCCTCCTTCGAAGGACAGGCCCATTAAACATAGTGTAGTGCATCGGATCGAGACAACAGGATATCCTGTATTCTCACGGCCACGCCGTCTAGCATCGATAAACTCTCTGCTATGCGTGATGAATTCCAATTCATGATGGATGCTGGCATTTGTAGGCCTTCCTCTTCTCCGGGGGCATCTCCACTTCACATTGTGCCCTAATCCACGCCGGGGGAATTCAAAGCAGTATTTGGAGAGGGGGGGGGGTTGTAGCAATGCCCTCTGGAATTCCTATAAAATATTACATGTATGAATATTCTATTAGCATACTTTCCTTTTTAAATTCGATGTAAAATTATCCATTTATTTTCCAATTTAAATTCTACAATTTCCATTAAATCTTATGTAAAATCTCAATTTAGTTATGTATAAATAATCAATCCAAAATCTCAAATATTTTGCAATATATAATTGCCATCCAGAAATCATGACTAAGATACATTCTTTTCGGCCACACTTCCTTTAGTCAAACACACAAACACACGCTTTCAGCTCAACCACATTGAACATGAATATTCCTCACTCGTCTCGCGCCATTCTCAGCATAAAGATTCAAATTCACAGTCCATCATAGCTATTTTAGTCATCATAATTACCATATCTTAGTTACCACATCATAGTTACCATATCTTAGTTACTTTACCATACCTTACACCACTTCACCTTACATTCACTCTACTTTTCACTACTTTCATACATTGCATTACGTTGTATTCTTTAGCAATTCTCAATTTAATTATATCATTCATTCATATAATTCTAATAACCGCTCACTAGTTATTTCCTTATTCAATTCTCTCATTGTGCATTCGTTGATTTGTAAATATATTTATTTTGTTTATTGTTCGTTTTTCTTACAAACCTCTGCCCGAAGTTTTCTAAATTCAATTCACGTCAGTCCTTAGCCCTAAATATTAGCAGACGACTATTCCATCCAATTCAACAAGTTTATGGTAATGGTTTTCAAATAGTTATCTAGGCTGATTTATTAACTGAAATCAATCCCATTAATAACCAAATACCATAAGATACAGATGAATACAGTTGGGGCAGGGCAGCAGCCGTAGTACTGCAGTAATAGTCACCATTTAATTTAAAGACTTAATTCAACGTCCAAAATCAGGAGCTCAGCAAACACGTCCGTAACGTCACTCTTAATTTAAGAGGAAAGTGTTAGATATTTTATACAATTATTAAATTTAAAGGTTGATAAATGTATTTTATTTACCAAATCACTTTAAATTTTTAATCTATATTATTTTATCAGCTTTGGTTTAAAAAATATCTTTACAAATAACTTTTGTTAAATGAATTTTAGCAAAGTACTATCTGAATCACATTATATTATATATCATTTTGAATGAATGTTTTCTTAATTAAAATGATATGAACATTTCATATTAATATTTTTTAAAGATAATATGATTGATTTAAATATCTTTCAGCGGTGAGGCTCGTGTCTGATGTGAAAGATGGCGGTAGAAAAACTGTAGCCCTAAGAAAATTTTACAATCGCCTTTTAGAAGCTTAAGAGATACTAATTGTGTATGAAAATTTAGTGTGGAATCTAAATCGTGAATAAATTAAAACTTTGTCACAAGTAAGCCAAATTACATCGAAATCTCGTTAATTGTTAAGTTCAGTGCCGTATCATTTTTCGCGCGATTTTGAGTGCGAGTTTTCTATTACCTCCTTATAACATAACATGACATAACATAATTTCACGGAGACTTCGTTTTACGGGCTTTTTCGACCAGGCATCAGGTGTTAGCGGTGTTCTTTGACATTCAGAAGGCTTACGATACCACCTGGAGATATGGTGTTTTATGTTAGTTATATGATTGGGGTATGAAGGGCTTTTTACCGGTTTTTATTCAAGAATTTTTATGGTCTCGTAATTCTAAGGTCCGTATAGGGGATGCTTTTTCAGGATTGTGGATTCAAGAGGAGGGTGTTCACCAAGGATGTGTTTTAAGTATTGAATGTTTCGCCGTTGCAATTATTAGTCTGGTGTCCACTCTTCCGGAGGGGTTTTGGCTTCCTTCTTCGTGGATGACTTGGCGTTGTTTTGCTTATGTCCCCGCTTGCCTTCTGCTACCCCTCGAATAGGGCATGCAATTGGGGCCGTGTCGGGTCATGCTGTTTCCAAGGGTTTCCGTTTTTCGGTCACCAGCGATTGAGTATGTTCCCGTTTTTAAGTTTTTGCGTTTAACGCTTGATAGCAAGCTCACTTGGGTGCCCCATTTGCGTCGCTTGAGGGCGTCCTGTTCGAAGGCTATGGATTTGCTTAGGGTTTTATCTCACACCACTCGGGGTAGTGAAAGGCGCAACTTGTGTTTGCTTTATTCGGCGCTGGTTCAATCCCGGCTAGACTACGGTTACCAAGTATACTCTTCGGCGTCTCCTTCAGCATTGAAGTTACTTGACTCTGTTCGTTCGCTCGGGGTTCGTCTTATTAGTGGAGCCTTTCGCACCTCGCCTATCCCTAGCCTCTTTGTTGAGGGTGGTGTGCTTCCCTTGCGATACCACCGGCTGCAGGTGTGCCTACGATTCCTGTTTCGTGTTCAGGAATATCCTTCATCCCCAGTCCATGAGTGCCTTTTTGCCCCGTCCTCTTCAGCATCTTTTGATTGGCGGCCATCTCTACCTACCTCGGCCTCTGGGGCTCCGGGTTGGGGACCCTCTCGCCTCTCTGGATGTTCGCGGGGTGTTGGGCCTCCCATTCCCGCCGGCTCCGCGTTGGAGCATTTGCCCTACTGAGGTCTGTACTGCTTTTTGGCATTTCGAGAAAGGGTTTACTGACCCTCGTCTATTAAAGTGCCTGTTTCTTGAACATGCGTGTTCTCATGCTCACCAGCGTCCCGTCTATACTGACAGCTCGAAGTCGGACCTCGGTGCTGGGGCGGCCGTGGTGAACTCTACTGAGTCTCTTCGGTCCGCCGTCCCTCCTGAAGCATCTGTTTTTACTTCATAGTTGACGGCCATTTATTTTGCTTTTAATTTGCTTGTATCCATCAATTCTTCAGATTTTATTGTTTTTAGAGATTCCCGACCTGCTTTGGAGGTGTTTCGTTCTTTTACGTCCACCCACCCTTTGGTTTTACAGATTCGCTCCTGGCTGGTTAGAAATGCCTCCCGTTACTGGGTGGCGTTTTGTTGGGCTCCGGCTCATGTTGGGGTCCCGGGCAACGTTGGTGCAGATTGGCTGAAATCAGGTCTTCCTGCTGAAATCAGGTCTTCTTCCTCTCTTACCACATTTAAGCGTCTCCTGAAAACGAATCTTTTCAGTATTACCTTCTCCCCCTCTTGAATTTCCATTGAATTTCCATTCTCATCTCAGCACATTGCGCTCTGGGAAGGCCTCCCTTGAGCATTCTGTTGCACCTCACCAGCTTTGCAGTCTTCTCATTACCTAATCTATTTCTTACTTTAGTGTGAATTTGAACAAAAGTGGAAAAAATTCTTTCAACTGATGCTGAAGAAACTAACAGGGAAATTATTTCTTGCCTAAACTTGAAACATTGTGGCGCAAGTAGAACACTTATTTTTTCTGTTTTTACTTCCATTTTTTTTCTACCACTTGGATGGCGAGAAAGTTTCAGTAACTTTTGCTGACAACATTGATTTGACATAAGATGCTTCATCTTCATTAGACAAACCATCAAAGGTGCTACAAAATCTTCATTAATTGAGGATAGCCATACAGTAGCCACATCTTCTTGGTCAATGGATAATTATTTTCCTTTGTATTTGGGATGAGCCTGATAGGTAACAAAGTGAATGGGGGTCACACACTGTTGAAATTCTTTTTGATTAATTCATGGTAAGGTTGCAAAAAGGTGCTTCCTGAAGGTCTAGCCACACTTTCACAGACTCACCCAAAGTGCAATTGTCACTATGAAAACTGTTTAAGGCAATAGGCACTAATTTCAGTTGCTGGATGAGGTTCATTGTTTCCATTTGAATGGTGGCATTTCTTACAGTAGATATAATGTTTCTATCAATCTCATCAGGATGCTCACAGCTTATATCAAAATAGTTCTGATAATTCTTAAGGAAATTGTCTCTGCTTCTTGGCTCTTCCATCATTTGGTATGGGTGGACTTAATCCTCCATTTTCTCTTAACCATGCTTGTGGTAGATGATGATTTCTAAACTATTTTTGTGCTTCCACTACTTTTGAAAGCACAGTTGTAGGGGATACTTCTTTTTCCACCAGGTTCAAATAATGTGCAGCGCACCCATACACATAAAGTAGACGCCCTCCTTCTGCACTTTGGTCTCTTCTTGTTTCTTGCATCTTTTTTTCACTGTCACAACAAAATGCAATTACCTGAAATTATAAAGAAAGAAAATTTGGATACTGTGAATATACTGTACTGTAGATTCACTTTGATCAAAATACAGTGTAGCTAGCGACTGTAAAGCAAAAATCATAGCAACATCATGCGATTGGATTAGCCTCATATCGGTATCTCTTCCTCCTTTCACATGAACTACATCATGCGGAAGATTCCTTCTTACTAAGTGAACCGTAGTTCGACTAGATCCTCATGACAGGATAATTAAACCAACATAAAGATCAACATGTCGCTTACTCCGGGGGCAAACATCCTTTGTGGGGGTTGGAGATAATTTATGTTTGACCCCAACCAGCGAACAGGTACGAACGCGTCAGTGGTATGTGGATATAACTACCCATCGCCAGGATCCCTTACGAACAGAGAAGTGTGTGCATTGTGGTGAGAAGACGGGAGAGGACAGACAGCAGTGTAGGAGTCAGCTGTGTAAGATCTCCCTACCAATGCGTCCAGACCTCTACGAGCGCTGACGTTTGTGTCCACTCTCGTTTGCGATTGAACCCGACACCTTGGCGATAGAAAACCAACGCCGTATCCACTAGGCGACCGAAAACTCAGAGATCGGAAGCCTAGGGGATGATACACCAGTCGTACACACTGGTGTTAGTTAGCATCATGGAAGTGGTGGAGTTCCTAATAAAGTAAATGAACTGATTTCTTTTCTACAGTAAATAAATGCACAGTAGTTAAGGTCATTATCAAAAGGGAGATGTTAGGCGGCGTCACACTCTCTGGCGGAGCGCCGTCACACTCTGTGACGTTACCGGAAAAAGACGTCACAGGAATAAAGAAATATTTTTTATAACCAATTTTAGTGAAATAAAGTGACATTCATTCCATATTGCAAGCGGCAGTAGTAAACATGCGAATTCGTTCAAGAAAATGTGTTGCAAAATAGGTGGAACTTTGAACTTTGATATGTATCAAATTGTTATGAAATATATAATTTATTTGCTACCATTGCACACCGTGTTGTTTTCTGCTAATCTAAACAGATTCTCTCCACGCTCCGCAAGACAGCATGATGGATTGGAACTTAGCAGGGCTCTAACTTGACCCGTCTTGACTGGACACGACTCGATGCATTTGGGGAAAACGCAGCCTAACGGTCACAATCTTTTAAATAACTCGACAAGGAAGTGTTGGTGAATAGTAAGTAATTCAACATGAAAATACAGTTCAATATCTCACCTTCCATTTATAGGTTTCCTCGCAAAAATCAACCTCTTTTTCGGCAATGGTACTGCAATACTCAGCGGTCTTCTTTTCGGAACCTGTGTCCACTGAGCGTATGAAGAAAGCTTTAGTACAGGGTGAAGACATGTTGCAATGATCGGTTGATTATGTACATTTGACCAACCATCTTGAATAAGCGTCACATTCTTCCCTTCTAATTCAGTTGCTAGTGCCTTCTCACACTTCTCATTCACCTCGTCGAGCAAATATCCACCAAGATCACGTCAGTTAGGGGGTTTGTATGAACCTCCGTAAGCATTGTTATCAGTTTTTTCATATGATCATTATCAGCCACGTTGAATGGGAATATTGTTTGCATAAAATGTTCTAGCAAACTGTAGATCTAGAAGTTTCTTCTCTGCTTCTGTTGTTTTTGCGAACCATAAGGCAAGAAGACCCCTCACTGTGACTGTCAGTTGATTTTGTAGAAGTATTTGACATTGAGCTTGCACTTCTTTTGAAAGGTGATGAAGTTGGACCAACTGTAAATGTTTCTGCTAGATTAATTATTTCAGTTAGTAACCACCGTTTCTGTTGTTCTCTATGTCTCGAAATTTTAACTGATTTTCTGATCACAATGTGCTATAGAATTAGCTTGATCCTACAGTGCCACAAAGTAAACTAAATGTTCTTCTCTCGATGCAGTATTTATATACTGTCGATGTTAAAAGTTTCAACATGTATACCAATCAGCCTGTTTTAACCTCATCTTATTTTTATATTTTTTTATTTAATTTTCCAAGGATTATAATTAACTAGCTGAAATACAAATGAAACTGAGGACTTAAAAATATTAATAGATTTAAATAGAAAAGGTAAATAATCAATAAAGAAATACCCCAAAATATATGAAATTAGTAAATTGTAGAAAACCCAAATTTTCACCAATAAAACCAGGGCGGGCTTTTTTTTTAAACCCGGGTATTTCGGCAACCCTCTCTGTAGACCATATTCATTCAATGGAATTTCACCGGACTTGGGGCCAACTGGGAGGAGCTGCAGAAGCTCGTCTCCTCCTGTTATAGGTTAGCTAACATTTTGCAGGAGACCGTGCTGGGCGCGTGCCCCGTGCCCATCCTCCCGGAGTATACAGATTGCGGAAGCTGACTCGGTCCATCACACCAGCCTTCGCCTGGCGACCGGTGCCTTCCATACGTCCCCTATTGAGAGCTTATTTGTCGATGCTGGGGAGATGTCACTCGCTCTGTGCCGTGCACAGTGTATTATTCGACTGTATGCGCGAGCCCGGTGCGCCTTCCTCAGTCACCAACAGCTCCCGCTGAATCCGCAGCTCATCTTGACGTTTCATATGCCACCGAGACACCCGTCATACCTTAAACCAAAAGGCTAGGAAACTCCTTCGAAAGCTCAGTATAGGTCTCGGGCCTGTGGCGCCTTTGGTTTTGCACAGGAGGCCACCCTGGAGGGTACCACCTTTGAGTATTTGTCGCCACGCCTCTGCTCCCAAATCTTCTACAACGCCTGTAGTGCTGCGCTCGGTCTTTTTCGAGCACACTTCGTGTCACTGGAACCGTACCAAAATATATGGATAACTACAACTCCCAAGAGGGGTTCGGTTTCCACGCCGTATCCACTCTGTTTGAAGTTATCAGGGTTCTGCTAGGCGCTGCGTCTGTCTTCACGGCCGAGATAGTTGCAATACACTACTCGGTTCGGAGAACGGATTGTGATTTATAGCGACTCACAAAGCGCCTTGAGTGCTCTCGAAGCATTGGAATCGCTGCATCCCCTGGATCGCGATGTCTGTGACGCCAGTTTTGGCGAACCCGGCGAATGTCGAGTTATCTTCTGCTGATTTCCTGAATATCTGAGAATATTGGGGAATGAAGGCGCCAAAGAGTCCATGAGGACTGGGCGACCAGAGCAGCCTTTCGCTCTTCCTCAAACCCGTTACATGGCAGGAATACTGGCTGCCCTCCGGGCGGCTTGACAAAGAAGATGGTAGACGGCCAAGAATAAAATTACGTGCCTATGAGCTGCGACTGTTCCGATGGACCTAGCCCTCAATGCCGCGCCGGCTGTAAGTCATTAAGGTTGAGGATAAGTTCAACTACCACACAAAATAAAAGTTTAAAAATCTCCCGAGTCACTACTCCACTACCCTAGAGTCTAGGTTGGATGACTCGGATCGATGACGTCGACGTTTTGCTCATATCAAGATGCACCACAATCCGAGCTTAGTCTCAACTGTTACCTCCTTACTGATAAGTTATTAAAAGTGATCCAGAAGATGTCTCATCTTAGAAAATTGCTATTTTTCATCAGAGACTCTTAAGTAATTCTTTGAAGACGGCTATTTTCCTAAATTGCAGAGAGTCGGTCTCGTGGACTTAATGAATTTAAAACACCCGATCATCGATGCCATATCACACAAGTACCCAAATCTGGAGGCTTTTGAGCTATCATGTCGCAACCATCCTTCAGTTGAGGGATTTCGTCGCTTACTGAGACGTTGTGATCGCATACGAGTACTTAAGCTTTATCTTCCACTTAGATTCATCTCCTTTAATTTGTGACCTTCAAATTACCTTCCAGGATTGACCTATCTTGAGTTGGACGATTATTCTGGAGTTGATTCTAATTTTGTAGAGAAATTCAACAATTCCCACCTTAATTATAAATGCCACGAATATATTCAATATAAATTAAAATATGGTGAAAGACACTTCAAATGTCCCCATTCGAGCCCCCTCTTGCTAGATGGTGGTTGTGGTTGCCTCTATAAAATCCCACCTGGTTACCAACGTGGGTGCGGCTCTAAACGGACTTCTCAATGATGTTTCACACCTTATTTTAGAGGTGAAAATCTTCCATGGTTACAAATAATAAAATTTTCTCTCCTTAATTTCGGTTCCTTTGCCTTCTCCTTTGGTTTCACACGGCGAGATTGGTTGGTAACGACACACCTGCCCATTACCGCCATTGACCCAGTTCGCAACTCAGCAGCTAACATGAAGGTTTGTCGTCTCTCCTTCCCAGAGAAGATGAAGAGCGCATGCCCCCCATCCCTCCCGATACGTTTCAAGAACCGCCCACAGGTACATTAAGAGCCTCCTCCTTAGGTGCGGAAAAGCAACTTAGGCGATCCCTGAAGACTAAATAGTGTGCTTCCCAGGCCCCAACACCCAAGTTTGCCTTCCCGCCCCCGTGATCTTCAAAAACCCCGTCCATTACAGATTTGCTGGAAACCTCCTCTCTTAAGCGTACTTCAAGACCCCCCCCCCCCCCCCAGCGAATCGTCTGATGGGTGTCGTCGGTCGTAGTAATCTTAAAGAGCGCTTCATCTTCCTCCACGTTGGGGGTGCCTTAGGTGCCAAGGATAATTATAAGTCCTTTTTTCTCTACCCATCACTTTGTATTTTGTATAAATACGACGTGAAATAAGAAAAAAAGAGTGATGAGAGGTTATCAAAAGAAGGACAAGTAAATTGACAAAGGTAAATAAATCCCTATGGGAGGTCAGTAGCAACCCTAAGAATAGGAAAGCCGAGACCCGAATGGGTGCTTCCGAATCGAGTAGTCTCCCCAGAAGTGGTGGCTACCATTCAGAGCCCCAAGTATAATATATGGCATCGGCAACCATGCTACGACGCGGCGAAAGTCCCCCGCGTTCAAGTCGACTGACGGGGTGAATGTTCGCAGAAAATACATTATACCTCTGATCAAGGTGTAGTGTAACTGCACTGCCACAGCCTCAAAAGAGGTATTTATCGGAAATAGAAGATCGGAGACATCTTGCCGGGTCTAAATGGCGCATCCTTCTTCGCGTGGTGGCTGGGTTGCAAAAACCTTGTACCAGGTGAGGGTGGGCAGGGGTTAACGCGCCTGGCATGGTCTCCTGCAAAAAGATACCTAACGAGACGATAAGAGGCTCCGCAGCTATTCAAAGTTGGCCCGGACTCCGCTGCAACTCTCTCAAGTCCTTAGCATCGCAAAATGATAGATGATCCGCAGCCTTAATAGCCAGGATTTCATTCACCAGATAAGGGCAAAGTCTGCATTTGAAAGACTACTCGACTGAGTAAATGAATGGCTGTTAGGCTGACATTTCCTTGAAGCTTGATATGGGCAAATGCTGCATTTGAAAGTTTTCTCACCTATGTGAGAAATGGAATGTTTCTTATTATATTTTGTTGCAGCCTGATAAGGGCAAATGTCGCATTTGAAAGGCTTCTCACCACTGAACGTATATGAATGGTTTTGAAGATGACATTTCGTTGCGGTCTGATAAGGTCAAAGGATGCTTTTGAAAGGCCTTTCGCCAGTGTGAGTGCGCATATGCAGCTTAATATTATCTTTTCTTGCATCTTGATAAGGGGAAATGCTTCTGGCCAGTGTTCGTATATGAATGGTTTTGAAGATGACCTTTCATTTCGGCGAAATAAGGTCAAAGGATTGATTTGAAAGGCTTTTCGCTAGTGTGAGTGCGTATATGAAGCTTAATACTATCCTTTCTTGCAGTCTGATAAGGTCAAAGGCTGCATTTCGAAGAATTCTCGCCAGTGTGTGTATATGAATGGATTTTAAGTTGACCTTTCGTTGCGGCCTGATAAGAGCAAAGGCTACATTTGAAAGGCTTATCACCAGCGTGTGTATATGAATGTGTTTTAAGCCGAGATTTCATTGCGGCCTGATAAGGGCAAAGGTTGCATTTGAAAGGCTTGTCGCCAGTGTGTGTATATGAATGGCTTTTAAGTTGATGTTTCATTGCGGCCTGATAAGGGCACAGGCTGCATTTGAAAGGCTTGTCGCCAGTGTGTGTATATGAATGTTTTTTAAGCTGATATTTCGTTGCGGCCTGATAAGAACAAACCCTGCATTTGAAAGGCTTGTCGCCAGTGTGTGTATACGAATGGCTTTTAACCTGATGTTTCATGGCGGCCTGATAAGGGCAACGGTTGCATTTGTAAGGCCTTTCGCCAGTATGAGTGCGCATATGGATCTTAATATCATTTTTTATGGCAGCCTGAAAAGGGCAAAGGCTGCATTTGTGAGGCTTGTCGCCACTGTGAGTATGCATATGCACCTTAATGTCAGGTTTCCTTGCAGCTTGATAAGGGCAAAGACTGCATTTAAAAGGCTTTTCGCCAGTGTGTGTATATGAATGGTTTTTAAGTTGACGTTTCGTTGCGGCCTGATAAGAGCAAAGGCTGCATTTGAAAGGTTTGTCGCCAGTGTGTGTGTATGAATGGCTTTTAAGCTTATGTTTCATCGCGGCCTGATAAGGGCAAAGGCTGCATTTGAAAGGCTTGTCGCCAGAGTGAGTATATGAATGGCTTTTAAGTTTATCTTTCCTTGCAGTTTGGTAAAGGCAAATGCTACATTTGAATGGCTTCTCGCCAGTGTGGGTTCTTAAATGTATGTTTAAAGCTCCCTTCCGTGCAGTCTGATAAGAACAGGAGCAGCATTTATAGATTTTCTTATTTATTCTTTCATGATGCAGCGCATGTGGATTTGTCTGTGTCGACTGGGAGGGTTTGGAGTTGTTTTCGGTGCATTTTCCTGGGTTTTCAGATTTTGAATATATATCAGTAGTCCAGTTTGGGTCATACTCAAGGGATCGAGGTGGCGATGATAAAATGCCACTAACTTGTGGACTAACCTTAATGTTACTGGATGAACGCAATTTCATCTCCTGAAAAAGAAACAATTAGTTATTTTACAATCTTTCTGGTGTACAAGAGAACATTCTTGCAATAAGAAAGGGAAGGGACCCCACCCATCCCAAATTCATTCTTTAGGACTCCCATCTGCCAATGACCTCAATAAAAAGTGATCTTATATCTTGAGGCATTCCGCATCAGACACCCACGAATTTTTTGGAGAAGGGGATAAGAAGAGCTAAAAGAACGTAGTGATTCAAAAAGTTATATAATCAGCATAAATAATAAAATTGTGAAAAGTAAAGATAAGGCAGAAATGTAAGGGAATATGTATGTGATAATTCAACAGTTAAATAGAGGATATCCTAGGAAAGTTTAGCTGCAGAGATGATTGTGATACACTGCTGCTGCACCCAAATTGCGGCTCGACTTTGATCCTTATGTATTGATTCGGGAATAGGAGAATGGGATCTTTTTTTTTTAAGTCAAGAGAACTATGCTGGTTGGCGGTTGCCACTGAGGGCATGTTTTTTGGTGTTTTTTTTTTTCAATTTAACCAATCAGTCGCCCGAGGGCCTTTATAAGTCCTCAAGGGCCTTTTGTGGTCTTTCACGTATAGACTCGTATTTGCCCTTATAATTAAGCATCTAATTAAAATGGCATAGGTCAGGCTTGTTTGTTTGTAAACCAAGATTTATGAATGAGAGTAACTTGACTCCGTTCTAGGCCTCACCACAACATGACCGCGAAAAGAGGCTGATTTATTACTCACATTTGTGTAAACACGCCGTTTTTGATGACTCTTCCTAATTTTTTTTAGTTAAATACACTTATGTTTTTCATCCAATTAAAACGAGGAAATGCCTTAAGTTAGTATGTTATAAAATAGTATCCCATGAAAGGCGGCATTGTTTTCTATAATTACATATAGTTTTAAAGCGTACCTGATTTAAAAAGCATAAAACAACCATGGGTGTTGATGAAAATTTGTGTAAGAACTGAGAATTATCAATCATAATTAGAAATAGGTAGAAGGTTATTAATAGTTCTTTTTACTATATCAATAGAATGATTCTCTTCAATTAAAATATACTATTTGATTTATAAAAAAAGGATTTAAATATCATATTTTAATTATTTTCGATAACGTGTACCATTTGTAATTTTGCAGAGGGAGAGTTCGAGCAAAAAAGCCGGGCGACTAATGGGTTAGAGACCATCTCGCGGCTGGTTACTAGGGAAAAGGTTGCAGTATTTAACGGAAAGCCTAATCGTACGCTATATTAAAAAAGAAAGTAATAGGGGCAAGACAAAAGCTAAACCAACAAATAAAAACAAAAGAAACAAGTAAACGCGCTCCAGAGGCGCAGATAGGCCCGCCTCCACCCCGACGCAGTAACATGCGGCCTACAACCAATAGTAAAATAAAATGGAGGCTAACCTCATTCAAAAAGTCATATAGGACGCGCAGGTATGTGTGAACGAACCAGTCCTGATTACAAGGGACAACGGGTAGCAACCGCGCTCGTCCCAGTGCCAGGACAGGTAACGTGCGCGATCACTCAGACGGGGACATTAAGTAAGAATATGCCGAAGTCTGTGGACAACGAAGTCTTCACAATAATGCGCAGGTGAGCGCTCCATCAAATGACGGTCCGCCCCGAGAGTGTGTCAAATTCGGAGACAACAGAAAGCAATCTTAATCAGCCTCGAAATTGGGTGGTAGGTCCATGGTAACAGTCGTGGCGATATGGCACGCAAAGTGAAGTTTCCCTCAATCGTCTCCAATCTTCTTAGCCAAACAGCCCGTATTCCGGCCATGTAATCAGTGTGGAGAAGAGCGAACGCTGGTTTGGTCGCTCAGTCCTCGCAGACTATCGGGCGCTCTCATTCCCCACAATTCCTACCTGTCTAGAATCCAGCAGAAGATAATCCGCCCGGTTCGCCAAAACCCGACGTCGGGGATATCGCGAACCAGGTAGGGCGGAGATTCCAATGCCCTGAGAGCACTGAAGCCGCTTTGTGAGTCGCTATAAATCACAATCCGGTCTCCAAACAAGATACGTCGCAATATCTACCCTACCGAGCCGTGTATTGCACCAGCTCGGCCGTGAAGACAGATGCAGCGCCTGGCAGAGCCCCACTGACTTCAAACAGAGGGGAAACGGCGTGCAAACCGAACACCTCTATGGACTTGGAGTCATGCGTATACACTGCCACGGTTCCAGCGTTGTGCGGAGTGCGCTCTAAAAAGGACAAATGCAAAATTCCCGGACCTGCAGAAGCTTTGAGAGCAGAGGCGAGGTGAAAAATAGTCTGTCCAGGGTGGCGTCTGGGCAGAACCAGGGGCGCTACCGGCCCGTGAGCGATAACGAGCTTTCGAAGGAGTTTCCTAGACCTTAACCCAAAGGGCTTTGGGTATGAGTGCTTCTCTCGGCAGTATAGGCACAGTCAGAACAGCTGCGGATGTATTGGGAGCTGTTGGCGACTGAGAGAGGCGCCGGGCTCGGGCGTACTGGCGAATAATGCGCTGTACACGGCGCAGAGTGGTCTCTCCCCAGCATCGACAAGTAGGCTATAATTGGGGGACGGGCGGTATGATGGATCGAACCCACCATTCACAATACACTCTTGACTGCGGATGGGTAAAACTGGCATCCGTAGTCGAGCTTCGAACAAAGGATCGGTAAAAAAATAAGGCAGTAGCCCTATCAGAGCCCCAGGCGTTGAATGTCACGGAACGAAGAAAATCAATGGCACGGTTAAGAGAGACCCTAAGGCTGCTAATATTAATATCCCAGGTGAGGCATGGGCAAATACAAGACAAAGGAACGGTGCGAGTCAACCACTTTCAGGAGCACCACATTTAGAAAGAAGTCTGGGTGAGGGTGGAGACGTGGATGACGGCAGAAATGCAC
The DNA here is from genome assembly GCA_963969495.1 of Ceratothoa steindachneri. NCBI lineage: Eukaryota > Metazoa > Arthropoda > Malacostraca > Isopoda > Cymothoidae > Ceratothoa > Ceratothoa steindachneri. The sequence continues at coordinate 104,300,887 of OZ018333.1, forward strand.
CAGCTTAATCTTGGCCAAGGGAAACTGAAGTCTGTGCGTTTTGGAAAAGTGAGAGACGTGGTTTAATGCCTGTTGGGGTCGACGCTCCAAAGTTACCATCTTGGCCGCGCCTAAAGACATCGAAATATTGACCACGCAGAGCGTAGTGAGAACATCTTCCGGCAGCACCGAGGTGATGCTGTTAATGCTCAGGGCAGAGTGTGACACTGAGGACAATTCTTTGCGCTACACCCTCTTCCTGATGCATTGGTCCGGTTAAGTCTCCGCCCCAGGCCCGTACGCGGAAACGACGATCTTGCAAACATCCCTAAAGTTTGGGAGGCGTCCCCTCGCCCAAATCGTGTGGAAAGTCTCCACGATACCGTATCGCCAGGCGATACGGTATCATGGAGGTAAGGTAGAGTCGCGCCGTTTCCCGACATCACGGCGCACATAAAATGCGGAGAAAGCGGTCGTGAATGATTCCGCCATGTACGCGATGTTCGAGATTGCGGTCCCATTCTCCTGGAGAAGGGAGGGAAGGGGAGACCTGCGGGAACTTGCCACGAATCCTTTTGACTCGCTTTCAAACCTCTGCTAGAGGGGATCTTCCCGTTAGGTGAAGACACGTAAGCCCTCCAAGAAGAACGACGGACGCTTTTCGAAATATACCGGAACCTAGCCCTATCTCGACGAAATTCACCAACGGTGAAATCGTTCGGGCGGCGCTTAGAGAAGATGTAGGCATAACGCTTCTGTTTGAGGGCCCTCTCATAAGCGGTCGGTGTGCAAAACGGCCAGACGTTATAGGAATAGTTAGGACCACGGCGATGAGGTTGTGGTGGAGTGAATGTGAGTGTTTGTAGGGTCATTCTCCCACCCCTTTTCCAATACCCTTTCCCTCCCTCTGTGCGAGCGTGTGTGTGTGAATAACACATTTAAATTTTGTTTTGTTTTTTATCAATTTTTTATTGGTTTGTTTTCTATTTTTCAGATAAAAGGAGTTAAAATTAATCATAGGTTGAAAGCCTAATATTTATGTTAATTTTTTTAATTTTGAGCATTGGTTGTCCACAAGATTTACCGAGTGTGGATATAGAGTGGAGACAGTGTGGACGCCACCGTGGGTCAACGAACTTCTAGCGGAAGTTGGGAAGAGGCCGAGAAAGCTTCTACCCCCGCCCTGATAGCAGGGTTTACACGACCTCTCGTTGGAAACCACGACTGCACCTGGTTTCCCCACCCCTCGTCTTGAACCGAGAACTATACGGCCTTGGCTAACCTTGCCCTAACTTGCGAGTGATACTCTAGTACTCTTTATTTTAAAGCATCGTACGGCGTTGATTGGAATATATCGTACCGTTCAGTTTTTCTTTTTTTTTTTGCACGCACATCGTTTGATCCAGTACCGATTGGTGTTCTTGTACAAATTTTTACTCTTCGCTGGTCGTGTTTTTTTTTGTATTTTGTTTTTTGATTGGGGAATTTTGGCCTTGTTTTGTTGTGTGTACACATTTTTTTAATTGAATTCTTATATAAAAATTTAATTATCTCTTGTAAATATACTTGAAAGTTTTTTGCTGAATACAGGACTGTATATTGAATTGTTTCATTCTCCCTCGTGTTTTCACGTCTAATTTAGTGTAGGAAGCGGGTTAGATCGATTGGGAGTTAGAATATAGATTTTCGCTCCGCTACATTTGGCGCCCAAATAGGAACGCGAGATCTCGAAACCGGGAGTATTTTTAGGATTGGATTGCAGTCCGTCATCGGATTTGACGTAGTGATTGTCTTTATTCCTTCTTCTGGCCTTTCTTATTAACATGGGAGGATGGCGTCTGTGGAACAGAGCCTCCATGAAGAGATTGTGAGACTGAGGCTGGAGCTGAGACAGAATGAAGAGGAATGTACGATGTTGAGGGCGTGATTGCGGGATTGAAGTGATATGATGAGTATGGATGAGAAGACAGACAGGATGAGGAAAGAAATGGACGAGAGACAGAAGCAGGTCGATCAACGAATGAAGGACCTTTATGACATGATGAAGGGGTCAGGACCGGCCCCAGGACCCTCCACCCTGACCCCTGCTCCAACTGAAGGGGATAAGACTAATGGGATCAATGGGAGTGTGTGCGAGTCTAGAGAGGACAGGATGATTGTGAGTGATAGGAAGGACGGAGAATGGAAGAGAGTGGAACGCAAGAGAGTAAGGAAGACTGGGTCAAAGGGGAAGGATCGGAAGGTGAGGGGGAAGAGTGTGTACTGATGAAGGAGAGAGTGATGGTATGATTAGCATGAGTGAGAGTGAAGCGAATGTGGGGAAAGGTATTTTGATACGGGAAGTGCCAAAGGTTGATAAGTTTAGGTTTCATGGTGGGAAGAGTGTGGAAGAATTCTTCGGGGAATTTGAGCGCTATTGTAAGCTCAAGTACCCGAAGAATAAGGGATATTGGGTGAATGTATTAGGAGAGTGCTTGAAAGTGAAGGTGCTAGAGTTTTTCCGCGTGATCACAAGTGTGGGTGAGCCAAGGTATGATGTGGTGAAGGAGAGATTGATTGGGCAGGTGAAACGAATGAAAGAGAGTGTGAAGTATAAAAGGGTCAATGAATTTGAGAAGGCTCGCATGGGAAAGAGTGAAAGTGTGAATATGTATGCGCATACGCTTGAGACCATGGCGAGAAAGGGGTATGGTGATGATGGTGTGAATGAGTGCAAGCAATTGATGAGAAAGTTCCTTGATACGGTCCAGCGAAAGATAAATGAATGGCTGAATGTGAAGAGAAAGGCTACTTTGAAATAAGAATATGAAAACACAACAACGCTAAAAAGGGAAGATGACAACAATTAGGAAGCAAGCTCCGGCGTCGGGGGGAGGTCCCCCTCCCCTCGGCGCAGGAGCGTGCGACCTACAAAGAAAACAACAATAACAAAAAGACAAAACCTAGTTAAATAAAGGGGAGAAGGCCGGCCTCCCCCAAAAGTCTATAAGTCTACCAGTCAATGTGCACGAACTTGTCCGGAGTACAAGGGACAGGCGTAGCGACCCCGCCCATCTCGGTACCGGGACAAGTAACGTGCGCGGAGATCGCCCAGATTGGAACATTCAACAAGAATGTGCCGAACAGTCTGGATGACAATGCAGTCTTCACAGTAGGGCTCTGGCAAGCGCTCCATCAAATGGCAAAGCGTCCCGCGAATGTGTCCAATTCGGAGACGACAGAAATCAACACGGAACCTTCGCGGCATTGCGGGGTAGGTCCATGGGAACAGTCACGGCGCAATGGCACGCAACTTTAAGTTCCCTTCGACCGTTTCCCATCTTCTTTGCCAAGCAACCCGAAGAGCTACCTGTATTCCTGCCATGTAGTCGGTGTGAGGAAGAGCGAAACGCTGGTCCGGTCGCAGAGTCCTCGCGGACCCTTTGGCGGCATCATCGGCGTGCTCATTCCACGCAATTCCTACATGCGCCGATGTTGAAAGTTGATGCGAAAGAGCCGTTTTAATTCGTAGTGAATGAGTGTGTGTCTTTATCGCGTCCAATTTCTGGGAATGTTGGTATGGTTGTTATGGTTGAGCATAAAAGTAAGTTTGTGTATGCGGCGCCTGTGAGAGATAAAAGGAGTGTGACAGTTGCACGTGTGGTTGAGAAGTTGTTTTTTCCTGTGAGTATGGAAGCCTAGGAGATGTCTGAGTGATAATGTGGCCTGAGTTTTCGAGTGAAGTGTTTGGGCGAATGCTGAGAGAGAATGGTGTGGAGCATGTAAGAACGACTCCGAATGGATTGGCTGAACGTACAATTAGGACCTTGTGTGAGATGTTGAGAATGATGAGTACGACTTTGAATGACTGGGATGAATGGTTGAGTAGAGTGTTATGGGCGTATAATTCAACAATGCATAGTGCAACTGGGGTGTCCCCATGTCAGTTTGTTATGAATTTTCAAAGGCAAGTGAAAGATAGATTTCGTTTGAGTGAAAGTGAGCAGAGTGTATGGCCTGAGGCGCATGAAAGGTTTCGTTCTTTGAAATTGGTGCAAAAGTATTGAAGGTAAAATAAGTAAAAGGTAGGTTGAATGTGTCAAGGATGAGTGAAAAATTTGAAGGACCGTATGAGGTTGTGAGAGTCTGGGAGAATGGTGTGACGTATGTTTTGGAGAGTTTGAATGAAGGTGTGACTGAGAGTCTGCGAGCTCACCAGAATCAGTTGAGGAGGTGAAGAGAACCTCTTGACTACCTGGTGAGCCATCCGGTGTATGAATTGTGCAGAGAGGGAGATAAAGTGTATGGTGACGAGATGGAGTGTGATAGTATGGATCTGTCTGGGAAAGAGCTTATCTTGGTCTCGAGGAGTAGAAAGCGTGCAAAGAAGAGTGAAACGAAGAATGAAAGTACGAATGAAAGTAAGTCTGAGCAGTCTTTCTGGCATGGGGGAGCTTGGAAGAGAGATTAAGTGTTTGCATATGTAGGTGAGTGATTTGGCTGATGTAAGTAGACGAGTGAGTGAGCTGCTGGTGGCTGATTTTTCTGGTTTTGGGAACAGTATGGATTATGAGTGTGTTTGGGCAGAATGAGCCTATTGTGGCTGATTTTTATGGTTTTGCGAATGGTAAGGGTAGAGGTGAGTTCGATGAGGAGAATGAGTAGGTGACCGACTTTTCTGGCTTCTGGTGGGAACCAGTTGAAGGGGTTTCTGGTATAGCCGCTGAGAGTAAAGGGGATGTGAGTGATTTGTCTGTTTCGCAAGAGTGTACCTTGAGTTCGATGAGAGCTGTGAGTGAGGAGCTGATGAATGGGGGTATGAAGAGTGAAGGTTCTGAACGGAAGAGTGAAAGAGTTCTGTCGATAGATGGGAGAAGTAGTAATGAAGGCTAAGAGTATGGTGGACGACATGATCGATAGTGACGAGGAGACTGACAGGACGAACAACCCCGACAGGTGAGTGATTTGGTGGTGTAAGTAGACGAGTGAGTGAGCTGCCTGTGGCCAGTAGACGAGTGTGAATGGGTGCACAAGGGCGCGATTGAGTATAAGTGGTACAGTGAGTAGAGATTGAGAGTGTAGGGCGTGACTGTGGTCGAATGGCCTAAGGAAGGAGGCGTGTGGTGGAGCGAATGTGTGTTTGTAGGGTCATTCTCCCACCCCTTTTCCAATACCCTCTCCCTCCCTCTGTGCGAGCGTGTGTGTGTGAATAACTGACATTTAAATTTTGTTTTGTTTTTTTATAAATATTTTATTGGTTTGTTTTCTATTTTCAGATAAAAGGAGTTAAAATTAATCATAGGTTGAAGGCCTAATATTTATGTTAATTTTTTTAACTTTGAGCATTGGTTGTCCACAAGATTTACCGAGTGTGGATATAGAGTGGAGACAGTGTGGACGCCACCGTGGGTCAACGAACTTCTAGCGGAAGTTGGAAAGAGGCCGAGAAAGCTTCTACCCCCACCCTGATAGGAAGGTTTACACGACCTCTCGTTGGAAACCACGACTGCACCTGGTTTCCCCACCCCTCGTCTTGAACCGAGAACTATACGGCCTTGGCTAACCTTGCCCTAACTTGCGAGTGATACTCCAGTACTCTTTTTTTAAAAAGCAACGTACGGCGTTGATTGGAATATATCGTACCGTTCAGTTTTTCTCTTTTTTTGCACGCACATAATTTGACCCAGTACCGATTGGTGTTCTTGTACAAATTTTTTTCTCTTCGCCCGCCGTAGGCTTTTTTATTTTGTTTTTTGATTGGGGAATTTTGGCCTTGTTTTGTTGTGTGCACACATTTTTTTAATTGAATTCTTATATAAAAATTTAATTATCTCTTGTAAATATACTTGTAAGTTTTTTTGCTGAATACAGGACTGTATATATAATCGTTTCATTCTCCCTCGGGTTTTCACGTCTAATTTAGTGTAGGAAGCGGGTTGGATCGATTGGGAGTTAAGAGTATAGATTTTCGGCCCGCTACAAGGTTGTCGATGAAGAATTTATAGGCCTAATCTGCCGACCAAAACTCCTCGACTGAGACATAGAAACCAGTCATTTCTTGAAATGTGGACCACCGCGCTCACGCCAAGGAGCACCGGGGCGGGCTCTCATACGACAGCGGCCCAGAAAATGATATTTTTAATGGGAAACTGATCACTACCATGGAAGTCGTCGACTACTCCTCACTCCAAATCAGGCCACCTGAGAGCACAAAGAAAAATCAAGGAAGGAAAATGAAGTGGTTCTTGGGCGTTGAAGCGTCAACTCATCCACATTTAGGACACTCATCTCCAGGTACTCATCTCTGCGTACTTTTTGTCTTACTCTGGGATTCTCCATCCGAAGGAGCACCGGAGCCGGATGTGCCGATCTTGGCTTGGTCGCATACCGAAACGGCCCCGCGGCTCCCACAGAGGGAAGGAGCCACGTTTTTTTTCCTTTTTTTCTTTTGGGGAGAGGGCCGGGAATGAACCCCCTTATCCCCTCTGGCGGGAGGAGCTCCTAGGACAGATCGACCAGCCTCAGCAAGATCCTTTTCTGAAATGTAGAACGTCTTGGCTGTTACAGGGGCACCAGCCGGGGAAGGAGATCACTCCTTTCCTTTTATGGCCTCGGGTGTCCCCTGAGCCATCTGAGGAGGGCCTTGCACAGGGGCAGACTCGGGTTTAGTGCTTGGCACCGGGCATAGGCTCGACCCCATAGGTCCTACAATCTGGGGTTGGGTCACCTCATAGGGGCCTCCATATGCCCCCCCCCCCTCCAAGACATCATAAATCCCATTTGAGGTTCTTTTTTTTAACCTGCCAATGCCGGCGAACCGGCGTCCGTCGATGAAAAATAGGGGGCAGGTACACAGACTCCTGCAAACTAATCGCACACGCCTCCAGGACATTCGAGGGGCACGGCGGACGGATGGGTACTGCTATTCCTTCCTTCCCTAATGGGGTTGGCCCTATCGAGCCACCCCAACCAGGAGTGGTCAATTATGGGCCGCCTGCCTGCTTTCTTGGCTGTTCCCTTGGAAAGCAAAGGGCGGACTGCCGCTGGCAAAAATGAGTCGCACTCCACAAAAGGGAGTGAGGCGGAGTCCGCTACACCCGTATGCATAGGAAAGAAGTAAACGTCCTCTCCGGTCGAAGACGTTTGGAGGGTTCGCTGTCAAAACACAGGGGCGAGGGGAACCTCCATTTTTTGGGTAGAACTGCCCGAGGGCGGCTCCGACGATGATACTGGAGAAGTGGAGGGTTTTTTTTTTTGTTTTGTTCTTAATTTTTTTATCATCGGGCATGGTGACCATATAACTTTTACGGGACGAAAACGCTCATCCCCTCCCTCCCCTTCGGTAGCCTGCTATGCGAGGGGTGAACACGGATGGGGATGCATAACCAGATGCCGTCATTTAGGGCTACTCCTCCAGCATAGGGATCTGGCACCTCATCGGCATGGAGTAAAAATGGATAGGCAGTGAAGGAGAAAGAAAGGGTATGTGAGGAAGGTGTGGGTGGGTATAAAGCAGGTAGTTAAAAACCCACCACCTCAAACCGCAGCTCAGGGGTGAGGGGGCGTTGTCCCCTCCCCCGCAGGCCCGATCGGTGAAGGTTGGGTGAGAGGAAGCTGGTCGGTATCTACCCTGAGAAATTAGAGCAAAGAAAGTTGTGGGAGAGGTTGTATGGAAAGTGAGGAAGAAGGGTAAAAAGACAGGGTGTTGTGGTGGAGCGAATGTGAGTGTGTATGAAGGGCCATTCTCCCACCCTTTTTCCCAATACACTCTCCCTCCTTCTGTAAGAATGTGTGTGTGAGTGGGAATGGGTTTTTTATTATATTTTCTTTTGTACATATGTATTTGATTTCATGTTGTATGAATAAGGTTATTTAAAATCTCATGTTTTTTTTCTTTAAATTAGCTACTAAATGTTAAAGATTTTTATGAGACAGCACTCAAGTACCAGAATAAATAAACATCGCCTGCATTTTGCAAGAGCGACTGGAATGAAAACATTGTGAAGAAATTTTAATAAAATTTAAGAAGTCTTCTAATAGTAGTTGACTGGATCTTGAAGAAAATTGAGCTCGGAGGCGGCAGGCCCCATAAGACGCGCACACCCAATTTTGTCACAAGAGTGACTGATGACAAGATTTTCCCCCGGGGAGGCCGGCAAATCGTAAACCACGTAAGAAAACTCCTCTTTTTGTTGTCTCTTGTTTTTGTTGTCCCTTTTGTATTTGCTGTCTCTTAGTATTAATATATATATTTTTTTGATTGATTGGGTTCCAAGATAGGATTGTTTTAGTTATATATATATAAATAGGCTCATTGGGTGCATATTTACCCATATTTTTGTATTTTCTTGTTAGTAAAGGACTGTACATACAATCCGTTTCATTCTCCTTCAATTTCTCACGTCCGGATTAGTGTAGGAAGTGGGTTGGATCGATTGGGGTTAGTCTAGATTTTCGGCCCGCTACAGTGTCAGAAGAAGGAGAAGAGGCTAAGCTGGGGCTGGACGGGGCGCTAAGTCCCGTCAGCACGGCGGCGAGGAAAGGCTAATTGCTGCGCCCCTTATGGGGTTGATGAAGTGGAAGTGGACTCATTCATCCCAAAAGATCACCTGTGGATGGAGAAGAACCCATATTGGTCTTCCTTTTCCTTACCCACTCCTCTCCACCCATGGAAGGGTCAACGAGGCTGAACAAACCATCTTCAGCCATATCCCCCACAATGGAGGAGTTCATGGCTGACGAGGAAACACCAGCTGGGAGAGAAGGTCTTTCCTCTCCTCCTGAGCCACTGCTTGTAAATGGCTGAACTTTGGCTTGGTTCAACCCGAAATCTGCTCAAAGTTATGGCATAATAAATCCATATTGTGTAGTGCCAAGTGTGTGAATTGTGGCCGTGTGCACCCTGCTTCCTTGAAGCCATGTAGCTCGTAACTTTTCAACAAGATCCTACCCATTAAGGATGTGAACCAACCCTCTTTTTTTAAGTCACACCCATCGCTACCCGTGTCTTATGCATCAATTTATTTTCAAAGAGGCACCCTCTACTCCTGGTCCCTCCGGGCATACACGAAGAGTTACTTCCCCACCCATTAAGAACCATTCAGGTAGATTTTCACCCTTTTCCCTAGTATATCTAGTGGCACAAAGGGTTGACACTCAGCCTTGTCTAAAACAAGTATTCCCCACACTCCCCCCATATTACTGTTTCCCATTAGGCAAAATGGTCATGTGCCTCCACCACTCACAGGAGGCAAACCCACTGAAGGTGGCCGTAAGAGTCTTCAGGGACTCATAAAGGTGTGCAACTTAGGACAGCACCAGAGTAGCTTCGGATTCCCCCCCTCCCAACCAAGCAAGGACCAGACAGACAGAGAAAGATTTGCAAGGCGAGCCAAACCTTCCCATATAAGTGCTCAGAGGCGATAGTGACTTTGATCGCCCAAATCTCTCTGTTTTCTACCTCAGGTAATCCTCCATATCTCCAAGCTAAGCATGGAGAGGATATTCCTTCAATGGAATGGATGAGATTAGGAAGACTGGGCCAACTGAGAAGAGATATAGAGCCTTGTCTCTTCTCATTACCTTTTAAATGTCTGTTTACATGCGACTGTCCCTACTATAAGGATTTTGCAGCCCCAACCCCACAGAATTGGGGCCAGCAAAGAGAATGCACAATTTACAACTGTCATGATGTCGTCTAAGTTCTATTCACTATAAATACCTCATTTTAGAGTGTTGCAGTGCAGCTACACCGGGGATGGATATACTACTATCACTACAAACATTCCACATCAACCAACTTTGATGGGGGGACTTACAGAGCATCATAGCACAGTTGCCAAGGCCCCTTTTCCTTCTCAATGACTTGAATGATAGGCACCCCTTCCGGGGGAACTACACAATCGCAGGAGTCAGCTGCTTGTCAACCTGATTGATGAACTGGAGATGTTCTAAATATGGATGAGTTTTGCATCATTGCCTGAAAAAAGCTTCATTTTCTTGTCTCAATCTGTCCCTGTGCTTTCTGGATGCAGAGACTGATTTGGCTGGGAGCTGATCGATGACCTCCATGGTAGATATCACTTTCCCATTCAACTATCATTTTTTGGGCTATTGTTGCCTGAAAAACCGTCTCCATGGAATTTTGATTGGTCACAGTGGTCCACATTTCAGGAAATTACTGAATTCTCTGTCCCAGTAAGGTTTTGGTGTGGGGATGAGGGTGTTGAGTTCCTGTCTGGCAACATCATAACTATGGGCCTGACTACTATTTCTAGAATGGATGCTCACTTTGCACAATGTCAAAACGATCTTAAGTCATTGTGGTATTAGGGGATAGGTCCAAGGAAATAGTCATGGCACACGAATTTAAGATCCCTTTGGTTGTCTTCTATTTTCTATGCCAGGCAGCCCAGGGGCTGATATGATTCCTGTGATGTACAAGGAGTACAATGTATTTGTTTGCAATTTTCAACTGCTTATTTTGTGCATATTTTTGCAACCTTAATTATAGGTCTTTTACTTCTTAAAACAACCTCATTTTTGCTTTATTTGTTTTCCAGAATAATTGACTTTAAAACTTTTAATCCCCAACAATTTTGTGGTAGACACATGTAGTCCTCATTGTAATCAGCACCAGAAGGATAAGCAAGATTTCAGAATTCCTCAATGTCAGCAAGATGGTGGAAAAGGTCGAAAAGGAGCTAGAGGATTCAAGATTCAACTACATGGCCACCACAACGCTGGAATACTTTACTGAAATCCAGATCATCAACAATGATCCAAGAGAGTCGATACATGCTATTGCAAGGGACAAAAAAGTGTGGATGAAACGCTCATCAGGCTGGTGGTGCACGAGGACATCTACTACTTTTCATACAAGATGAGGAAGGGACAATTTCTATCCATAGTGATGGGAGCAAAGTGACTCAAGCTGACCGAGAAGCTGATCAACAGGTTGAAACACCCATTGGAGCCAGACATGACAATGTTATTCACCAATGACAAGAATTCCTGTTAAAACCACAAGATCAACTTGCAAAACAACAGGTGGGTTGCTGTTGACCCTTAAGGACATGTTCAAATTCATGCACAAACACAAATGAGGTGATTTCATGCCTCCCCACTTCTTCCCTGAGTGGCTCAAGCTGAATACTGGTGGCTAAAGGAATGTTTTAAGTGAGCTGGTGAGGTCTTGAATCGAGCGGGTAGCTGTAGGGAGGCCTTACAGGAGGCAGCAAGACTCTATACATTGCTAGACCAACTGGAAGACCCAGGTCTGGATGTCAATCATGCAGAACCTAACCTTTGACCTCCCAACTCGCCTGACTTCTATGTATGGGGCGCAATGGAACAAGAGACTAATAAATCCAGGTGCACCAAAAAGAATGAGCTGAAGACAGGATTACCGGGGCCTTAAGGGACGTAAATGGGAGATAGTGATGATGGTCTGTGGTCAGTTTCGAAGTTGCCCGGAGGCTGTCATTGAGGCCAGATGTGGGTTCATTGAGTAAGATCACACACATCTGCCAATTGACACCAGGGCAAAAGTCACAGCAATTAAGATCTCAGCCTAGTACTGTTACTTTAAAATCCCCCCATAAGAAAGAAAAACAAACAACAAAAATGAAAAAAGGAATATAGAGAACAGAGACAAGAAGAAAGAAGCACGCTCTCTCATCAGTGTCATCAGGGGAAGGCCCCCTTTCCCCCTCTATAAATTATTTCCCTCCCAACCAAAATATGATATTAAAAAGCTTTTGAATAATTGGAAGTCAATGATAATGATTACATTAATGAATCAATTCTAATGAGATTCGGCTTTTTCTCTTATCCAAAGTCGGGGTCCTAATTATGGGATGACCTGATGCAATCTTTTCCCCAAATAGCTCAACTTTGTCAGTATTTTCTCTTAAATCTTCATAATCCATTCTGGCAAGCACTAATGATGACTCAGCTAATCAAAATACAAAACCAAATAAAAAAAAATGTAAAAACAAAACAAATGCCAATTAGTAGACACACTTACTTCAGGGACCAAGACAGGCCACCAATGATTTAAAAAATTAAAAACTATCCTAGCAGGGGGAGGGTGTAAGATATACTTAATACAGGCAGAGAAATAATGAAAAGAAATAAATGAGTTAAATACTACAAGGCCTCTGGTCCAGATGACATACATTCTAGGTTACTTGAGGAAGGTATGGAAAGCATTGCAGTAGCTCTGGAGAAAATATATACTAGATAACTTTGTTTTTTTTTTGAGAATTGCCAAATGCTTAGTAAATACTAAGTGTAGTGTCCATTTTTAAGAGGGGAAAAAGACCTTAATAACTTTAGGCCAGTTGGTTTGCGAGTTTTAAAGCGTGTGAGCAACGATGCTCACAGCATGGATTTAGAACAGGTAAATCATGTTTAATAAACATTAGCCGAACTTAGGTGAGGCTGAAAAGGACTTTACAAGTAGTAAGAAACGAGTCACTGAGGTTTACTAGGTAGTGTTTTGAAGAAACAATAAAGCAAATAGTGTGTTGGATATCATTAAGATAAATGATACTAAAGTAAGGATGTTATCCTTAAACTTTATAACTCAAATGATAGCCCAGATTTAGTGTATTGTATAGAGGCATGGCTCCCACATATCAACCTGCTAGTTAGTGCAAATTTTATAACTTTCATTAAGGCATCTTCACTATGTAGAGTAAGGGCATTAAATATGTTCTCAATTGAAAGGTCTGCGAGAGGGACCAGGGGCCAGTAGTAGGAACCACACTCATATAGATGGGAGAAGTACTGTTTACACAGAACTTCTTAATGTTCTTGTCAGAACATAAGCAAGCATGATAAAGCTATAACTCTACTATTATTATTTATTATTATGAAAGACATGGCAATCTTGAGTGATAACATTGGTGTGAAGAAAATACGAAATAATGTTTGCTATTGTACAGATAAATTCAGCATGAAACAAAAAATAACAAAGATTACCTTTTCTTGATGGAAGCCTTGTTGCAAAAACTCACTGGTATTGTTTGGTAGAGAGTCTTCAGATTTTGCACACAGTGCATCAAAAGTAACAGGAGAACTCATCTCTCTATGAAAGAATTCTTCACTAACTTCTTCCTTGAATGAAATCTCCCCAAAGTCCTGCTTGAAGAAGTACAAAATTTAATTCCTTACAGAGCATCCAGAAATCTCTGTTGTGTTCTTTTCATACATTTATATTCATCTTGTTAATGGCTTACTTTGGAGAATTAGATATGTTCACTTTTAGGTAAAAATAATGAGTGATGGATCAGATTGTAAAGCTTAGTGTGTGCCACTAGCAGAAGTGTGCATGCTAACAGCTAAATAGTGGTGTCAAATTTGATGATGGGAGATTGACTAAGTAAGGAATGACAACCTCATCAAAGGGGTAAAACAGATAAAAAGATCTATCAATTGACCTCAGCTACTCATCCCCTCTCAAACAGTGTCATACTGCAAAGAAACAAGATAAATAGAATCATTTTTCTACTGAAAAATGTTCTTTCCTAACACACAAAATAATCTGTTTGAGGAAGTGAATCAAATCAAACACACTCAGGAGGCAAACACCGATTTGATGTTAGTTTAAGCAATGCCTTAGACCACTCAGCTTTATGCGAGGAGAACATTTCTTACAAATAGAGAGGCTTTTGAGACTTGCCTACCCAAGTTAAATAGAAGGACTATGGGAGAGAAATTAATTAGGAATTCAATGGACAAAAGAGAAATAAGTTAAACATGCGGCTTTTTAGGGTGGGTGAAGAGCACATCTCATTACTGCCTACTTGGGCAAAAGTCACGGCACGCAACACAGCCTACTACTAGGCTTTATTAAAAAAAAAGACAAATGCTAAAAAATAAGAAGAAAACCGAGTGTGTCCAATTCGGAGAGGACAGAAAACAACCTGAAGCCGTCGCGGCATTGGAGGGTAGGTCCATGGGAACAGTCGCGGTGTAATGGCAAGCAACTTTAAGTTGCTCTCGACCGTCTCCCATCTTCTTTGCCAAGCAGCCCGGATTCTTGCCATGTAATCGCTGTGAGGAAGAGCGAAACGCTAGTCGGGTTGCCGAATCGTCGCTGACTCTTTGGCGCCCTCATTCCCCACAATTCCTACATGTCCAGAAACCCAGCAAAAGATAATCTCTAGATCCGCCTGGCCCGCCAAAACGGTGGCGTCACGGATATCGTGAACCAAGGAATGAAGAGCTTCAAATGCCCCGAGAGCAGTCAGGGCGCTTTGTGAGTCACTATAAATCACAATCCGTTCTCCGAACCGGGCACGTTGCATTATCTACCGTACCCAGCAGTGTATTGCAACCAACTCGGCCATGAAGACAGACCCAGCGCCTGGCAGAGTCCCGCTCTTGGGAATTGGAGCTATCCGTATACACTGGCACAGTTCCAGCGTGACCAGATGTGTGTTCCATAAAGGTCGAATGCAATACTCCCGGTGCTGTAGAAGCTTTGGGAGCAGGGGAGTGGCGACAAATAGTCAAAGATGGTACAGTCCAAGGTGGAGTCCTGGGCAGAACCAGGGAGGGAGGGGGGGACCTGCCCGAGAGCTATACTTAGCTCTCGATGTAGTTTCTAACCATAAAGCAAAAGGACTTAGCGATATGAATGGCGTCTTAGAGCGGCATAGAAACCGTCGAGATCAGCTGTGGATGCAGTGAGAGCTGTTGGCGACTGAGGGGGGCGCTGGGGTCAGGCTTACAGGCGAATAAGGCTGCGAGTATGAACCCCCATGTGAGGTGTCGGTCAAATTCAAGACAAAGAAATTGTTGCGAGTAGACCATTTCTAGGCGCACCCCATTTAGAAACGAGTAGGCGTCAGGTTCGACTCGTGGATAGCAGCATAAGCGCAGATACCTTAGTCTTAGCCAGGGAAAGGTGAAGCATGTGCGATTCGGCATAGCGAGAGACGCGGTTCAATGCATGTCGGAGTCGACGCTCCAAACTTGGCATCTGGGCCGCACCAAAATAAATCGAAAGGTTGTTCACATAGAGGGTAGCCAGAACATCTACTGGCGGCACTGAAGTGATGCCGTTGATGCTCAGGGCAAAGAGTGCGGCAATGAAAACACTTCCCTGCGGAACACCCTAATCCTGCTCCATTCCGCCGGAGAGGGCTCCCTCCACCCGTACGCGGAATCGACGATCTCGCAAAAATTCAGATATAAAGATTGGGATGCATCCCCTCGCCCCCATCGTGTGGAGAGTCTCCATTATACCGTATCGCCATGCGGTATCATAGGACTTCTCCAGATCGAAAAACACCTTGGCGTAGTGCTGTCTACGAAGAAGGCCTCGCAGACGGCATTTTCTAGTCGGAGCAGAGCATCCGACGTGGAGTGAAACTTGCGGAAACCACACTGTGCACAAGACAGATGGCCTCCGCTGTCCAGAAAAAAAGGCTAATGTAATATTTACGAATTTCTCCATCAACTTGCACTTGCAAGAGGTTAGAGAGATTGGGCGGAAAACGGCCGGGAGAGAGTAATCGCTCTCCGGGTTACGAAAGGCGAGCACAGTAGCGATTCACCAGGAATCTGGGAGGAGACCCTCAACCCAGATCCTGTTGAACAAATCTAACAGAAATGTCATGCCTCGCTCGCCCAAGTGTCGAAGCGTGGCGTACGGGACATCGCCCAGATCATGGGCGGTGTGCGCGCACAAGGCAAGAGCGGATAGCAACTCACTCAAAGTAAACCTGTCGTTGAAGGGTTCTCCGCCTCTGGCGGTAATGTCCAGCCGGCGGCCTTCCACGACATCACGATGTGCATTGAATGCTAGTGGAGCAGCATCCCGGCTAGAGAATGCAGAGAAAGCGGTCGCGAAGGATTCCGCCACGGATGCGGGGTGCGAGATTGCGGTCTTATTCACCTGAAGAACGGGAGGGGGGTCCTGCGAGAATTTACCCCGAATCCTTTTGACTCGCTTCTAACAGCTCTGCTTCAGGGGTATTTCCGTTAAGTAAAGACACGTATGCCCGCCAAGAAGAGCGGCGGGCGTGCTTCGAAATATTCTGGAACCTAGCCCTAGCCCGACGAAATTCACCGACATTGAAATCGTTCGAGCGGCGCTTATAGCGCATGTAAGCATATCGCTTCAGCTTGAGGGCCGTCTCACACTCGGCTGACCACCACGGGAGTGGTCGGGGGGCAAAACGGCCAGACCTTCTAGGAATAGTACTTAGGCCCGCGGAGATGAGGTTGCCGGAGAACTCAACAGCCTTATCTACCAACCTAAACTCCTGGACTGAGATAGAGAATTCAGTCATTTCCTGAAATGCAGACCACCGCAGCGGGCTCTCGGGCAGAAGTGACCCAGAAAATGATATCTGAATGGGAAAGTGATCAATACCATGGAGGACATCGACCACCCCACAATCAAAATCAGGCTGTGCATCTGGAGAGAACATAATTATAGATCGAGGCAGGAAAATGAAGCGTTTCTGGGGCAGTAATGTGTAAACTCATCCACATTTAGGACACCCATCTCAAGCTCGTCGTCGATCAGGTCGGCAAGGACTTGATCCCGTGGAGTAATACAGTAGTCTTCCCAGAGGGGGTGTCTACCGTTTAGATCTCCCAGCAAGAGAAAGGACCTCGGTAACCGTGACACGACACGGCGGATGTCCAGCGGGTTGAAGTCGCCTGACGGTGGAATGTACCAAGAAATGACAGTATACCTCGTATCCAGGTGAGGCTGCACAGCTACTGCCTGAAAGTAGGTATCTAAAGCAAAGAGAAGAACGGAGACATCATGCCGGGTGTAAATCGCACATTCTCCCGCCCGGCAACCATCCCGTGGTGGTGGGGTCGCAAAACTCTAATACCCCGGGAGGGTGGACAGGGGGCATGCGCCCAGCAATGGTCTCCGCCAAAAAGGTAGCTAAAGGGGAACGGAAAGAAACGAGCCTCCGCAACGCATCCCACTTTGCCCGGAGTTCGCGGCAATTCCATTAAAGGAATATGCCCTCCAGGCCTAGCTCTGAGGAGATGCTGGGGCCCTCTTCTAAGAGAAGACCCTCACGGGAATGTCCGTACGCTTCCTGGGGACAGAACTCAGGGCGCTGTTAGCCAGACAATGTGCTGAAGGCGCTGTCGCCTTCGAGGACTAATTGGGGGAAGTTGGGCTCACCATGCGAGGCTTTTCCTCCCTTCACCTCGAAACTTTAGGCGGGTGGGGCGTCTTCGGAGGGCCCTCTTTGCGAGGATCCACCGTCTTCGCGACACCCAGTCCACCACTGGGCGTGGGCAAAGGAGACGAACCTCCTTTAGTGCTGTCCTCCTTTCGGGGGGCAGCTTTAGGAAGCCTGGAAGATGGTCTGGCGACCAACTTCAGGGGTGTGGACTCCTGTGAGTCTAACGACTCGGAGGAGGCGCGTGTGGCCGTTTTGCCTTACGGGAAACGATCACCATGGTTTTAGCCGGGGCTGGGTGTGGACCCTTTGTGCCGTCAGCTTTATCAGATAAACGTCCGTGGTGGATAGAACCCGCAGAAAGGTTCCGAATGGATGCGGAAACCACCGTACTCGTAGGCCTGGAGCAAAGGGTGTCTTTTTCAACATTGAGGCATAGGACGTCCCAGGCAGCGCCGGGCGCGCCAAGACCAAGTCCTTAACCTCACGAAATGAGAGACGATCCTGAGCATGAACGGCCAGGATTTCCTTATCAAGGAGATACGCACCACTTTGCTTCGAAGAAGCGTGGTGCGGCTACGCAATTGACACACTTGGCCACACACGATTTTGACTTATCGTGTGCGGCCTTGGAGCAACTTACATAGGCTTCGGGTAACCCCGACTTTGCAAGTCGACATGAGCGATTAGTATGGCCGAAGCGGTGGCAGTTATAGCACCGCCGCGGCAGTGGCACGAATGCCTTCACGCGGTAGCGATATCAACCGGCACGCACAGACTCAGGGAGCTTGTCACAGTCAAACGTGACAAAGAGTGTAGAGTTGGGTCTCTAGGACCCTCCCTGTTTTTTCATCACATGTTCGACCTTGACAGCCACATGGTCGGCCAGTCCTAAGGTGATGTTTATGGAGTAGTCCACGAGTTACCTCGTATAAATTACTTTTTTCACCATGTTCATGGTAGAATGCGGCGTCACACTCACGGGAGTGCCATCAAGTGTCCGAAGGGCACTAATCATGGCCGTCTCAGAGGGATTCGACGCATTCGCCAAAAGACTCCCGTCCGCGCAACGGGTCACCTTCGGCTCTCTACCAATCACAGTAGCTAAACCTCTCCTCTGATGGATCATGTTGCCCTTAGCCAACATACTGCCATCAGTGGAGTGAATAACCAGGAAGCGTTTGAAGCCAGCGGGCTCGAAAACGCCGGGTAGTCTCTGAATGAGGGGCCCCGACGGAATCGAGGCTCCGCTATGTGCATTTGTAACTTTGGTCTTTGTCATGGATTATGCAACCGGGGAAAGGGGGGCAGCGGGACCGGCCGTGCCGATCTTGGCTTGTTCGCTTACCGAAGCAGCAGACCCATCCGTCCCTGCAGCCCCGGCGGATGTAGAGGAGCACCTAGTCTTTTTTCTGTTTCTATTCTTCTTGGAAGAGGAGGGCGAGGAATGAACCCGCTTTTACCCTCCACCGGTAGGAGCCCCCAAGCCAGATGGACAGGCCTCAGCAAGGCCCTTCTCCGAGATGGAGAAGGCCCTGGCCGTCACAGGGGCACCGGTCGGAGGAGGAGATCATTCTCTTCATTGTACTGCCTTGGAGACGCGAGCCGTTTGAGGACCTTGCATAGGGACGGACTCGGGTTCGGTGCTTAGGGTCGAGCAGAGATTCCTCCCCATGAATGGCCCTACGGTCTGAGGCCGAGTTGCATCAAGGACCATGTCTATCTCGGGGGAGGGGGGAGCCTCCATGTGGCCATCCCCCCCAAGACATCACAGGTCCTATTGGTAGCGGTGTCACGAGTAGAGTATGGGGAGGCACAGGCCTTGACCCCCGCTAAGGTTAGTATGCGAGTCAGCAGGTCTCTGGAGGGGAGCGGCCGATGGGCTCTGTTTGCCTCTCCCCCATAAGGGGGTTTGCCCTACCAAGCAACCTTAATGGGGAGCAGTTGGTTATGGGCTGCCTGCTTGCTTTCTTGACAGTCCCCTTGAAAAGTAAAGGGGTGACTGCAGCTGGAAAGAGTGAGGCACCTGAGGGCACCTCCAGACAAGGGGTGAGGGGGAGTCCCTGACACCCATAGGCAAATGAGAGGAGTAATCCTCCTCTCCGGTCAAAGAATTTTGAAGGTTTCCCTGTGAAAGCACAAGGGTGGGGGTTGACCTCCAATTTTTCAGTGGAGCTGCCCGAGGGGAAATTGTGGGGCGATTTTTGGTTTTGTCATCATTGGCCATGGTGACCCTATTTTTTTACGGGATGCAGACGCTAATCACCCCTCGCAGTAGCCCGCTCTGCAAGGGGTGCGTACGGGGCTGGTGGAGCTAGGTGCAGCCATATAAGGCCATCCCCTTCCGCCTTTCAGCATGGCGGCTCCACCTTGGGCACGGCGTAAAAAGGATAGAGTGAGAAGGAAAGGGAATGTGAGGGCGGTATGGGTGGAGATGAAGCAGATTGTTGAAAACCAACCATCACAAACCGGAGCTCAGGGGTTAGGGAACATAGTCCCCTCCCCCTGATCCGGAATAGTTGGCTGAGAAGAAGGTCAGCATCTACACTGTGAAAATAGAGGCCGACCAGAGAAAGTTGTGGGAGAGTTTGTATGATTGAATGAAGGTACAAAAAAGACAGGTGCTGCGTAAGTCCAAGTGGGTAAGATCGCAGCCATTTTCAAAAAGAGAGGATTCATTAAAATTTCAAATGTTCTTTAAAAACATAGACTATGGTTAACAATATAAAAGATATATATATATATATATATATATATATATATATATATATATATATATATATATATATATATATATATATATAAACAAAGGAAGAGGGAGTAAAAATGTAGAACAATTAATGCCTCTACAATGCTGTAAAATCAAAGTAAAATCATAAGACCCGACACGTCTATTTGGTTCTCAAAATGATAAAACATTAAATTTCCTTTAAGAGATTTGTCTCTGATCAAATTTAAACCCTCGGGTCATGTTAAGGTGCGCTCATGTTCGGAAAGGATGGTCCTCAGGACCTGCTGAGGACACATCCCTTGGCAAATGAAAGGAAAAAGCCTTTGCCTCAGAGTATGGAATCGTAGGCATTCAGCAAATAGGTGAAGTACAGACATTAGTACTCCACAGTGAGTGCACATTGGAGGCTGCTGAAGGCCTTCTATCGGAAAGCCATGTGTCAGATGACAATGCCCATTTCTCAGAGATTATAGAATAACATCCTGAGTACGGGTCCTAATAGTGCGTGTCCTGGGGCAGACTGAATGTTTGATGGTATGCAGTTTAGTTGGGGGAGTTCATCCCATGTCTTCTGCCACTGGCCGACCACGTACTCACGGATGTATGGCACGACATCACGGAAAGGAAGAGGAGCAGGGGTGGAAGTTCCTAGAGATGCAGCTGCCTTGGCAACAGCATCTGCTCCCTCATTTCCTTTTATACCTATGTGGCTAGGTACCCAACAGAATAAAACATCGTGGAACGAGGATAAATATAAAAGCCACTGTTGGATCTTTGAAACCAGCGGGGGATCTGGAAATAAAAAGGCTACAGCCTCCAAAGTGCTGAGGGAATCAGAGAATATTGTATAAGATCCTGGTGATGAAGAAGCGATGGTATACAGTGCAGCCAGTATCGCGACAAGCTCAGCCGTGAGGATAGAGGCTGTATTGGGCAGGCACACAGACCCATGACGGGAGGGGAAGTTAGCAGAAGCTCCTACCACATCAGAGGATTTAGATCCATCTGTGTAGATAAAAGTGCTTGCTTTGTGACACACTTAGTGTTCATAAAAGAGGCTTCGTAGAACCGAAGGCAAGAACATGGTCTTTGGTTCGCCTGCCAGCACCTTGCAAACCCTCATGGGTGGTAATAGCCATGGGGGTACTTTAGGGATCTGATATGGAATAACTGCTAATTCCCTCAGTTGACCTGTATCTCCAGTCATACACAGGGCAAAGGTGCGAGTCAGTGAAGGAAACCTGTCATATAAGGCTACCAAGTGAATATTATAGGTGCACTCATATACAGGTGAGTGAGAGAGCTGTTGCAGCCTGAAAAGGTAATGCAGGTTAGACTGGATCAAGGTTGTATACAAAAGCCACAGGGTACGGCGATCACTTTCAGACGAAACATGTGATAGAAGTTTTAAGATATCCATTCTCTTCAAGCAGGATGTTTTCAAGGCAGTTATATGGGGGACCCAGGAGAGCTTTGAGTCAAAGATGTGATAGAACGAATTGAAGCTGCGTTAATTTCAACTCCTATCCCATATTATTTAAAACCACGATGCTGCCCACGTGCATCTTCGATTCGAAGCTTGGAGTCTTATCACAGCTACCGGATGTCAATGTTTAAACAAGGAGGTTATCGTCCCCCCGTTCACCCCCATACGCCGACCTCGCCAGATTGAGTTAGGCTTATGGGCAGATAAGGCATTGTTCTCCGGCCCGGCTGTGCATTCCCTCGAAGCTCCCACTCTATTGTCCCCCCACGCCAAGGAGATGTCCTGGCTATTTATATGGAAACTTTACCACTAAGATCAGATTGGAGATCCAGATTTTCGTCGCGAAACATCACCACGACCCTCTCTCCCTTTGTGCGCCAAGGGACCTCGACCTCGAGATTCACCATCACTTGTCCAGAAGGAGGACAATATTCCTTGAGTGCCAAAGGTTCGAGCCTTTCGTGACGCCAAGTCCCCAAGGCTTCCCCCCCTGTTGTTCAGAGGAGAACAGCATTAGAACAGCCATTGTTCGTTTTGAGCCCTTCGCCAAGAAACGGCTCTCACCCCCCCCCCCCTGTTGTTCAGAGGAGAACAGAATTAGAACAGCCATTGTTCGTTTTGAGCCCTTCGCCAAGAAACGGTTCTCACCCCCCCTGTTGTTCAGAGGAGAACAGCATTAGAACAGCCATTGTTCGTTTTGAGCCCTTCGCCAAGAAACGGTTCTCACCCCCCCTGTTGTTCAGAGGAGAACAGCATTAGAACAGCCATTGTTCTTGAGCCCGTAGACAAGAGACGGTTCTCCCCCTCCCCCCTTGTTGTTCAGAGGAGAACAACATTAGAACAGCCATTGTTCTTGAGCCCGTAGACAAGAGACGGTTCTCATCCCCCCCTTGTTCAGAAGAGAACAACCTAGAACAGCCATTGTTCTTCAAGCCGTTCGTCGAGAAACGGTTCTCCTTCCCAAGACGCCACGTCAGGATTCTTTTATCCGTCTCCCCTTCGGCTGGAACTCGCCAGCGGACCGAAACTCCTTCGCGCCACCTTCCACTGCACCACTAGTGTAAAAGTTACGTAAGCCAAACGTCACCTTTGAGTACTTAACCCTTTTGTCAATTCTATCCTGTGCTTTAAATGGTTTATCGAACCATCCCATCTCTTTAACTCTATATTTGTTTACCTTTTTTTTAATCCTTTAAATCCTCGGATTAGCCCGAGTCTCCACGACCCTTTCCATTCCGTTTATGTCAATATTTTCCGTTTTTGTGTATTGTTGATAGTTATTATTAATAAAACTCTATTTTATTAATGATAGCAATATTATTATCCTTGAGCTCAGTCAGTTCCACTTCTTAAGCATATCGAAGATACATAATATCGGCCGCCAGACAGTAACGCACTCTAAAGATAATTAAGGAAGTTCCCTCAACGAATAGTGATATATGGTATCGTCGGGAGTCATTCTACGACAAAAGATAACCCCAAGAAATTTACAATAAGGCTTAAATGAGATGGGGGAGCCATACAAAGATAAGGTTAACTGTTCCCAGTCAACTTGCCTAAAATTGTAGAAATGAACTGCCTTTGTTTTTTAAGGTGACAGCCTTTTGTAGCGGCATTCTTGGCAATGATGTTAATGGCCAGTTGCAATTTACGGATGAAAAATGGCAGCCGAGGTGATGCTGATAAAGTTGCCAAGTCATCCACATAAGGAGTTGTCATTACCTCTGTAGGAATATCAGTAATAATGCTGTTGATAGCCACTGAGAAGCAGGTGACGCTAAAAACGCTTCCCTGTGGCACACCCTCTATCTGATCAACAGGCTCCGATATGACATTTCCTACCCTAACACGGAACGTGCGTTCAGCAAGAAATTGGTGTATGAACCTAAGAAGATGGCCTTTGATAACCCAGTCATATAGTTGCTTCAGGATACCATATCTTCAGGTGGTATCATATACTCTTTTTATATAAAAAAAACAGCAATGGAGTGTTCTCTTTGAGAAAGCTTGTTGAATGCAATCCTCCATCCTGGCCAGCAGGTCTGTGGTGCATTGTTTCTTTCTAAAACCTGACTGTGAGGAAGAAATAAGGTTGTGTTTCTCCAGAAACCCTACCAACCTGGCATTCAACATCCTTTCAAAAAGCTTGCATGGGGAACAAGTAAGAGCAATTGGGCAATAGTGTGTCGGAAGTGTCCCTTCCTTTCCTGGTTTACAAAGGGAAAGTATGATTGCTTCCATCCAATTACAAGGGAAACAGCCCTTAATCCAGGTAGAAATATATCAAGAAGATGTGAAATGAGTTAAATGCATATTCCTGATCATATAAGGGATACCATCAGGACTAGGTGCGGTGGATCCATATGTTTTAATAGCATTTCTAAGTTCATGAATGGAAAATAGCTTATTGTATGGTTCATTATCCATACAGGAAGCCATGAATTTCAAGAGGCACTGCTCTTGTATTTTCCTGACATGTTGAAATTCTAAGGAATAATTGTTAGGGCTGGAAATGTCAGTAAATGTCTTTGCTAGGACATTTGAAATTCTGGCCAAGTCTCCCAAAAGCTCGCCTGCTTCAACTATATTGGGGGCAGAGAAACCACTTGCTCTGCCCATGAGCTTTTTCACTCTTTTCCAGACTTTGTCTGGTGGAGTTTGGTGGTTGATAGGGTTGATGTACCCTTTTAAGGAGATTCGGCGAGCCTAGGGGAGGATACGCTGTTGTACTGGCCTGGCTCGGCTACGAGCATACTTATTGATAGCAGTAGGGTTTCGATGGGAGCAACGACAAGCTTGCTTACACTCTGTCACTACTTTGCTGCATTCCTCAGACCAAAAAGGGAGATGGGTCTTGTGGGAAGCAGTTTTGGAGAGGGACATGGAAGAATTTGCCGCCTGGTTGACATGATCATGGAAGTTCTCCAGGACCGTGTTAATGTCGCCCTGAGGGAAGTGTCCAGAATGGTGAGAAAGGTATTGAAACTTTGACCAATTGGCTTTCTTGGTGTTCAACCTATTGCCCGGTTGGAAAGGAGGGGAACCCAGGCATGAGGTCAGAACCACTGGGAAGTGATTGCTTCCTCTCAGATCAGGATCCACTGACCAGCTGTAATCTGTTCTACAGTCTGAGGAACAAAGTGACAAATATACACAGGTAGAGCTGTTGGTCTGGACAAGGAAGAATGTTGGAGTGCCAGCATTAAATAATGACACATCCAAGGTCTCCATAAGTCTCACAATCAGATTTCCATTGGGGTAATCGACGAATACCCAATTGGGTCTCCTGTAATACTATACCTCAAGGGTTGTAATCATGAAGCCAGAGTTTGAATTCTTCCCATTTGGAGAAGATCCTTTGTATTAGGTTGAGGAATAAGTTCTTGCATTTTTTTTAATGTTGTGTTGATTAAAGTTTTGTTGACATGATTTGTGCACATATTAAGAAACAATAATAAATAATGAGAACAAAATTTGCAAAGGTTAGCCTATGTCTCTTAACAGCGTAGACTATTAGGCTTTTGCTTAGGCTACGTCTTGAAGTTGAGTAATAAGTCATTGCAGTTTACTTAAAAGTTGTGTTAATTTAATTTTTGTTCTGTACCCTCAAAATGGAATGTTGTAATTCATTTTCAATATAGATGGGAACAATGCAAACACAGCCAAAGCTCGTCAAGATATTTGTGCTGTGTACGGAGAAAATGCTTTATGAGAAAGGACACCTCAACGGTGGCTTTCACGTTTCAAAAATGGTCATTTCATTCTTAATGACGAAGAACATTCTGGTCGCCCCATTAAGTTGTATGCAAATTGGTTGAACGACCTTCTTCATGAAAATTCTTTTCAATCGACTAGAGAATTGGCTGTACAATTGGCATGTGATCAGAAAACTGTAGTGAATCACCTTCATTCAATAGGAAAAGTTAAAAAACTCGGTGCATGAGTTCCGCAAGCTTTGAGCAATAGCAACAAACTTCAACGCTCCACGATTGCCGCAGGTTTGCTTGCTCGTCACAAGGCTACTCGTGGATATAAGGATAGATTTCTTCAGCACATCATCAATGGTGACGAAAAGTGGTATGTTTATGTCAACATGAACCATCGAAAACAATGGCTTAGCCGCAATAAAAAACCACTTCCACGATTAAAGCAAGGACTTCATCCACGAAAGACGATGCTGTGTGTGTGGTGGGATTGTGAAGGCATCATTCCTTATGAGTTCCTTGCGAACAACGAGATTGTCAAAGCAGAACTCTACCTTCAACAAATGTATCAACTCGCCGAAGCTATTCGTGAAAAGCGACCTCATCGATGTTATAGAGTCCTTCTGCAACATGAAAATGCTCATCCTCACATTGCCAATATGACAAAAAATGCCATCCAAATGCTTAATTGGGAAATCCTGCTGCATCCTCCATATTCGCCACACTTGGCTCCATCGGATTTACATCTGTTCCGATCGCTCTCCAACAATTTGTGCGGCGTTTTGTTCAATACGATGTGGAATTAAGAACCTGGTTAGACGAATTCTTTGAATCAAAATCCAGAAATTTTTATTGCAGAAGCATCGGAAAACTAGTTGAACGTTGGAAGAAGTCGTAAATAACAACAGAGAATACAAAATTGATTAAATTGCATATTGTTATCAATTAAAAATGAAGTTTGTATGTATAATTCTTTAGATCTCCTTCTTGCATCCTTCATGCTAATTCGGAATTTATTCTGAAGAGCAACAACCTCTCTCTCATACAAGAAAAAGGTGCACTGTTTAGAGGTGGATGGGTGATCGCCCTCACAGTTGGCACAACAAGGGGGACGAGGGCACGGTGTTCCATGGAAATCAGAGGAACAATTGACACATACCCTCTCCTATCTGCAGTGCTTACTGACATGTCCAAAACGTTGAGAATAAAAGCACCTACGGGGATTCTCCACGTAGAGCTTCATAGGAATACACAGATAACCAGCCTTGATATTCTTTGGGAGTTCCAACCTATTGAAAGTTAATATGATAGTAGCGGAAGGAACTCTGGTGCCATTAACATTGCAAGGGACACGGTATGCACCAACTACCTTCTGATAAGTCAGTTTAGCAACAAGCCGGTCCACATCATATTCAATAAGCTACCCGGAACTGATAACCCCATTGCATGTGATAAAGGTAGGATGGGCTGAAGAGGAGAGATTGAGGGAAGCAAGAGAATCTAGTGCTTTTATTTTTTGATGCTGATCAAATGAAGAGGACTCTACAACAGGGCAGCCATCATTCCTAGGCCACATTTGGGCAAGTTCACCACATTTGGCAACAAAGTCTTCATAGACATTGAAAATGTCAGCCTTACTTAATGGTGTATCATTGTCTGATTTTAAAGCTAAAAATCTATCATAATTGTCATAGAATGCCCCCCCTTTTGTTCTAAGAGTGCTAAGAGTGCTAATATGGATATCTTAAAGAAGAGAGCCGTTTGAAACACGTAAGGATATAGAGAAACGCACAATAATTCCCAAAATAAACTTATATTTTAACTTTAACAATTGAATACACAAAATTTAATTCAAGTAGTTTGACCCTCTAAAATTGGTTAATCTCGCTACACACAGCAATATATAAGATTTAGTCTTACGGACTCTACTGGAGTTTAAATACCTCAGGAATGTTATTGTCTCACGACGCGTGCCGCCTGGCCAGATGTAGGTGGGCGGGATCACGAGCTCCTTTTGGCGAGGGTAGCAGCTGGGGGGTCCACACGGTATTCCGAAGGGGGGGGTTCTTCAAGGACGAGAACAATTACGGTGCTTTATGCGGCACCAAGGTAGTCGTGGTCTCTCTGGCGAGAGTGAGTCGAACTTGGTTCTTAAACCAAGTTAACTTGGAGTGCGGTGTGACCACCGAGTAACGAGCTCGAGGGGGAGCTTTTCTCCTTCGTTACTTAATTCCTCATGGGCGAGGACTGAACTCGGGGAGAGTCTTCTTCAAGGGCGAGGATAACGGAGGGGGGTTTCTCTGACGAGAATAAGTTGAACTTGGTTCCTCAACCAAGTTAACTTATGAGTTCGGTGTGGCCACCGAGTAACGGGCTCGAGGGGGAGCCTTTCCCTTCTTCTTTCCTTAATTCCTCAATGATGATGAATACCCTTGGTGTTTAAGATGCACCAGGATATGAGGAGTCTCTCTGACGAGAGTAAGTTGAACTTAACAAAGTTAACTTAACGTTTGGTTTGATAACCAGGGACTAGCTCGAGGATGAGCTGCTTCTTAGCCCCTTAAGGTAGGTAGCCCTGCCTCTCTTGCAGGGTACTTCTTGGTCTGACGAGCCAAGTAAACTACCAATCCAGTCTAGGTAGCCCGGTGTCTTAATTCCGAGGACTTCGTCACTTGGAGACTGACGTATTCTACCACGATTTTCCTCAGTGTTCCTCATTTATACCTTGTCACCCCATTGGGGGAGTGGTAATAGGGGGAGGGGCTTGAGGACGACCCCAGGAGGGTTCTTATGCCAAACGGTTTTTCTCACCAAGTCTTACATCGGCTCCTCGTTAGCCTTCGAGCTTGGGAGAAACACGTCTCCAATTTCTTATTTGACGTGAAATTGAATCTCACTCTCCTGGGGGAGATCTTGCATTTTAACCTTTAGGTCTTTCATAGCGACGAGTGGTGCGGCGCTGCGGTTACGCGCTTGACCCGACGGTGCCTGGGGCCGGATGTCTTTGCGGTAACCGCCTCGTGACTCCACCACGAGCGAATGGGGGGGGAGTGACGATTTTTCTACAATAATCAAGATCACGGTCATTGGTGGCACGGGAGCAGAAGCCTGGGGCCTCTGGGAAAAGTTTTTATTATTTTTACCCATAAATATTTGTATTAAAAGAACACATACCCCTGGGGAAGTAGAGTCATGTTATTGTAGTTGCCCCCAGAATAGGCACTTTAAACCGTCCTCAGGGTAGGCCTCCCCCACGCTACAGCGTCGTTTTAAAAACAGTGTAATGTCAGGAATTGAAGTTTGACGACAGCTAGACTAAGACCCACGTTGTGAACCGCTACCAGCCCCAGAACAAGTGCGGCCTTCAAAGCGATACCTCTGGTGAACATGATCGGCAACCCGTACAGCGGTACTCAGCACACAGGTGTGAGGATCCATAGTCTGACTCCTCCACAGCGGCCTGTTCAGCAAGGTAGGACCCCTGAAAACAGACTGATGGACAATAATCTCCATTACAGTCTTCACTGACATAGCCCACTGTATCATTGAAGTACGCAAGCCCCCTCCATCACGACACGGTGATCCTCAGGGAGGGGTGGGAGAGGTTGTAGGGGAAGTGAGGAAGTCATTCGGGTGGCGCATATAACCGCATGTAGACATAATGCTGCTGTTTGAGCACTGTCTCACACCAAACTGAACGGCCTGATCAACGAAATTAAACTCCTAGACTGAGACATCAGATATTTCTTGAAATGTGGACCACTGCGCCCGCGCCAAGCACCACTGGGGCGGGCTCTCAGGCGGCAGTGGCACAGAAAATGATATTTGAATGGGAAAATGATGACTGCCATGGAGGTCATCGACCATCCCTAACCCCCAAACCAAAATCAGGCTGTGCATCCGGAGAGCACAAAGATCAAGACAGGAAAAAGAAGCGGTTCTCGGGCAGATATGCGTAAACTCATCCACATTTAGGACACCAATCTCCAGCTCGACGATCAGGGCAGCAAGGACTTCAACCCTAGGATTAAACAAGTAGTCTCCCCAGAGGAGAGAAATAACAGTATACTTCCTATCTAGGTACAGCTGCACAGCTACTGCCTGAAAGGAGGTATCTAAAACAAAGAAAATAATGGAGACATCAATTGCTGGCATAAGTGATGGATCCTCCTGCCCAGCCCCCATCCTATGTTGGTGGGTTAGCAAAACCCTTATATCCCGGGAGGGTGGGCAGGGGGAATAAGTACAGCAGGGTAACCTGCAAAAAGATAGCTAACGGGGAATAGGAGTAGATGAGCCTCTGCAGCTCCTCCTCCCAGCTGGGGCAGGGTGTAAACCCTTTATGCTGTCAGTTCTACCAAGGAAGCGCCCGGGTTGGGTAGATTTTTTTTTATTATTATTTTAGGAGCCCATCTGGCGTCTGCCTACTTGGGCATAAGTGGGTAGAACCCACAAAATGGTTCCGAATGGGTGCGGAAACGAAAGCGCTCATAGGCCTGTAGGGGCCATGAGCAGAAGGTGTCTTGCTTAACGTTGATGCAAAAGACATCCTAGGCAGGACCAGGACCAGGTACTTAGCCTCGCGAAATGAGAGACGATCCTGGGCCTGAACGGCCAGGATTTCTTTCTCAAGGAGATACGCACCACATTGCTTCGAAGAAGCAATTTTTGGTCAGAGGACGCTGATCTGCGTCTACCCGGGGCTATTAAAGGCGTACCAAAGAAAGTTGTGGCAGAGGTAGTAGGGAAAGCGAGGAAACAGGGTAAGAAGAGAGGGTCCCAGAAAGAAGAGGCTAAGCTGAGGCCAGACGCTGCACTGCGTCCCGTCAGCACTGGGGAAGGAAAGCAAATCACCATGACCCTTACAGGATGAATGTGAGAGAATGATGAAATAGAATAAGTCATAAAGAAATTGATGATTTTTTTTATAGAAACATTTTTCCTTATTAAAAAAATCCATGATCAAACCAAGAACACTGAGAAACAAGCACCACTTTAATCTCAGCTAAAGCAGTGCCTTAGATCACTTAGCTAGCATCTGAAAATAATTCTCATGAAATGGCTTTCAATAAATGAAGGGATAAAATTTAATCCTCTACACTTATTTCTCTTTAACCAACAATAGGTTTTAGAGAGATTAAGCTACCATGGAACATTGCTAAATATTATAACAAGCAACTCTTTGTAACTACCTCTTTGACTGGGCATTCTTTTAACAATTCATTAGAAACATCAACAATTGCTCGTTCTTGACCTGTGATCAATTTTACTTCATTTCCATGATCTGAATCAGATAACTCTTCTTTCATTTCTTTGATGGCGGTTTCTTTATAAATATCCTAATATAAAAAGAATAGGGAATTTACTGTCTGTAACAATACACAAGTAATGATTTACAAGTTAATCATTTAATAGGTAAAAGTATATTAACTAAAATACATACAAAATAATAAGTTGAATGCTAATATAAGAAAATTGTGAAATGCTTACATTTTTATCATCTAGATGAAAATTAAGTGGATATTCAATAACTTCCTTTTTCATTTCTTCCATTTTTGTAACCTCTGAAGAAATCCTATAACAAATAAAAGCAAAATTGCTTCAAAATTATCAAAAATACAATTCATTGACTCATTAGTTAATTAAATATCAGTATTTTTGTAGCATAGTTGATTTGATGGAGCTTAGTTGTGCTATAAGTGCTCTCTCTGATATGTGTGGTAATTTCTCTCAGTGGTGGCTCATTTAGTTTTATTTGGTGGGAGGTTGTTTAAGTGTCTGTGAGTAGAGGGTAAAGTGGATGTGTTTTAATAAGTTGTGAATTGGAGAGGGAAGAGCAAAGCTATTATGCTGCTACTGGTAGGACTGGGCTTGTGATTCATTTTGAAGATGGGTGGAGGTATTTTCTTGTAAGGTGATGGTTGGGATGAGATTGATTTAGTCATTCCACATTCAAATTAATGAATGTTTATTGACATGAATGAGTAAAGATAAATAGTACGTATTAGCTTAAATGGTTCTGGAGATGTGGAGCCATTAACTTTTCAAAAAGGTAAATATGTGGTAACCAAATTTTAAACGTCACATCTTAGTTATAATATTTATAAAACTCATTCTTAAACTATTAATGTGAAACATAATGAATCAATTTACAGTAACCTTCACTTTTTATACATATCAATATTTGTCTTTTGGGGTTTTCAACCAAAATATATGTTCTGTTGATCACAAATTTGTGTTATGTGCTTTTACACATGGTCAATTCAATTGGCATCAATCTTGTGCAAAGTATAGTTTTGCATCATGTAGTATCTGAAAATTGCTGTTCTTTTTGTTACTTTTGTAATATGTTAAATTTAGTGCTTTTATAGTGATAACTTTAGTGGCCATTCATCACTAAAAGAACACAAAATCAACTTTTGAATTAAAAAAAGTATAGCAAAGAATGAACAGGCCAATGATTGACTGAAGTTGAAAAAGAATACCCTAAGGTCATAACAGCCTTTAGCAGCAAAGTAAAAAATAAACAGGCTATTTAAGCAGATGTTATTAGAGGATTGAATAATATAGATTCATAATTTATTGGAAGGATTTTTTATGAATTAGAATCTAGAAGTACTGTAATATTGAATAACACTAGAACTTTTATATGCATTAAAATTTTCATATATATTTTAGGGCTCAGAACAAATTATTTTTAATTACTTATATTTAAATGGGAAATAATGTTTTGGTGTTGTCATTTCTAGTTTTTGACCTCCTCCCAGGAACCAAATAATGGCAAGAACCAAGGGTTCAATTTATATAGTATATTAAAGTCAATTTTACAACATACACTTCATTTTTAGCTTTAAGGTAAAAGTAACTGTCTTCACACCCCTCCTACAGTCAGTGTTGCTGTCTTTAAGGACCTCATCTCTCCCAACAACAGTTCCAAAATGTTATAAAACTTATATAAACTTAATACACAAAAATGGGAGTCTTGTGATCACTGAAAAGAAAGGGTTTGGTTGGCTATATCCTGTGTCCAGCCACTCCCGCTTATCCTATTTTGAGTTTTCAGGTGTTTAGTGGCCACTCTTTGAGTCTTAGTTTTTGTGACATGTGCAGTAAGCAGGGATTGCCCAGTGGACCAGTCTCCAACCAAAGGCTGCATCTGCCAAGTAAGCAGCCTGAGATACAGTCCAACAGGATGGAATTCCTTAACAAGAGAGACTAATCCTTGATAGA
Organism: Ceratothoa steindachneri; assembly: GCA_963969495.1. Classification (NCBI taxonomy): domain Eukaryota; kingdom Metazoa; phylum Arthropoda; class Malacostraca; order Isopoda; family Cymothoidae; genus Ceratothoa; species Ceratothoa steindachneri. The sequence continues at coordinate 104,333,167 of OZ018333.1, forward strand.
ACAGCCAAGATCTGAGACTTTTAGTTGGCTTGGTAGCCAACAAGGAAAGAAAGCTCGCACACCATGGAAAGTATAGCCTTATGCACCATAGAAGGTCTGCAGGGAGGTGGTCATGCAGATTGGTTATTGGGAATAAACTAATCTTCCAATTAATCATGCCCCACTGCCCAGGGTCCCTAAAGTCCTGGATCTTGGGACCTGTGGGCATTGCTTATTGAGGTTCCAAAGCCTCTCTTCTGACACAACAAGGGATAGCTTGTTAGGTCTAGCCTAGAGACAAGATTAAGAGGATCATTATACAAAAAGAGAATGTTCAGACAGAACAGGAGGGGGGCTGGAGGCCCAATGACAGAAAGGCATAGGGTATATGATCAGGGTTTCTCATTGGCCAAGAAAGATGTTTGTGACTAAGGGGGGGTGCTGGAATCACATGTACAAATGCATAGTGCATGCCATAAAGTAAGTGGCAGCACTCTTTCATCAACAAGGAAGTTCTATATTGGGGACATGCAGGATGGCACTAGTCACCAAGCATAGACCAGCAAGTGGTGGATCAAATCCACTTTCCATACTAGATGCTCAGATATAGAGTAGTAAATCTTACAACCACACTAGTTTTGAGCAAACAAAGGAACACTAGAAGATAGAAGCGTGAACCTAGCAGAACAACGCAGTGAAAAATATTCATGGCCCAGGTATAAGACACCCTAAGGCTATAAATTTAAACAAATTATCCCCACACTTTCACAAAACAGATGAAATCATCCATAACCTAAAGCACTCAGCTCCCCATGTCCAAGACCTCAGTACATATAGAATACAAGTTAAAAAGGTTTAAAGTTACAGCTACTTACACAATGTAATACCCAAAATTTTCAAGCATGATACAATCGTCATGATCCCCCAAACCAATACTACTTCCTCACACTGTCCGTTCCTGTTCCTCTGTACCCTATCCGAGTCATTAAGCACCTCATCATAAATCAGATCACTTCACACATTCCTTTGCCACCTATACTTAAAACATAAAAGATAATTTACTCTATCATAAAATTAATCTATTATCCACTCCTTGATCTAGAGAGTTCCTTGTTGACATAATTTATTTTATACAAGATGGTTTCAGACCAATTTACTCAACAACCAATCCTCTTAAAGACCTGATACAAAGAATCTATGATACCTTCAACCAAGCATTAGATTGGATACTACTAGTAACTATGGGCATCAACAAAGCTTTTAATACCATCTTACACAACCTCACACACAAAATAACAAAAACATGCATAACATTACAAAAAGATAGTTACCAACTATTTGGAGGGTAAACACACACATGATACTTGGTGGCTAGCCATCGAGCAAACAAATTTCACAAAGGCTCTATACTGTTATCCATACTCAGCTCTACATCTATGACATAGCTAAAGCACACTCAACACAGATACATATACCTTCTTACAAGCATACACCACTACAAAGATACAGCTACTTATCTGCTCCAACTATGCCTCAACACACTACACACCTGGTTCACAAACAGAAGGACTCAAATTAAGTCCAACCAAATCCATAGCTACCATTCTCACCCATTATACAGGGAATATCAATACATGCCTAAGACTCTGGGCAAGTTCTCATAGGAGAAAGCCTCTGCCTCTTGACCCCTCTTTGGGGAATTTTGTTCTCTCCCTCAATGAAAAATTTGTTGCCTATAAAAGAAAAGACAAAAGAATTATTATTCTGATTATAGTATTGATTGCTACTGTCAATGTGGCACCATTTAGGAGTATATTTTGTTAGAGAGGAAAACTTAATGATCGGATTACACTAGAAATACACAAAAGAGCGGGATCACATTTGGTTGCCTTTCAGAGCTTATGAACAGTTTGTTTACTAACATTATACATCTGAGAGCTCTGTACCTTGTCATAGTTTGAAGGAAAATGATACCAGCTCTCACTTGTTGAGTAGCAAGTGTTGCTTTGCCGCTAGTTTTCTGCTCAGTTGGGCTATTTTCATTGTGTTCATGTTGGTAACTATTACTTTGGTGTGTGATTTTAGAGATGCCTAAAACCACCTCTCTGAAGCAGAGAAGACAAGGATACTTGCTGTGAGGGAGGAGAATTTGTCTACAAAAGAGATATTGCTGGACAGGAGGAGGAGAAACAACCATCAGAAGGGTGGCTGCTGCAGCTCGCAATTTACCACCCAACATTTTTCTGAGGCAGAAACTTGGGAACTGGGAGACAAAAGAAAACTTTCAGGAAGACTGATCTGCTGATATGGAGAGGTGTTGAAGAATCCCTTCATTACACCTGCCAAACAGAAAAAGAGTAATCCTAAGCTGCTGGAAAATGTGTTGATTCAGCCTTTAGAAGGACCTCGGGATCCCAAGTGATACGCTGCCAAAAAACCTCTTCTCACCACAAGCATGGCGAAGCAGACTCGATTTTGCGAGGATATATCTTCAGTGGACTGAAGACGATTGGATGAAAGTGATGTTTTCGAATGAAAGCTGCTTTAAGTGTATCTGAGGGGCAGGCAGGAAAGTGTGATGATCCTTCATCATCAGCCACTATGACCCCCACTATACCGTTCCTACTGTTAAACACCAACCAGATGATGGTGTGGGGGGCTTTTAGTGGAAAAGGTGGGAGCAGTAGTTTATTTTTTACCTTGAAACAATACAATGAATAGTGATCATTACATGAACATTCTGTAAAACATCATCTGCCTTTTTATGCTATTCAAGGCACATATTTTTTTATGCAAGATGAGGCCCCCTGCCACACCTCAACAAAGGTAAAAAACTACCTTGCTGGCCACAATATCAATATTTTTGAGTGGCCTGGGAACAGCCCCAACCTAAACCCCATCAAAAATTGCTGGGCTTTCATGAAAGACCAGCTCACCACTGCCAACACCGCCTCCATTCCATAACTAATCAATGAGCTGAATGCCCCCTCCGGATTACTCTGGACAACAAATGCTTACAAGGGACTGGATGCATCAATGCCCAGGCATCTTTGTTTGGTCCTCAAGACAAAGGGCCACATGATGAAATATTGACAGGTATGTTTTCATTCATTTTTTAAGTTTTAAACACTTTTTTTTGTTTTTTCTTGAGAAAGTTGGCTCTTTCAGTGGGCGATCAATTTCCATTACGGTGATTGTAACTGCACAAACCCACACTAACTATATGCCCCTTCCCTACAATCACCTCCCGCACCCTCTTTCCTGGCCTAACCCCAGTCTTTCCCCTTCACACACAAATGAGATCATAAACATTGGAAGAGTCATAAAATCTTTTAATTAAACATTAACAGTATATAATAAAAAACTCACAAAGTGGCACTTGAGGAAAGCAATAATATAAAAATTAATCCATAAGAAAATAAAAAGATAAATCCAAGCACTTTCAAGCTATATTTGCAAGTTCATTATCAAGGAAAGCATGAAAATGGAGAAGATAACCTTATATAGGGTACAAAGATTTCCTTGAAAATGAACTTGCAAATATAGTTTGAAAGTGCTTAGATTCATCTTTTCATTTTCCTGTGGGTTAATTTTCAAATTATTAACAGTATATACAACAAAAAAATGGATCAAAGAATTCCTATCAACCATAACATATATCTAAACCATCCAGGAATCATCATCCAACCCAAATACAAAAGTAGCACATTACAGGCACATCAGTCAAATATTGGAAATGAAGACCTAATCACAGACATCAGAGACAAGATCCCCGGCATCAATATCACTCAAGTCACCTCAACCCTTCTCCCTAACCAAGATTTAATGGAAATACAATTATCCAATCAAGCAAAGACCAAAAAGACTTGATTTTCACAAATCTGTACATATCACCTCCTCTATTCTGCTTACAAGCTGCACTTGATTACTTTCCAACACAGCCAGGTAGGAATCTTGATTGTTCATCTAGTCACAAGAGCTGTAGCATCATGAAACAATTAAACTAGCTATTCATCTTGAATAACAATTCTACAACTACAAACCCTTCAAGCACACTCTTCCAATACACTTCCCAAGATGCCATCCTTTGCTCACCTGATCTAGCAACTCCATATTGCATTACTATCTAACTACCTTCCAATTATTATATGAATAGCCCTTGATAAGCCCATACCTGACTGGGTCTTCATCACCAATGATACAAAGTAAAATCTCCAACAAGGCTCATTAGTCACCCAGGAGTGATATAAACAAGGCCTAGGACACACTTCGCTCCACAGCCATTGAGAAAAACATAACCCAAACTCCTCTCCAGAAATACCAGATAAAACCATCATAACCCAAAATATCAATGGCATTAAAAACATTAAAAGGAAACAAAGTTTTCTTTTGTTTTTAATTTTAGGAGCCATCTAGCAAGTGCTTACTAGGGCAGAAGTTGCCATAGTCACACAAGAACCTACAAAACAAAAAGAAAAGAAAAGGCAAAAAGATGAGAAGGAAGCTCACTCCAGCATCGGGGGTAGGCCTGCCTCCCCATGGCACAAGAACATGCAACCTACACACACAAAAAATGTGTTAAATAAAGTGTGAAGGAGGCCAGCCCATCCCCAAAAGAGACAAGCAGTAGCGACCAAGCTTATCCTAGTAGCAGGAGAGGTAATGTGCTCCAAGATCACCCAGGTTTGGACATTCAACAAGAAAGTGCCAAATAGTCTGGGGGACAATGCAGTCATCAGAATAAGGCACAGGAGAGCGCTCTATTAGATGGCGGTGCATCATGCACGTGTGTCCAATTTGAAGGGGATGAGAAAAAGTAACCTGAGGCGATCTCAGGATTGGGAGGAGTTCGCTCAGACCTATCGTGTGTAGAGTCTCCATGAGACCATTTCACCATGTAGTATCATAAGTCTTCTTCAGATAGGAAAACACTGGCGTAGTGGTCTATGAAGGAAGGCCTGGCAGACAGCATTTTCCAGTCATAGCAGAGAATCTGACATGGAGTAGAACTCGCAGTACCTACACTGTACAGAGGACAGATGGCCTCCAATGTCCAGAAAAAAAGCTAATTTAACATTTACCAGTTTCTTCATCAACTTACACATGCTGGAGGTTAGAGAGATTGGGTGGAAACTGGCCGGGGTAGAGTGATCTCTCCCCCGTTTTCCAAAAGCAAGCCTAGTAGCGATTCGCCAGGAATCTGGGAGGATACCTTCTACCCAGATTCTCTTCAACAAATTTAACAGAAAGGCCATACCTCACTCACCCAGGTGTTGATAAATGGCGTGCGGCCATTGTCTGGACAAAGGGTGGTGTCCACTCTCGAATCGATACCGGAATGCAACTCACTCAGTAAACCTGTTGTTGAAGGGTTTTCTGTCTCTTGAGGTAAACTCCAGTAGGCGGGCTTCTTCAAGAAGCAACATGCATTGAATGCTGGCGGGGCAGAATTTCGGATAGAGAATGTGAAAAGTGGTCACATAGGATTCTGCCACAGATGCAGGGTCCGGATTGCATCCCCATTCTCCTGGAAAAGAGGAGGAGGGTCCTGCGAGAAGTTGCCCCAAATTGTTTTGACTCTCTTCTACACCTCTGCTAGAGGGACCTTCCAGTTAAGTGAAGACACGTATACCCACCAGGAAGAGAGGCGGGCGTGCTTTGAAACATACAGGAACCTAGCCGTAGTTTGACGAAATTAATTGACAGTGAAGTCACTCAGGCAGCACTTATAGCACATGTAGCCATAACGCTACTGTTTGAGGGCCACCTCATACTTGACTGAACACTACAGAAGTGGTTGGCATGCAAACTGGCCAGACATTCTAGGAATAGTATTTAGGACCATGGAGATGAGATTGCTGGAGAAGAACTCAACGGCCTCATCTACCGACCTAAACTCTTTGACTGAGATAGAGAAATCAGTCATTTCCTGAAATGCGGGCCCCGTGCCAGTGCCAAGCACCACTAGGCAGGCTTACAGGAAGCAGCAGCCCAGAAAATGTTACTTGAATGGGAAAGTAATCACTACCATGGAGGTCATCAACTAGGCCCACCCCAAATCAGGCTGTCCCTCTGGAGAGCACAAAGATAGATCGAGGTAGGAAAATGAAGCGGTTCTCGAGCAGGGATGCGTAAACTCGCCACTCGCCCACATGGTTAAATGACGCATCCCTCAGCCACCCATCCTGTGGTGGTATAGTTGCAAAACCCTTATACCATGGGAGGTATGGGTAGGGGGCCCATGCCCAGCATGATCCCCTGCAAAAAGATAGCTAAGGGAAAACAGGAGGAGACAAGCCTCCGCAGCGACTCACAAATCTCTGGAGTCTGCAGTAATGCCATCGAAAGAATTTTTTTTTTTTTTTAAGAGCTCATCTGGCGACTGCCTTCTTGGGCATTAGTCGCCGTATTAAAACTGGCCTAGCTCTAGGCTACTTTAAAATAAAATTAAAGAGAGAAAAAAAAGAAAAAAACACCCCAAAAGGGGGAAAGGAAGCAAGCTGGTGCGTCGGGGAGAGGTCCCCCCGGCGCAGGAGCGTGCAACTAAAGGAAAAAATACAAACAAAAAACAAAAACAAAAAAAATAAATGCAAAAAAAAACAAAAAAACAAAAAAAAAAACAAACCTTGCTTAAATAATAGGGAGAAGGCCGGCCTCCCCCAAGAAGTCAACAAGTCAATGTGCACGAATCTGTCCCGAGCACAAGGGACAGGCAGTAGCGACCCCGCCCATCCCGGTACCGGGACAGGTATCGTGCGCGAAGATCGCCCAGACTGGGACATTCGACAAGAATGTGCCGAACAGTCTGGGGGACGACGCAGTCGTTGCAATAGTGTGCAGGCGAGCGCTCCATCAGATAGCGATGCGTCACACGAGTGTGTCCGATTCGGAGACGACAGAAAGCAACCTGAAGCCGCCGCGGCATTGGGGGATAGGTCCATGGGAACAGTCGCGGCGCAATGGCACGCAACTTTAAGTTCCCTTCGATCGTCTCCCATCTTCTTTGCAAAGCAGTCCGAAGAGCTGCACGTATTCCTGCCATGTAGTCGGTGTGAGGAAGAGCGAAACGCTGGTTCGGTCGCAGAGTCCTCGCGGACTCTTTGGCGCCCTCATCGGCCCGCTCATTCCCCGCAATTCCCACATGTCCAGGAACCCAGCAGAAGATACTCTCGACATCTGCCCGGCTCGCCAAAACCGTGGCGTCACGGATATCGCGAACCAGGGGATGCGGAGATTCCAATGCCTCGAGAGCACTCAGGGCGCTTTGTGAGTCGCTATAGATCACAATCCCGTCTCCGAACCGGGCACGTCGCGTAATCTCCCGTACCGAGTGGTGTATTGCCACCAGCTCGGCCGTGAAGACAGACGCAGCGCCTGGTAGAGCCCCGCTGACTTCAAACAGAGGGGATACGGCGTGGAAGCCGACCCCCTCTTGGGACTTGGAGCCATCCGTATACACTGGCACGGTTCCAGCGTGACACGATGTGTGCTCCAAAAAGGTCGAACGCAATACTCCCGGCGCAGTACAAGCTTTGGGAGCAGAGGCGTGGCGACAAATAGCCAAATGTGGTACCCTCCAGGGTGGGGTCCTTGTCAGATTTAGGGGCGCGACCGGCCCGAGAGCTATATCTACCTCTCGAAGGAGTTTCCTGGCCCTAAACCCAAAGGGCTTAGGGTATGACTGGCGTCTCTCGGCGGCATAGGCACCATCGAGATCAGCTGCGGATGCAGTGAGAGCTGTTGGCGACTGAGGGAGGCGCCGGGCTCGCGCGTACAGGCGAGTGATGCACTGCACGCGGCGCAGAGCGAGTGGCATCTCCCCAGCATCGACCAACAGGCTCTCAATGGGGGAAGTGCGGAAGGCACCGGTAGGAAGGCGAAGGCCGGTGTGGTGGATCGAATCCACCTTCCGCAATAAACGCTCGGCTGCGGATGCATAAAACTCGCATCCGTAGTCGAGCTTCGAGCGAACAAAGGAACGATAAAAAAGTAAGGCAGTAGCCCTATCAGCGCCCCAAGCGCTGAACGTCACGGAACGGAGAATGTCCATGGCGCGGGTACAAGAGACCCTAAGGCTGCGAATATGAGCCTCCCAGGTGAGGCGTCGGTCGAATACAAGACCAAGGAAACGGTGCGACTCAACCACATCCAGGCGCACCCCATTAAGAAACAAATCTGGGTCGGGGTGAAGCCGTGGATGGCGGCAGAAGTGCACCACCTTAGTCTTGGCCAAAGAAAACCGAAACCTGTGCGCTTCGGCATAGCGAGAGACGCGGTTCAATGCCTGTTGGAGTCGACGCTCCAGAGTTGGCATCTGGGCCGCGCCAAAAGAGATCGAAAGGTCGTCCACGTAGAGCGTAGCGAGAACATCTTCCGGCCGCACCGAGGTGATGCCGTTGATGCTCAGGGCAAAGAGTGTGACACTGAAGACACTTCCCTGCGGGACACCCTCTTCCTGCTCCTTTGGGCCGGAGAGAGCTCCCCCCACCCGTACGCGGAATCGACGATCTCGCAAAAATTCAGATATAAACATTGGGAGGCGTCCCCTCGCCCCCATCGTGTGGAGAGTCTCCATGATACCGTATCGCCATGCGGTATCATAGGCCTTCTCCAGATCAAAAAACACCGTGGCGTAGTGCTGTCTACGAAGGAAAGCCTCGCAGACGGCATTTTCCAGTCGCAGCAGAGCATCCGACGTGGAGTGGAACTTGCGGAAGCCGCACTGTGCGGAAGACAGATGGCCTCCGCTGTCCAGGAAAAAGACTAATCTAACATTTACCAATTTCTCCATCAACTTGCACACGCAAGAGGTTAGAGAGATTGGGCGGAAACCGGTCGGAGTAGAGTGATCTCTCCCCGGTTTGCGAAAGGCGAGCACAGTAGCGATTCGCCAGGAGTCTGGGAGAAGACCCTCCACCCAGATCCTGTTGAACAAATCTAACAGAAAGGCCATGCCTCGCTCACCCAGGTGTCGAAGCATGGCGTACGGAACATCGTCCGGACCATGGGCGGTGTCCGCGCACGAAGCGAGAGCGGAACGCAACTCACTCACAGTAAACTTGTCGTTGAAGGGTTCTCCGCCTCTGGAGGTAAAGTCCAGCCGGCGGCCTTCCGCGACATCACGACGTGCATTGAATTCTGGCGGAGCAGCATCACGGCTAGAGAATGCGGAAAAAGCGGTCGCTAAGGATTCCGCCACGGACGCGGGGTCTGAGATTGCGGTCCCATTCTCCTGGAGAACAGGAGGGGGGTCCTGCGAGAACTTGCCCCGAATCCTTTTGACTCGCTTCCACACCTCAGCTAAAGGGGTCTTCCCGTTGAGTGAAGACACGTATGCCCGCCAAGAAGAGCGGCGGGCGTGCTTCGAAATATACCGGAACCTAGCCCTAGCCCGACGAAATTCAGCGACAGTGAAATCGTTTGGGCGGCGCTTATAGCGCATGTAGGCATAACGCTTCTGTTTGAGGGCCGTCTCACACTCGGCCGACCACCATGGGAGTGGTCGGCGTGCAAAAAGGCCAGACGTCCTAGGAATAGTAGTCAGGCCCACGGCGATGAGGTTGCCGGAGAAGAACTCAACGGCCTCATCTACCGACCTAAATTCCTCGACTGAGATAGAGAATTCAGTCATTTCCTGAAATGCAGGCCACCGCGCCCGCGCCAAGCACCACCGAGGTGGTCTCTCAGGCGGCAGTTGCCCTGAAAATGATATTTGAATGGGAAAGTGATCACTACCATGGAGGTCATCGACCACCCCCCAATCAAAATCAGGCTGTGCATCCGAAGAGCACAAAGATAGGTCAAGGCAAGAAAATGAAGCGGTTCTCGGACAGTGATGCGTAAACTCATCCACGTTTAGGACACCCATCTCAAGCTCTTCGATCAGATCGGCAAGGACTTGTCCCCTGGGATTTATGGAGTAATCTCCCCAGAGAGGATGCCTGCCGTTCAGATCTCCAAGCAAGAGATAGGGCCTCGGCAACCGTGCCACGACGCGGCGGAAGTCCCCCGCGTAGAAGTCAGCTGACGGTGCAATGTACGCAGAAATGATAGTATACCTCCTATCCAGGTGCAGCTGCACAGCCACTGCCTGAAAGGAGGTATCTAAAGAGAAAGGAAGAACGGAGACATCATGCCGGGTGTAAACTGCGCATCCCCCAGCCCGGCCATCCCGCGGTGGTGGGGTCGCAAGACCCTTATACCCCGGGAGGGCAGGGAGGGGGCACGCACCTAGTATGGTTTTCTGCAAAAAAATAGCTAACGGGGAACGGGACGAGACGAGCCTCCGCAGCTCCTCCCAGTTGGCCCGGAGTCCACGGCAATTCCATTGAAGGAATATGCCCTCCAGGCCTAGCTCGGAGGAGACGCGGGGGCCCTCCTCGAATTGAAGACCCTCACGGGAATGGCCGTACGCTTCCCGGGGGCAGAACCCCGGGCGCTGTTGGCCGGACAAAGCGCTGAAGGCACTGTTGGCCGGACAAAGCGCTGAAGGCGCTGTCGCCTTCGAGGACTTATTGGGGGAGGTTGGGCTCGCCATGCGAGTCTTTTCCTCCCTCCGCCTCGAAACCTTAGGCGGGCGTTGCGGCTTCGGAGGCGGGGGGCCCTCTTTTCGAGGAACCACCATCTCCAAGCCACTCGCTCCACCTCGGGGCGTAGGCGAAGGAGCCGAAGCTCCTTTGTTGCTGTCCTCCTTTCGGGGGACAGCTTTAGGAACCCCGGAAGATGGCCTAGCGACCATCTTCAGGGGTGTTGCCTCCTGTGAGTCTAACGACTCGGTGGAGGCGCGTGGCCGTTTCGCCTTACGGGAAACGGTCACGCTGGGGGAAGAGGGGGGAGCCCTGGTTTTAGCCGGGGCAGGGTATGAACCCTTTTTGCCGCCAGCTTTACCAGGGGAGCGCCAGGGTTGGGTAGAGCCCGCAGAAGGGCTCCGAATGGGCGCGGAAACAACCGTGCTCATTGGCCTGGATGGGCCAGGAGCAGAGGGTGCCTTCCTAACTATTGGGGCATATGACGTCCCAGGCAGAGCCGGGCGCGCCAGGACCAAGTCCTTTGCCTCGCGGAATGAGAGTCGATCCTGGGCCTGAACGGCCAGGATTTCTTTCTCAAGGAGATATGCACCACATTGCTTCGAAGAAGCAGGGTGCGGCTCTACGCAATTGACACACTTGGCCACACACGATTTGGACTTATCGTGTGCGACCTTGGAGCAATTTACACAGACTTCGGGTGACCTCGACTTTGCACGTCTACATGAGCGATTCGTATGGCCGAAGCGGTGACAGTAATAGCACCGCCGCGGCAGTGGCACGAATGCCTTCACGCGGTAGCGGTACCAACCGGCACGCACCGACTCAGGGAGCTTGTCACAGTCGAACGTGACGAAGAGTGTAGGGGTGGGTCTCGAGGCCCCTCCCTGTTTTCTCATCACACGTTCGACCTTGACCGCCCCATGGTCGGCCAGCTCTAAGGTGATGTCCTCAATGGAGTAGTCAACGAGTTCCCTCGCATAAACTACTCCTTTCACAAAGTTCATGGTAGAGTGCGGCGTCACACTCACCGGGGTGCCATGAAGTGTCCGAAGAGCACTAATCTTGGCCGCCTCGGCGGGATTCGCCGCGTTCGCCAGAAGGCTCCCGTCCGAGAAACGGGTTACCTTCGGCTCTCTACCAATTGCACTAGCTAATCCTCTCCTCTGATGGATCATGTTGCCCTTGGACAACATGGTGCCATCAGTGGAGCGAATAACGAGGAAGCGTTTGAAGCCAGCGGGCTCGAAAACGCCAGGTAACCTCTGAATCAGGGGCTCCGATGTCATCGAGGCTCCGCCCTGTGCACTCTTGGTATTAGTCTTCTTTGTCAGGGGCTCCGCAACCGGGGGGGCAGAGCGGGCGGATGTGCCGATCTTGGCTTGGTCGCTTGCCAGAGTGGCAGCAGACCCATCCGTCCCCGCAGCCCCCGCGGATGGAGAGGAGCCCCGAGTCTTTTTTGTCTTTTTAGTCTTTTTCTTTTTCGGAGAGGAGGGCGGGGAATGAACCCGCTTCTCACATCCGCCGGAAGAAGCCCCCAGGCCAGATGGACCGGCCTCAGCCAGGTCATTCTCTGAAATGGAGAAGGTCCTGGTAGTCGTGGGGGCACCGGTCGGTGGAGATCCCTCCCCTCCTTCGGGTTCGGTGCTTGGCGCCGAGCCCAGATTCCCCCCCATGGAAGGCCCTACCGTCTGAGGCTGGGTTTCCTCAAGGACCATGTCTATCTTAGGGGGGGCCTCCAGTTGGCCATCCCCCCCCAAGACATCGCAGGTCCCGTTGGCAGTATTGTCACTGGTCTTCTTTGGGGAGGCATGGGCCTTGACCCCGGCAAGGTTCAGTATTCTTGCCAGCAGGTCTTTTGAGGGAAGCGACCGAAGGGGCCTGGCTTCCCTCTCCCCCCTAAGGGGGTTTGCCCTACCGAGCCGCTTCGATGTGGAGCGGCTGGCTAAGGGCTGCCTGCTGGCTTTCTTGGCAGTCCCCTTGGAAAGAACAGAGGGGACTGCCGCTGGTAAAAGGGAGGCGCCCGAAAGCACCTCCAGAGAAGGGGGTGAGGGGGAGTCCCCTACACCCGTAAGCGAAGGAGAGGAGTAAGCCTCCTCTCCGGTTAGAGATATATGGAGGGTCCCCTGAGCAAGCACAGGGGGGAGGACCTCCATTTTTTTGCTGGAGCTGCCCAAGGGCGGAACGTCGATGTTATAGGGGAAGTTGGGGGTTGTTTTTGTTTTTTTAAACTCATCATTGGGCATGGTGACCCTCTTTTTGACACGGGACGCAATCGCGCATCACCTCTCGCAGTAGCCCGCACTGCGAGAGGTGCTTACAAGCCCGGCAGAGCCAGGCGCCGCCATTTAAGACCATCCCTCCCGCCTGGTGGCCTGGCAGTCCATCGGCATGGCGGCTCCACCTTGGACACGGCGTAAAAATTAATAGATTGTAAAGAGGAGAGGAAAAGGGATGTGAGGAAGGTATGGGTGGGGATGACGCAGGTATTTAAAAACCAGCCACCCCAGACCGGAGCTCAGGGGTTAGGGAACATTGTCTCCCACCCCCTCAGCCCCGATGCGGGACGGTTGGCTGAAAGGAAGGTCAGCATCTACCCTGTGAAATTAGAGGCTGACCAGAGAAAGTTGTGGGAGAGGTTGTGTGAAAAGAGAGGAAACAAGTGTTTTGAAGGAAGGAAGATAGGCTAAGCTGGGGCCGGACGGGGTGCTGAGTCCCGTTTGCACGGCGGCCAGGATGGCAAATCACCGCTCCCCTTACGGGGGCCATCGAAAGAATATGCTCTCCAGGCCTAGCTCTGAGGTGATGCAGGGAAGCTCTTCGAAGAGAAGAGCCTAGTGGGAATGGACATACACTTCACAGAGGCAGAACTCTGGGCAATGTATTATGGCTAGTATGGAAGATTAGGCCAGTTTACGGCTGGTAATGTCGTCTGTTACGACTGGAGAAGGCAAAATGTTCAGAATGTCATCTGATATGACAGGAGAGGAGGATTATGCCAATTTACGGGTGGTAACATCGTCTGTTACGAATGTAATAGGCACAATGCTCGGAAGATTGTCTGATACAACTAGTGAGGAAGATTAGGCCAGTTTATGGCTTGTAACATTGCCTGTTATGACTGGAGAAAGCATGATGCCATGAACATAGTCAATATGACTAGTCAGGAAATTGTGCCATTTTATGGCCGGAGAAGGCATGATGCTTGATGGATGAGGAGAGTACCAGTCGCTTGCAGATATGAATCAGTTATGTTGAATTACACATTGACAGAAGGACATAATGAGACAACTTTAAGGTGGTGGATTTATCTCTTAATATTTTTTTATATGCTTATTTCAACTGGGTGTGGTTACATAAAATATTAAAAATATCGTAAACCGGGGTCACATTGTCCAATTTGCAAAGTTTTCAGAAAATGTGCATAAATGGCTTTATTTGAAATATTGCAAAGTGGTATGGTAAATACATTTTTGAAGGAGACAAACTGACCTGTAAAATGAGATAAAAAGTTATCCCACAGGCTCTGTGGGAGAAGTGCTCAGGTCATTTGAAAATTAAGAAAAAAAGTTTTTTTTATATTTTAAAATGGTATTCTGCATTTTTATAAAAAATGAAATGCAAAGGTATGTTGTACACCAAAACACACATAAAATCTTCGACTTTCATATGATTTTGTCATCTCTTCCTTGAAAGGGGTGGCATTAATCACCTGGAGCATGGCCTTTTTTGGTGGTAACATTAACCACAGAATTTTACTGCATAAAATTAAAATCTTTGCCTCATAATCTGCTTTATTAGTATACCAATTTTACTGCATAAAATTAAAATTTTACATTATTTACTACATTTATTATTATTTTTTATTAATTTTTGTATTTAATGATGATTAATACCGGTACTGGTACAGTTATACTAATATTTTCCAATTTCCCAGTAATTAGGTATTGACCCCAAGTAATATGGTAGGGTAGGTGATGACAGTATACCAGCAAGATGCCAAGGACGTACAAGAGAAAATCAAGAAATAGGCACTATGCAGATTATAATGGAAAGGTTTTAGATGATGCTGTAAAAGTGGTGCAAGAATGCCAAATTATTATCACTAAGGCAGCAAAATATTTCAAAATTGCAAAGGGAACTTTCATTAACCAAATTCATGGAAAGTTGTCGACTGAGGAAGAGGAGTTGACATGAAAAGACTCATCAACTGCAGTGACTTTGGTTTCCCCTTAACACAAATGGATCTCTGTGTCATCGTCAGAAGCTACCAGGATGCAATAGGCAAAACTATCCCAGATTTCCCGATGAACCTTCCAGGGCCAGATTGGGCTTCACATTTTTTGAAGCACCACTAGTCTTTCAACCCAAATTACAAATAACATAAAGAGAAGTAGGGCTGCTGTCAGCAAAGAGATCCTCACTGAGTATCATGCCAGTCTTGTAAAAGAACTTGAAGGTGTTGTTCCACCTCAAAATATATTCAATTATGATGAGACTAATCTGGCTGACATCACATCAGCAGAGAAATTCTGATTCCACCGAGAAGTGAAATACCCTGACAGGGTTATCAATATGACTAAGAGCTGCATCACATTGATGGTGTGTGGAGCAGCAGATGGAACCCTTTTGCCACCATTTATAGTTTATAAGAGTGACAATCTTTATACATCATGTATACAAGGAGGCCCAAAAGGTACTCCTTACTGCCAGAAAAGATGTTGCAAAAATGGAGCAATGTACCACAACACCAGTAGTGAGTGGATGGATGTCCATGCCTTTGAAAAGTGGTTCATCAAAGTGCTCTTACCTCACTGTAACGAACTCGAGAGCACCAAAGAGCTCTAACTTCTCGGAAGTTAACCTGCAAGCTGTGGAACGATGTGATATAAAGTTCATTTGCCTGTCCCCGAATTCCAAGGATAAAACAGCCACTAGACATTGCCTTCTTCAGGCTGATGAAGGCAGCCTGGAAGAAACTTCTGAATGATTTCAAGACTAAGTATCCCCAACAATTCTATTGTGGATAAAAGATACTTCCCTCAAATGTTTACTAAACTGTTACATCATCCAACTTTCAAGCCTAAAATTTCTGATAACCACAAGAGTGGCTTCAGAGCCATAGGTATATATCCGGCAAACCTCCAAAACTTACTGAAAGGTTTGCTGAGTACTTGCGAGGAACCACAAACACCTTCCAGCAGCCAACAGTATGAACGCTTCAAAACAAGTACCGGTACTCGAGGCCGAGGGGGTAAAGTGATTCCTGGCTGAGCAGTAACTGAAGCCACTTTCGCAGAAGCAGTAGACAGCACTACCACCAGGAGACCTCCTTCAAAAAGGCAGCTAGATCTTTGCAGTTGTCCTTCTTCTACAGATGATGACTTTGAATATGGCCTCCTTAGCACTCTAGTAAAAAATGTGTTAACTTCTGACACAAATGAGGATGACCCACCGCCTGTGATGGCCCAAACTGATACCGATACCGGTAAAGGAATTAAGGTGTATTATCTTGTTATCGTGCATGTTCAATATGGGAAGAAGATCAATACCTTCAAAAGGTTCATCACAAAAATAGACATGGTTAGTGACGAAGGATACTTCATTCTTCAAAGCTACTAGTGAGAATTACTCTACGTTCACTCATAACCCGGATGATAATTCACCTGATGATGTTGTGGAAGTGATAAAAGTGAAATACCAAATCAATACAAGGGAAAAGTATGTATTTGCCACTGCTCTTAATGTGTCTCCATAAGTGACAATGCGAAAGTAATATACCTTATGAGTAGTAGTGTAAGTTAAAAAATGAAAAAAATTTGTGTTAAAAATATATCTTAAGTTAAAAAATATATATATTATTTTAAAAACATAGATAAAAACACAGTTCAGAAGTTGGAGGGAGGGGGCCTTGACAGGTAAAGGGGGAACTTTGATCGCTTTGTTTTTTGGTTGCTGCAATGAAACTTGAATATATATATGGAAGGTGGTGGGGCCCTCCTATGGGAGATCCACCGCATTAGAGTCACCCAGCATAGCACTGGGTGTGGGTGTAGGAACCAAACTCCTATAGTGCTGTCCTGCTTTCAGGAGGCAGCTTTAGAAACCCCGGATGATGGCCTCACAACTAACTTTAGGGGTGTTGTCTCTTGTTAGTTAGTTAGCGCCAATCCTTCCATGATACTGGGAGGATCCCCGACCGGATAATGAAATTTTTTATTTAAAGTCAGAATGACAATCGCTGGTCAGCCCGAGGGCCCCAGGGGCCGGTCCTCTTTTGGAGAGAGGTGCCAGGAAGCATTATGTTTTGACACCAAACAGCGTTCAGGTGGAAGCCTTCATCACCTCGGGCGAGAGGGACCTGTTCCGCGTCAGAGGTACATGAATATAGATACCCATCAGCAGGTTTCCTTGGAACAGAGAGAGTGTGTGTGTTGTGCTGTGAAGGCAGGAGAGGATAGAAAGCAGTGTTGTGATTGGCTTTGTGTGAGGTGAGGGGTGTAAGATCTACTCACCCAATAACGGGGTGAGCACAGCACGTCCACCAATCGGTAGCCAGATCTCTACGTGCGCTGACGTTTGTGTCCGCTCATGCCGGGATTCGGAATCGAACCCCGTACCCCGACGTTGGGAGGCCAATGCTGTATCCACTCGGCTAGCATGAGTCTAGTGACTCAGTGGAGGCGTGTGGCTGTTTCACCTTAAAG
Organism: Ceratothoa steindachneri; assembly: GCA_963969495.1. NCBI lineage: Eukaryota > Metazoa > Arthropoda > Malacostraca > Isopoda > Cymothoidae > Ceratothoa > Ceratothoa steindachneri. The sequence continues at coordinate 104,350,379 of OZ018333.1, forward strand.
GAAATGGTCACACTGTTGGAAGTCCTGGTATTAGCCAGGGCTGGATGTGAACCATTTATGCTATAAGCTCTACCAACGGAGTGCCCAGGTGTGTAAAACCTGCAAAGTGTTCCAAATGGGTGCAGAAATGACCATGCTTGTAGGCCTGGATGGGCCAGGACCAGATGGTCTCTTTCTTAACAGTGAAGCATAAGATGTACCAGGCAGCACTAGGCACTGTTGCTGCTCATTGGGTCAGTGGAACATAAAATGATAGGTTGAGTTGTTCAAATGGTTTCTTGGCTGGGGCGTAAATCCAGCCCAAATGACAACTCAAGGAAGGAGTATTCAGAAAAGAAATAGGAAAAGAGAGAGTAGAAGAGTGGAAAAGAAAAAGGCTTGAACAGTTCAGTATTAAAGGTTAGGCAGAACTGGAGAAATCAGGGAGCAAAGGACAGGCTTAAGAGAAGGCAACCAAGGAGCAGGAGCTTAAGATTTCTTCTTTTTTTAGTAATTGGGTTATTAATAACAACAGGGTTGTTAGAATAGATTAAATTTAAGAACTAACTACTATACAAAAGAATATTTACAATTGGAGCAACACCAGAGATTTGTTGGTCTTTAGACAAAATAAACCAGAGACTGGAATGAATTTTTGAGTCCATGAATGGCACAATTGGAGGTTTTTCAGTCCAAGACTATAACTATTTCTTTGGTTCTAGACTAGAACCTATAAAATAGTTTTTATTAACATATGACACTGGAATTCTTCTAAAGAAAATTTAATAATGAAATGGAGGCAAAGATTATAAATTTAGTAATATAATAATGTAAATCTATTGCAATAAATTATAATATATTTAAGTTGGACTTAGGCTTATTAATTTACAACAGAAAACTTCATGAAGAGGTGAAGAAACTTTTGTCTTGCACAGAAACATAGTCAATAAAATTGAACTAAATTAAGAGTTATCACAAATTTAAATAATCTAATTTTTTTTTAACAGGTAAATAATAAAATAAATAAGTTCAAAATTAGCAAATAACATAGCACTTTTTGAGGTCCTTTTAGATTTAAATCTTAATTCAGAACATTTAACTTATAAAGTTGATTACCAAAAATTTCCAGTTTGGGATTCTTTAATACAATCAAAGGTAATTATCAGATATCTTCTCTGAAATTAAGGAACTTATTTAATTAAAAATATTCTAACAATAATCTAATCCAAATATTTAAGGAAAAAATTAAAAGAAATGAACAAAAGAAGGGGAATATATTACAGTGTATTAGGACCAAGTTCGTAGCCTCCTGAAATAAAATCCTGGGCCTGGACAGCCAGGATTTCATTCTCAAGGTGATAAGCACCACATTGCTTTGAAGAAGCGGGTTGTGGCCCTCCACAATTGACATACTTAGCCACACATGATTTGGACTTGTCGTGTGCAGCCTTGGAGCAGTGGTAGTAGTAGCACCTCTGCGGGAGTGGGACAAATGCCTTCATGCAGTATCGATACCAACCAGCACACACTGACTCAGAGAGCTTGCCCCAGCTGAATGTGATGAGTGTAGAGTTGAATTTTGACGCCCCCTCCCTGTTTTCTCAACATATTTACCAGAAGGCTCCTATCTGGGAAATGGGTCACCTTCAGCTTTCTACGAATCATGCTAGCCAGAGCTCTCCTCTGATGGATCATGATGCCCTTAGCCAACATGCTCCCTTTAGTGGAACAAATAATGAGAAACCTTTGAAGCCAGCAGGCTAAAAAATCCCTGGTAACCTCTAAATGAGGGGCCCGATATAATTGAGGCTCCACTCCACTCAAGTGCCCAGTGCATCCCTGCAGCTCCCACCGACTGAATGGAGCCCCCCCCACCCTCGCAACTTTTTGCTTTATCCTCTTTCGTTTCTTTTTACGAGAGGGGGGGAAATAAACCCACTTCTCCAGTCCACTGTAGGAGCCCCTAGGCCAGATGAGCCGGCCTCAGCAAGATCCTTCTCTGAAATGGAGATCTTGGGTGTCATAGATGAACCAGCCGGGGGGGAAAATCCCTCCTCTCATTATGAGGCCTCTGCCGCCTGCACCATCTGAGGCGAAGCTTTCACAGGGGCGCCACAGGGGCGCACTCGGGTTCTGTACTATGTACAGGTTTGGGGGAGCCAAGTGTGGTATGAATGTGGGAGGCAAGACACTCAGCTTTCGGGGTGTTTGTGGTGAGGAGGGCACCATTATTAGTTAACGGGAAGGTGAGTGGGGGTTGAGGGTGGACCATATTTTCTGATGAATGATCAGGCCCAGGAGACTGAGGAAGTAAAGGATAGAGAGGTACAAAATGAAGCCCAGGCAGAACATTTCTCATCAAGGAGAATGCGCTTGCACCAGAAGCGGGTGAGAAGGGGTTCTTACGCCACGCTTTAAAGGCATGGCATTTGGCCTGAAGAGCTGCCGTGCACTTCTGGGACCACTAGAGGACACTGAAGGTGCAGGTTGGGTGGAGGTGACAAAGTGAAAGTGATGGGATCCCGCATCCAGCAGGGTTTCTGTGATATACTGAATTTGGCCTTGTGACAAGAGACAAGTGGGTGGGGTAACTGATTTTAATTCTAATTGAAAGGTGATCCAGTCTCCTTTTTTAAAAGACCAACAAGGTCTGCATAAGAGGGGGGCATTGGTGGCACTGATGGGAAGGAAATGACTACAGGAAGATGATTACTTCACATGTAAGGGCCAGTAGTGATAGTGGTGTGGAGGAGGCGGCAATTTCCCAGGCATAGAGGAGTTCCCTGAAACTGGATCAATCCTGGTAGGGAGGCCAGAGATGGTGATGATAAGAGAGCAAGAGTCACTGTCTGCTAAGAATTCTGAGAGGAAGCAACCTGAATGGTTCCTCCGGCTCCAGGGGAGGGCTGGTTCCCAGAAGTCACAATGGGAATTAAAATCGCCCATTATTAGTGTTGGGAAGGAGAGCTGAGAAGATAAGAATTTAAGCTCATGAAGAGAGGTATCCAAACATGGATTATATATTAATAGGACCTGAAGAGGCCCAGAATCAAAGGTAATAGTCACTCCTGGATGTTCTAATCTGCCACTGGGGAAGGAAGTTATAGTGAGAAGGCTAGAAGGGAGGGATTGGTAGACCAGCAGCAGCAGGCCACATCCTATTCTGCAAGCCCTCCTGTCTACCCTATATGAAACATAGCCAGGAAAGGAGGGGGAGAATGCATCAGTGAGCCACGGCTCACAGATACTGACAACTAGAGGTGAATAGGAAGAAAGTGTGGTTTTAAAAATTGGAAGTTTTTGGTATAGAGACCGGGCATTCCAGAGTATAATGTGGGGACCAGAGTATAAAGTGGGGAGATGGAGTCATTGCGTGTGTGACATAAAGAAGGTCAGAAAGCCTCGCAGACACTTCAGAAGGCTTTCTCTAAGGGACGTGGGAATTGTGCAAACTGGGGTGTGAGGTGAGGTGTAGGTAGGGGTAGTTCCAGCTGGAAGACAGCCCCCTTAGGGCTCTTATCCCGTTGATTTATGGGCCGTGGAACAGGGTGTGAAGAGGTATTATTTTGGGGGGGGGATTTGGGGGTCTGAGAGTTTGTAGGGGACAGGCAGTGATTGGGTGAGAAGGGGTGGATTCAGCAGCTTCTGAATAACACTAATTTGTGGACTTAGGGAGTATGGTGGAGCTGTAGAGTAGGCTGGTATGGGGGGGGGGGAGGCTTTAAAGGAGTGATTGGCTTCATTTTGCATGGCGGTATGCAGGGCACTGCCTGGAAGTTGGGCAGTCATCCCCACAGAAAAGGCAGGAAGTGGACCACGTGCACCCATCGGCATCATGGAAGTTTTAGTAGTTTGGTTGTCCGCCTCCCCTCCCCTATGTTTAATCCCTGTCTTCTTTTTCAGAATGTGTGTGTGTGGATCATGTTATCACCATCATTGCTTTGTGTGGGGGGACTCGATAGACCTCTATTGTGCTCCCCCATTCATCTCTATTTTCTTTTTAGGCGGATCCTTTCAGCTAATTTTGTGTCTAGTAATAGTTTGAAAGTCATTAGTTGTGACTGAAGAAGGAAGAGCAGCCTGGATGGAAAATAGGTGAGTGAAAATTGTATGAGAGTGGGTATGGTTGAATGTATTAGGAGTAAAGATGTTTGAGTATGGCAGTGAATCAGTGACTGAATGTGCCTTCCATTTTCTAGCTCTGTGGTACCAATAGTTGGTGACATCTGGCTTTCAGAGATGGCTGAAGCCAATCTAGACCCTCGTGTGGCAGTAAGGGGATGGCTTTATGAAGCGTGAGTCTTGAGACTGCGCCTCCAAGTCGCCTACCATCGATTGGAGCAGAGCTTTCCCAATATCCACATTGACCGGAAGCACCACATCCCCATCATTGAGGCTGGAGCTGGACTGCCAGAACAACAGGAAGGAAAACCCCAATACCCCTTCCTTCAAGAAAGAGGGCCCGCCTCCCTTTTCCATACCCCCCCTAATGCCAATAAGAGCGTGCCCGGAAATATTTTGGACAGACTTACATTTTGGTTCCTTGTTTGCATTTGTGTGGCTGAGGTAAATTTGTAAGGCCAACTATATATATATATATATATATATATATATATATATATATATATATATATATGGGTAAATTTGCATTTTAGTTTTCTGGGGTTGTGGTTGATCGCCATTATTTTTTAGTATGTAATAAAATAGAAAATACTCTCTTCCCTTGAACCACCGAGAGGACCTTGTTGGGGCAGCGGTAAGAATTGATAAGGAAGTCGACTCTGCCACCACAAAGCCACTACATCTCCTACAGCGGGTTTTTCTATTGCAGGAGATGTTTCTGTGGCTGAACAGAAGGCAGTGAGTGTACGGGGTGACAGGGAGGGTGTGTGGTCTCACCCAGTAGGCAGCTGAGTGCAGATCAACCCTTTCAGGGAGGGAGCCACTGAACTTGAGACAGATGCCCATGTTGGTCATTGTTTTTCCCTCCCTAACAAATTCTGTAAGGCAGAAGGCATCTACTATTTGAGTCTAGTGTCCATCCAGAACAGTCAGTTTGTCTAGGATGTCCCGGTTAGTCATTTCTGGGGAAACCGGGAAAATCCTTCCAAAAGTGTAGGTTTGGTCATTGTCTGTTGCTGCCCAGCACTTTACAGAATACTTCCCAACCTGGTAACTGACTCAGGAGGCTGAGGACAGGTTATCAAGTTTGCATGAAGCATCGGTTGCCCTCTTGTGATCTGATAAGTATCAGTTGTCGGTCTGAGAGTGGGGAGGGGGTGCAGCTCGAGCATGCGGTGAGGGAGGGGAAACAGCTATCAAGGCATAAGAGAGAGGCAAGCAGGGATTGCTGGATTTGGCCTGTGGAATTGGTACCTCACTGGTGGATGGTGAAGGAGAGCGGGACCTCTTGGAGGCAGCTGTAGAGCATTCCATGTTTTCAGTGGTGCATGTAGCAGAGGCAGCCAGCTCGTGGCTTTCTTTTCCCAGTGGCATTAGGATGCTATCCAAATTTTGGCCAGGAAAGGCTCACAGTTGCAGTTTTGGTAAACATGAAGATTGGTGGCACGAGCGATGGAACATAAAATATTTTGTCTGTGTTCCAATATGTTTCACCTTTTTGAAGTAAATTTTGGGCTATTTTTCCTAGCTACTTTTTCTGAGCTGAAATCTATATGGACGAAGTTTATGGCGATTTCCGATTATATACTGGGGGGCTGCACCCCCAGACCCCCCCAAATGATTGAAATCTCAGGATCATCATAGGCACATCCAAATCTCGCTAATTGTAGTTTTTTCTCATAATAAGAATTGTGTTAATAATTTAAGTTCAAAAGTTAAAGAGTGAGTGAAAGTTGTTTCTCACTCTGTTAAAATGACTAGTTATAAGGAAAAGGAAGAGCCAAAGATGGATAAATGTGGTGGCTGCAATAGATAGGTTGGAGAAAAAGATAGAGCAGGCTCATGTGAGTATTGTGAAGAGTGGTATCATATAGAATGTTAAGGAGTGTCACAAGAGCTATATAAGGAACTTCAAAAAAATCAGTGAAATATGGATCTGTAATAACTGTAAAGTGCAAGCTAAGGTAAGCTTCAAAGGAGTGATTATGCATGTGGGAGTAGATGATGTAAAAAAGGTGGATTCATGTGAGTTACGAAAGAGGTACAAAAGGTTAGTTGAAAGGATGAGTGAAAGTAGAGTGAAAGGCGTTGTTTCAGGAGTGTAAATGATGTGTCTGAGAGGTATGATAGTCTGGTGCCTGGGTGTGAGAGTAAATGATGTAAAGAAGGTGGGTTCATGTGAGTTACGAGAGAGGTACAAAAGGTTAGTTGAAAGGATATGTGAAAGGTGTTGTTTCAGGTGTGCTTCCGAGATTGGATGTGGGGGTGGAATGGTTGTCTTGTGCAATTGGACTGAATGAGTATGTGAAAGGCATGTATGATTTGTCGGGATTAGTGTTTGTAGATGTTTGGAATGGGTTTATGGGAATAAGGCATTGTATGCATTGGATAGACACCATCTAATCTGGGCTGGGGTTGACATGTTGTGGCAGGAGTTAGATAGTGTCATTGGGTCTTTGCAGGTGGGAAACTAGTTACTGATAGTGGTCAGGGAAATATAAGAGTACAGGGTGGGGCAGGGAAAGAAAGAGTTGCAGAGGAGATAGAGTGAAAGGTATACATTCTATAAGAGGTGCTTCAGGGATAGAAGGGCTGAGTTGTCTTTATACCAATGCTAGTAGTCTTAGAAATAAGAAATATGAGTTATTTAGTTATATTATTAATAAAGATATAGATATAATATGTGTAATAGAATCATGGGTTAATGAAAATAAATTTAATGACAATGTGAGTGAATTTGAACTACAGGGTTATGATATGTACATTAGTCAAAGGAGAGATAGGATGATGGTAGGTTGATTATTTATATCAGAAATAGCATTTCTTCAAATCTAAATAATTCTATAAAGCAAGAGGAAGTTGAGTCACTGTGGATAGATATTAGGGTCAGTAAAAATAGGATAATACACTTGGGAGTCTTTTAGAGAGCACCCGGACAGACAGACTGTATCGATGAGCTAATGATCAGGGAAATAGGAAAAGATGTGAGTTAGTTACAGTTATTCTTGGTGACTTTAATTTAAATTCTGTGGACTGGGAAAATATGATAGGAAGGAATAGAGCAGGTTGTAAGTTTATAGAATGTCTGAGGATAATTTTTTGACACAATTTGTTAATAAGGCAACAAGTGGTATCAATATCTTAGATCTGGTTCTTCAAATGATGATCACTTGGTTCAAGAATTGACTGTCAAGGAAGCATTGGGAAATAATGATCATCAGATGGTTAGTTTTAACTTGGGAATAGTGAAAGGTAGAAAATCAACAAACTCCACAAAAACTCCAGATTTTTATAGGGGAGATTACGCTAAATTACAAAACTTGCTAAACCAGATTAGGTGGGATATAGAATTCAGGGGAAAGAATACTTATGAGATGTGGGACACTTTTAAGACTATACTAAACATAGTCCAGGAACAGTGTATTCCAATGAAGGCTATTAAAAAGAAATGTAGAAAGCCATTGTGGTGGATAGGGAGAGAGCTAGGAAACTTTCTGAGAAGAAAAAGGCATACCATAGATTACAGAAAGTACTTTTGACAATTTCAATCATTATAGGTCAACCAAAAATGAGCTAAATAAAATTATTACGATCAAAAGGGCAGCAGAAATTAATTTAGCTCAAAATAATAATAAAGATCTAATAAAATTCTTTAGCTATTATAAAATTAATAACAAATCTAACAGTGATAAAATTGGGCCTATTAGATATGAAAGAATGTGATGAGGAAATAGTAGATGTTCTTAATGATCATTTTTCTTCAGTATTTACACAAGAGAATCAAAATAAATTAATTGATGATAATTCTAGTTCAAGGGAATTAGTGTTGAATACCGTTAATGTGAACAGGGAAATAATTAAAGATCTTATATTGGAGTTAAATACTAGTAAGTCATCTAGCTCTTGAGAAGAAATATACTAGATCACTAGAGTTTGGAGAATACCTAAATATTAGCAGGTTTTAAACTTGCGAGCACAAATTCTTGTTGTTCATAATTTTTTTTTTTCTATTATTGTTCTTGTTTAAGTATGGCTGACTGTTTGGATGTAGAGAGTATGCCTTTTGAAAGTAGTGTGTATGTAGTGTGCGATGTCTGTGGTGTAGAGAGGAGAGTGAATGTGTGAGTGCCGTGTATGTGCTTTGACTGAGGAGGTGAGTCGATTATGTGCGGAATGCTTGAGACTGAACGATTTAGTGTCTGAAGTGAAAGGAGATGCCAGTGTATGTTCGAAGAGTCAGATTGGGACCGGGAGGGAGGAAGTTAGGCCTAGAACTGGAACTGGAGAGAAAGCAGTAAGTGAACATGAGTGGTGGGTGAAAGTGAACAGAATAGATAAGTTAGGACAGGTTAGGTGTGTGAATGAGAGGAACATAGAACCTGTTAGGCTAACTAACAGATTTGATGCCCTGAGAGAGGAAGAATTTGAAAGAGATTTGTCTGGTGTGACCGTGCCTAAAGTAGAATAGGAGGTCAGGTGAGTGAGAGCAGGAGGGAGGGTAATACTAGGCCTAGAGAGAATAGGAGAATGACTGAGGTGATTGTGATGGGTGACTCTCAGATTAGGTATTTAGATAGGAAGTTGAGTGAAAGTAAATGGAAGGGAGTGAGAGTTTGTCTGCCGGGTGCTGGTGTAAATGATGTGTGTAAGAGGTATGATAGTTTGGTGTCTGGGTACGAGAGGGAAGCAGTTGTGATTACACATGTTGGAGTAAACGAAGAAGGTGGGTACTTGTGAGTTACGACAGTGGTATAAAAGGCTGATTGAAAGGATGTGTGAAAGTAGAGTAAAAGGCGTTGTTTCGGGTGTGCTTCCTAGAATGGATGTGGGGATGGAATGGTTGTCTCGTGCAATAGGGTTGAAAGAATATGTGAAAGGTTTGTGCGAGGAGTCAGGATTGGTGTTTGTAGATGTTTGGAGTGTGTTTTATGGGAATAAGGGCTTGTATGCGATGGATGGACTCCATCTGAGCCGAGATGGGGTTGAGGTTTTGTGGTGGGAATTAGATAGTGTTATTAGGTCTTTTGAGGCTGGAAACTAGGTTTTGATAGTGGTCAGGGAAATTTAATGGCTCAAAGTGAGGCAGGGAAAGGAAGCAAACACAGATTTGTAGAAGGTAGGCAGGCTAATGGAAGTGCTTTAGGGTTAAATTACTTGAGTAGTGATAGTGGTCAGGGAAATACAAGAGTACAGGGTGAGGGAAGGAGAGAAAGAGATGCAGAGGAGATAGGCCCTCAGGTGCTTCAGGGATAGGTGGGTTGAGTTGTCTTTACACAAATGCTCGTAGTCTTACTTAGAGATAAGAGGGATGAATTATTTAGTTATATCATTCATGAAGATATAGATATAATATGTGTAGATGAATCATGGGTTAATGAAATTATATTTAATGATAATGAATGAATTTGAACTAGAGGGTTATAACATAACATAACATAACATAATTTCATGGATGACAAAAGCCACAAGGGCCTATCAAAGGTCATCCGCCTCTGTCACTACCCACCCACAAAAAGCACCATCACCAGGGAAAGACAAAATCAAAGTCCCCTACAATATAATATAACAGATGACAAAAGCCACAAGGGCTCATCATAGGTCATCCAAGTCAAACGGCCTCTTTTTTAAGGCACCCAAACTCCCAGGAAAACTACATCCAGAGGATTGCGTACAGAAACAAGGGTATCACCAATCAAGGCTTGTCAAGAACTAAATCATGCAGCTATAGTTATATACAAACAATATTAATATATACAAAACTTAGGAACCATCACAACCTTCCCTCCCCATATACTCATCCAACCTACTCTTAAATACATTTAGATTTGGTCTACCTACTACCCTCAGCGGCAATTTGTTCCAGAAGTCTACCACTCAATTAGTGAAAAAATATTTTCTTAAATCCAACCTACACCATTGCTTTTTAATTTTCAAGTGGTGACCTCTAGTCCGATTTCCATCATCTAACTCAAAAAACTTGCTAACATCCAATTTATCTATCCCAGAAATTTTTTTAAAGAGCTCAATCATATCCCCTCTCACACACCTCCTTTCGAACGAGAACATATTTAATACCCTCAGTCTATCTATATATTCAAGGTGCCTCAGGGAAGGAATAATCTTTGTTGCCCTCCGTTGCAGTGACTCAAGAAGGTTAATATCGTGTCTAAAATGTGGGGACCATGCCTGTATACAGTACTCTAGATGTGGCCTAACATAAGAGTTATAGAGTTTAAGAATTACCTCCTTACTTTTGTCACTAACATTTCTCTTAATAAAACCCAGCACTCTATTTGCCCTATTTCTTGCTTCAATACTATGTACTATGTACATTAGTCAAAGGAGAGATAGGACTGGTGGTGGGTTGATTATTTATATCATAGATAGCATTTCTTCAAATCTAAAGTAATGAGAAGGTGAATCATTATAGATAGATATTAAGGTTGGTAAAAATAGGAAAATACACTTAGGAGCTTTTTATAGACCACCAGGACAGACTGATTGTATCGATGAGTAGGGAAATAAGTAAAGGATGCAAAGATACAGTTATTCTTGGTGACTTTAATTTAACTTCTGTAGACTGGGAAAATATGATAAGAAGAGATAGAGCAAGTTGTAAGTTTATGGAGTGTTTTGAGGATAACTTTTTGACCCAATTCGTTAATAAGCCAACACGGGGTGCCAATATATTAGATCTAATTCTTTCAAATGATGATCACTTGGTTCAAGGATCGAGTGTAGGGGAATTATTGGGAAACTGATCATCAAATTGTTCAGTTCAATTTGCAAATAGTTAAGGGTAGAACAACGACAAACTCCACAAAAATTGCAAATTTTTATAGGGAAGATTACAATAAATTACGCAATATGCTAAATCAGATTAGGTGGGATATAGAATTCCATGGAAAGAATACTTATGAGATGTAGGATATTTTTAAGACAATATTAAACATGGTTCAGGAACAGTGTATTCCAATGAAGTCTATTAGGAGGTGACCTATGATTCTCACCTGTGATTTTCACTTGTGAAGCCTCCTGAGCTGCACCCCTTTAGGAATAGGAATTATGCATCAGGGACTCGGAGGCACTACACTCCCGCGCGCCACTGTGCCACTCGACCACTGGCCATGGTAGAACAATAATAAAAAGAAACATGACACAATGGAATGATGCGCAGGGAATAGCTAGATTACACATCATAATAATACAATCAAAACAAGACAAACAAACTGAAAATAACACAACAACACAACTACTAAGCCCATCTAGAAAACACCCATACAACAAAATAAGGACATCCTCTTAATACTAAGACTATCATTAAAAATAAAAAGAATCAAAATACAAAAACCAAGAACACTGCTTCTAAATAAAACATACTGCTAACAATAGGAAGAAGAAACAAGCAAAAGACACAACAGAACATAAAAACCTATCCAAAGTAAAAGCAAATACAAAGTATATAGAAAAAAACACAAAAACCAATAAAAAGCAGAAACAAAGGCAAAAAGAAACAACTAAAAAATCAAAATTGACTAATTAATTAGGAAGAAGAAACAAGCAAAAGACACACAACAGAACATAAAAACATATCCAAAGTAAAAACAAAAAACACAGAAAAACTACAAAAAACAATTAAAAGCAAAAAAACTAGGCCAAAAAGAAACAACTAAAAAATTTAAAAATTTACTAATTAATTAGGACATACCCTTAATTACTAACTTCCACTACACAACCTCATCATGAAATCTCAAACCATCTATCACCCAGAAACCCTTCCAGAAGTCTCTTGAATGTACTGATGGAAGTCGTCCCAACAACATTAGGTGGAAGTGAATTCCACAATGTAACTCGCCGCACTGCAAATGACCTTCTCAATACTTCACTTCTGCAAATTGGGATAGACATCTTGAGCGAGTGGCCACGGATTCCAACATTTCGCGCCATTTCAAACATATGTTATTCCAACATCTACATTTGCATTAAAGGACTTCCAGATCTTTATCATATCTGCACGTAACAAACGTCCTTGTATAGAATGGAGACCAATATTCTTCAAGCGAGCCACATAGTCGAGGGCTTCTAAACCTGCTATCTCTCTAGTCCACCTTCGTTGTAACGATTCTAGCTTTCTAATATCTCCAAGGTATCCCACATTCCAAAGACAAGAGCAATAATCAACTAATGGTCGGATGTGTGAGATAAAAAGAGATAGCATAAATTCCTTTGATCTACAGACTGTGGATCTCAACAATTCACCCATCAGTCCTCCAGCTTTAGCAGTTACCAGTCGTATATGTTGATGGAATTTGAGGGAAGAGTCCACGATTACACCCAAATCCTTGTAGGATTCAACATACTGAAGTGCTTGCTGATCAATAAAATATTGAATTGGTGGATCATTATGACTTGCACCTCTACCAAATCTCATTGCATAGCACTTCAGTGGATTCAATCTGAGATTCCATGATTTGCTGAATTCACATATAGAATCTAGGTCTCTTTGAAGAGCTTGTGCTGCATTATTACCATTAACAGATGATCCAACTGGGTAGCAAACACATAGATAAAGTCATCCGCAAATGCCTTCCAATCTGAGTTGACATCCTTTGTAATATAATTGGCATAAATGAGAAACAAAATCGGACCAAGAACTGAACCCTGTGGAACCCCACTAGTAACATCTCTCTCAGAGCTCAACTTGCCCGACACTAAAACAGACATAGTGCGACCAACCAGAAAACTTTCAATCCAATTAACTAGAGCATTGTCAAACCCCAAGAGACGAAGTTTACTGATAAGCAAAGTGTGTGAAACAAGGTCAAATGCCTTTGAGAAGTCCATAAACACATCTACTACAAATCCCTTGTCCATCCACTTCGCTATATTCCCATAGAAAATTAGTAGCTGATCCTTTGTACTGCGTCCAGACCTGAATCCAAACTGGTTCACAGATAGCAACCCGTTATTTTTGAGGTATTCCACACTATGGGAACCAGCCATCCTCTCCATTGTCTTGCAACAGACACAAGTAAGACTTACAGGACGGTAACTTTTAGTGATTCGCCTTATTCTAGAACTAAAAATTGGAACCATTGCAGATCGTTTCCAATCCCTAGGAAGAGATGCAGAATTGAGAGATTGACGGAAGATGATGCACAAAGGGTAAGGGTCATTCCATCTGAATTCAACAAGGGACATTTAGTCACCATCACCGATTTTGATGAAAATTGGTATACAGGTTGATTTTGATGAGAGAAAAACAATGAGACACTTCCCAGCCCTCAATTTTGAATAGTTCAAAAGTTATAACCTGTCAAAGTTGAGAAAAATTGTCAAATTTCTTGATACCATCATTGATAAAAAAATTATTTCTCCCTTATTATAGCACAGAAAACAATGAATTATGTATTTTTTTTAAGCTTAAGGGTTGCTCTAAACATTTTTAACAGCAAAATTAATTTTTGCTAAAAAAAATTTGTTTAACCTTAAAGGTCAACTTTTGACCTTTAAAAAAAATATATTGGTATCAATAAATTTTTGTGTAATTTTTTTTAAAATATATATGCCTTTAGACTACAATATAAGATAAATTTCATTCTGGGTTTTTCATTATATCAGGAGTTATGATCAATTTTGTAACCACTGGTATGGCCATTTTTTGCTATCTTCACAAATAAATTTTTTTTATATGCATCTTTGTCATATTAACAGAGTTACGTCATATTCACAGAGTTAGTTATCAATTATTAGATGCCTAAGTATTATATTTGAATGCTTTTAATATATACTCATGTATTAGAATCATTAATTCTATAGATATGTGTTAAATCCTACCTACAAGAAAAAATGAACTTTCAGTAATTTTTTATTTAAAATTATAAATATTTTTAAAGCTACCTACCTATGTATTTAATTTATAATTTGCTATGGTCAATGGTGGCAGAGCCACTACCAACAGTTAAGATACCTGCATAACTGCTGGTATCCCCATCGCCTAAGGGGCCACTCCTGATAGCTCAGCAAAAAATTTACAGGTCCCACCCAACCTCTCAAAATGAATTTATTCTTTTTATAATAATTTAGGAATCAATTTTTTTCTGCATTATTTCTGTTGATTTTAATTGTTCATTTTTAGATAGCTTGTAAGTTCTTCCTGTTGCTGTTACAGGCTCAACAATGCTCAATATGTCATCTAATGGCAATACTAATACATCTGGTTTTCTTGGATATTTAAATGAATTAGATGGTCCTTCTGGTTCTAGGAATGTTATTTTAACAGTCATTTTCTCAACATTGGTATCCAATACACACCCTAAGTACCATTTGTCATCATACTTAGCAGTGACAAATCCTTTTACATCCTCCAATAATATTGCCTCTGTATAGGATATTTTCACTTTCTTGAATTCTGATGCAGATAATATTGTTTTCACTCTTAGTTCATTTTCATTAACTGGCTCAAAACTGTGTAATTTTTGGGTACCAATTATTGCAGAGGCCTGGTCAAATCTTTCTTGAAAATAATTTTTTTCTTCAATGTATTCACTATTTGGGACATATGAAAATTTGATTCCCTTAATGTGTCTTTCAGCAAAATCAAAGAGCTGTTGAGGAGTCATTATCTGATCATTATATGCTCTTTGCAGGCTAGCTTTTGCTGCTAGTCTTTTTACTATGCCCCCTACACCATCGCATGGTCCTTTTCCATGAGATGTAGCAAAGAAATGCCATTCTGTTTCCAATCTAAAATCTGATTTATGGTGACATAAATTAATAAAGTTTTCAAAATTTTTATATTGTGATGCAGCTCCATCAGAAAAATATATAATTTTTGTTATTGGGAATTTGAGTTCTTTTTTAAAAAATTCAATAAGTTTTTTTTTAAATAAATGGACTGCAACAGTGTCATGCTTCAAGCAGTTTGAAATCACAACAAAACTTATGTGTTGTGTTTCCCCAGCTTCTTTGTAGTAGGAAAGAAAGGGATGTAATGTAGCTTGGGAGTTATTCCAGTGGTACCCTTGTGCTGCATCCTGAAGAAGGAATGAGTAATTTTCAGCAAAATCGCATACTACTAAGATTTCACCATCTTTTAGTTCTTCTTTTTTAGTTCAACAAAATTGTGCCTGCTTTTTTGCTATGAAATCATGTTTTTTTAAATTGAGAAGACTTAAGGTAAAAGTGTCTATAAATTCTTCAGTTGTTCTTGAAACAAGCTCTAAAGTTGAGCGATCAGTTGAGAGCCACTGCTTGTAATTTACCTCATCAATCATATTGTCATCCAAAATTTTAGTAACATATAGTTTTAGTTCGTCTATTTTAGAAAAACATTCTGAGCATTCATCAAAATAGCACTCATAAGTTGGAGGGTCACATGTAATGAATGATAGACATGTTTTGTAATCATCTAAATGCAGGTCACTGTCTTTTGTCAACTGTGGTAGCCTTGTACCAATAATCATCAGTTTAACATTTTGATGATGTGTGCAAACACACACACTGTGAGTTCCTGCACCACCAGCTAATACACACTCGTTGGGTCTCAGCTCAGCAAATTTTGAAAAGCCAATCTTAGTGTCTGGCTATTTGGTTTTAAATAAATGATAAATTTCTTTTAAATTTCCCAAAATTAAGTATTTTTGTTCATGAGTTTTCTGTCCATCTTTTCTAACACTCTTGAAATCTTTTTTCCCTGGCATAATTCTGCTTACTTCTTCATTTTTATAAAAGTCTTCTACTACTTTAATTGTTTCTGATGGAAATGTACCTTTTCTTTTGCTTGGCAATGACATTATTCCTTCTTCCATTGCTAGTTTTTTAGCTTGTCTGGCCATGTAATTAGTAACATTAAATTCAGATTTAATTTTGGATAAGCTCCAGCTTTTTGGCAAAACAGTTAAGATTTGCAGCTGCTCAGACCTTTTCCTAGTAGTTTGAAATTTCTCCTTCAGTTGATTTATCATTTCTTCACCATCTTTACTTGATTCTGTTCTAGAAGACTCTGGGTCTTGATCCAAGGGTAATGGATATTTTGTTGCAGAGCCTACAGTTCTGAGTTTACTTGAAATGGATTTTTGAATTTTATTCATTTTATCTGAACTATATTTTTTTACTACATCCATTTTAAATTTCTTGACTGGTGACTCTCCAATAGCTATTAATGATTTATTTAATTCAGTTAATGCTTCTTGTGATTCTTCCTGTTCAGTAATTGGCTCAATTTCCATTCTTTCTTCTGAAAGGCTTGGATTCGTATTTTGAGATAGAGAACTATCATCATCAGCTATCTTTTTTCTGCAGTTATCACAGATTTTTTGGTCCTTAAAATTTTTTAATTTTGGATATTCTCTTATTAAGTCTTCTGAAATTAGTCTCAGATTTTTCTTTATTAATTTTTTGTGACCTTTGTAAGGATCGCAGCAATACTTAATATTTAAAAAATGCTTTCTCTTCTCATCCATAATAATTTGTTAAAATACAAATAATTGGTAATGCAAATTATTAATTACTTTTTTATCTAAATATTAAACTTTCTGAAAAAAAAGAAAATTTTTTAAATTAGCTTTCATAGTTTATAAAGTAACACCTAATAGGCAAAATTTATAACATAAAAATAGGTAAAAATTGGCATACCAATGGTTACAAAATTGATCATAACTCCTGATATAATGAAAAACCCAGAATGAAATTTATCTTATATTGTAGTCTAAAGGCATATATATTTATTAAAAAAATTACACAAAAATTTATTGATACCAATATATTTTTTTAAAGGTCAAAATTTGACCTTTAAGGTCCCAAAAAAATTTTTAGCAAAAATTAATTTTGCTGTTAAAAATGTTTAGAGCAACCCTTAAGCTTAAAAAAATACATAATTCATTGTTTTATGTGCTATAATAAGGGAGAAATAATTTTTTTTCAAATGCTGGTATCAAGAAATTTGACAATTTTTCTCAACTTTGATAGGTTATAACTTTTGAGCTATTCAAAATTGAGGGCTGGGAAGTGTCTCATTGTTTTTCTCTCATCAAATTCAACCTGTATACCAATTTTCATCAAAATCGGTGATGGTGACTTAAAATTTCCCCCAAAATTGGTTGATTTCATATGGAATGACCAGTAAGCCAATGCTGAAGCATATGACTTTAGGACCCGTGAATGAACACCATCAGGTCCAGATGCACTTGATCCATCCAATTCCAAAAGCAACCTCCTGACAGAATCATATGAAATAGTTAGGGGATCCATAACTCCATCAAACACCTGATGATCAGCTGGAGACAGCGGATCAATTCCAACGAAGACACTGCTGAAGTAATCTACAAACACCTCGCTCATTTCTGCATCATCTGTGACCACTCCATATGAGCCCTTGTTGACCTATGATGAGCCCTTGTGGCTTTTGTCATCTGTTATATTATATTGTGGGGGACTTTTATTTTGTTCCTTCCCTGGTGATGGTGCTTTTTGTGGGTGGGTTTTGATGGATGCGGATGACCTTTGATAGGCCCTTGTGGCTTTTGTCATCCGTGAAATTATGTTATGTTAGGAAGAAATGTAGGAAACCATTATGGTGGAATCAAGAAATAGCTAATAAAGTTTCAGAGAAAAAAAGGGCATACCAGAGATTACAAAGTGAGAGTAGATTAGATAATTTAAACCATTATAGGTCAACCAGAAATGAACTAAATAAGATTATTAAGAACACCAAAGGGACAGCAGAAGTTAATTTAGCTAAAAATAATAATAAAGATAAAAAAAATTCTTTACCTATTATAGAATCAATAATAAATCTAAGTGATAAAATAGGACCTATTAAATATGAAGGGGTTTTGAAAGAATCTGATGAGGAAATAGTAGAGGTCCTTAATGATCATTTTGCTTCAGTATTCACAGAAGAGAAACCAGTTAGATTAATTGATAATAATTCTAGGTCAAGGGAAGTAGTGATAAATTCTATTAATGTAGACAGAGAAGAAATTAAAGGGCTTATAATGGAGTTAAATACTAGTAAGGCATCTGGCCCTGACAATATTCATTCTAGGATACTCAAAGAAGGTGTAGAAAGTATTGCGGTAGCTCTTGAAGATTTTTATAGATCACTAGAGTCTGGAGAAATACCAAATGATTGGAAATTGGCAAGCAAAGAGGACCCTAATAACTTTAGACCGGTAAGCTTAACTTCTATAGTCTGTACAATTCTTGAGAAGTTGGTTAAGAAGGGAATTTCTGATCATCTAGAGAGTAGCAGGTTAATTAATGATGCTCAGCATGGTTTTAGAAAAGGTAGATTGTGTTTAACTAATTTATTGGATTTTATGGATTATGAAGAGCTAATAAAACTGAGAAAAAACAAATCAGCTGGACCAGATGGTTTTCACCCAAAAATGCTTAGTGAAATAGCACCTAGTATTAGCCTACCATTAAATATTATTTACAATAAATCTCAAGAAACTGGTGAAATTCCACAAGGCTGGAAAGATGCCAATATCACCCCAATCCATAAAAAAGGAAGTCGACGGCAGCCTAGCAATTATAGGCCAATAAATCTAACAGCAGTTGTGTGTAAGATTATGGAGACAATATTAAGAGATGATATTGTCAAACACATGATTGATAATGGTCTTTTTGCTGATCAGCAACATGGTTTTGTCCCGGATAGATCATATACAACTCAGCTACTCTTGTGTTTGGAGGAATGGTTACTGTTTGTGGAGCATGGAAAGAGCTTTGATGTTGTGTATTTGTACTTCAAGAAGGCTTTTGACTCAGTGCCTCATAAAAGACTTTTAAGTAAACTGAAAGCTTATGGGATAGAAGGAAAAACTTATTGGTTAGAAAGCTTCTTGACAGGATGAAGACAACGGATAGTCATGAATGAAGACAGATCTGACTGGACAGCAGTGAAAAGCAGTATACCAAAGGGAAGTGTTCTGGGACCAATTTTGTTTGTGTTGTTTATCAATGATCTACCTGATGCTGTATCAAGTAGAGTTAAAATATTTGCCGATGACACGAAGATTTACAAGGAAGTGAACACATCACAAGATCATCTGGACTTGCAGGGAGATTTACGGAAGCTAGGTGAATGGTCTAATCTGTGGCAGTTGAGGTTTAATGCAAGAAAATGTAAAGTGATGCATTTTAGATTCCACAATCAAGACTATGTATATACCATGGATGGTGATATGAAGGTTGAATCCGTACAAAAAAGAGCTACAAAATTGGTTCCGGAATTGAGTGATCAAGAATATAGCAAAAGACTGCGTCAGCTTGGCCTCTCTTTTCTATGAAATATAGACCCCGTAGAGGTGATATAATTCAAGTTTACAAGCTTCTAAATGGATTGGAAAGAATCGACCCTGGCCTATTCTTCATATCTCAGGAATATTCAGTAACACAAGGTCATTCCAATAAACTATTTAAATGCCATTGCCAGAAGATGGTGAGGAAAAATGTATTTGGCCAGAGGATTGTCAATGATGAAATTCTAGGCCAGATCAAGTGATCACAGCCACAAGTCTCCAGTCATAACATAACATAACATAATTTCACAGATGACAAAAGCCACAAGGGCCTATCAAATGTCATCCGGATCCGTCAAAACCCACCCACAAAAAGCACCATCACAGGGGAAGACAAAATCAAAGTCCCCCACAATATAATATAACATGACAAAAAGCCACAAGGGCTCATCATAGGTCATCCGAGTCAAACGGCCTCTTTTTTAAGGCACCCAAACTCCCAGGAAAACTATATCCAGAGGATTGCATCCAGAAACAAGGGTATCACCAATCAAGGCTTGTCAAGAACTAAATCATGCAGCTATAGATATATACAAACAATATTAATATATACAAAACTTAGGAACCATCACAACCTTCCCTCCCCATAAACTCATACAACCTACTCTTAAATAAATTTAAATTTGGACTACCAACTACCCTCCGCGGCAATTTGTTCCAGAAGTCTACCACTCTATTGGTGAAAAAATATTTTCTTAAATCCAACCTACACCCTTGCTTTTTAATTTTCAAGTGGTGACCTCTAGTCCAATTTCTATCATCTAACTCAAAAAACTTGCTAACATCCAATTTATCTATCCCAGAAAATTTTTAAAGAGCTCAATCATATCCCCTCTCACACACCTCCTTTCGAACGAGAACATATTTAATACCCTCAGTCTATCTATATATTCAAGGTGCCTCAGGGAAGGAATAATCTTTGTTGCCCTCCGTTGCAGTGACTCAAGAAGGTTAATATCGTGTCTAAAATGTGGGGACCATGCCTGTATACAGTACTCTAGATGTGGCTTAACATAATTTACCTTGAATCCCGGTCGATAGGTACCCTCTTGGGTAATGAGACCGTACTGTTGTTTTTTAGTTGTTGTATGCAGAACGGATTTTTCAATATGTGAATATATAACTGTGTAGGTCTTTGTGGTTTTTCCATTCTTTTTCTAATCTTGACTTAAAGATATTTACAGTTTTGCTGGTTACAGTTTCTGTTGAGAGTTTGTTCCATATTGAAGTGACTCTTTTTTATAATTACTAATGTATTAAACTCTGTATATTTTGTTTTAACTATTTTTGTGAAACTAAACCATTAATTTCACAGACTGGCCTACTTTAATTCAACCTTATTTCAAATATTGGCAACCCTGAAACTAAGCAGTTAAAAGAGCGTGATTCCTGCGAATACGGTTTGTTCGTCTCCAATACGACTTGTGCTAATTCCACTGTCTATTTAATAGACTTTTCTATAGATCATGGTCTCATTTAAAAGAAGCACAGGTTAATTATAATAGTGAAAGGTGGAGATAGGGTAAAACTGAAAATCTGGGTCATATGCTCGCCTCCGCTGTTCTCCGGTCCTGGCCTCATAATATTTTGTCCATGTTCCAATATGTTTTACCTTTTTTAACTAAGTTGAGATATGGGTAAACCCTATGATGACGCTGAGATTTCAATCAATTGGGGAGGTTCTGGGGGGTGCAGCCCCCCAGTATATAATTGTAATTGTTTATAGAATAATTTCTCATTTTTTGGGTTTTTTTTACAAATTGCCTAAATTATAGCCCAAAATTGTAGCTCTACCACCAATAGAGTGGTAGATTACTGGAATAGTTTGCCATCCAAGACAGTAGACAGTCCAAACTTGAATGTATTCAAATTCAGATTAGATGATTATATAGGGAGTGAAGGTTAACTTTAGGGAGTATTCCTGTGGTGCAGTTCATATTATTGTATATTACGATTGGTTTGTATTTTGACGAGTCTTGATGATGATGCCTTTTGTTTTTGACACATTCCTGTATATAGTTCGAATTGCATTATGTAGATGCATGATCTGACACATATTGGGGTAAACATGATTGGCGGCGCACCTGAAAAAAGTGTATTTTTTTAGTGTGTATGTTTTGTTCACCCATGCATGCATATTCATGCGCATTTGGTTAAATGAAAACGTTAAAAAAATGTTAGAACATTATTCTATAAACAATTTTGATTATATACTGGGTGTTTCTGCCCCCCAGACCCCCCAATTGATTGAAACGCAGGATCATCGTAAGGAGGGTCCCCCTGCAGTATTTAAACCCCCCATAAGCAGTCTCCTTGAATTTACTCAAAAAAGGTGAACCATATTGAATATGGATGAAATACTTTACATCCCATCATTTACACCGGCAATCGTAATGTTTACCCATATTGAAACACGGACAAAATAGTTTACATCCCATCATTCGCGCCACTGATCGTAATGTTTACCCAGCCCGGTTTAGATAGAGTCCACCCAATGCATATGCCTTATTCCTGTTCAGCCACTGGATGAGCCGTCTCCACCAATGAGCCAACCCTCAAAATAAGCTAGAATCGCATCTGCCCATACTCGCAATATTTACAGTTTTTAAAAGATTTTGAGGTAACTTGCAATATTTTAAATAAAGTACGCTAAAGTATTCCAGGCATAAGATCAATAACAAAAAGTCCAATCGGAACCGCTTAGGTCAGTCCTTCATTGTTGTTGATTTGTGCTGCTTGGATGGTAGTCACATGAGCCCTATTGCAAGTAGTTTGTTTCATGTAAGTTACTTGGTCAAGTTATATTTTAGATGTTACTTAATTAATAATAGTTGTGATTTAAGTTTATTGTCCGCTGTTAGTGATGAATTTTGCTGTCTCATTGAGGATTTGTTGATGGATGGGGGGCGTCAAAACCTGCTCCATCCAGCAGGATTGCCAGGGTTAGCTGACGGATTCCCAGGCTTGATAGGAGGGCCCTCAGTGTGGTACAGAGGCTGTGGAAGTGATGGTAGTATAGCAGGAAGCGGTCCACTGTCTCCTCCTTATTCTGGTACCACCTGCAGTATGGGGAGTCCGTCAGGCAAAGTTTGTACCTGTGCCTGTTCAGGCCACAGTGTCCAGTCCTCAGGCAGAATGGGGCCTCATCCTGGCAACGGTGTTTGTGGCAGCTCCACCGTGCAGGGGAGGTGTCGCTGCGGATTTGTCCAAGGCTGGTTTCTTGTAGAACAAGTCTAAGTTCGGTGTCCCACTTCTTCTTGATCTCTTTCCTCGTAAGGGTTCGGGCATCATGGTATTCAAGTTGGAGAGGTTCTTCTGTGTCTGGCACTGCCTCCCTTGTTGCTTGATCAACAATTTTTTTTCCCTGAATTCCAACATGAAATTGAACCCACTGCAGTGTGATCCGTCATCCTCTTTTGAGGTGGTGCAATTGTGCCTGTATCTTGTGCACCAGGGTAGTGTAGGTGCGGTTGAGCCTATTGGTAATTAGTGCCAGACTAGATTGGGAGTCAGTGTAGATCACTACCTGGTCAGATGTTATAATGTTGAAGTTGTCCAGAGCACACAGGATGGCATGGAGTTCCGCGGCTATATTAGAGTGGTTGGGTGGTAGCCGCCAGTTTGGAGATGGGGAAGTAGACTGCCGATGATAAAATACCCTTTTCTGGTGAGTGGGATCCGTCCATAAAAACTGGGGTGTGTGAGGAGTACAGCTCATTGTGTCTGTTGAGGAAGAGTTGTTGGGTGAATTGGGGTGGGTCCATTCCCTTACAGAACTTGAGGTCTAGGTGGAAGGAGATTTGGGATGCAAGGTCGTACTGTGGTAGAATTGGTGAGACAGCTGAGTTTGGGCCTGGTATGTGGGGCAGGATTGAGAGTGTTTTTTCTATCAGGGGGAGTTTCTTGACAGGGCTAACTCCTGGAGACATCAGGGCATCGTTGAATATTGTGGTGACTGGGTGGCTGGGTGAAGCTGTGGATAACTTGTAGACTGTGATGCACATTTTCACATGGTGGGTGTGGTCTAGTGGCAGGAGTCCTGTTTCCACATGGAGGCAGGGGATGGGTGTGGATATAAATGCCCCAAGAGCTATCCTCAGTGCGGTGTTCTACACAGCATCCAGCTTTTTTAGGTTGGTAGGTGAAGCAGATCCATAAATGGCCGCCCCATAGTAATAGTAATTTGCTGAGGATGAAGGTTCTATACAGCATGAGGAGTGTATCCTTGTCTGCTTCCCAGCTGATCCCCGAGATCCGCTTCATGACGTCCATGCGCTTGAGGCAGGCAGTGTGGACGTATGTGATGTGCTGCTTGAAAGTGAGGATGGGGCCATCAAAAACTAGGCCAAAGAAACTATGTGATGTGACATATGGGATGGCTGCCCTTTCTATGGTGATTGTTGGTAGCTGGGGAATCTTCTTCTTTTTGAAACACATGAGGTGGCATTTCTGTGGATTTATCTTCAGGTCCCATTGTGTTATCCACTGGTGTAACAGGTTTATTGTTTCTTGCATCCCCTCTTGTGCCTGTAGGAGTGTGTCAGATCTGTGCAGTATGGTGATGTAATCTGCATAGACTAGCAGGGTGGACTGTGATGTTGGGATGTCTATCACGATGTTAAATAGTGTGGGGCTCAGGAGTGATCCTTGTGGTATGCCATGCTGGAGTGGGTGTGGTGAAGAGAAGCTGTTTCCCACAGCAACTGAAAATGTCCTGAGGGTAAGGAAGTCCTGGAACCATCTTAAGGGAGCGCAATTCAATTCCATTATTGACAGTTTCTGAAGTATTCCCCCATGCGATGCTGTGTCAAACACTCACTGCAGGTCGGTGAAAACTGTGAGGAGGACAGTTAAGGGCTGGTAGGCTTTCCTGATGTTATGTTCCATGATGAGGAGGAGGTCCTCTGTGCCTCTCTGAGGATAGAAACCAAACTGGTATACTGGAAGTTTGTTGTGTTCCAGCTACCAGGTGAGATGAGTGTTGATCAGCCTCTCCATCAACTTGCACAGACATGAGAGAAGACTGATGGGCCTGTAGGAGTTGGGGAGCTTTGGATCCTTGCCTGCCTTTGGTATGTGGATCGGCGTTGCATGCTTCCACGGTATTGGGAATGTTCCTGAACTCCAGATTTGGTTGAAAAGTGTGAGGAGCTGGGCATATGCTATGTTGGGAAGGTTGGTGAGGAACTCATTAGGCACTTGGTCTGACCCCACTGCCTTCCCTTTTTTCAGGTCCTTTATTGCACAGTCCAGTTCGTGGATGGTGAGTGGAGATGACATGCTTGTTGAGGTGTACAGAATTTCTGGTGTTTGGGGTGGAGCCAGGAATGCAACAGGGTCTGGGAGGCCATAGTTGGTGTTGTAGTGTGCAGCCAGTAGTTCTGCTTGTTCATATGGACACAGGACTCTTGAGTCTGGACCTCTTTGGAAGAGAGGAAAGTGTGGGTCGATCACACATGGCACAGATGAATTTAAATCTTTGTGCTGGACTGCTATGGAAGGATAGGGATGAACAATGGGTGATCCATGAAGCCTTTTTTGCGTGGGCTATTGTTTTTCTCTTTACCACATCAAGTCTACGATATGTGATTTGGTGGTGTGAGCACTTCCTCCAGGCTCTTCGCTGATCACGTACCGCTGTCTCATTAAATCTTCCCATATTCCTTTATTTAAGAGCCAGTGTGGTCTGAGGGAGATTGGTGAGGGGGGGGGGGGCATTGCCTCCTAGATGGATGAACACTGGGAGGTGGTCACTACCCATGTATGGGCCTACTTCAACTTCTGCATCACTGAATAGCCCACTTCCCAAGCAGAGGTCTAGAGTAGAGTGGGTGCCCTTGAACGGATCAATCCTTGTGTGTAGACCTGGAGAGGTCAGGAGTGAATTAAAGAGGAAATGACCTGTGTGGTTTATGGTGCATCAGGGTGCCAGTGTGGGTGTCTTGCGTTGAAGTCTGCCATGACTAGTGTTGGTGGGGTTAGCTGGTTGAAGTGGTGGGTGAGTTCTGCCTCTGTTACATCAGTGCATGGGTTATAACATATAAATATGGTGGCCCATCCCCTGTTCAAAGATATTTGCACTGCCATAGGTTCAAGTGTCCCTCCTGGTAATTGCTGCAGTGGGAATTCTGCACATGCCATTTTCTTGTGGGTAAGTAGGACAAGCCCTCCACCCTGCCTGTTTTGACGGTCCTTCCTATGGATGTTGTAGCCCTTGAATGATATACTGAGGTGTTGTTGGAGCCATGTCTCACAAATTCCTATTAGTAGCGGTTGGCACCTTATTGCCTGCAGTTGGATATCTGCCAGCTTGCAGGAGAGTAAGAGAGCATTCCAGAATATGATGGTGTTTTGCTGATGTGCCATGATTACTGAGGGAAGATAGCGAGAAGGGCAGGGATGAGATGGGGGAGGATTGATAATATGGAGTAGCCTTGTTAGTAGAGTGAATAGCCTTTTCGGAGAATGTTGATAAGGGAAGGGACCAGTGACCATCAGTTGATGTCTGCTGAGTCGTCTGTCTTCTCCAGCATTTGGGGTGTGGGACTGGTCCTAGGTTTAGTTCCTGTAACTTTTTCAGCATACGTTCAAGTGGGTCATTCACTTTTCCTGGTGGTAGGTGTGGGGTGGACCTAAATGTCAGCAAATGGATGGTGTGCACTGGAGAGAACGTGCTGGTGGGCCGGTGTGTTGCCTGCGAAACGCTGGTGTGCTTAAGGGTGGTGTGTGTGGGTGTCAGTGCACTGGGAGGTTGTGGCATTTGCCTCGCTCATGGACTGATCCTCATCCGTCATGTCATTAAGGATAGCAAAAGAATGATTTAGAATCAAAGTGGGAAGCACTTTGTTCGGTGGTGCAGCAGGAGGAGAGATGCAAGTTCTTTGGGTACATGTGCTGGTGTTAGAGTGTGTGTTTAGGGGAATGGGCTTTGGTCTGATTTGTTTGAGTTTTGTATTTGTGTCCTGTGTGTTCACTTTTTGTTGTCTGCAGTGTTCATTGATCTCTTCTGCCTTCAGCAGTGCTGGACAGTTCTTGCTTAATAAACGGTGATCTTCCCAGCAGAAGTAACAGTATGGGGTGTTCATGCACCGATTCCCCTCTGGTGTCTTGAAGGGGTAGTAGCCACTGCAGTTATTGCACCTCACCTTGTACCTGCAAGCTAGTGCTCCGTGGCCAAACTGATAGCACCTGTGGCACTGGAGGGCTGGTAATTTGAATTCCGTCACATACTTCACTTGGTGCCCCAGTGCTATTTGCCTGAGGAGCTGAGTGCCCTAGAAGGCCAGCCTGAAAAAATCTGGACCCATCTGCCCGTGGTGGTAGGGGTAGGACCTCCTTGAGAGTGACACCAACATGGTAAAGGAAGTCAAATTCTTCAGCCAGGTGCTTAACAGTGTACTGGGGCCGAACGGTCCCACCTTTCCGTACAGCAAGCCGGGGTCGAGTCCTATGGACTCCTAGCATTATACCCTACATGGCCCAAGAGTGGTGATAGCTTCTGACCTGCATGCCAGCTTATTTAGGCTATCACGGGTTACCTCCATCCGTATAGTCTGGTCGGTTCCCAGCTCCCTGACGTGGCCTTGCAGTATGTACTTCCCCAGGGGGAATTCATTAAGGGCCCTGGTAAGGGCTGTTGGGTGGGCAGTCAGCATCTTACCTTCGGTGGACTTGATGTAAATTTTTACAGTTGCTTGCTCCTCACCTGGTCCCCCCTCTCTTGGCTGGTCACCGTTGTGATAATTTACCTTACCGGGTGTTGTGAGGGCTGGTTTGCATTCCTGGCAGATTTTGAGGTGAGTGGTTGATAGTCAGCATCAGCCTCCGCCTCCAAGGGGGCGCTTAGCTGTCGGCGCATGGTTTACCTGCATGGCAGCAGCTGGTTCGTCTTCCTCTTCTACAGAGTTACCCATGATGCACTAAAAATACATCTGGATGTCTTCCGTGATGCCACTCCAAAAGGTATTAGGAAAAACAATTGACAGAAAACCGATACGAAGAAATCTCATTGAGAAACCTTTCCAAAAAGGCCTATTATAAATACAATCTTTTGATTTTCAAAATGAGATATCTTATTTAGGTAAGAGCTCTTTTTCTTCTTGGTGTTTTGTTGGGGCTGTTTAGGCTGTGATATCACAGCCTAGAGTTGATTATATTTTTACAAGAAGAGCCTGGTAAAGTTAAGCTTCTTGAAAGCCAAACTAGGATTGGTGGAGCCACCTAGTAGATCAGCCAGTGTGGGTCTGTGGGGTTGCAGGGCATGCAGTGGGTGAAGGAGTGCCACACAGTGGGAGGAGTGATGTGGACACTGCAGTAGCAGATGTTCAGGGGTGTCAAGCTGTGTGGGGCACCAGGAGCAGTGGGGGGTGTCAATTATGCCCAGCCTATGTAGGTGAGCATTGAGGCGGGTGTGGCCAATCCTTAGTCTGGTCACAGACGTGTCCAGTGCCCGGTCGGGGAAATAGGTCCACCAGTGGTGTCTTGTGTCCTGTCGGACGTGTCTCAGTGAAGTGTTCTGTAGAGCGTTGGTCAGTGTTGTGTCCCAATGTCGCTGGCAAGCTGTCCTGAGGTCGATGAGGAAGTCTGTCTGGTCAGTCACTAAGTTAATGGGAGTGTGCATTTGCCGCCGTCCGATCCGCCACCGTGTTCCCTATGACACCGACATAGGAAAGCACCCACTGGAGGTGAATGTTGTGTCCCTGGAAGATGAGGTGGAGGAGGAGGTGGTGGATGGTGAGAGTGAGGTTGTGATGGGAGTGTGGGCAGTGGGATTGAATGAGTTGGAGGGCAGTGAGAGAATCTGTGAAGAGGGCAATTGGGCAAGGGGCAGCTAGGGAGGTGGCAAAGTGGAGTCCTTCTTTGATGGTAAACAGTTCAGCTGTGAGAATGGATGCAGTGGCTGGCACCCTCTAGGCAGTGGCGAGGGACTTGGAGGGGAGGTACATTGCTGCACCAACGGACGGAGGGTCAGGAAGGCGGGAGCCATTGATGTAAATGTGGAGTTGGTCTCCATAATGTGTGTGGAGTAAAGCGTTGAAGAAAGATTTGCCCTGCACTGGGCAGCCGGACTTAGACCAGTGTATGGATATGTGAAGAGTCAGGGAGATGAGTGAGGAGATAGAGAACCAAGGGGCCAAAGGAGAAGTCTTGTTAATTGTGATGAAAGGTGGAGGTGCCCGAAGAGTTGAAACGCAGGAGAGAGCTCTGTCTACAAAGGGTGTGTGGGTCTGATATGGCAAGGGGTCATGAGGTGGCACTATGCCGTGTCGGAGAAGGAGGGAATGGAGGGCATGACCAATAGGGAAGGATGCAAGTTTAGTGTAGGTGCAGACTAGGATGGTGAGGCGTCTGTGTGATAATGAGGGTAGTGAGGATTCTGCCTGAAGGGCTATGACTGGGGAGGACTTAAGGGCTCCTAAAGCGATGTGCATTGCTGAGTTTTAAATGACCTCCAGTTTGTGCAGAAGAGAGGGTGAGGCCACCCCATAAACCTCACATCCGTAGTCCAAATGACTAGATATAGGTAAGGTAGAAGCGAAGGAGAGTATGCCTGTCTGGACCCCACTTGACACCTGTTAGGGATTTCATTATATTTAGCCTCTTGAGGCATGAGGTCACCAAGTACTGTATGTGATGGCGCCATGTTAACTGGGGGCCATCCAACAGTAGACTGAGGAACTTGTGTTTTAGACTAAAGGGGATAGGGGAACCATCAATGGTGACCATTGGGATGTTGGGTATGCACCCTCTAGTGAAGCACAATAGGCTGGACTTCTAGGCACGCACTGTCAGGCCCCAACGGGAAGTCCAAGAATGGATGACATCAAGCCCCCGTTGGAGTGTAAGTTGGGCCTCTTGGATGGTGGAAGCAGAGCAAATGAGGGTAATGTCATCAGCATAGAGTAGTGCTTGTGTGCCAGGAGGGGAAAGGAAGTCACAAAGTAGGACATTGAATAGCAAAGGACTGAGTGGAGAACCCTGAGGGACACCTCTGGCGACTGGGTAGAACCTAGAGTAGGTGCCACCAATAGCCAAGGAGAAGGATCTTTCCATTAAGAAAGACTGAACCCATTCTAGTGGTGGACCTATGAGTCCTAGGTTGGCTAGTTTAGTAATAATTCTTCCATTGTGAGGTAGAATCAAAAGCTCCCTTTAAATCTAGAAAAGCTACCAGTGTGAAGTGCCTTTCTTTGAACCCTTTCTGGATGCAATGTTCCAGTAAGAGCAGGGCATCCAGGGTGGTGCTCCGGTGAGGTTAAACCCAAACATGTTGGATGGAAGGAAGTGTCTTCATTCCAGCCACCAGGTTAACCTATTTAGTATAATGTGTTTTAGAACTTTACTGATGTTGGAGAGGAGACTAATGGGTCCATAAGAGGGGGCCTCCATCGGGTCTTTTCCAGGTTTAGGGATGGTGATGACATAACGTAACACCAAGGGAAAAATCCCTGACAGCCAACTGGTGTTGAGGATGTCTAGAAGGAGCTGTTTCAGAGCATTTGGGAGGCACTGGAGAAACTCGTTCGGTATGGTGTCAAATCCTGTCGCCCTTCCTTGAGACAGCGATCTCAAAGCTGAGGAAAGTTCCTGGGGAGTAATAGGTGCTAATTTCATAGCTGGAGTGTGAGGAAGAGGGTAACACAGGTGGGGGCACATGGTCTTGAGAGCTGAGTGTGGTGTGGATGTGGGCCGCAAGGCACTCGACCTTTTGGGCATCAGGGGAGAGAAGGGCACTGTTACTAATTAACGGGAAAGTGAATGGAAGTTGTGGGTGGACCATCTTCCTGAAGAAAGACCATGTACGGGAGACTGAGGTGGAAAATGACAGGGCGGCAGTGAAGGAAGCCCAGGCAGAGCGTTTCTTGTACCTGCCTCCAAATAGTGGAAGCGTTGGCGGAGAGAAGGAGTGGGGTTCTTTCGCCATGCCACAAAGGCATGACGTTTGGCCTGAAGGGCGGCCGCACACTTCCGTGACCACCAAGGGACTCGAAAGGAGTGGCTAGGAGAGGAAGTGACAAGGTGAAAGTGGTAAGCCCCCACAGTCACCAAGGCTTCAGAAAGGTAAGTAATGTTTTCGTTTGAAGGGAGGCTCATGGAAGGGATGAGTGAATTTAATTCAGGTTGAAAAGAAACCAGGTCTCCCATTTTGAAGAACCATCGAGATCTGCAGGATTGGGGGGAGGGGGGTATTAAGGGGAAAGAAATGACAACAGGAAGGTGGTCTCTCCCCATGTAAGGGCCAGTGGTTACAGTGGTGAGGAGGAGTGGGCCATTTCCCAGGCAAAGGTCTATGGTGGAAGGGTTCCTTGAAGCTGGATCAATCCTGGTAGGGGTAAGGAGGAAGAGGGAATCACAGTGGGTCCGGAAACCCAACAGTGAGACACCTGAACGGTTTCTCCGGCTTCTGGGTAGGGCCCGTTCCCAGAAGTCGTGATGGGCATTAAAATCACCCATAATTAATGCTGAGGAGGGAAGTTACAAGGAGTAACAAGGAAAATAAGTACCCTAGAAGACCCTACGGTCGATTCAATGAGGGTACCTTTGGACTAGCTGTCGAGGGGGCTCATCCCCACTCAATTGCCTTACGTCCTCCCTAAATGGCCACTTTTCAAACTTTGTCTAGTCTTGTCTTGAACTGGTCAACATAATTGCTGTTGACAACCTCCATCGGAAGTGCGTTCCAGCTACCGCAGATACTGTATGTAAAAACTTTCCCACACAGATTGCGGTTGTAATGCTTCAGCTCAAGTTCGAATCTGATTTCTTGTTCTGCTCTCATTAAGGCTGAAAATATCCCTGTAGCCAACATTGTCGAACCCTCTAAGTATTTTGAAAACTTTGAT
Source organism: Ceratothoa steindachneri (assembly GCA_963969495.1). Lineage (NCBI taxonomy): Eukaryota > Metazoa > Arthropoda > Malacostraca > Isopoda > Cymothoidae > Ceratothoa > Ceratothoa steindachneri. Next base: position 104,381,631 of record OZ018333.1, read on the forward strand.
GAGCTGACCACACAGTCTACGTGTTTCCAACGAGAACAGATCTAATTCCCTTAATCTATCTTCCTAACTTTTATGTCTGATAGAGGGAATCAGTTTGGTTGCCCTGGCTTGGACGCGTTCCAACCTCGTGATGTCCTTTCAAAACGAAGGACTCTAAAATTGTATGGCATACTCCAGGTGTGGCCGGATGAGAGAGTTGTAAAGACACAATACTATCTGCTTGTTCCGATATCAAATACTGGAATTACTGAAGGGAAGTATCCAAGCATGAATTATATATCAGAAGAATGTTTAAGGCCCCAGAATCAAAGGTAACAGTCACTCCCAGGTGCTCTACTCCACCGCCTGGGAAGGAAGTGATAGTAAGAGAGCTAGAAGGAAGGGACTGATGGACTAGCAAAATCAGGCCACCTCCTGTTCCGCCAGTTCCACTGTCCCTCCTGTAAGAGGAGGTATAGTTAGGGAAAGAAGGAGGAAAGGCATCCGTGATCCATGTCTCACAGACACCGACTACAAGAGAAGAATAAGAGGAAAGGGTGGTTTTGAAGATTGGAAGTTTCCTGTACAAAGACCGGGCATTCCAGAAGATGAAGTGGGAGGCAGGTGAGTCGTTCATATTGTGAGTGACATCAGGAAGGAAAGGAGTCCTGGTAGGAACCGACATAGACTTTCACTGAAACTGTGTCCTGAAAGCAAAAGGTTGGTGAAATTAAGTGCGATGGGTGTTATCCTTTTGATAAAAGCAGACCATGGAAAAGGGGAAGCATACTGTGCTGAAAGTGAGGAAGGGAAGGCTGGAGGGCCTGTTCTATGAAGCGAGAGCAAATGCTGCTGTGCTCCTGGCTCCGGGGCTGTGGGTTGGGGGTAAGGAGGTTGAGGGTACAAATTACCCCATTTCAGATCGGCCCCTCTTGGAGGGGCCCTCAGGGAGGGAGGATGGCCTAGTGGAGCAGCATGGTGAAGCCATAGAGTGAGGCTTGGGAGTGTGTTGAGGTCGTGTTTTTGGTGTTTTGTGCCCCTGTTCAGTTAAGGGGATAATATTTATTATAGGGCTAAGGGGTTTAGTGGGAACAGGGGTAGGGGTAGAGATAAGTGCAAAAGTGGGGCCGAAGACCTGGGCAAGGTTGGGGGCTGAGGTGGGGGTCGGTGTTTTAGGAGGTTTTGGAGAGTGAAAAGCCCCTGGGAGGATGCCTCTTATCCTTCTTTTAATGTCCAGAATTGAGCTGTTAGGTTGGTGCTGGGTCTACTGCAGTTGCACTGCCTGATGAAAAGTGGGGCACTGTTTAGAGGTGGGACGGTGACCAGAACCACAAAAAAGACAATGTTCCTCCCTGGCCCACCCATCAGTGTCATGGAACCCACTACATCTTCTGCAACGGATACGCCCGTTGCAAGAGATATTGCCGTGGCAAAACAGGAGGCAACAGGTACAGACTAAGACAGGAAGGGTGTGAGGTTTGACATGGTACACTATGTTCTCCAATGCTACCCTTTCAGGTAGTGGGCCGCGGAACTTGAGACGGATGGCCATATTGGCCATCGTCTGTCCGTCCCTTAGAAAAGCTGGGAGGCGGAAGGCACCTACTAGTCTTGTGGGGCAGTCGTCCAGGATGGTCAATTCCTTGAGTATGTCAGTTTCTGTTAGTTAAGGCGAAACAGGATAGATCCTACCAAAGTCGTAGGTTGGGTCATCGTCAGTGGCCACCCAGCACCTGACAGGCCACTCCTCCAGCCGTGTCACAGACTCAGGGGGCTGCTCCAGGTTGTCAAGATTTGCCACCTCAAATTTGATGCCCCGACCACTACCAGTGATGGTAAGGGTCTGCTCAATGTACTTTTTTCCAAAGGTGGACGCACACACAACCCGGGAGACTTTGGTGGGGTGAATGAAGCACCTGGTGCCATTGGACCAGTGGTCCTAGAGGGAGGAGGGGTTGAAGAGACCATACTTGCAAATGAGCGTGCATATGCCGAGGTGGCTTTGCTGGTTTTGCTTGCACACATTTTCCCAGGAGGAGATCTGGTGCGCTTGGTGGTGGAGGTAGCGGTGTCCATAGCCGTTTGGGTGGCGGGTAAGGAAGCCAGTTGGTCGGGGGTGCCAGCCAATGGCATTATTTCGTCCTTATCCACCTTGATGTATTGTTTTTGTGAATTCAGGAAATTGATACATAAGTTAAATTTCTTACGTATGTAACAATCGACTCATACCAACAAATTGCTCTCAAGGCTCTAGCTTTACCAGAAAAAATAGTTAGTTTTATCTTTTATCAGTCCATTTCCCTTTTCAAACAAGAGTATTCGATGCTAGAGTCAAAGATTTTGAGACCTATATTAGTAGAGTCGAACTCTATTTTCTAGCTAACTCCATCCCATAGGAGAAGAAGGTACCAGCCTTTCTTACATTGGTGGACCTAAGGTAAAATTTTGCCTTAGCTAAGGGTCTGTTATCAACAAAGGAACCAGGGACTCGTAAATATCCTGATATTATTAAAGTTCTGAAGGAACATTACAAATCCAAGGTAATCTAATATATGAAAGATTTAAGTTCTATTCTAGGAATCAAAAAATCTGGTGAAACTATTGCTAATTTTGTTGCTGGAATTAAAGCACTAGCTCACACATGTGAGTTTGGTGACCATCTAATGGATATGTTAAGAGAAAGATTTGTGATGGGCCTATCTAATGAGTCTACACAGCAAATTTTGCTGGCAGAATCAGACTTAACCTTTAGTTGAGCTGGCTGTAGAAATAGCTAGTGCTAGAAAAGCTGCTTTCTTCAAGCATAAACCTACTCAGCCTAAAGCCGGGGTGTCAGTTGCTACCTAAGACACCTTGTTCTGGTTGTGGTAAATTACACTGGAAATGGGAGTGCCCATTCAAGGATGCTACTTGCTTTGCTTGTAATCAAAAGGCGCATATTAAACCTATGTGCAAAGCGTAAACTTTGGTAGGACCAAACCAAAATTTAAAGGGAATGATCATGTCCATAAACTAGACAAGGCTAAAGTCACTGAGATTGATTCTAGCCATGACTGTCTTTAATGTTAGTCCTACTAAAGGTAATCCTCTTAATGACACATTATTTCTAAATAATGTTTGTGTAACTTTGGAATTAGATACAGGTGCTGCATATTCCCTTATTTCTGAAGACACTTTCTCTAATCTATGGCCTAATGAAAGTGAGACCTGTTCTTCATCCTTCTTCTATAAACCTTAAGACATGGTGGTATTTTCCTCAAAATAGCAGGTGAAATTTCTGTCTGTGCTAGACTTGATTCTACTAATTCTTGTCAAGCAACTATTGTTGTTGTTGAAAGATCAGACCCATGTCTTTTAGGAAGAGATTTAATTAATTCCCTTCATCTAAATAATCGGAAGCTCTCAGATATAAATAGTGTATCATATACTGAAGCTGATCTAGTAAAAGAATTCCCAATATAAAAATTTTAAAAACTTTATTAATTTATGTCACCATAAATCAGATTTTGGATTGGAAGCAGAATGGCATTTCTTTGCTACATCTCATGGAAAAGGACCATGCGATGGTGCTGAAAGACACATTAAGGGAATCAAATTTTCATATGTCCCAAATAGTGAATACATTGAAGAAAAAAATTATTTGCAAGAAAGATTTGACCAGGCCTCTGCAATAATTGGTACCCAAAAATTACACAGTTTTGAGCCAGTTAATGAAAATGAACTAAGAGTGAAAACAATATCATCTGCATCAGAATTCAAGAAAGTGAAAATATCCTATACAGAGGCAATATTATTAGAGGATGTAAAAGGATTTGTCACTGCTAAGTATGATGACAAATGGTACTTAGGGTGTGTATTGGATACCAATGTTGAGAAAATGACTGTTAAAATAACATTCCTAGAACCAGAAGGACCATCAAATTCATTTAAATATCCAAGAAAACCAGATGTATTAGTATTGCCATTAGATGACATATTGAGCATTGTTGAGCCTGTAACAGCAACAGGAAGAACTTACAAACTATCTAAAAATGAACAATTAAAATCAACAGAAATAATGCAGAGAAAAATTGATTCCTAAATTATTATAAAAAGAATAAATTCATTTTGGGAGGTTGGGTGGGACCTGTGTATTTTTTGCTGAGCTATCAGGAGTGGCCCCTTAGGCGATGGGGATACCAGCAGTTATGCAGGTATCTTAACTGTTGGTAGTGGCTCTGCCACCATTGACCATTGCAAATTTTAAATTAAATTACATAGGTAGGTAGCTTTATAAATATTTATAATTTTAAATAAAAAATTACTGAAAGTTCATTTTTTCTTGTAGGTAGGATTTAACACATATCTATAGAATTAATGATTCTAATACACGAGTATATATTAAAAGCATTCAAATATAATACTTAGGCATCTAATAATTGATAACTAACTCTGTGAATATGACGTAACTCTGTTAATATGACAAAGATGCATATAAAAAAAATTTATTTGTGAAGATAGCAAAAAATGGCCATACCAGTGGTTACAAAATTGATCATAACTCCTGATATAATGAAAAACCCAGAATGAAATTTATCTTATATTGTAGTCTAAAGGCATATATATTTAAAAAAAAATTACACAAAAATTTATTGATACCAATATATTTTTTTAAAGGTCAAAAGTTGACCTTTAAGGTCAAAAAAACTTTTTTAGCAAAAATTAATTTTGCTGTTAAAAATGTTTAGAGCAACCCTTAAGCTTTAAAAAAATACATAATTCATTGTTTTATGTGCTATAATAAGGGAGAAATAATTTTTTTTCAAATGCTGGTATCAAGAAATTTGACAATTTTTCTCAACTTTGACAGGTTATAACTTTTGAACTATTTAAAATTGAGGGCTGGGAAGTGTCTCATTGTTTTTCTCTCATCGAATTCAACCTGTATACCAATTTTCATCAAAATCGGTGATGGTGACTTAAAATTTCCCCCCAAATTGGTTGATTTCATATGGAATGACCCTTTTGTTACTTCCAAGCAACTTCTACTATCTTCTGAAGTGCTAGTGCATTTTGACCCACAGAAAACTATCGTAGTGGTTGCAGACAGCAGTGCTTATGGAATCAGAGCTGTTCTATGCCACCTGATAGATGGTATAGAATGGCCTGTTCACTTTGTTTCTCATACTCTTATCAGCTACAGAACATAATTATTCTCAGTTGGAAAAGGAAGCTTTGGCAATGGTTTTTGCTCTAAGGAAATTTCATTTCTATTTGTGTGGTCAGCACAATTTTACATTTGTGACAGATCATAAACCTCTTCTTGGTTTTTTTTCTTGTTCTAAATGTATCCTTCCTATGGCTTCTGGTAGAATACAACATTGGGCTCTTCTGCAGGCTTATAATTTCACTCTTATTCATCATTCTGGAACCTTATTAGGTACGGCCGTTGCTCTAAGCCATCTACCTCTTCCTAGTATTAACATAACTGACAATATTCCAGTTCCAGCTGACTGGACTATGCTGGTAAAATTTCTAGACTTTTTACCAGTCACTAGTGTGGCTCTCAGTGATTGCACATGTGCAGATCCTGTTCTTTCTAAAGTACACAAGTTCTGTGAGATTGGTTGGCCAGCCTCAACTATGGCGGATCCTGGCCTTGCTCCTTATGTTCGGAGGAGGGATGAGTTATCCATTCAGTCAGGTACAATCTTGTGAGGCAGTAGAATAGTTATTCTTCCTAAATTAAGAAATGCTCTATTGCATGAACTACATGCTAATCATGTGGGTGCTTCTTGCATGAAAGAATTAGCTAAAGGTTACTTTTGGTGGCCTAATTTGGACAAGGACCTCAAAGAACTATGTAGGTCATATCCCCAGTGCTTAGCTCTTCATGCTACACCTCCTAAGATGGAATTACATCCTTGAGAGTGGCCACAATCACCATGGCACAGGTTGCATGTTGATTATGCTGGGCCAGTAGATGGGAAGCATTTTCTCGTCATAGTGGATGCTCACTCTAAAAGGGTTGATGTTTATCCTACATCTGATCTGACTGCTAGAGAAACTATTAAGTTTCTTAGACATTCTTTTGCTCAGTTTGGTTTGCCAGTTTCACTTGTTCCTGACAATGGTCCTTGTTTTACTTCTGCTGAGTTTAAGGAATTTGTCACAAGTTGTGGTATTCATCACATTACTATAGCAGTATATAAAGCTTCTACTAATGGTTTAGCTGAGAAGATGGTTCAGACCTTCAAGAAAGCTCTTCGTACATCTTCCGAGCGTCTTAGGACAACTATAGTTAGGTTCCTATTTAACTAACATCTGATACCACACTCTACTACTGGAGTTTCCCCAGCTGAGTTGATGTTTGGTCGATGCTTGAGATCTAGATTAGATTTGTTGTGGCCTACAGAACCACTATTTGTTAGAGTGGACCATAGGCAGGAAAGTCAGTAAGCTAACCCCTCTAAGTCTACTAGAAACTTATCCCTGCCACCATCATCTTGAGTGATGATCATGAATTATACTCCCGGTGGTTCTAAGTGGATACCTGCTGAGGTACAGGAGCAGACTGGTCCTTTTCTTATAGGTGTAGTGTACCCACAGGAGATCATGTAAAAAGGCACCAAGATCAGGTTATTCCTAGAACCACAGGGGCTCCTGTGTTACAACCTGTTTCTCCTACTTCTCCATTTCGTCCTATTTTGCCTCCTACTCCTGTCTCTCCTGTGGTAGACTCTTCACTGCAGGTTATTGGTTCTCCTTCAGCTAATGTGTGCAAGTCTTCTAGAGTGAAGAAAACTGTAGATAGGCTAAATCTATAAGTTTTGTTCTATGTTCTAACTAAGGGTAGAGGGATGTAATGACATGATCTATTATTGCAGTTTATTATAGTCTTGTTGTTGATACTTCAATTCTAGGTGACCTCTTAAGGTTCAGTAGAAATAACCTGTCAGTCCATGCCCGTCACCCACTCTATCAAGATAATGACTTACTTAAGAAAAAGCTATAGACACAACAACTCTAGCCGACTGTTTCCTATCATAGCCTAAATTACATATTACATTATTCTATTTAATAACCCCTACTAATAACTTATTGTGTCAATTACTACCACATCTGATGCGCCACATCATCCTTGGTGAGTGTTCTAAATAATAGCTGTTATAACCTAACTGATAATAGATATACTACAGCTTCCAACAATAGCTATATCATCAGATGTAGGTCACCATATGGGATGGTGGGATATGGAGCCTTAGTCGAGAATCTTACAAAGTAATCAGTTTATTTACAATAATGTAGATTGTCTGGCTCCATGCGGGTTGACCTAAAGCAGCGCATATGCCAACAGGTCAGAATGTTCAGAAGTATAGCCTATGCATTGGCACTTCTTTGTTCTATGGATAATTATTATCAATACATATAGTATATATCATCAACCAACAAGAATTAACACTTATACATCAAACTATATTATATATTCATGCAAAACATGCAAGGATAATATGTAGGTGGCTCTGATTACACAAAGCCTTTACTGTCCATATATATATATATATATCCAGTTTCGATTTGAAAGACATCAAGGTTGCTGAATTTACTATTGTTTCTGGCTGCTCATTCCAAAGATTCACAATATGAGTTCTGAATGAATATTTACCTATATCGGTATTGTAATTGATTTTCTTCAATTTAGGGTTATTGCCTCTAGTTCTGTTATCATTATCAAAATTAAAAAAGTTTCGCAATCTTACTATATCTATACCAGTAATCATTTTGTATACCTCATTCAAATCTCCCCTCACATAGCATCTTCTCACTGAGAACATTCCCAAATTCCTCAATCTTTCATCATATGGGAGTCTGCAGACTAGGTATCATTTTAGTCGCTCTACGCTGTACACCCTCCAACATATCAAGGTCATGCTCATAATGTGGTGACCATGCCTGAACACAATATTCAATCCGTGGACGAACATATGAGATATACAATTTTTTAATCACATCCTTACTCTTATAACTAACATTTATCTTTATCAATCCCAACATTCTATTAGCCTTCTTACCTTGATGAGAGTCTTCTCCCTCACTAGTCACTATTTTGTCCTTCCACCAAAACAGCAAAGAAAATTGACAACAAAGAGAGGTGATATGGTTGGCTAATGATGGACACAATGAGAAAAACCAAGATGAAAAGTCGTTAAATTTCAAAAAGAGATTCGCCAAGGAAGACAGTCAATTTACTTTTAAAAGCCTGCAAGGAAGGAGCAGATCCTAACTCTTCAAAAGAGTGTTCCACAGATTTATCATCCTAACTGAAAAGAAATGAGCTCTAACGTCTGTGAAATACCTAGGTACAAAAAATATTCTTAATATGACCTCTAGTGTGAATACTGTCAGGATATGTAAACAAGTGTTCAAGATGGGGGCAGTGCCCATTCAAAAATTTCTACACCATTGATCAAATCAGATTGCAGCAATCTAACCTTGATAGAGAACAAATTCAGGTTTGTTAAATGCTTGAAATAAGGCAAATTTATGAATCCTTTAATATTTTTGGTCTATCTTCTTTGTACAGATTCCAGGAGTTTCAAATCACCGACATAACTAGTATTCCAAAGTATACTTGCAAAATCAATAGTGGGACAAACATGAGAGAAATAAAAACTTGTTTCATAAAATCAAGAGACTGGCAAACTGTGCCCCTAAGAATACCATTTGCAACTCCACTTGCTTTGCTGAACACTTCCCTGATATGCAAATGAAATCTAAGAGAGGAATCCACCAGAACACCAAGATCTCTGAAGGAGGATTTATTAGGAATAGAACAATTTCTAATAAAATCATCAAAAACAGGTATAGTGTTGGGCCTACAAAAGTAAAAACTCGAGCACACGACTAGAAGAGCCCTGAACCACAACCTTCATTTTCCCACCACGCAGGAAATCTCTTATCCATCCCAGCAGTGGGTCACCTATGCCTATCAGAGAAAGCTTTAATAGAAGCAGCTGATGGTTAACCACATAAAAGGCCTTGCTATAGTCAAAGAATAGTACATCAACAGCTTGGCCAGAGTCGACTTGATTGCTGATATAATCATAGGTGCTCAGAATCTGGTCAGACACAGATAAGCCTGCACGAAAGCCAAATTGATGAGGTGAAAGGATTTTATTGGCTTAACAAAATATATTAATATGGAAAACAATAATTCTTTCAAGAGACTTAAAACAGACTGAAGTCAGGCTAATTGGTCTATAGTTCAAAGTTACTAAATGTATACCACCCTTAAACAATAGCATAATGTTGGCAGATTTCCATTCAGTTGGTACCTTCAGTGATGTAATGGTCTTGTTGAAGATAAGATAAAGTGGATAAGAAAGAGCTAATGCACATTTCTTAAAGATGATGGAAGGAAAGCCATCAGGTCCACAACCAGCTGAAATATTTCCTCTACAGTGACTTCATTAAGGATCATACGAGCTGCAGATATTTGGTGTGGATATGGATTAGGCAAGTTTCCGATAATAAATACAGACATGAATTGGTCGGCCAACTCTTAAAGGACTAACCGATGGACAATCAACCATTTTCCTTCTCAAATAGGCATGAAGTCTCTTAGCGTTCTTGTCACCAACCAAGGATTTTTCATAGGAAGAGACAGCATTATTCATATCAAGCATAAAATGGACATTTGCATTCCTGAATTCCAACCATGCTTGAACAGTAATCGGAAAATTTCACCCATAATTAGATCTTAGAGTCTTGAAATGAATCCAAGCAGATTTCTTTTGAGATTGAAGAGCTTAAGAAACTTTTTTAACCCAAGGTGGACATGAGGGACTTTGTGATTTATGAGGTACATACGAGTAGAACTTGAAAGCATTATGCAATATACTAGCAAATTTAGAGTAGCTTTCATGTATATCACAACCAAACCGTATGTTATCCCAGTCAATCAAGAACAAATAATCATTAAGTGCATTGAAATTGCAATGAAACCAGTCAAGGCATAACTCAGAATCAGGCTTGGGTGTCATTGAGAGAGAATAAAATACCAACATGGCCACATCCATGGAGAGAGTCTGTGCCAGTTAACTCTAAAACACGGTCAAGACTAGAGGTGAAAACTAAATCCAATATATATTTCCAGAGGTAACAAAAGTAGGAAAATTCACCCACTGAATAAGTCCTAACGATAGAAATAAATCCAAGAAGGAGCGACTAAGCAGTGTGAAAGCCTGTGCAGCAGGCAGCATCCAGTCAATATCTGGTAGGTTGAAGTCTCCTAGCAGAATGATCTCTCTGGAGGAACAAAATGAGTTAATATAAGAAATAAGATAACTATTCTCATCTGAAGTATAACTTGGAGGCCGGTATACAACTAAAATATAAATATTAAATGATTGGAGAAAGACTCCAAGAGTATTAGGAAATTCACTAAACACATTATTATACCTAATGGAGTTTTTAATATACAGACGAACTCCATGTTTATGAAAATCTGAAGGAGAGTCATTCTGGAGAAAGGTATAACCAGAAATGTGAACAGATGACAAAGAAACTAAGGAAGAGAGCCAAGATTCTGTAAGGGCTACAATATCTACACAACAGAAAACAAAAAGAAAAAAGATTAACTCTATTGACAAGGGAATTCAAATTATAATACCAAACAACTACACAAGAATTTAAAAAATTATCTACAGGTTTTTTTTAAAATTAGCTATTTGGGTTCTAACTGTATTGCTCTGGGTCGAATAGGATTGCTCAATAGGTCTAACTGGAGTGGTTCATGCAGCCGCAGCAGGGACTAGAAGGGAGGGACCCAATGGACGAGCATTTAAACCAGAGAGCATAGGAATACCACCTGACTGACTACTTGCAGAAGTTATCCCTCTCCTACTCCTCCTCTCCATTCTCTGCTTATAAGTAAGGTCTTTATTAATGAATATGTTGGAATGTTGAGTGCCAGCCAAATTCTTAGAATTAGTCAGAATACTCAAATGATGCTGTGTGTTGGCTACCTTTGCCCTTATCAGATTAGGCTTAAGGGACAACACCTCAGTAACAATTAGTGGATAAAGATTAGGGCAAACCAACGACACAACCTCGTTGAATTTTTGCGGGAAATTTTCAAGAGAAAGTCCACGTACAATAATGCTGTCATGCCTTTTGTGTGGCTCATGAAGTTCCCTTAATTCATCTTTAAAATGTTGCATTTCTGGCAGCCCCAGAGCCTCCTTCAATGATAAAGGAGAAGAAGCATCTCAAGAGGTAAGAGAATCTTTAAGGTCTCTAAGCTCACTGGTAATGGCAGTCACCTGTGCATTTAGCATAGACACAGTGTCAGCCAACTTAGACACCATCATCACACCCAGAGACTTAACAAGGTCACCACAAGGGCATGTCTGAGTTTGAGGGGAAATGTCACAATCAATACAGTTAGGGCAAGCAAATTTGACCCCCTTACCTTTATTAGCCATGCTCATATTAAGGAAAACAGACGAAATTCCACAGCAGACCTCGGTATCATGACATCAGCTGGTACACAAATCACACTGGATGCATGTATCACCGTCCTCCACTGACTTACTACAAGTCAGGCCATGATAGGCCATTGTGGCTTTTGTCCATGGAAAATTATGTAATTTTATAAGTGACACAAGGGTAACACGCAGTAGAATCCTGGGTGCCTCTAACATATTGCGAGGTTTTGCTTTTAGCCCCACGGCCCACCATAATTGAATGAATTAAGAAAAATGGTAATACAAAAAACAAAAAAATGTAAACACAAACAAATTAGAGATGGCGCCCTTCCAAACAAAGCACTTACAAAAATGCGCAATAAAGAATATTTACAAAAAGAAATGACTATATACAAAAGAAAAACACGCAAAACCAAATAAATACCAATATATAAATAAATACAGAATTAGGAAAAGAAAACAAATCTTGGAACAGGATAAACTACCTGTTCCTTACTTACACCGACACATAAAAACAAACAAAAATAAATAAGGAAAACCAAACTAAACAAAAAGCTAACTCAAAAATATAATATATACACTAAATACAAATTTATCTAGAACTAGAGCTGTAAAATAAATATACAGCACTAATAAACAAAATTCAAAACAAACAGAGCAACACAACCTATCGCCAACCTCCTGTTACTACCAATGCAATTTGTTCTTTGATTCTATGCAATTCGTTTTTCATTTTAGGACGCTTTTTATAATTATTCCCAAATCTTTTTCTTCTTGAACATATAGATATAATATGTGTAATAGAATCATGGGTTAATGGAAATAAATTTAATGACAACATGAGTGAATTTGAACTACAGGGTTATGATATGTACATTAGTCAAAGGAGGGATAGGACTGGTAGTGGGTTGATTATTTATATCAGAAATAGCATTTCTTCAAATCTAAATAATTATATAAAGGAAGAAGAAATTGAGTCACTGTGGATAGATATTAGGGTCAGTAAAAATAGGATAATACACTTAAGAGCCTTTTACAGACCACCCGGACAAACTGACTGTATTGATGAGCTAATGACTAGGGAAATAAATAAAGGATGTGAACTAGATACAGTTATTCTTGGTGACTTTAATTTAAATTCTGTGGACTGGAAAAATATGATAGGAAGTGATAGAGCAAGTTGTAAATTTATATAATGCTTTGCAGATAATTTTTTACTCAATATGTTAATAAGTCAACAAGGGGTGCCAATATATTAGATCTGGTTCTTTCAAATGATAATCACTTGGTTCAGAAATTGACTATCGGGGAAGCATTGGGAAATAGTGATCATCAGATGGTTCATTTTAACTTGGGAATAGTGAAAGGTAGAAGATCAACAAACTCCACAAAAACTCCAAATTTTTATAGGTGTAATTACAATAAATTATGCAGTAGCGTCGGTAGCGATCGGACGTATCATTTGAGAGCTCTCTATTTAGTGACGTTTATTCATTTTTGATTTATATATTTAAGTTCAGAAAGATAGTTAACTTTGAGTATTAGACATAATACTAAAGGAATTTTTAATTATATTTTGAAAAGTTTCTCAGTATATGTTGCTTTGGATGATGTGAGTATGCCTTTTGATGTAAGCAATGTGTATGTAGTTTGTGATTTTTGTGGTGTTGAGAGAAGAGCAAATGTATCTGAATGCTCGGTTTGTTATGTGACTAGTGCAAATTTGGCTTTGGTAGAGAAGGTGAGTTAGTTGTGTGATGAGTGCAAGAAGAGATTAAGTGAGTTGGTGAATGAAGTGAGAAGGAATGTGAGTGTATGCATGAAGAATGTGGTTGGGACCAGGAGGGTGGAAGATAGGCCTAGACTAGGGACTGAAGCGAAAGAAGTGAGTGAAGATGAATGGTGGGTGAATATGGATAGAATCGATTGGTTAGAACAGGTTCGATCTGTGAGTAATAGGGACATGGAACCTGTTAGGTTGACTAACAAATTTGATGCCTTGAGAGAGGAAGAGGGGGAAAGTGATTTGTCTGATGTGGTTGTGGCAGAAAGTGAAATTAATGTTAGTTTGAATGAGAACAGGAGGGAGGGTAATGCTAGTCCTAGGGGAACTAGGAGGATGACTGACGTGCTTGTGATGGGTGACTCTCAGATTAGATATTTAGATAGGAAGTTGAGTGCAAGCAAATGGAAGGGAGTGAGTTTGTTTGCCGGGTGAGAGTGTAAATGATGTGTCTGAGAGGTATGATAGTCTGGTGCCTGGGTGTGAGAGTAAATGATGTAAAGAAGGTGGGTTCATGTGAGTTACGAGAGAGGTACAAAAGGTTAGTTGAAAGGATATGTGATAGGTGTTGTTTCAGGTGTGCTTCCGAGATTGGATGTGGGGGTGGAATGGTTGTCTCATGCAATTGGACTGAATGAGTATGTGGAAGGCCTGTGTTATGAGTGGGGATTAGTGTTTGTAGATGTTTGGAATGGGTGTTATGGGAATAAGGCATTGTGTGCATTGGATAGACACCATCTAATCTGGGCTGGGGTTGACATGTTGTGGCAGGAGTAGATAGTGTCACTGGGTCTTTGCAGGTGGAAAACTAGTTACTGATAGTATTCAGGGAAATATAAGAATACAGGGTGGGGCAGAGAAAGGAAAGAGATGCAGAGGAGATAGAGTAGAAGGTATAATTCTAAAAGAGGTGATCCAGGGATAGGATAGGAGGGCTCAGTTGTCTTTATACCAATGCTCGTAGTCTTAGAAATAAGAAAGATGAGTTATTTAGTTATATTATTGATGAAGATACAGATATAATATGTGTAATAGAATCATGGGTTAATGAAAATAAATTTAATGACAATGTGAATGAATTTGAACTACAGGGTTATGATATCTACATTAGTCAAAGGAGAGATAGAACGGGTGGTGGGTTGATTATTTATATCAGAAATAGCATTTCTTCAAATCTAAATAATTATATAAAGCAAGAAGAAGTTGAGTCACTGTGGATAGATATTAGGGTCAGTAAAAATAGGATAATACACTTGGGAGCCTTTTACAGACCACCCAAACAAACTGACTGTATTGATGAGCTAATGACCAGGGAAATTATGAAAGGATGTGAAGTAAATACAGTTATTCTTGGTGACTTTAATTTAAATTCTGTGGACTGGGAAAATATGATAGGAAGGGATAATAAAGCAAGTTGTAAGTTTATATAATGCCTTGAGAATAATTTTTTTATCAATTTGTTAATAAGCCAACAATGGGTAGCAATATCTTAGATCTGGTTTTTTCAAATGATGATCACTTATTTCAGGAATTGACTCTCAGGGAAGGGTTGGGAAATAATGATCATCAGATGGTTCATTTTAACTTAGGAATAGTGAAAGGTAAAACATCAACAAACTCAACAAACACTACAAATTTTAATAAGGGAGATTATGATAAATTACAAAACATGCTAAATCAGATTAGATGAGATATAGAATTCAGGGGGAGAATACTTATGAGATGTGGGACACTTTTAAGACTATACTAAACATAGTCTAAGAGCAGTGTATTCCAATGAAGTTTATAGGAAGAAATGTAGGAAGCCATTGTGGTGGAATCACAAGATAGTTAGGAAATTTCTGAGAAGAAAAGGGCATATTATAGATTACAGCGAAAGTACTTTTGACAATTTAAATCATTATAGGTCAACCATATATGAGATAAATATGATTATAAGAAGAGCAAAAGGGTGGCAGAAATTAATTTAGCTAAAAATAATAAAAGATCCAAGAAAATTCTTTAGCTATTATACAATTAATAACAAATCTAACAGTGACAAAATTGGGCCTATTAGATATGAAAGAATCTGATGAGGAAATAGTAGATTTTCTTAATGATTATTTTTCTTCAGTATTTACATGAGAGAATTCAGATAGATTAATTGATGATAATTCTAGTTCAAGGGAAATAGTGTTGAATACCATTAATGTGAACAGGGAAATAATTAAAGGACTTATATTGGAGTTAAATACTAGTAAGTCATCTGGCCCAGACAACATTTATTTTAGGTTACTCAAAGAAGGTGTAGAGAGTTTTGCAGTAGCTCTTGAGAAGATATATACTAGATCACTAGAGTTCGGAGAAATACCTAATGATTGGAAATTAGCGAATGTAGTGCCAATTTTTAAAAAGGGAAGTTAAGAGGACCCAAATAACTTTCATCCAGTAAACCTAACTTCTATCATTTGTAAAATTCTTGAGAAGATAGTTAAGAAGGGGTTTTCTGACCATCTAGAGTGTGGTAGGTTAATAAATGATACTCAGCATGGGTTTAGAAGAGGTAGAATGTGTTTAACAAATTTTTGATAAGGTTCCACATAGGAGATTATTTCACAAATTAAAACTGCTTGGGATATGTGGTAAAGTTTTGAATTGGATAGCTGAATTGATGAAAACCAGGAAACAGAGTTGTGCTGTATGGGGTAATTTCACAGTTGAGGAACGTTATGAGTGGTTTACCTCATGGATCTGTTCTAGACCTTTTATTATTCATATTTTATATAAATGATCATTGGGAGGCTGTAAATAGCAAAGTGTCAATTTTTGCTGAGGATAGCTTTAAAGTGCAGAGTGACTTAAATAAGTTATTAGCTTGGGCTCAGAAGTGGCAGATGACTTTTAACCTTAACAAATGAAAAGTTCTTTACCGGGTAAAGGATAATAGGCAATTCTCTATGAAATAGATGGGCATTGGCTGAATTCATTTGAGGATAATAAGGGCTTAGGCATAGTAGGTAATAGATAGGTCACAGAAGTTTTCAAAGCAGTTTAGACATGACATTAACCTGCTGAGATGTTAACCTGCTGAGGGGAGATGTGATTGATCTTTTTAAAATCTGTTCTGGGATGGATAGGTTGGATTTTAGAGAGTTATTTGAGTTGGAAGGTAGTAATAGGACTAGGGGTCACCACTTAAAAATTAAAAAACAGATGTGCAGGTTGGATGTTAGAAAATATTTTTTCACCAATCGAGTGGTAGATTACTGGAATAGTTTGCTATTTGAGATATTAGACATTCCAAACTTGAATGTTTTCAAATGTAAATTGGATGATTATTTGGGGTTATTCTGGAATCATTCCACAAAATGCCTTTTTTTTATTATTGTATATTATGATTGATTTGGATTTTGATGAGTCTTAATGATGATGCCTTTTATTTATGCATTTCTGTGGATGGTTCAAATTGCATATTGTAGGTGCATGATCTGACACAATCTTATGGATTTTTTAAATTGTATATTGTAGATGCATGATCTGACACAATCCTATGGATACTTTTTGTGGGTGAGTTTTGACAGATGCGGAAGACCTTTGATAGGCCCTTGTGGCTTTTTTCATCTGTGAAATTATCTTATGTTGTGAAAGTGACTGCAAAAAGAAGCAAAGGGATATTTTAAAGTCAGAAGAGGAGACATTATAGCTTATCAGGAAAAGTGAGGAGACTCAGGACCATAAGGGAGGTTAGTTTGAGAAAGTAGATTTAAACTGAATTCAATTTATTTCTTATGCTCTCATTCCTCCATTTTTCTATTCTCTTCAATTACGAATATGCATTCACTGCAAAAGGTTTGACCCTACATATTGAACATTCATGGCTTCATAGTCCTGAAATTAATCCCATTTCAGACACTATAGGTTGACGAATAGTTTTCTAATAACAACTGTTAACTTACCATAAGTGAATCGATAGTAATGGATTGCTCATTGAGTGTTTGTTCAGACAATGGATTAGGTGTATTGTGTTGTTGCTTTACCCTTCTACCTATATTAGGAGTATTTTGTGTTTAGCCACTCTTTCATCCATTTTTAACTAATTATGCCTTGTAGCCGCATGACAATGGAGTAAATGGACAGAATTTTGATGTGGAAGGAGGAGAAAAACCTTTACGTAAATAGGTTGTATTAAGCAAGCTTAGTTGACTCTAATGGAGCTTCTTGCTCCTAATTGTATTTTTGCATAAATGGTGCTACAATTTATGTTCTTTTTTTATGGATAGCCAAAAAAGCCAAACAACCTTCCACACTAAGAGGTGAAGTAGAACCCACAATTAACAAATAATTATCCTGTGCTTCTAACTGAAAGACATCACCACCCACACTATCCACCATCTCCTTCAGAAACATCTCGCCTTACCTTTTTGCTGGATATCGAAGAAACTCCTTTCAATAGAGGGCATGAAGAACAATCCTGTGTTTTCACTAAGAAATATGCACATCAGGCTGGCAGAATGGTAACTGGTTAGGTAAATCCACATTTCAGCATTTCCAGAGTCACACATAGGCAGTGCAGTTTCATCCCTCATTCAATGGGTAGTACCTAAAATACACAGTAAGCATAGTCAAACACCTTGAATCTGTGATGGTGTAGGGTATCTTTAGTGCATTGATGGGGAGTGAGGGTGTTGTACTTAAGAATGATAAGATAAATGCTGACTACTACCTTACTGTACTTGACTATTTGCTGCATTCTTAGGAAATTCATGTCTCCATCACTTACATAAAGGTGCCCTATCACAATGCTAAAAGATTACCAAGTTGCTTGCTCATTTCTTTCTCATAAGCAATGAGATACACTGCTCCTATAATATTTTAAAAGTATTACACATATCACACATCTCAATTAACCTCATTCAGGAAGTTTCAGAGAATTTTCTAATTCACTCTGGCAAATTTTCCAACTTTAGTCATGCCTATGTTCTACTTTTCTTATTCCCAATTTAAAAAAAACTATCACTTTCTTAATGCTTTCCCATCAGTCAATAGTTGAGCCAAATTATTATTGTTTGAAACTAATAGATCTAATTAATTTGCAACCTTTGAGGGTTCATTTATGAATTGTTAAAAAAAAAAAATTAAACATCCAATATACTTACCTAAACTATTTTTTCTATCATATTTCCCCAGTCCAAAGAGCTTGAATTAGAATCACATCCTGTACTTATTGCCTCTATTATGAGAACATCAATATCCTTAGTCTGTCAAGGTGGTCTGGAAAATAGTATCATATTTTTACTCACCCCAATATGATTTATATTTGAAGCAATACTATTTCTTATATAAATAATTATGCCACTACTATTTAGTGTTACTCATCTTTCACAAAACCACTTATAACCTTTTAGGTCAACTTCAAAATATTAAATTTAATTACCCATGATTCTTTTACACCTACTATATCTAGATCTTCATCAATAATATAACTAAATAACTCATCCTTTCTATTTATAAGACTATGATCATTGGTATAGAGAAAACCCACCCATACCAGGAGAACTTATCATTGTACATCTATGCCACTCTACTCTGACCCAGACTACATAACCTGACTTTTGACCTTAAATAAATTGGTAAGTCATTGGTATCTTGTAAATTATAAGTAGCCCAAAATATCCTGAGGCAAGTGGCTAGATATAATACTACTATCTACATTACTCTCTTATTTGGGGCAAATAGTTCCTTCAGGTCACTCTGCTTTATTGCAGCTACTGAGTTCACCTGAATTGGAACTCCATATAGAAAATTAACATGCCTAATGCTGCTTAACTTTACTCTAATTGGAAGGCGTCTGTCCTATCATTAGGCCATATGGGCCTTGGTTAGTTGCACATTAAGTTTGTTTCATGTGGGACTCTGCAGTAACTGATGGTGGTTGTACCAGACTCATTTTCCTCTCTCCCCAACTTTATTTTAGAAGACAGCAAAGCTAAATAAATATATTGAACCTTCTGAAGAGTCTGATATATGAAAGAAGTGTATTTACCAGAAACCTTAAGTCACTATATAAAACATTCAGATAGAACTCATTAAACAAACAGGAAATAATCATGAATAATGAAAAGAATTTATTGGATGATGAAACATCGGATAATAAAAGGGTAAGTTAGCAATGCTGATTAGCTATTCCTCAGTTTTATGAGTTTAGTTATCCTTATTGTGAAATCTTGATGTGGTCCACTCAAGGAAGTACCCTGTGTAGCTTGTTGCACTTGGTACCTGGAGAAGTTGCCTGTTGTGCCAGCAAAAGTGCAAATAGGAAAGGCTCCATTCACTGGATTGACTTGAAGCTGGTTTGCTTCCTTTTGCTCTTTCTCAGCATCTTTTTTTATTATCCTTTCAACCCTTTCTCTATTAGAACTGAAACCTGGAGGACCAGCACACCCTACTAGTTTGAGTCCCTGTTATCAACATCAAATAACCTTAGGAAAAGAACAACAGTGAAAAAATCTCATTCTAATTTCTTTTAGAATGTAGTGACTGTAGTCAACCAGATGTCATTCATCATGCCAGCTGCGTGTCTAGAAATATGCACTTTGAAGATGCGTCGATGTTTGTCAAAATCCTTGGTCAAAAGTTATGAAAATAAGAAAAATTTTACTTTTGAACTAGGTTAATTGGTCTCCACCTAATGGGAAGACTCATCTTGCAAAGATGCCGGAGCAAGTCAAAATGATTTGGAGTAAATTTTTGCAGGGCACCCCCTCTTATTCTCCAGGAGAATGAGAGTGCCCCTGATGTTGTGTATGTGGCTGAGTCTTTTGTGACTGCATTCTACATATTGTCTAGCCTCCATGTTGCTCCACTATCATTCAATAAATGTTGTGATATCACACTGATTGGTGCTGTGCTTTAGCTTTTTGTGGACACTGCCTCTTGTACAAATAACATCCCATATGCCGTGTTTCAACCCCTAGAGGAGTGAGGCATCTCATATCTAGATTTATTCCACAATATCTGGACAGAAGGAGATCCTCCTAAACTCTTGTCAAATGCATACCCTGCTTGCTCTTGCAAACCGGAGCCATTTTCTGCCCAATTTTTCTAACTTGCTGCTTCTGCAAGTTGAGGTAGAAATTGCTAACTATTAGATTAATTTCATGGACAGTGGAGCCCAGTCTTCTACACAGTGGTACTTCTACAAGTTCTACTCTATCTCAGATGCTCTTCTTCTACTGCAAAATGCTGAGAGATGTTCCTCCATACATAGCACTAGGCCACTGCGTTTTTTGATCTGTAGAAAGCCTATGGTAGGCATGAGGGAAGACCCTTCACATGATGGAGGCAAGTGGATGCCTCTTAATTTTCATATCTGAATTTCTATGAGATCATCGATTGAGTGTACAGGGGAGGCTTTTACAGCCTAATAGGAAATGTCTTGTGTTACACTCTTTGCCCTAAGCTCAATACTATCACCTCAGTGATGCCCGAAGATGTTCTAGCTATTCTCTAAGATGCCCTCTCAATTTCTTTTGTGCTGCCCAGAGGCCAACTCAAGAACATTAACTTGAATAAGCATTGAACTGCATCCATCCCTATGCAGAAGCACAAAGGTTTTCTTTGTTCCAGCTTCAGGTAGTGCACTTCTACTACAATACATGGTGTACCACCTTGCCTGGCTTCTTCCTAAACAAGGTTTTCCTGGAAGTTTTGGATTTGCACCTTTCCTTGATCTTGTTTTCAGCCACTGCCTCACTAGAGACCTATATATACAGCTTTAAGGGCCCTTGTACCTGTGCCATTCATATTCTTCATTCTGTGACATTCAGCCCTGGGTTGCTGATAGGACATGCTTTGTCCCATCATTCCTTTGTTCGCATGAATTGTGAAAGGTCAATACAATTCACCACACCACTTTTCATCTGGTGTCCGGTGCCTTCTTCATGTCTCCTTTTGACAGCTTGCTTGTCAATGCCAGGAAGATGTCACTTGTACTGCTGTGTGCACTATGAGGTTGTATACACAGGCCCAAAACTTGCTCAGCTGCTAACAACTCTCATCATATCTGCGACTGATCTTGACAGTGCCTATTGCCTCAAGAGACACGAGTCATACCCTAAGCCCCTTTGATTTAGGGCTAGGAAATTCCAAAAGCTTAGTCCTCAGGCCTGTGGTGTCTCTGGTTATGCCCAGGACATCACCCTGGATGGTACCACCTTTGAGTCACTACACCATATCTTCAAGCTTCTAGAGCACCGAGATTATTGCCTTCAACCTTTTTGGAGCACACTTCATTTCATGCTGGAGCCATGCCAGTGTACACAGATGGCTACAAGTCTGAAGATAATGCCAGCTTCCATACCCTATTCCCACTGTTTAAAGTCAGAGGGGTTCTACTAGATGCCGTGTCTATCTACACAGCTGAGCTGGTTGAAATACACACCTGGTATGAAAGAAAAGGCATTGTGCTAGGTTCAGAGACCAGATTGTGATGTATAATGACTCACAAATTACCTTGATGCTCTGCTCATTGTACTCACCAAACACCCTAGTTTGGAGTATCCATGATGCACTGAATTGGGCAGATGTCGAGATTATCTTCTATTTGGTTCATGGACAAGTGGAGATTTCAGGGAATGAGGACACTAAAGAGTCAATAAGGACTGTGCAACTATATCAGCTTTTTTTTCTTCCTCACATTGCCTACATGATTGGCATCAGGTTAGCCATCTGGGCTGCCTGTAAAGAATATGTAAGATGGCCAATGAGAACTTAAAGTTGTTGGCCATCTTGACATGACTGTCCCAATGGACCTACTTTCTATTGCCTCAGCCACTTAGGGTCGATGTCTGTTATTGGGGATATTCGCGGTATACAGCGACCTTTGATGGAGCATTCTCCTGTGCATTACTGCAATGACTGTTTTAATATATTCTCATTGAGTATCCAAGTCTGGGGGATAATCACACACGTTACCAGTACCAAGAAGAGTACCAAGAGGGGCTGAAAGTACACTACCTTTCCCTGTTATCAGAGACTACTTGCTTCTGTAATCACCAGAGAGTCCTTTAAAAAAAAAATCTTGATTTGGAATCAATTTGTTACTCAAATCAATGTAATTTGGAAAACACTCGCAAGAGGGGTTACTTTTACCTGAATTCTAAAAGGGGTATTCCGGTTACCTATGCCCTTGGTAACCATTGCCATATGGACACCTTTGAAAAATAAAGCCCCTCACCTAATAAGTGGGGTATTTTATGATTGTGCTTGTATTTAAATGGCTCAGAGTGTTTATCATTGATGTCAAGAGACCTTTAAACCATTGCTACCATCACGAAATTAACCTTTTGAGTGGAATATATCACCTTTTTTATCCATCCTGCTTGAATATCAATATAATGAGCTCTTTGAAATTTATAATATTTATCATAAAGTGTGAAAGTATCTTTTTAACCATTACAGGATGCATCTGGAGAGATCAAAGAAATAAATCACAAATTCTGTGAAGATCCACTTGTTGGCAATTTTGATATTAAAAAGGTGAGAGAAGATACATCAGTTATATTGCCATAATTATTCCGTTTTAGTTTTTAATCGTCATTATCAGCACAATTCTAATTATTATAATTGAATAAAGTTTTAAATATGATATCTCGTTAATTTTATAATAGGAGGACTGCAGTGCTAGCCCAGCCAAAAAGATGAAAGAAGAGTTTTTTTATGAAACTCAACATGGTGAGAGAGGTCAAGAGCAACCATTTGGTGGTTCTAATGAAATAGGCCAAATTGTCTCAGTCAAAGCGGTAATTTTATTGATTATTTTTCCTTTGCATTCCATTTTTTGCTTAGTATCAATGGTAGCTATCTTGCATTTCATAAAAAAAAATGGTGGTGAAAATATATGGAGGCTACATGCATAAGTTGTCATTGATGGTAGTCTACATTTAAATTTGGGGATGAGAAAGTAAGATATTCTATCATCTGTGTTATTGCCTGAGTAGTTTAAGAGATGTTTGTTGCAAAATGGTTTGGGGAGATGTTGGTCTTCTTCTGCAATGTATGAAGAGATAGAAAGAGCCAGGAGGAAGATAACATGGTCCATTGGTATCAGGATAGTGAGTGGTGTTTTGCGAAGAGATTGGCATCAGCTGGGAGCCATAACAAGCCTTTAATCTCCTTGCATTATGTTTCTGGAGCCAGTGGTGGGCCACAGTAGGACTCTTTGAGAGCCTCCTAACATGTTTCCTGTTATAGTAAAAGATATATCCAATGAGGCCAATCAGTACATGATTGGCTGTGATGCCTGTCAGACGTTTGCCTGCCCAATGTAGTTTGTTTTTTCTGTTAAATGTCTTCAGAAACTTGTCAAACAAGATTACAAAGAAAACATTGAAAATGTGTGGAAGCTCATTCATAGTCTTTTTACACTAGTAGGGCCTGGTGGGCAAACATCAATCTGAGAGCCTGTGTAGCCTTTTGGTCCTTTTTCCTCCATTTTATATAAATAAAAATAGTAGTTGACTATTTAAATAAAATTGACTTTGTCTTTAACTTTAGGAGCGATTTTCTGAGATTGTAATGAAAGAGGAGATTAAAGAAGAACCCCTGGAAGAGGAAATTCCTCTCCTTAATGGAGAGAGGCTCGATTCGCAAGAGGAAAACTTGAGCCCCAAATCCTCTACTGAAACAGCCTTACAAAACTCCCTTCAAGAAAAGGTAATTTTGCCCTCTTTAAAATTTAATACCAAATTTATTGGAAAATTTTAATGCAGTGAAAAGACTTAGTAATTTGGGTGAAAGTTTATAGCACCTGCAAAGCCTCGTGAGGAAAATCTACCACAAGGCAAATGAAAGGCAACCGAGTCCAGATATGTGGTTGCTGGCCTGAGACACTGCTGCCCACATCAAGGGTTTTTTAGTGTCAACTCTTCATACAGACCCTGTCGAGTCATGGCGGTTAATCTGCATCTATGGTTTAGTGGACTATGGGTTATATAGAAAATGGGAAAAGTAAATTGTTCTTTCCATCCTTCGTGGATAAGATCTTATTGAAATTCATATAAAGATTAGACTGACAATTGTTGATAAAGGCATAGGTACCAGGTGCTTTACCGTGGAGGGCAGGAAGGGATAGAGTTTGAATTGAGTGCACTCAAAGCACATAGACAGGTTCTGAGGTAGACGAGAGAGTGGATATTTTTTGCTGTGAAGATGGGAAGGAAAAGGGGGAAAGACAGCAGTGTTGTAATTCGCTATGAGCTTGATGACGTATATAGAAGCTAACTACTCCTGAAAGGGTAGACACAGGGCAGCTGATTGAACCTGGTAAAGGAAAGAGGAGTGGTAGTTAATGGTTTGAAATCAGAGCTCTCACTATTCTAGTCGATAGGGCATTGACTTCTAATGTCAAGGTAGGGGGAGGGTTCAATCCCAGTGAGGGTGAACACAGTGCCCTCAGTAGTCATAAAGTGGTTGCCCATTGGGAAGAGATACTGATACCCTTGCAGAGGTAAGTAGCTCCACACTCATCAACATGTACATAGCCATTCATTTCATCTGTATGAATTCCCTTACCACCTTCATAATCCAACATAAGATCTGTTTTCCTGAACTCCACTGAGGGAGGCACTCGTATTGTGGAGGCAGGTTTCAGGGGCCTGCAATCACACTGCCCGCTGCTCTACCAGAGCTGGCTGGGTGTTTGAAAGCAGGACAATGAGGGGTAATCATGTCTGAAATTAATTTATTTATACAAAAGAAACCACATAAAACAATGACAAAAATTGATGATCCCAACCAATCTAGAGCATAAATACACCCAAAATATGAACAACCTTCTCAAAATATCGCCAATGTGAAAATAGAAATTTCTCGCAAATAAATAAAAATTATATATACACAAAACCGCTAAATATATATAGGACCTTACAATGTCTAAATATTGGTCAATGCCGAAATATTAATGTCACACAGAAAATATATGGTGCATACCTCGAAACTATATACATAAGATTCAGCCTCGACAGTTAAATATCTGGTAGCAGTAATGCGCAAGGGGTGGGGGGGATGAGTTAGGGAAAGGGAGGCAAGCCCCCTTTCTTCTTGGAATTCCTTAGGGTTCCGATACTCGGTGAGTGTTCCACGCTTAGAGACCACCCTGACGGGAGCCGCCTTCATGTAATAAGGGGACTGCGTGTCCCGATGATATGACGAGCCATGCAAGGGGTAGCTTGGGTCCCGGACTCCACCCATCTTATGAAAGGGAGGGAGGGAGTGGGGGGGTGGGCAGTCGGTATCGCTACTGCGTGAAGGCATTCATTCCACTGCAGCGGAGCTACTACCGCCACCTCTTCGGCCATACAAATCGCTCTTGTAGACGTGAAAAATCATATAGGTATGCCTGAAGTCTGTGTAAGTTGCTCCAAGGCCGTACACGATTAGTCCCTATCATGTATGACCAAGTGTGCCAATTACAGAGAGCTGCACCTCGCTTTTTCGAAGCATTCTGGTGCGTATCTCCTGGCGAAGAAAATCCTGGCCGTTCTGGCTACAGATCGTCTCTTATTTCGCGAAGCTAAAGACTTGGTCCGGGCGCGCCCCGTGCTGCATGGCACGTACTATGCCTTAATGTTAAGAAGGACACGCTGTGCTACTGGCTCCTCGAGGCCTACGAGCAAGGTCATTCTCGCGCCCATTCAGAATCCTTCTTTGGGTGCTAATCACCCCATGCGCTTACTTGGCAGAGCAGGCAGCACGAAGGGTTCTAACCTCCCCTCGGCTAAAACTAGAGCTCCGCCCTTTCCTTGAGCGTTACTGTTTTCCGCCAGGCGAAACGGTCGCACGGCTCCACCATTTGTTAAACTCATAGGAGGCAACATCCCTGAAGGTGGTCGTGAGTTCATCTTCTAGGGTTCATAAAGCTGCCTGCCCCCGCCCTCCCCGGTAAGGGGCGTGGCGATTTGCCTTTTTGGTCGCCGTGCTAACGGGACTCAGCGCTCCCTCCGGCCCCAGCTTAGCCTCTTCTCCTTCTTTTAGACAGCCAGTGTTTCTTCCCCCACTTCCTCACTTACCCTACAACCTCTCCCACAAAACTCTAACCGGAGATAGGAGGCTTACTCCTCTTCTTTGCCTATGGGTGTAGGGGACTCCCTCTCACCCCTTTGTCTGGAGGTGCCGTCGGGTGCCTACCTGTTTCCAGCGGCAGTCCCCTCTTTACATTCCAAGGAGACTGCCAAGAAAGCCAGCAGGAAGTCCATAACCCACCTGTTATGTACTGGGGCGGATGGCCAAATGGAGGCCCCCTGAGATAGACATGGTCCCTGATGCAGCCCAGCCTCAGAAGGTGGGGCCTTCCATGAGGGCAGATTCGGGCTCGGCATCAAACACCGACCCCGTGTCTGCTCCTGTGCGGGGCCCTCCCCAGAAGGGTCGGGCTGCTAAGACAGCACAAGTAGGGGAGGGATCTCCTCCTCCTCCTTCTGGTGCCCCCACGACTGCTGGTACCTTCACCATCTCGGGGAAGGACCTTGCAGATGCCAGCCCTTCTGGCATGGAGGCTCCTGCTGGGGGAGGGGAGAAGCGGGTTCATTCCCCGCCCTCTTATCCTAAAAGAAAAAAGACTAATAAAAAGAAGACAAAAAAGACTCGGGGCTCTTCTTCCTCCACGGGGACCGCGGGGACGGACGAGGCCGCCACCATACTTGAACGTGACCAAGCCAAGATCAGCACGTCTGGCCGCGGTGCTCGCCTGGGCGGGGAATCGCAAAATAAGACCAAAAGTTCGCAGAGCTTAGCCTCGATTACGTCGGGGCCCCTCATTGAGAGATTACCTGGCGTTTTCGAGCCCTCTGGCTTCAAACGCTTCCTCGTTATTCGCTCCACTGATGGCAGCATGTAGGCCAAGGGCAACATGATTCATCAGAGGATAGCTTTAGCTAGTATGATTAGTAGAGAGCCGAAGATGATCCGTTTCTCGGACGGGAGCCTCCTGACGAATGCGGCGGGTCCCTGCGAGACGGCCAAGATAAGTGCTCTTCGGACACTTGATAGCACCCCAGTGAGTGTGACGCTGCACTCTACCATGAACTTTGTGAAAGTAGTTTATACGAGGGAACTCGTGGACTACTCCATTGAGGACATCACCTTAGAGCTCGCCGACCATGGGGCGGTCAAGGTGGAGCGTGTGATGAGAAAACAGGGAAGTGCCTCGAGACCCACCCTTACACTTTTCGTCACGTTCGACTGTGACAAGCTCCCTGAGTTGGTGCGTGCCGGTTGGTACCACTACCGCGTGAAGGCGTGAAGGCTACCACTGCCGCGGAGGTGCTATTACTGTCACCGCTTCGGCCATACGAATCGCTCATGTAGACGTGCAAAGTTGAGGTCACCCAAAGTTTGTGTAAATTGCTCCAAGGCCGCACACTTTAAATCCAAATCGTGTGTGGCCAAGTGTGTCAATTGCGGAGAACCGCACCCCGCTTCTTCGAAGCAATGTGGTGCATATCTCCTTAAGAAAAAATCATCTTGGCCGTTCAGGCCCAGGATCGTCTCTCATTCCGAGTGGCTAAGGATGTCTTACGCCTCAATGCTAAAAAAGACACCATCTGCTCCTGATCCATCGAGGCCGACGAACACGGTTGTTTCCGCGGCCATTCAGAGTTGTTCTGCGGGTTCTACTGAACTCGGGCGCTCTCCGGGTAAAGCTGGCGGGACAAAGGGTTCACAACCAGCCCCGTCTAAAACCAGGGCTCCCCTCCCTCCCCCCAGCGTGACCATTTCTCGTAGGCGAAACGGCCAGGCACCTCCAATGAGTCGTTAGGCTCACAAGAGGCAACGCCCCAGAAGTTGGTCGCTGTACCATCTTCCAGGGTTCCTAAAGCTGCCTTCCCCCGAAAGAAGGACAGCAATAAAAGAGCTTCGCCTCCTTAGCCCACAGCCAGTGGCGAGCGAGGTGGCTCTAGGACGGTAGATCCTCTAAAAGATGGACCACCGCCCCCGATGCCCCAATACTCGCCTAAGGTTTCGAGGCGGAGGGAGGAAAAGAATCGCCTGGCGAGTCCAACCTTCCCCAATAAGTCCTCGAAGGCGACAGCGCCTTCAGCGCTTTGTCCGGCCAACAGCCCCCGGGATTCTGCCTCTGGTAAGCGTACGGCCATTCCCGTGAGCGTCTTCTGTTCGAAGACGGCCCCCGCGTCTCCTATGAGTTAGGCCTGGAGGGCATATTCCTTCAATGGAATTGCCGCGGACTCCGAGTCAACTGGGAGGAGCTGCGGAGGCTTGTCTCGTCCCGTTTCCCTTAGCTATTTTTCTGCAGGAGACCATGTAAGGCGCATGCCCCTGCCCACCCTCCCGGAGTGTAAGAGTTTTGCGACCCCACCACCACGGGTTGTGGGCCGGGCTGGGGAATGCGCGGTTTACACCTTGCATGATGTCTCCGTTCTTCTTTTCACTTTAGATACCTCCTTTCAGGCAGTGGCTGTGCAGCTTCACCTGCATAGGAGGTATACTGTTAATTCTGCGTCCATTCCACCATCAGCTGACTTCGAATGCGGGGGACATCCTCCGCGTCGTGGCACGGTTGCCGAGGCCCTTTCTCTTGCTTGGAGATATGAAAAGCAGACATTCTCTCTGGGAAGAATACTCAATAAATCCCAGGGGACAAGTCCTTGCCGTTCTGATCGAAGAGATTGAGATAGGTTTCCTAAATGTAGATGAGTTTGCGCATCACTGCCCGAGAACCGCTTCATTTTCTTGCCTTGATGTATCTATGTACTCTCCGGATGCTCAGCCTGATTTTGATTGGTGGGTGGTCAATGACCTCCATGATAGTGATCACTTTCCCATTTAAATATCATTATCTGGGCGGCTGCCGCCTGAGAGCCCACCTCGGTGGTCATTGACGTGGGCGCGGTGGCCTGCATTTCAGGAAATGACTGAATTCTTTATCTCAGTCGAGTAGTTTAGGTTGGTAGATAAGGCCGTTGAGTTCTCCGGTAACCTCATCGCCGCGGACCTGATTACTATTCCCAGAACATCTTGCCGTTTTGCACACCGACCACTCCCTTGGTGGTCGGCCAAGTGTGAGACGGCCCTCAAACAGAAGCGTTATGCCTACATGCGCTATAAACGCCGCCCGAAGTATTTCACTATCCGTGAATTCTGTCGGGCAGGGGCTAGGTTTCGGTATATTTCGAAATAAGCCCGCCGCTCTTCTTGGCGGGCATACGTGCCTTAACTTAACGGGAACACCCCTCTAACAGATCTGTGCAAGCGATGCAAAAGGAATAGGGGCAAGTTCTCGCATCACTTCCCTCCCGTTCTCCAGGAGAATGGGACCGCAATCTCGGACTTCGCGTCCGTGGCGAAATCCTTCGCGACCGCTTTCTCCGCATTCTCTAGCCGGGATGCTGTTCTGCCAGAATTCAATGCACGTCTTGATGTCGCGGAAGACCGCCGGCTGGACTTTACCTCCAGAGGCGGAGAACCCTTCAACGACAAGTTTACTGTGAGTGAGTTGCGTTCCGCTCTCGCTTCGTGCGCGGACACCGCCCATGGTCCGGACGATGTCCCGTACGCCATGCTTCGACACCTGGGTGAGCGAGGCATGGCCGTTCTGTTAAATTTGTTCAACAGGATCTGGGTGGACGGTCTTCTCCCAGACTCCTGGCGAATCGCTACTGTGCTCACCTTTCCAAACCGGGGAGAGATCACTTTACTCCGACCGGTTTCCGCCCAATCTCTCTAACCTCTTGCGTGTGCAAGTTGATGGAGAAATTGGTAAATGTTAGATTAGCCTTTTTCCTGGACAGCGGAGGCCATCTGTCTTCCGCTCAGTGCGGCTTCCGCAAGTTCCACTCCACGTCGGATGCTCTGCTCCGACTGGAAAATGCCGTCTGCGATGCTTTCCTTCCTTCTTTTTCGATCTGGAGAAGGCCTATGATACCGCATGGCGATACGGTATCATGGAGACTCTCCACACGATGGGGGCGAGGGGACGCCTCCTAATGTTTATATCTGAATTTTTGCGAGATCGTCGATTCCGCGTACGGGTGGGGGGGAGCCCTCTCCGGCCCAAAGGAGCAGGAAGAGGGTGTCCCGCAGGGAAGTGTCCTCAGTCTCACACTCTTTGCCCTGAGCATCAACGGCATCACCTCGGTGCTGCCGGAAGATGTTCTCTCTACGCTCTACGTGGACGACCTTTCGATCTCTTTTGGCGCGGCCCAGATGCCAACTCTGGAGCGTCGACTCCAACAGGCATTGAACCGCGTCTCTCGCTATGCCGAAGCGCATAGGTTTCGGTTTTCTTTGGCCAAGACTAAGGTGGTGCACTTCTGCCGCCATCCACGGCTTCACCCCGACCCAGATTTGTTTCTTAATGGGGTGCGCCTGGATGTGGTTGAGTCGCACCGTTTCCTTGGTCTTGTATTCGACCGACGCCTCACCTGGGAGGCTCATATTCGCAGCCTTAGGGTCTCTTGTACCCGCGCCATGGACATTCTCCGCTCCGTTACGTTCAGCGCATGGGGCGCTGATAGGGCTACTGCCCTACTTTTTTATCGATCCTTTGTTCGTTCGAAGCTCGACTACGGATGCAAGTTTTATGCATCCGCAGCCGAGCGTTTATTGCGGAAGGTGGATTCGATCCACCACACCGGACTTCGCCTGGCGACTGGTGCCTTCCGCACTTCCCCCATTGAGAGCCTGTTGGTCGATGCTGGGGAGATGCCACTCGCTCTGCGCCGCGTGCAGTGCATCACTCGCCTGTACGCGCGAGCCCGGCGCCTCCCTCGGTCACCAACAGCTCTCACTGCTTCCGCAGCTGATCTCGATGGTGCCTATGCCGCCGAGAGACGCCAGTCATACCCTAAGCCCTTTGGGTTTAGGGCCAGGAAACTCCTTCGAGAGGTAGATATAGCTCTCGGGCCGGTGGCGCCCCTGGTTCTGCCCAGGACGCCACCCTGGAGGGTACCACATTTGGCTATTTGTCGCCACGCCTCTGCTCCCAAAGCTTGTACTGCGCCGGGAGTATTGCGTTCGACCTTTTTGGAGCACACGTCGTGTCACGCTGGAACCGTGATAGTGTATACGGATGGCTCCAAGTCCCAAGAGGGGGTCGGCTTCCACGCCGTATCCACTCTGTTTGAAGTCAGCGGGGTTCTACCAGGCGCTGCGTCTGTCTTCACGGCCGAGCTGGTGGCAATACACCACTCAGCACGGGAGATTACGCGACGTGCCCGGTTCAGAGACCGGATTGTGATCTATAGCGACTCACAAAGCGCCCTGAGTGCTCTCGGGGCATTGGAAACTCCGCATCCTCTGGTTCGCGATATCCGTGACGTCACGGTTTTGGCGAGCCGGGTGGATGTCGAGATTTTCTTCTGCTGGGTTCCTGGACATGTAGGAATTGCGGGGAATGAGGGCGCCAAAGAGTCCGCGAGGACTCTGCGACCGGACCAGCGTTTCACTCTTCCTCACACCGACTACATGGCAGGAATACGGGCAGCTCTTCGGACTGCTTGGCAAAGAAGATGGGAGACGGTCGAAGGGAACTTAAAGTTGCGTGCCATTGCGCCTCGACTGTTCCCATGGACCTATCCCCCAATGCCGCGGCGGCTTCAGGTTGCTTTCTGTCGTCTCCGAATCGGACACACTCGTGTGACCCATCGCTATTTGATGGAGCTCTCGCCTGCGCCCTATTGCAACGACTGCGTGGTCCCCCAGACTGTTCGGCACATTCTTGTTGAATGTCCCAGTCTTGGTGATCTTCGCGCACGATACTTGTCCCGGTACCGGGACGAGCGGGGTCGCTACCGCTTGTCGCCTGTACTTGGGACGGGTTCGTCCACACTGATTTGTGGACTGGCCTCCTCCAGTTTATTTGACTGTTTTGGGTCGCATGTTCCTGCACTTAGGGGAGGCGGGCCTACCCC
Organism: Ceratothoa steindachneri; assembly: GCA_963969495.1. NCBI lineage: Eukaryota > Metazoa > Arthropoda > Malacostraca > Isopoda > Cymothoidae > Ceratothoa > Ceratothoa steindachneri. The sequence continues at coordinate 104,413,766 of OZ018333.1, forward strand.
CGACGCTAAAGCGTTGTTCCTTCTTTTTTTTCTTTGTTTTCTTTTGTTGTTTTTTTAGCCTTACTTTTTTATCGTTGTTATTTGTTAATTACATAGTTATTTTTTTGTTAATATAGTAGTAGACTTTGGTATGAGTACGGCGACTTCTACCCTAGTAGGCAGTCGCCAGATGGGCTCCTAAAATTAAGAAGAAAAAAAAACACTGCTTACTAGACCCGCCTATCTCTACTTCTCTTTATTGCATATCCGCCACTCTCTCTACTTCTCTTTATTGTATATCCGCCTATCTCTACTTCTCTTTATTGTATATCCGCCTATCTCTACTTCTCTTTATTGTATATCCGCCTCTCTCTACTTCTCTTTATTGCATATCCGTCTACCCCTTTCAAAATTGATCCTCTACCCACAGAGGTTCTGGCTGCACAAGGCACTTTTGTCCTCTTATGATCCTTAGTTGAGTGACAGTGTATACTGTAAGGTCCCTCTCTGCTGCGAGGGCAAAAGCCTTCTGGCTGGGGCAAGTATTAGGTACAAGGTGTGCTGGATCATTGACTCTGCTCACCTCCGTCCCATACACACTTAAGGTGGCTATGCTGGCATCATCCTTCTTGGCGTGTCGGGCTATGTCCCGTGCAGTCCTGCAAATCCTACACCTTGAAATTGCGGGGGTCAACGTCATCTCACCCCCTCTTCCCCAATGGAGGTCATTTCGTTGGCCAGAGACATCACTACGACGGCACATATCTATGATGAGATCTATGAACCCTTAGAGGAGGATGACCACATAGAGATCTCCACCCCTCGCCCCTGAAATGATCTGGTCCCGGAGCTGAGACAGCCCCAGACTGCAGGATCTTCCTTGGGGCCGAACCTTAGCTTGGTACAAACATCGAATCTGAATCTGCCCCTGTGCAAGCTTCTCCTCAGAGAGCTCGAGCCCTCAAGGACTCAAAAGGGTGATTATGGACCTCCTCCCCCATCTGGTGCCCCCTTTACCGTCAAGACCTTCTCCTTTTCGGAGAACATCTTGCTAGGCTTGTCCATTCGGCCCAGGGTCTCCTTAGGCGGTGGAGAGAAGCGGGTTCATTCCCCAACCTCCTCTTCCCAAAAGAAAAGAAGTGAGAAGACTACGAGTACTAAAGAATTATCTCACTCCACCGAGGCTCCGGGGCTCCGAGGACAGACGCGTCAGCTGCCGTTTCGTCAAGTGATCAGGCCAAGATCGTAAGTGCGCTTAGCGGAACCTCGATTACGTCCGGGTCCCATTAGAGACTAAATGGCGTTTTCAAGCCCGCTTATTTCAAACGCTACCTGGTTATTCGCTTCGCTTCGCTTCACTGATGGAATCATGTTGGCCAAGGGCAACATGATCCATCAGAGGAGAGCATTAGTTAGCTTGATTGGAAGAGGGGCGAAGGTGACTATTTTCTCTGGGATGGGAGCCTTCTAGCCCAGGCGCCGGATTCCTGCGAGGCGGCTATGATTAGTCCCCTTTGTACACATAATGGCATGCTAGTGAGTATGCCGCCGCATTCTACCATGAAATGAGTGGTTTGCACGAAGTAACTATTGGACTACTCCATAGATAATATCACCTTAGAGTTGGCCCACCATGGTAGCCGTCAAAGTCGAACGTGTGATGAGAAAACAAGGGTGAACCTCGAGACCGACCCTACACTCTTCGTCACCGTCGACTGTGACAGGCTCCTTGAGTCGGTGCGTGCCAATTGGTATCGTTACTGCGTCAAGGGATTCGTACCACTGCCGTGGAAATGCTACTACTGCCATCATTTTGTCATTTCCAATTCCCTCAGCAGCGCTCTCTGATAGGTTCTCCTTTATGGCCACACCCGTAGGACAGGGAATGGGTGACCATATTTCCTGTTTGTGTGTCTCTGTCGTGCTGCTTATTCCATCAATATGACCACTCTATTGGGCTTCTCTTCCAACATATGTATGTAGAGAAATGTGGCATGTTTAGAAAGGATCCCTTAACCCTTCTCTACTCTGTTATGTGTTTCTGAAACATGTCTCAGTGATCATGCCATCAGTGGCAACCGCCAACGTAGCGCTTTCGGATTTAAAAAAAGATCCCATGTTCCTCTTAACGAATCCATAGAGAAGGATCAAAGTGGAGTCGCAATTTGAGCGCAGCAGCGGTGTATCAGTCTCATCTCTACATCTAAACTTGCCTAGAATATCCTCTATTTAACTGTTATATTCTTTTAAATTTCTACCTTATTTTTACTTTTTACAATTATAATATTCATACTGATTTATAGAACTTTTGAAATCCCTTCGTTCTTTCGGCTCTTCTTATCCCTTTATCCAAGAACTTCGTGGGTGTCTGATGCGGAATGCCTCAAAATATAAGATCACTTTTTGTTGAGATCATAATCAAGTGGGAGTCCTAAGGAATAAATTTGGGATGGGTGGGCTCTCTACCCTTTCTTCATATTGTAGGAATGCTCTTGTACACCAGAATAATCGTGAATGAGAGATTTTAAAATAAATGTTTCCTTTTCAGATGAAATTGGATTCGCCCAGTAACCTCAAGGTTATTCCACAATTTAGTGGTATGATATCACCACCTCGAGCGCTTTGCCCTTATCAGGTTACCATAAAAGAAGATATTAAGGAATATTCATATAATCACACTTGTGAGAAGCCTTTCAAATGCAATTTTTGCCAGTATCAGGCTGCAACGAAAGGTGATCTTAAAAGCCATTCATATACTCACACTGGCAAGAAACCTTTCAAATGCAACCTTTGCCATTATCAGTTTGTAAAGAAAATAGATCTTAGAAGACATTCAAGGACTCACACTGGAGAGAAGCCTTTCAAATGTAGACTTTGCCCTTATCAGGCTGTCACGAAAGGTAACCTCAAAAGCCATTCATATACTCACACTGGCGAGAAACCTTTCAAATGCAACCTTTGCCCTTATCAGGCTGTAACGAAAACAGATGTTAGAAGACATTCAAGGACTCACACGGGAGAGAAGCCTTTCAAATGCATCATTTGCTCTTATCAGGCCGCAACGAAAGGTCATCTTAAAAGCCATTCATATACGCACACTGGCGAGAAGCCTTTCAAATGCAACCTTTGCCCTTATCAGGCTGTAACAAAACCAGATGTTAGAAGACATTTAAGCACTCACACTGGAGAGAAGCCTTTCAAATGCAGCAATTGCCCTTATCAGGCTGCAACAAAAATGCAGGTTAAAAGACATGCACTTAAACACAGGTGAGAAGAATTTTAAATGCAGTGTTTGCTCTTATCAGGATCAGAGAAAGGACAATGTCTCGATGCGGTACAAAGCGCCGCCTGAACTATTGCACCGTGGGTGGATTCATCGACCGTTTTCGAATTGGTCAGCCAACTGTGAGACGGCCCGCAAACAGTAGGATGCTGCCCACCTCCATTTTATTTTACTTTTTTGGTGTTGGTCGCATTCTCCGAGGGAGGACAGGCGGGAGAAAAACAAGGGAATGTCTTTGCTAAAGAGGTTTTGAAAAGAAGCCGCAGAGTTGACGAATGAGGGAAGTATGAAAGCTCTAAGAACTTGGAATCAAAATATTAACCCTAAAACACAAAGGATGACAAGACGTACACAAGCATGTCATTGAAACTACTTTCCCAAAAGATGGTGCTGGTGCGCATCATGGCCACTACCGTTATGAATTTAGAACGATCCACCTCTCGTGTTCTATAAGAATCGCAATCAAGAATGAGTTGAATTCATTGTTTCGGCCATTTGTTGCAATCGGATTTTCTTCCTCTATTATTTCTAATAAAAGATCGTTATGAAATAACTCTGGTGATCTTCAACAGGGCTCATCTTGAAGAATAATAGTTTCCAACCGTAAATTCTCAAACCCTTTTAGACAATGGCTCATACCAATGGTTCTTTCACTGCATACATGAAACTAATTTGTTTTCGTTTACTGTGACGCCTCTACCATGGCCATGGCCACCACCCGTGGTTTCGTCTCCCTAATTATTGCGATCATATGTCTGAAGTTACCACAATACTCCTTCCACTACGAGTCCCTCATTTTGTGGCAACTCTGCTAATCTTCCGTCACGCCACTCTCGTCGACTTCATCCCCAGCATCCAAAATACAGGTCCATGGAAAATAACAGGAGGAATCCTAGACCATCACAGCGGACCTACTCTCCACCACATCTCGCACAAGTTCCGCTGCTCCTCGCTTAATATCCGCTATGTCCGAAGAGCTGATGTGGGGTCCCGAAAGATCTGGCCCGGTCCTGGTGGACAAACTCTGAGGGTATAGAAGGTCCCCTGGACCCCCATTTTCGACCATCAATACCACCTTCGGGGGTTTTATTTCCCCCAACCGCCCACCCGGACCTTTCCTCCTTTTCTTCAGAGAACTTTTCCCCATTTTTTATTTTTCCCATCTCTTTACTTTTCTTTTATTCTTTGTATTTCGATGTTATAATAAATAAAGGACCCGAAGAAGGGGCAAGAAGAGGTTTTGATTATCCTTGGTACCCAGGGGACCGCCCCTTCCCCCCCCCCCCCCCAGTGCAAGGCAAACTTTGGTGTTGGGGCCTGGGGGGCACAATAGTATTCAAAGGTCGTCTAAGATCATCTCGCGGGGGCAAGGGGGAGGGGCTCGATGTAGTCCCTGAGGGGCATTCTTGAACACGTACCTGGGCCGGAAGGTTGGACCTGCGTTCTTCATCGCCCCTGCGAAAGAAAGACTACTAAACCTTGATAGTGGCCGCCGACCTGCGAACGGGGTCAATGGCGGTAATGGGCGGGTGTGTCGTTACCAAACAACCTCGCCCTGGGAAACCAAAGGGGAATTCAAAAGAATAGAAATTAAGGTGAGAAAAGTGTATTATTTGTCCCCATGGAAGATCTTCATCCTTGAAATGATAAGGTGTGAAGCATCATTGAGAAGCCCATTTAGAGCCGCCACCCACGTTGGTAACCAGGCATGATTTTATAGAGCAACCACCACGAACTTCTACCAGGACGGAGCTCGAATGAGGACATTTGAAGTGTCTTTCATAAAGGTCGTACCATTCACAATATTTTAATTTATATTTAATATATTCGTGGCATTTATAATTAGGGTGGGAATTGATGAATTTCTCTGCAAAATTAGAATCAACTCCAGAATAATCGTCCACCTCAAGATAGGTCGATCCTGGAAGGTAATTTGAAAGGTCGCCGCTAATAAGAGAAGATGAATTTAAATCTGGAAGAGTAAGTTTAAGTACCCATATGCGTTCACAAGGTCGCAGGAAACGACCAAATCCCTTAACTGAAGGAAGGACGTGACATGACACCTTCAAAGCTTCCAGATTTTGGTACTTGTGTGATATGATATCGAGGACCTGGACACTGAAGTATATTAAGCCCACGAGATGGAGTCTCTTCAATTTAAGGATGGAAGCCTCTTCAAACTCTTTAAAGAATGGGATGAAAAGAGGTCACTATATTCTAAGTTGAGACATGTCAAGGATAACATCTTCTAGATCAACTTCAACGAGTTATCAGTAGGGTGGTCACAGAGGAGACGCAGCTCAGACAACGCAGTCCAGCTTAATATGAGCACGACGTCGTCATCCTCGATCGGAGTCATTCAAATATGATCCTTTAGGGTAATAGAGAGGTGACTCCGAAGGATTTTAAGATCATCTTTATGGGATTTAAACTTAATGACTTCCAAATTGGAACAACCGGAGAGTAGGCTTACTCCTCTCCAGTGTCTACGGGTGCAGGGGGTTCCCCCTCACCCCCTTCCTTGGAGTCACCACGTGGCTCCATCTCAAATATGGCAGTCCCGCCTTTGCTTTCACAGGGGACTGCCATGAAAGCCATCAGGCATCCCATTACCTTCGGCTCGGTAGGGCAAACCCCCTTAGGGGGAGAGGGAAAAAAGGCCCCATCGGCCACTTCCCTCTAAAGACCTGCTAGCCAAAATATTAAATCTAGCGGGGTTGAAGGCCTATGCCTCCCCCCCACCCAAAGAACATGGACAAAACTGATAAAACCTGTGTTATCTTGGGGGGATGGCCAAATGGACCCCCCCCCTCCCCTCAGAGATAGACATGCTTCCTGACGCAGCCCAGCCTCAGAAGGTGGGGCCTTCCATAGGGGTAGATTCGGACTCGGCATCAAACACCGAGCCCGATTCTGCTCCTGTGCGTGGCCGTCGCCAGAAGGATCGGGTTGGTAAGACGGCACAAGGAGTGGAGGGATCTCCTCCTTCGACCGGCGCCCCCACGACTGCTGGGACCTTCACCATCTCGGCGAAGGACCTTGCAGAGTCCGGCCAATCTGGCCTGGCAGCTCCTGCTGGGGGAGGGGAGAAGCGGGTCCATTCCCCGCTCTCCTCTCCTAAAAAAAAAAATAGGAAAAAGACTAAGAAAGAAGACTCGGGGCTCCTCTCCATCCACGGGGGGCTGTGGGGACGGATGGGTCTACTGCCACTTCGTTAAGCGACCATGCCAAGATCGGCACATTCGGCCCCTCAGCCTCCCCCCGGGTGCGGAGCCCTTGACTATGACTAAGACCAAATGTGCGAAGGACGGAGTCTCGATAACATCAGGCCCCCTAATTCAGAGGTTACCTGGCGTATTCGAGCCTGCTGGCTTCAAACGTTTCATCTTTTTTCGCTCCACTGTTGGAAGCATGTTGGCCAAAGGCAACATGATCCATCAGATGAGAGCATTAGCTAGTGTAATTGGTAGAGAACCGAAAGTGATCCGTTTCTCGGAAGGGAGCCTTCTGGCGAATGCGGCGGAACCCACCGAGACGGCCAAGATAAGTGCTCTTCGAACACTTGATAGCACCCTGGTGAGTGTGACGCCGCACTCTACCATGAACTTTAGGAAAGGATTAGTTTATGCGAGGGAACTCGTTGACTACTCCATAGAGGATATCACATTGGAGATGGCCGACCATGGGGCGATCAAGGTCGAACGCGTGATGAGAAAACAGGAAGGGGCCTCGAACATACGCCTACACTTTTCGTCTCGTTCGACTCTGACAAGCTCTCTTGAGTCGGTGCGTTCCGGTTGGTACCGCGTGAAGGCATTCGTGGCACTGCCGCGGAGGTGTTATTACTGCCACCGCTTCGACCATACGAATCGCTCATGTAGACGTCCAAAGTCGGGGTCACCCGAAGTATGTGTAAATTGCTCCAAGGCCGCACACGATAAGTCCAAGTCTTGTGTGGTCAAGCGTGTCAATTGCGGAGAGCCGCACCCCGCTCTTTCGAAGCAATGTGGTGCATATCTCCTTGAGAAAGAAATCCTGGCCGTTCAGGCCCAAGATCGACTCTCATTCATCGAGGCTAAGGACTTGGCCCTGACGCGCACGGCTCTGCCTGGGATGGCTTATTTCTCAATGGTTGGAAAGAGACCCTCTGCTCCTGGCCCATCCAGGCCAACGAGCACGGTTGTTTCCGCATCCATTCGGAGCCCTTCTGCGGGCTCTACTCAACCCGGGCGCTTCCCTGGCAAAGCTAAGGTTTCGAGACGGAGGGAGAAAAAGACTCGCATGGCGAGCCCAACCTCCCCGAATAAGTCCTCGAAGGCGACAGCGCTTTTTACGGCCAACAGCGCCCAGGGTTCTGCCTCCGGGAAGCGTACGGACATTCCCGTGAGGGTCTTCTGTTCGAAGACGGCCCTCGCGTCTCATCCGAGCTAGGCCTGGAGGGCATATTCCTTCAATGGAATTGCCGTGGACTTTGGGCCAACTGGGAGGAGCTGCGGAGGCTCGTCTCGTCCCGTTCCCCATTAGCTATTTTTCTGCAGGAGACCATGCTAGGCGCGTGCCCCCTGCCCGCCCTCCCGTGGTATAAGGGTTTTACGACTCCACCACCACGAGATGGGGGCCGGGCTGTGGGATGCGCGGTTCACACTCAGCATGATGTCTCCGTTATTTTCATTTTAGATACCTCCTTTCAGGAAGTGGCTGTGCAGCTTCACCTGGATAGGAGGAATACTATTATTTTTGCGTACATTCCACCGTCAGCTGACTTCGAAACGGGCGACTTCCGCCGCGTCGATTGCAGGCATCCTCTCTGGGGAGATTTCTCAATTAATCCTAGGGGACAAGTCTTGCCAATCTGATCGAAGAGCTTGAGATAGGTATCCTAAATGTGGATGAGTTTACGCATCACTGCCCGATAACCGCTTCATTTTCTTGCCTTGATCTATCTTTGTGCTCTTCGGATGCACAGCCTGATTTTGATTGTGGGGTGGTTGATGACCTCCATGGTAGTGATCACTTTCCCATTCAAATATCATTTTCTGGCTGGCTGCCGCCTGAGAGCCTACCTCGGTGGTGCTTGGCGTGGGTGCGGTGTCCTGCATTTCAGGAAATGACTGAATTATTTATCTCAGTCGAGGAGCTTAGGTCGGTAGATGAGGCCGTTGAGTTCTCCCGTAGCCTCATCGCCGCGGGCCTGATTACTATTCCCAGAACCTTTGGCCGCTTTGCACACCGATCACTCCCTTGGTGGTCGGCCGAGTGTAAGAGGCCCCTCAAACAGAAACGTTATACCTACATGCGCTATAAACGCCGCCCGAAGTATTTCACTGTCGGACCCCACATCCGTGATGCAATCCTTCATGACCGCTTTCTCCGCATTCAATACCGGGATGCTGTTCTGCCAGAATTCAATACACCTCTTGATGGCGTGGAAGGCCTCGGGCTGGAATTTAGCCCAAGAAGCGGAGAACCTTTCAACGGCATGTTTACTGAGTGAGTTGCGTTTCACTCTTGCTTCGTGCGCGGACTCCGCCCATGGTCCGGACGATGTCCTGTACGCCATGCTTCGAAACCTGGGTGAGCAAGGCATTGCCTTTCTCTTAGATTTGTTCAACAGGATCTGGGTGGAGGGTTTGCTCCCGGATTCCTGGCAAACCGGGAAAACCGGGGAATATCACTCTACTCCGGCCGGATTCCGCCCAATCTCTCTAACCTTTTGCGTGTGAAAGTTGATGGAGAAATTGGTAAATGTTAGATTAGCCTTTTTTTCTTGACAGGGGAGGCCATCTGTCTTCTGCATATTGCGGCTTCCGCAAGTTCCACTCCACGTCGGATGCCCTGCTCCGACTGGAAAATGCCGTCTGCGAGGCCTTCCTTCGTAGACAGCACTACGCCACGGTGTTTTTCGATCTCGAGAAGGCCTATGATACCGCATGGCAATATGGTATCATGGAGACTCTCCACGCGATGGAGGCGAGGAGATGCCTCCCAATATTTATATCTGAATTTTTGTGAGATCGTCGATTCCGCGTACGGGTGGGGGGAGCCTTCTCCAACCCAATGGAGCAGGGAAGTGTCTTCAGTGTCACACTCTTTGCCCTAAGCGTCAACGGCATCACCGAGGTACTGCCGGAAGATGTTCTCGCTACGCTTTAGGTGGACGACGTTTCGATCTCTGTTGGCGCGGCTAAGATGCCAACTCTGGAGCGTCGACTCCAACAGGCATTGAACTGCGTCTCTTGCTATGCCGAAGCGCACAGGTTTCGGTTTTGCTTGGCCAAGACAGGTGGTGCAATTCTGCCGCCATCCACGGCTCCACCAAGACCCAGATTTGTTTCTTAATGTGGTAAGCCTGGAAGTGGTTGAATCGCACGGCTTCCTTGGTCTTGTATTTGAATGACGCCTCACCTGGGAAGCTCAAATTCGCAGCCATAGGGCATCTTGTACACGCTTCATGGATATTCTTGGTTCCGTGGCCTTCAGCGCTTGGGGTGCTAATAGTTCGGCTGCCTTACTTTTCTATCGATCCTTTGTTTGTTCGAAGCTCGACCACTGATGTGATTTTTATGCACCCGCAGTCGAGCGTGTATAGCGGAAGGTGGACTCGATCCATCACACCGGCCTTCGCCTTGTGAACAGGGTCTTCCGCACTTCGCGCTATTGAGAGCCTTTTCGATTCTGGAGAGATGCCATTATCTATGCGCCGTTCATAGGGCATTATTCGCTTGTACGCACGAGCGCCGCGTCTTCCTTTGTCGCCAACAGCTCTCAAAGCACCAGCAGCTGATCTCGGCGGTGTTTATGCCGCCGATAGACGCAAGTAATACCCTAAGCATTTTGAGTTTAGGGCTAGGAAAGTCCTTCGAGAGCTAGATATAGCTGTCGAGCCGGCGGCGCCCCTGGTTCTGGTCAGAACGCCACCCTGGAGGGTACCACCGTTTGCTATTTGTTGCCACGCCTCTGCTCCTAAAGCATGTACAGCGCCGGGAGTATTGCGTTCGGCCTTTTTGGAGCACATCTCGCGTCACGCTGGAAACCTGCTAGTGTATACGGATGGCTCCAAGTCCGAAGAGGGGGTCAGTTTCCACGCCCTATCCTCTCTGTTTGAAGTCAGCGGGGATCTAACGGGCAGTGGGGGGGTCGTTTTTGTTTTCTTTGTAGTTCGCACGTTCTTGCGCCGGGGGGAGCCGGACCTTCCCCCGACGCCGTAGCTTGCTTCCTGCACGTTGCCCTTTTCCTTTTTTTATTATTGTTAATTGTTTTTGTATTGTTGTTTTAAAGTAGCCTAGTACTAGGCTGTCGTGAGTACGTCGACCTATGCCCAAGTATGCAGTCACTAGATGGCTAGTATAGTGGTCAGCGCGCTTACCAGGCAATCGTTGTGTCGGCAGTTCGAATCTCCCACCGGATTCTTTTTAAGCTGACACTATTTACTAGGGAGGTTCCCTCCATGACTGGGGATCAAGGTGGGGACGTGTAAGTGGATCTCTTGTGAAGTGGTCCGACAGATGGGAATTTGAGAACTTTCTCAAAAACCTTCCCAATGATCTCCAGCAATGACATCGGTCTGAAGTTCATCACATGATTAACCGCATTTACAGGCTTGAGGATGAAAATCATCTTCGAAGTATTTAAGCCGTCAGGGAAATGTCATGGGAGGCTTTGAGTAGGCTTTGCAGTGTGATTCGAAATCTTTCAGGTGCTTGAGTGTGATGGGGCTGAGGCCGGAACGAAGAGATCGCCGACCAAAATTCGGTGCTGGTGATACTGTTGCCCTCATGCGAGTTCCCATGGAACCGAGTGAGGTTCGCGGTTCTGTATGGAATGAATCTGTCTTCCTTCCTCCCCGTGTACTCAAGAACCTGGTCCTCGCAGCCTTGGAGATTTTAAAAATATCTTTCCAAACTCTACGAAAGAACATTCATTTGTTACAAGAAGCTGTCGCCGTTGTTGAGGTGTGCGATATTGTAGTTTGACCGTGAGCTCTTTGTTGTTGATCCCTGTCGGTGTCTAAACTTTAAATCAGACGGTTACACTTCTTCCTCAGTTCATGTGCTAGTTTGGTGATCAGCTGTCCCCTGGGTTGGTAAACTCATTGGAAGTCCATGTGGCATGTCTAGCCGATGTAGAAGATGCGGATTTAGGCTTCAGTGAATTTTTGTTTAAGCACCATTCTGATGTGTAGAGTTGTTTGGCAGTAGAACTTTGGGCGAGGTTTCCGAGTAATGTGTCTGCAGTTGAAATGCAGTCGTTGATAGCAGTCAGCGATTCTGCGGTTGCGCCGTGCAGACCAGAGAGATCCTGCGGGAGTGCCCTCCTGTATGCTTTCACGTGTGCCTTCCGGAAGGTTTTCCTGGCTGCGACGGGGATAGGTATAGCCGCAGCTGCTACGATAATGTGCATATGATCGCTTGACGTCAGCGGCCTTGTTTGGACTAGATGGCGAGACGGGAAGTTGGGGTTCGTGAAAATGAAATCGGACTTTGTGGTTGTCTCTGGATGCAGGAATGTAGAGAAGTCCGGCCCGATGCGTTCTACGATAACCTTTCTTAACAGGTTCAGATTTTTGCCTTCTACATCTACACTTGTGTAGCCTGCCATCCTCTTCCTGGCGTTTAGGTCCATAGCGAATAGTATCGGCTGCTCATTCTTGAACAGGGCGAACATGTCATAGATGGGGAAATAAAATGAGTAGAGTGGCTGATAACTGGTGCCGATCTCAATGTCACTTAGAGAGTACGAAACAACTATTGACAGGAACGATTAGTCCAGTGGATTCCCAGGTCTGAACTGCAGATCTTTCTTGACTGCTATCATAGCCCCATCTTATCTCTTAATGTGGAGGGGCTGTAATATTTTTCTTTCTCAGATTGTTTTTGCTCGTTATCGAATCTTATTCTGGACTGAATTTCCTTTTTCTATGAGTTGGCCCTTCAAATGTTTTCTTCCGAGTTCCTTGGCTTCCGTATACTGGTTAAGGTGGTCCTTGAAACGTCTTTGTTTTCTGCCTTGAGCAAATTTTAAAAATTTATTTGGACTCGCTTGAGATTCGAACGAGGTACTTCTTGATTCCTTTTCCTATGCGTATGCCACTCGACTGGCTCGTCCGTTCTCTAGGCGGGGTAATTTTTTTCTGCTATTTATATTATCGAGTTGGACGGAATTTCCCTATTACATTCCGTACCTCTACACTCTCTCTCATAACGTTCTTTTGGAGAATTCGGTGAGCTCTGCCACCTTTGCTCATTGTTGGTTTCTTTCAATTTCTTCGATATCTTCTGCTGTCCTTTCGCCAACACAAGCATCGACCCGTCTGCAGATAGTGGCTTTTCTTGTGTTTAGAGCCGGTTCCAGATCCTGGATGGTCGTTGATGAGGTCAGCTTTAATAGATCCGCAGTAAATCCCCTGGCCACCTCTATCAGCCTTTTGAGCCCGATCTCCAATTTCACGAAGATCGTCTTAAAGACTTTAGCTTTACCGGGGGTCTCAGTTCCGCTGATCCTCGGAGGGTTTCGAAGATAGAGTGACTCACCTGCGCGGTTCAAGGCTGGGTAGTCTCATTGAGTGGGGCAATATTCCAGCTCCACCTTCCCTGTTGCCTGTTACCTTCCCCACTGGCAAATTGGAGGAATCTCAAATCACCACTTCAGCCTGTTTAGTCCCCGTTAATGTCGTCAGAAACAGGAGTTATCTCCAATCAGTCCAACAACCTTGGAGCAGAACCCGGGGGTGGGGAGTAATTGAGACCTGGGGCTCAGGCTGCAACCTCTTCCCCAAACCACTCGGAAACAGCAGGAATCACCAATCAGCCTACCGCTCAGTAGCAGAAGATGACGGCAGAAGCAATCCCAAAGTTCCTAGTCTCCCTTAGCGAGGAATACGCTTGACGCCAGCTATGATGTGGTCGTGTTTAGGTTTTCTGGGAGAAGTGGGTCCTTGGTGAGTGGTGACAGTGGGGGTATGGTGGACGGGAGGCGCATATCTGCTTTTCCGGGCGTTGGGTGAATAAACCCTGTGGGATCCGTGTTTTTGGCGAAGTGTATGGCCCCTTTGGGGATCGGGGTCCTTGTTCAGGAAATCGATGCTATTGCCAAACGACTCGATTCCTGTGTTGTCCTGCGGTGAAAAACTCCTTTCATGGTTCCGAGGCCTATTCCATTCAGCTTTGCCTGCTTTACCGGGTTGTTGTTTCTGGACGGGGCGAACTGTTATACTCTCTTCAATCTGTCTAGTTCGGCTCGGTCTTTTTTTTTAATGGATACAAACCTTTTAATAAAGTTACACACAAGTAGAGGGGGCGGCCTCCTTTTGTATGTGGGAGACAATTCGAACATTATTAAAGGTAAAAGGGATATTTTAGTAATCGCTATGCTGTCGAAAATTATTATTTTAACTTTGCTCTAGTATACAGACCCCCGGCGCGAAACGAGCCAAAGGACGGGTTTTAGGTACTGGTGCTTGGCAGCGATCGAGTCATAAGTGTGGACTTTAACTTTCTGAATTTATATTTTAATCCTCATGAGATGATCAGGAAATGGTAAACGATCCAAAGCAAGATATTCAGAAATAGTAGTTAAATTATTCAAATCACTGAAACGTCCATAGCTGAAGACTAGTTTTGTTCGCCTTATTTGCAAAAGGACATCGATGCATTGGAGAATAAATGGATGGATAAAGAAGCTCAATCCAAAAGCTACGAAACAGAACCTAGGAAACGAGACTTACAGAATTGTAATTGCTATCGCTCGAAGATCGGCGCCTTGGCAGCCAAATAATAGAAGTCTTCCAAATTATGAATGGTCTCGATAATTTAAAATTTGATTTACTTTTTGAACGCACGAACAAATGGACATAAATCGCAATTAAAATGTTATCAGACGAATATGTCGAGGAAACGTTTTACTTATAAAATCGCCTCAACATAGAATTCCTTGTGCGCATTTCTAGTTCAAAACACATCGATAGACATGTGTAAAACCAAATTAAGAACAGGGATTTAAACGATATTTATTTACTTTTTTATTCTAAACCTCGCAAGACAGACATATCCTACCAACCTCACTCTCTCCCAACTAGCCATAGTGCGAATTTTATTGTCTTTGCTGCTCTTGATTCCTACAGAATATGTCCTGTGAACCATAAATAAATCTATTCTTCAACACGAAAAAGAGTCAGAAAAGAACGAATACTGTAAGTAGAGATGATCATAGAAGAACCAGAAAAATAGTGAGGCGATGATGAAGCTAGAGATTAGCAGAGAACAATCTGAAAAATATCAGAGCAAGAAAGGGATAAGAAAATAAGGAAGCTTAGAGAGACGTAAACATACGTTTGCGAAATACATTCACTCAATAATAAATTAACGATGAGAGCATTGATGGCGGAGTATGCGATAGGGGCAGGAGGCAGGGTGATTAATAACATGGAACAGACCGAAGGAAGAAAAGCACCCGGGGGTGACGGGCAATTGTAGACCGAAGAATAAAGTTAAAGGCGCCAAAATGAAGGGGCAGAGAGAAGAACCAAGAAGCAAGGCATATGGCAAATAGAAGAATATGCGGGTGGTGAGGAGCAGGCCCGAGAAAGAGATAGACATAACAAAGGATAAAGTGGTGGACCATATGGTAAGGAAAAAGGAAAAAGGGGTCCGGAAGGGGTGTGCTTGGTCCTTGGCAAGTGAGAGAAAAAGGGAAAGATACGGATCAGGTAAAAAGGTTAATCTATAGCAAGTGGTAGATAACAGAACAGAAGAGTCGGCAGTCAAGGGACAGACATAATAAAGGGTGGGTGGGTACCAAGGCAAAAGCAGACCAAAGGGATAGGTCAGAAGCTAGGGGCAACATAAGGAAGAAAGGGTATTAGCATTGGTCAGGAATAAACAGAGCCCTCTGACATGCCTATAAGATTTTCCCTCTTGTTAATACTTAAACCATATGGTGGTTGGAGCAGAGAGGGCGTATTCAGAGATTAATAGGTGTAATGGCATGTAACTCTAAATTATAGACCGTTCTCTCGCATCTTGTTTGACATGCCACAGGTAGGAGTGACAGAATTCCTGCCATGTAGTCAGTAGAGGGAAAGAGCGAAACTTTGGTCCGGTCACCCAGCCATTGCAAATAATTTGGCAAGGAACTCAGCAGGTTAATTTGGACATGCGATCAGGATCGCTGCAGCCGTGGCCTTATGGATATTGCAAACATTGGGAGTGGGGATTCCAATGTATTGAGGAAACTAAGTCCGCTCTGATTTGCTAAAACTCACAATATTTTCTTCCAGTCAGACCCAATGCATAAGATATAAGACAGACTGGCGATTTGCATCCATTGTAGCAGTAAAGACAGATGCAGTTCCCGTAAGAGCCCTGCTGGCTTCAACCAAAACAAAGATGAAAAGGAGCATACTGGCTTGGTTCAAGAGGGTGAAACAACATTATCTAATGCAATATTCCACGACTGTTGACACTTTGGGAGTAGAGGCGTGGCGAAAACGATGAGTGGGATGTTCCACGTTTGCGTCCTGAACAGAACCAGGGCTTCATCGCCTGCAAGAGTTACATCACTCTCGAAGGAGTTCCCTTGCCCTAAACCCAAGCTTGCAAAGGGAGGGATTCTGCCCTCTCAAGCAAATCCCCATAATCAAGCGCATTTATTTTCAAATATTTAAACTTATTCAAGGAGGGAATCTGTACTCTAAAGCAGATTTCAGTAATCAAACTTCAAGCCCTTTATTTTCAAATACACAAGCTTCTTAAAGCTAGGAATTCTGCAATCTGAAGCAAATCACAATAATTAAATACTTTAAATTCCATTTTCTTAAAGATTAATGCAATGGTTTCTGCGCTCTGAAGCAAATCTCCATAATCAAACGTCAAACACTTATAATTTTTAAATATAAGTTTGTTCAAGCGACTGATTCTGCAATTTTAAGTACACATTCTTAATTGAACTTCGAATCCATTTATTCTCAAATATTCTTATATATTAATACAAGGGACTTTTCCTACTTAAAAGTCCCTCTTTTATCCATCGATTCCTTTATTTCAAACGTTCAAAGAATCAAATTCCCATTTTCGTTAACTACCTGATAAAATACAAGGCATTTAAAGTTCACCAAAAGATCAATCCTTTTTCTGCCCCTTCCATAGTCCACTCAAACCAAGAACGATCATTACCCCTGACTTCGATAGATCGAACTAACAGCTGCATTCACCATAAGGGGCTGTATAAGAAATAGCCAACCTTTGGATCCCTACGGATAACCTCGGCTAGTAACTGATTGTGATAGAACATGTTTAATTTGAACGGAATGGGGCCTCTCAAGGAGGGGCCCTAAAGTGGCCGTAGCACACTAGCTGGTTTTTAACACCGAATTGCCCTCTAGTCGAGATCACCCTGGGTCCGGACAAGCCATACTTTGGCTAGTCACCTGCCGAATCAAGATGTTGGTCCGCCCATCCCCAGCAGAGGAACTCTTGTTCAAGTCTGTGGAAGCCTATCTCCCGTTAGGACCTTGTCCAGCTGTTCCGACAAGTAAGTATTCTGACGAAGAAGAACCTGCAGTCTGGGGCAAGGGCAGACTGGGGACTCACTACCCATGTGGCGAAAAATCGCTATAAGTGGTGGCACCTCCTCACAAGGTCTAATGGGTATGGCCCATCTATAGCGGGGTGTTTCCTTGCACCACTAGATTAGAGAAAAGGGGGATTTTCCTGGGGTGAGAGTGGGGGTGCATAGATGAGAGGGGCGAATGCACCAAATCCCGAGGCCCTAGAAAAGAGTTGCCGTGAACTCTGCCAGCCTGGTCTTCCCTATGGGCGCTTGGGCGTGATTTTCCTCTATGCACCAGATATAGCAGGCCAAAAAGAGTACGCACCTCCCTCCCCACCCACCCACACACACACACACACAAACAGGAGATCTACAGCGGATCTATTAAAGCTGACCTCATCAACGAACATCCAGGAGCTGGGCAAAATAAGGCTTCATTCTAACCTGCCACCGGCTCTCAACTTAAATAAAGCCACTATCTGCTGACGGGTCGACCCTTGGGTTGGCGAAAGGACCGCAGAAGAAGATATCAAGGAGGAAATCGAAAGATACCATCCACGGGCAAAGGTGGTAGAAGTCATCAAATTTGGAAGTTTCACGCACCTGATCAAGGTCGTGTTTCAGGAGGTGGAGCTGGCAAGCAAGGCTCTAGAAGCAGGGCTCAAACTCATCTTCATGAAGATCTTTCCTAGCGCATAATAACGTGCAAAAATGGCAGTTGCATAAGCCCAAGCTCTGCAATATATACAGCGAGCTAGACCCAGATATTCGCCTATCAGAGCAGAAGGTTTTCGGGTACATCCTTCTCTCCAAAAGAACCTTCCGGGAGAGAGATACGACGGGGCTATGATTGCAGTCAAGGAAAATCTGAAGTTCAGACATGGAACTCCAATGGACTAATCGTTCCTGTCAATCATTCTAATTTCCTCTCGAGGTGATATTGAGATGGGCACTGGCTACCAACCATCATGCTCACTCTATTTTCCCACCATGACATGTTCGCCCTGTTCAAGCAAGAGCACCCAATACTATTCGCCGTGGACCTGAACGCGAGTAAGAGAATGGCAGGCTACGCAAGTGCGGACGTAAGAGGCAGAAATCTGGACCTGTGAAGAAGGGCTATAAAAGGAACGCATCGAGCCGGACTCCTCTACATTCCTGTATCCAACGACATCCACAAAACCCGATGTCGTTTTCAAGAACCCCAACTTCCCGTCTCGCCATTTAGTCCAAACAGGGCCACTGACGCCAAGCGATCATATGCCCATTATCGTAGCAGCTACGTCTATACCCATCCTCGTTTCAGCCAGGAAAACCTTCCCGAAGACAAACTGGGAAGCTACAGGAGGGCGTTCCCGAGCGATCTCCCTGATCTGGAGGCGGCAACCTCAGAAGATCTTGACGAAGAGCTGTCTGCTATCAACGACTGCATTCCAAAAAGCAAACACAATATCTATCCCGAAAACCTTTTCCAAAGTTCTGCTTCCACCCAACCCTACACACCAGAGAGTGATGCTTGAACAAATATTCACTTCAGTCTACAACTGCATCTTCTACATGGGCTAGACAAGCCTTATGGACTTCCAACGCGTTCACCAACTCATGAGACAGATGAATCCGAACTTATACACACAATGAACTGAGGAAGAAGTGGAACCGTCTGATCGAAAGGTTAGACAGCGACAGGAATCCAAAGTCTTTCTGCCGGCCATTAACACGCTGAAAGGAACAAGAAGAGCTCATGGCCAGACTACAATATCACACAACTGAACAACGGCAACCACTCCTTGTGAGAAAGGTAGGTTCTTGCGCGGAGTCTGGAAAGATGTTTTCAAAATCTCCGAGGCCTTGAGGACCAGGTTCTCTAGTACATGGAGATGAGGGAAGAGTTTTATTCCAAACAGCACTGCGAACTTCACTCGACTCCATGGTAATTCACAAGAGGGCAACAGCGTCACCAGCGCTGAGTTTTGCGTGGCAATCTTTTCCTGAGGCCTCTGCCAAATCACAATCAAGCACCTGAAATATTTCGAATCACGCTGCTAAACCTACTCGAAGCGTCCCAGGCAATGGGATACTTCCCTAACGGCCTAAAAACTTCGAAGATGATTTTCAGCCTGAAGCCTGGAAATCTGGCTAATCAGACCTAGGTGATTGCTGGGGAAGGTTTTTGAGAAAGTTCTCGCCCCTCCCCATCTGTGGGACCACTTTCTACTGAAGGAGGATTTTTTTTTTAAGAGGTCATCTGGCAACTGTCCATATATATATATATATATATATATATATATATATATATATATATATATATATATATATATATATATATATATATTAATATTATTAATAATAATCCTCGGGAAGCGCAAGCACAATGAATAAAGCCAACATGACGAATTGGATCATTTAATCTGAACGTTTCGTACATCAGCTGTGCACATCCTCAACAGAGTATTCTGTCAATTTTTACCAAAATAGTTTTAAAACCAAATTTAAAATATAACAGTTAATTGGACAAACAAAATTATGAAAAAGGTACATTTTTAAAAAAACAAAAGCAAACACAAACAATAAACAAAATACAATTAAATAAGTAAATTAATGAGAATTAGATAATTGGCTTACCAGGCCGAGGTCCCTGTATAGGATGGTGTTCCTGAGCAGTGTGTGGTGACTGTGGGGAAATTTGACTTAAATAACTATTGGTGGCGAGTTAGTTGGTAGTTTATGAAGGGAATAGTTGGTTGTATTTCAAATAATTAATAAGGGAGTTGAAGATTGTTGGTAGTTAAGTTTAGGGGTCAGTTTAGAAATCTAGAATGACTCCAAAATATCTAGATCATGACTATTAGGACTAGAATCCAAAATAGAGAATTCTGAGTCTGAAATTCAAGACATTGAATGGTTTCGAATGGAAGAAATTTCAGGCGTAGTTAATGGTCTGTTAGTATAGTGGAAGAAACCTCGATGGTTAACAATCCTTAATTGGAGTTGGAGAGTGGTTCTACCCACGTAGCGAGCCTGGCAACGGACACACAAAAAATGGTAAACCAATGAGGACCAAAGCATTTTGGAGAGTTTTTTCTTTATGGTTGAGAAAAGTTTTATATATATATATATATATATATATATATATATATATATATATATATATATATATATATATGCGCTAGAACGGGTTGAGGCCGCTTAATTTCAACCACTGTCACATGTTATTTAAAACCACGATGCTACCCACGTGCATCTTCGCTTTGAAGCCTGGCGCCTTATCGCAGCCACTTGAGTCAATGTTTAAACAAGAAGGTTTATCTTTCCCCGTTCACCCCATGCGCCAACCTCGCCAGATTGAGTTAGGCTTATGGGCAGATAAGGCATTGTTCTCAGGCTCGGCTGTGCATTCCCTCGAAACCCCCACTCCATTGTCCCCCACGCCAAGGGGATGTCCCGACTATTTATTTGGAAACTTTACCACTAAGATCAGATTAGAGATCCAGATTTTCGTCGCGAAACATCACTACGATCCACTCTCACCTTGTGCGCCAAGGGACCTCGACCTCGAGATTCACCATCACTTGTCCAGAAGAAGGACAATATCCCTTGAGTGCCAAGGTTCGAGCCTTCGTGACGCCGAGTCCACAAGGCTTCCCCTGTTGTTCAGAAAGAGAGCAACGTTAGAACAGCCATTGTTCTTTCGAGCCCGTTGACAAGAAACGGTTCTCACCCCCCCCCTTTTGTTCAGAAGAGAACAACGTAGAACAGCCATTGTTCTTCCAGCCCGTTCGCCAAGAAACGGTTCTCACCCTTCCCCCTTGTTGTTCAGAAGAGAACAACATTAGAACAGCCATTGTTCTCGAGCTCGTAGACAAGAGACGGTTCTCACCCCCCTTGTTGTTCAGAAGAGAACAACGTAGAACAGCCATTGTTCTTCAAGCCCGTTCGTCAAGAAACGTTTCTCATTCCCAAGACGCCACGTCAGGATCATTTAATTCCCCGCCTTTCGGCTGGAACTCGCCAGCGGACCGAAAATTCCTTCACGTCGCCTTCCTCTGTACAACAAGAGTAATTACGTAAGCCGAACGTTACTTTTGAGTATTTAACCCTTTTGTCAACTCTATCCTGTGCTTTAAATGGTTTAGCGAACCATCTCATCCCTCTAATTTATATTTGTTTTACCTTTTTAAATCTCTTAATCCTCGGATTAGCTAGATTTCCCACGACCCTTTCCAATTCTCTGTTTATGTCAATATTTTCCGTCTTGTGTTTTGTTGATAGTTTTTATTAATAAAACTCTATTTTATTATTGATAGCAATATTATTATCCTTGAGCTCAGTTCCACTTCTTAAGCATACCGAAGATACATAATATCGGTCAACCCAGACATCCACGCACTCTAAAGATAATTAAATAAGTTCCCTCAACGAATAGTTATATATGGTATATCGTCGAGAGTCCATTCTACTACAATATATATATATATATATATATATATATATATATATATATATATATATATATATATATATATATATATCACATTGATAATAATGGTTATCTTACACATCATTGATGATTAATAATGGTTATCTTGCACATCATTGATAATAAATAAAAGCATCTCATAAAGGAGTCAGCACCAACTCTCTCAGATCTAATTTTTTTCCAAACATCAGAAAATTTTGGATTTTAGTTTTTGGACGTCAACTGAAGAATAAAACTCAATTTAATAATTATTTTTGAGATTTACCTCCACTTTTGACATGTATCATATAAGATACATTCATTCGCAATGGTTTAAAATTTGTTTATATATTCTCTATTATTACATAACTTTCTGAATAGAACAATACAAGTTTGGCTTAAAAAAGAAATAAGCATAAATGGGTCTGAAATACGGGAGGGGAGGGGGGGGAGCTTCAGCCCACTAGGCCCCACCTGCTCCTGACTAGGCAGGAAAGCGGCTCCCCTAAAAGTTCATAAGAGGGGAGATTTGGGAGGTTCCCTACTTCAGGTCTTGGCCTTTCATGCATTCACGCCGTTATATTTAGTCGCCTCCGACGACGCGCAACTAGCATCACGCTGGTTCCATTCCTATCGCTCCGTCTCACATAAGTGAAATGGTGTGTGAAAGAGAAAGTTCGATTGTGAAAATGCGTAGAATCCTCACCCACTGTAAATTGATGGTTTTTGTTTTGTTTTAGGTGTTTGGTAGCGGCCGTTTCCTGAGTGGTCCAATTCTGCTTGAGAACCACCTTCGGCCTCAATTGATCACCACCCCATTGTCTCATCCTCACCCTTGTTACTTCGACCTCGCCCTTGAAGAGAAAATGACAGGGAGCATTGAAGATCTTCCTGACTTGGTCATGGAAGGAATCTTCTCCTTGTTAGAACCTTCCATCTTAGTTGATGATGTCCAGTTTGTTAACAAACGCTGGAATGATCTGATTCGAGGCTCTTCTGTCTGGAACTCGATCAGGTACGTCCGTCTTATCCAGTTGACAATGGCTTCCCACTTCGCCCAAAAGGTCCTCGAGAAGTGTCGCAATTTGGAACATTTGGTGGTCATTTTGTCAGGTTCACGGTATTCGTCATGTTGTTTACCGCCCCTAACAAAAGTGTGCTTACCTCGATTGCAATCTGTATTTTTCTCCACCCATTCGAAGATGGAGAAGACGATTATATCTATTATAAAAAGCGCCCCGCTTCTTCGACATCTTAAGTTGGAAGGGATCATAACGCCCTCATTGCTCGATGCTATCTCCGAGTTGAGGAAATTATCCTCCATCGACCTGAATTATGCTTTTGTAGAGCTATCTTTAACTCAACTCTTTCAAAAGTGTTCCAAATTGGAGGTCATTAAGGTTCAGGGTAGGGTCAACTCCCCTAAGGAACACTTTAAAACCCTCCTGAGTCGCTATTGCACTACCATAAAGAGTCTCAGTTAGCTGACTCATATCGAGGACGACGACGTCATGTTCATATCAAGATTCACCACGTTGTCCGAGCTGAGTCTCCGCTGTGACCACCTTACTGTTAACTCCTTGAAATTGATCCAGAAGATGTCATCCTTGACATGTCTCAGCTTACAACATTGCGAGTTTTCATCGGAGTGTCTCGAGCGATTCTTTGAAGACGGTTCTTTTTCTAAATTGAAGAGACTCGGTCTCGTCTACTCAAAGCATGTAAACTACTTGATCCTCGATACCATATTAAGAAAGTACCCAAATTTGGAGGCTTTGGAGCTGCAAAATAACCGTGCTTCAGTAGAGGGATTTGGTCGCTTCCTGCGACGTTGTGGTCGCATTCGAGTACTGAAGCTTTCTTTTCCATATTTAGCTTCATCTCCTCTTATTAGTGACCTTTCAAATTACCTTCCGGGATTGACCTATTTTGAAGTAAAAAGTTTCGATCGATTTGATATCAATTTTGCGGAGAATCTCATCAATTCACATCCTAATTTCAAATGCCGTGAATTTATTAAATTCAAACTCACCTGGGATAAATTGGATGACCTCTATGAAAGATACTTCAAATGTCCTCATTTGAGCCCCGTCCTGCTAGATGTTACTGGTGGTTGTCTCTATAAAATCCTGCCTGGTTACCAACCTGGATTACGGCTCTAAATGGGCTTCTCAATGATGCTTCACACCTTATCATTTAAGGGATGAAGATCTTCCATGAGGACAAATAATAAACTTTTCTCTCCTTAATTTTTATTCTTTTGACTTCCCTTTAGTTTCGCAGTGCGAAGTTGGTTGGTACCGACACACCTGCCCATTACCGCCATTGACCCCGTTCACAGGTCGGCGGCCACTATCAAGGTTTAGTCGTGTTTCCTTCGCAGGGGAGATGAGGTAGTCCCCAGGTGGGACTACATCAAGACCCCCCTTTGCCCCCCCTTTGATGCGCAATGGGATCTTAGACGACCTCTGAGGACTAGTGTGCGAAAATAAAAATGGGGGGGAAGGTCCGAGTGGGCAGTTGGGGAAAATATATCCCCCGGAGGTGGTGTTGATGGTCGGAAATGGGGGTTCCGATCCCCGGGGGCTTTATAAACCCTCAGGGTCTGGCCACCAGGAGCGGGCCAGATCTTTCGTGACCCCACATCAGCGCTTTGGACAAAGTGGATATTAAGCGAGGAGCGGCGGAACTTGTGCGAGATGTGGTGGAGAGTAGGTCCGCTGCGATGGTCTAGGAATCCTCGGGGTATTTTCCCTGGACGTGTATTTTGGATGTTTTGTGGATGCAGTCCGATGAGAGTCCGGCGTTACTGAAGATGAGCAGAGTTAGCCACAAAATGAGGGGCTCGTACTAGAAGGGGTATGGTGGTAATAACTAGGGAGACGAAACCACGGGTGATGGCCATGCCCGTGGTGGAGGCCTTACCAGCAGCTCCACCCCGTGTCGTTGAGAGGAAGTAGAAGCGCTCCTCCTGGAGGTGACGGCCATTATTATGACGACAAAGCTGGATCCCTTTCCACTGAAATTGATAGAAGTGGATTGATGCTTGCTATTTATTTATGCTATTTATCTTCACTTAACTATCCAAACCAAGCCTAATCCTACCTGTGCCTGGACTGATGTCGAGCCGTTAGGTTGGGTCCAGCATCCTGTGGTCGTTGTTGAGCATTTAGTTATCAGTGGGAAGAAGAAGTTCAGCATCTTAAGAATACATGCTTCATAGAAGGCTCGGAGGAGGAGGGTCCCATTCAGGGGTCCTTTTTTCTCCCTCCATCTCTGTCCGAAAGCTGAACTGAGAAACTAACCGCCAACTTAAACGCCACCGAGTCACTTCTTCGTCTTCTTAATTTTCGGCACTATCAACGCTACTTGGCATCGGATCACTACTGCCTACAGCGAGTGACTTAGTCACGTCACCTGCCCTCCTCATAGGCACAGGCAGGCGGAGTTACCAGATACTGTGACAAATAGCCCCCCCCCCCCTCACAATCTTACTTTTTTCCTTCACCCTAAAATCGTAAGATTAGCGGGAGAGAGGGTTAAAATTCGGGAGTCTCCTGCGTGAATCGGTCCTAAGGGGCCACCCTTTGCCGCGTTCGCATCTGCTACACAAGACTTACACACGGTCATCTTGTTTCGGCTGATTCAGCCGTTTGTGTGGTGGGGACCAATCGGTCGCCCATCTTCTACTGTAATGCCATCATTTCGCTACTCTTCGATCGTCCTGTTTCCAGACCCTTTAAACTACCCCTTGCCTGTCCCGCCTTCGTTTCCTTCTGGCAGAGGAATCTTTTGAACCCTTATTTATAAGATTTTTATCACAGTGGTCGTCTCCCCCTTTTATCAGTAATTTGCTTTTTATTGTTTCCGCTTGTACTTAGAATCCACTTGGATCTGGCAGCTGCCCAACTGGTTCTTTACCTTAACCCAAACCTGGGTCCAAAAAATAAGTTGAGGATAGGAGTGACTAAGATAATTAGGCCGCCCAGCCGTTGACAGAATTTGTGGTAGACCGTAAGAGCTTTTCAGGAGGATATGTCTCCGGGTACCAACCATATCGCGCATGGTTGGACTTCCATGCGCGGTGTGAATATGGATTTAGTGCTTTCCAGTTGTACGGAGCTTCCGAAGAAAGTCTAATGTGTCGAGGGGGCCATTCAAATCGCCCACCAAAAGCACATTGTCTAAGTAAATAAAAGCATGTATATTGTTAGAGCTGGCCCAGTGGTCAGCGATACTTTCCAAGCAGGTCTGCATCAAGAAGGGATCCATCGAATGTCCATGGGCAGTCTCTTGAATTGCCAGCCAGCACTTGTTCCCGAGCTTCACCCCAAACTGATGCCTCGCCTTCGGATGCAAGAGCAAACGGTAGAAACCATTCTTAAAGGCGATCTTTGTTGTCATTTTCCCCGGACTCTTAATCCGGAGGAATACTAGAAGCTAAGAGATAGAGAGACAGAAAATTCATTTGTGAAACAGTTGGAAAAAGTATAAGAAATAAAGGGGTAGATGGACTAAATAATGGAAGAGTTTGATGAAAGAGAGTGCAGATAGAAATCTAAAGAAAGTGATCAGGAAAAGATAAACAGATAAAATAAAAGGAAGAAAAAAGAACAGAATTAGGTAACATAAGAGATGAGAAAAGAGAGATCGGTATGGGGGAAATATAATAAAGGTTGGAGAAATGCTAAGTCAGAACAGGAGAAGGGAAAATATGACCAACTTTACCAAAATCAAAAGGAAAAAGTGCAGACTATGATAAGGAGTGGAAAGGAAGAACAAGAAAAGAAAATCACAGAAGAGATGAGAAATAACAAGAAAAATATAAACAAATTATGAGGAATTCAAAATGGGGAAAGGGAAGTACAAAAGGCTTATGTAGAAAATGGGGACATACGAGAAGAATTGTTAATTCCAGAAGAAGTTAAGAAATTCTGGGCTACCATTTATAAGAAAGCAGAAAAGATGATTAATAGGGTGAAGAATGATAAGATCATGAAGACTTATCTGGATAAAGAAGAAAAAGAATGTGTATAATGATAAACCAGTGGAAACTATTACATTTCCAACACAGCTAATAGAGCCTATGGATATGACATGTAGAGTGATTAGGACTAACGAAAAGGGGCAAGAAATAATAGAATACAAGAAATGGGACATTAAAGACCAAACAATAGCAACCTACCTTAAGGAACACTAAAATAGTAACGACGGATGAGGAGATAGCTAGAATGAGGGCAATAGATTTCAAAGAAAAGCAGGTAATAGACTTTAGAAGAAAAATGAAAAAGAATAAACAACCTGGACCAGACGGACTAAGAGGAGAAATTTATAAATGCTTTGAAAGTAGTGAAATCTGTGTAAAAACACTAACCAGAGTATTAAATGAGGTATTAGAAAAAGGGATAACTGAAATATGGAAAAGTCTAAGAAAGTACTAATTCCTAAAACTGTGTCGTGGTATGACATTATATTATATCAATACCATATTATATCTATGAGGGAGGGACCAATAACTTGAAAGCGAACCGACAAAAGGGACGGAAACCCAGGAGTTTAGACGGGCTGAGTAGCGAGAGAGTGCAACGATGTCAGGTAAATTATGGACAATGGCAAAGCTCAAGGTTATTTAAAGAGGCATGTCTAAAAATATAATTTTCTTTACACAAAATTAATGAGAGAATTGATGGGTAAAATTACCTCAGAGATTTAACGGGCAAAATGACATCAGTAAATGAAAGGAGGAATTAACTCAATTGGGTTAATGAAGGGGGGGGGAGAGGGGTTGGCTTACGGATGTCTTCGGTACGTGAGGTGAGACCGCTCGGACTTCAGAGCGGGAGGTTGGAGTGATGACGGTTCTCCAAAAGCAAAGAGGGGGGAGTAACTTCCGGTCCAGGGGAGAGTATTTCGGCTACCCGATATAAGGAGGGCTTCGACAGGAGTTGATGAAAGAAGTCCGGAAAATCACTCGGGGCGATCTTTCAGTGGAATTACCTCCTGGCTGGGGCTAATTCCAAATACACAAAATAGTCCAGCTGTCACTTTGCTTTGTTGCTAGCACTTGACTTGGAACCATGGGGAAATCTTCTTGGTTCTGGCGAGACTTCTCAACTCCGTGTGTCTTCCGGGGAGTCGAGCGTTATTTATATCCGAGGCTCTCCCCGTAGTTGGGGGTTAGCGGGAAACAGCTCTACTCTCGAAGGGCCTCGAATCTTCTGGCAGAGCTATTTTAGCCCGCATAAAGGTCAATCGTGGGGGACTCGATTCGAGGTTACCGCTTGTGGAAGGGGGGGAGGGAGGGTAGGCTTACCAAATTAGTCCTAGCCGGGCCTTTTGCTGCACATGGGAGTTCTTTTCTACTAAAGATCTTCCACGTGCGGATTCCCTCACACATCTCCCAACCGAAAGATTATGCTTTACAGAGCAGTTGCGTAAGAAAGGATCATCCCAACCCGTCAAACTAGTACTATCAAAGGTGTAGGGAAATTTTGACCTTCTACGACAGGTGTACACACAAAAAAAACGTAAATCTGAGCTCAGCGGGGAATTTACGGACATAAGCCTTAAACAGGTCGATTATAGAGAATTTAACTAATACAATTTAAAAAAAAAGAAAAATTACAGGAGAACATTGGCGACATTTCAGTGGAACCGAAAAAAAGGATACAATTAAATGGAAGCATTAGTATGGGACAAAAAAACTCAACAATTTAGTGGACCCCCCAAAAAAGAAATCATAATTAGGAACATTAATGAGATAATATATATACAATTCACGTGGAAAACCTTCGCTCCCTCCAGAGTATGGATGCGGTAATCCAGGGGTCCTCTAGCCTCGAGGACGGGGTAGGGTCCCTTTCAATGGCTAAGGATTTTGTTGCTTCCCGTGGGAAGTAGCACCAGCATCTTCGCGCCACGCTTGAATTTTTGTTCCCGTGACTTAAGGTCCAATTAGGTCTCAAACCTCTCAATAAGTCCTTCTTCACGGGATACGAGACTCGTTTGTTGCCTCGGGTGGACTCATGCTCGAGGGCTTTAGTTTTCTCCCAAGGGGGGGGGGGAGAGTTGCGCACTCCTTCTGGGCGCGGGAAAACTTATCTCTCCGGAGGGCTTGGAACTCCGGGTCGATAGGGGTTTTCAGGGGAACAGGTGCATGGGATTCCAAGGCTGCCTGTGTACGGGTTATCACGGGCTGGGCTACGGGATGGTCGTGAATTACGGGGTTCTGACCGAATAAAACGGAGCAGAACTGGATTGGGGCCGCTACCACTTCGGCCCAACCGAACATATAGTCACACTCGATGTGACAACGAATTACTGGGAAACGACTGGCCCGGCCAAGGTAGTCGTGGACCACCGCAAATTTATTGTGGCCGGGCCCAACAGGCGAGAGTAGGTCCTCAGACACTATAATACAGGTGCACCCGGTGTCACGGATGAGGGTGGATACTCGGTGACCGTTCACAGATCCGTTCTCGAACTTCAATCCACCAGGGTTGTTCTCATTAAAGAGAAAATTTACCTGATGGACCGGGTCTTTGGCGGGCGTGGAAGGTTCGGGAGTCTTCTGGGGCGACGGAGGAGGATCAGGGGCGGCCCAGATTTGGTGTACTTGGTGGGACTGAGAGTTTGCGAATCGGAAGTTTTGAGGACAGTTCGTGCGGTAATGGCCGGGAACTCCGCAGGTGTAGCAGACGATCGGGTTCTTTTCGTACGGCACAACCGGGGGAGAAGAAACTAGGGGCTTAACGTCTCGGTGTTCCGATGGATGGAAGTTTCTTGGCTTCGAGGGACTAGGAACTTTGTTAAATCTTGGAACCAAATTAGGGGGGGGCTTAGGGCCATAAAATTTAGTTTTGTGGGGCGATTGGGGAGCCTTTTTAACATCCTTAGGGTATAAATCGTGACTACCCGCGTAGACATCGGCCTCTTCCAAGCACTCCTTAAAAGTGGCGCAACGTTTATCCTTAATGAAGGCGCGAATTTCGGGAGCCACGGCAGCTAAAAGCTGATCCCTAAGGAAGAAGTCCAGAAGGGACTCGTAGACCTGGGGAATTTTGCACACATCCAGCCAACACTGAAGGTTTCTTTGGAGGATGTACCCGTGTTGTCGAAATGTTTGGCCAGGGCGGATCCTTTCCTGGCGGAATCGGGAGCGGTAGAATTCGCTATTCATATGAACAGCGGCTAAAAATTCGGACTTTAACATAGAATAGTCCAAAGTTGCTTCCGGGGGAAGGGATATGAAGATATTCCTTAACTTGGTATTTAGGAGGGGAAGTAAGCGACGACGCCATCATTTTCGAGACCCCATCTATTGATCTGAAAGATTCTCTCAAAATGGGCAAAAAATGACCCAAAGTCCTCTCCATCATTGAAAGCGGGAAGGTGGACTGAAGGAGTTTGGGGAATTTCAGCCCGGGAACCGATGGACTGAGAATCCATTTGATTTCGGCTCATTTCCAGCTCATGCTGCCTAATTTTTTCACGTTCTTCCATCTCCATTTTCAGTTTGTTCTCCTCCATCTCCATCTTCAGTTTGTTCTCCTCCATCTTCAGTTTGTTGTCCTCCATCTCCATCTTCAGTTTGTTCTCCTCCATCTCCATCTTCAGTTTGTTCTTCTCCATCTCCAATTCCCTTCGCTCTGCCCGTTCGATCCTCTTTTCTTCCTGTACGTAATTTAGCAAGTCTTTGCCCGAAAGACCTAACAATTCACCCTAACTCTTGAATTTTTCGAAGGATGACATTTCTACGCAGTTAACTGAGGAAACACTGATACGCGAACGAGCTAGGACACTACCCACGCGAAACGAATACTTGAATATCAGTGAAGGCCTTGATCACAAAAAAAATAAGATACAGCTACCTACCTCTGCTGTTTCTAAGCGGAAAAAAAAAATAAAATGGTCCTACCGGAATTAGGACACCAAAGACCTTAACTCTTTTGGATTGATAACCAGGAGAGTCTCCAAAATTCGAACACAATAAAAAAAGAATTAATTACTTGGGGTCCAACACAAAATCTAAATAGATTACGTTCCACTGCTCTTCAAATAACTTGAATTTGCCTTCTGCCAGTACAATACAAAAATTAATTAAAAGGGATGTACGTGAATAACAAGGGAACTTCTAATGTCGAAATTAAAATGACACGGGTTAGTAAAAACCCCAACACACTTGACACCAGAATTATATAATATATATATATATATATATATATATATATATATATATATATATATATATATATATATATATATATATATGTCGTGGTATGAAATTACATTATATCAATACCATATTATATCTATGAGGGAGGGACCAATAACTTGAAAGCGAACCGACAAAAGGGACGGAAAACCACGCGTTCAGACGGGTTGAGTAACGAGAGAGTGCAACGAGGTCAGGTAAATTATGGACAATGGCAAAGCTCAAGGTTATTTAAAGAGGCATGTCTAAAAATATAATTTTCTTTACACAAAATTAATGAGAGAATTGATGGGTAAAATTACCTCAGAGAATTAACTGGCAAAATGACATCAGTAAATGAAAGGAGGAATTAACTCAATTGGGTTACTGAAGGGTGGGGGGGGGGCTTACGGATGTCTTCGGTGCGTGAGGTGAGACCGCTCGGACTTCAGAACGGGAGGTTGGAGTGATGACGGTTCTCCAAAAGCAAAGAGGGGGGGAGTAACTTCCGGTCCAGGGGAGAGTATTTCGGCTACCCGATATAAGGAGGGCTTCGACAGGAGTTGATGAAAGAAGTCCGGAAAATCACTCGGGGCGATCTTTCAGTGGAATTACCTCCTGGCTGGGGCTAATTCCAAATACACAAAATAGTCCAACTGTCACTTTGCTTTGTTGCTAACACTTGACTTGGAACCATGGGGAAATCTTCTTGGTTCTGGCGAGACTTCTCAACTCTGTGTGTCTTCCGGGGAGTTGAGCGTTATTTATATCCGAGGCTCTCCCCGGAGTTGGGGGTTAGCGGGAAACAGCTCTACTCTCGAAGGGCCTTGAATCTTCTGGCAGAGCTATTTTAACCCGCATAAAGGTGAATCGTGGGGGACTCGATTCGAGGTTACCGCTTGTGGAAAGGGGGGGGGGGGTAGGCTTACCACTTTAGTCCTAGCCGGGCCTTTTGCTGCACATGGGAGTTCCTTTCTGCTAAAGATCTTCCACGTGGGGATTCCCTCACAAACTGCAAAACCGAAAATCAATGAATTCAGTCCTTTAGCCTTAACTAACACAGGGTATAAAATATTTTGAGGGATTTTTGAAAAGTTAAATTGTAGAACACTTCTATGAGAATGGTTAAATAAACTATCTACTGTCACGTTTTACGAGAGGACGACGACTAGAAGACATCTTTTTGCTATGATACTGCGTTAGAAATGGTAAAAAAATAAATAAAACATCAGTTATTACGGCAATAGACAGAATTTGACTCAATGAATAGGAAAGCACTAATAGAAAGTCTCATTTACTATAAATGTGATAAGAAAATTATAGATATTATAGCAAAATTATATGCAGGAGATTCAAATAATTATATATAGATTGTCGTAGAATAGGGTCAAGTTAACCCTTTCTGCGTTTCTCAGCCAAGGTCGATTACGGCTATGTGCGTGGGAGATTTATAATACAAGGAGATTGCCAATTAACTGAATGTGGGTTGGCCAAATAGTCTATCTACTATCTTGGAGGCTCCAGGACAATAGAAAAAACGGGTACAAAAATATCTACTAATATGCAAATGAATATTTTTTACAAGGTTAAAAGGGGTTTTAAAACAAGCTATATACACATTAGACGTAGACGAGTCTCAGCGGCTAAAAGGAGAGAGACTTAGCGAGGACGGTCGATGTACAAACAAACGAATAATATATTGACCGAGGGTCGCTCGAATAACCTTGAGGGTATACGATGCCGGCGACGGAGGCTTACACTGGGGGATGGGGTAGTAGAGAGAACACAGGAGAGTTGCACGTTGCTGTTACCTCAGATATTTGGTCCGAGAGAGTAATACTTGCCTTGGTGCAAAGTTCAAATAATAGTCTCTTGACAATGACTATTAGGGGATGAACTTAAATTTTGCTTTCGAGTTAGAACACGAATTGAGACTGGGCACGTTGCGTTCGAAGAGCGAGTAGAACGAGTACAGGGTAGACTCACGTGAATTAATCTAGAGTACCCGGATTCCGTCTTCCAACTCTGGTGCCGGAGGATTTATGGTGGGGTCGAATGTGGTCCCCCCCCCCTGCGTCTAAAGGAGAGGGTTCCAGGGTCCGATGCATCGGCAGGCGAGAGTTGTCTCGCCATTTTAGCACGATCGCAAGAAGGTTCCTAAGTCGGATAAGCGAAACTTTGTCCGATTCCATATGGCACCTTTTGGGCTGTCAAACTTGTCGCGGCTTTCTGCGATGGCGGGCTTTCAGGCCACCACGGCGTCTCATGATTTCGCACTTCCATTAACGCAGACAAAAAGGGTCGACAAGGTGTCTTATGTCTCTCTTTCCATTGAAGGCGCAGCAGCGCGCATCTTTCTCTCTCTATCTATCTCCCTCCCTCTCTCTGATCTCTGAAATAGATAATAAAATTGTTTGTTACATGAAAGTGACAAATGGTATTAGACAGGTTGTACGAGTTCACCACAGTTATTCCTGATGATACTCAATATTATACTAGCCTCCCGGCTAGTATAGTGGTTAGCGTGCTTGCCCGGCAATCGTTGGGTCCTAGCCATGACAGGCAGTCCACCTAAGAGAAGGATAACTCTGATTTCAAAATCTTGGAGTCGCAGGCATAACTGCCTCTTCCAGAAGATCTTCTGTGAGTATAATTAAGAATACAATGAACACGGAAATAGGTTTTAAAAATGACAGTGTTTATATCCCATCTCTCTTCTTTGCTGATGATGGACTTCTTATTACGAACTCAGTTAACGGCATGAAACATATAATAGACATCCTCAAAAAAATCTCTAAACACAGTGGCCTAGAAATGTGTAGAGGTGCGAAATATATGAGAGAAATTCCTTCCAACTCGATAATATAAATAGCAGAAAAACTTAACAACAAAAGGAACGGACTTCGCCAGTCGTGTGGCATAAACATCGGGAACGGGATCAAGAGGTACCTCGTTCGAAACTCCAAGAATCCAAATAACTTTTATGAAATAATCTCAAGAAAGAAAACGAAGATGAAGGACCAACTCAACAAGAATACGGAAGCCAAGGAAATTAGAAGAAAACGTTTGAAGGGCCAACTCAACGAAACAGGAAAACAGTCAAGAAGAAGAAAATTCGATAAAATGAAGTAAAAAAAGAAAAACCAAGTGGTAAAGCAAGATGAACAAGAATAAATAAATAAAATTATAATAATAAAATGCCTCCCCATAAAAAAAACAATAAAAAAGTTATTGCTTGATATTAAATCAAAGTGAGAAACCAGAACAGATAGCAGAGAGTAAAGTAGTACAAGAAATAAAGTATCTAGGTGTGACAAAATGGATGGTTTCAAAATGCATAAGTGTTTAAAGATTGACCAGGGAAGGTAACTAGGCAACATGACTTATTCTGTAATAGAAAGAGCAAGAAATAAAATGTTAATGGGGAAAACATATTGGAAGTGTGTTACTCTTCCTAGCCATTTAAACGCTGCAGCAGTTGTAACTTGGATAAAGAGGAAATTAGAAAGATTACAAAGAACAGAAAATTCAGTATGAGGGAGGTGCTGGGGGCACCGAGCTATGCACCAGCAGTATCCCTTTAGGGGGAGGTGGGACATCAACTATGCTAACTCGAGATATGAAAACATAACTAAGTTATATACAACACGTTCTGGAAAGTAATAATGCCTCGTTGAAGGAAGTATCCATGGAAAGGTATATGGATGAGAAGGCTGACTGGTGAATAAAAACAGTAAACAAATATTTAGAAAACATAAGAAATCTTAATAAATTGGATGAATTGAATAAGAAACAACTAAGTGATAAGATAGATGCATATGAAAGAATTAGTTGGAAGGCAGAAATTGAACAAAAATCAACACTAGAGATGTATAATAGACATAAGACAAAGATCAAGGAGGAGAACTGATATGATAACGTCTATGGGTAAATACTATTATATAGATGTGGTAGTAATACATAAATTTAAATTGGAGACCAGCATTAACAGGCAAAACCACACAGTGCTTGATTTGTAATGAAGGAAGAGTAGAAACGGAGGAACATTTTGAAAAAAATTGTAAAGGACTAAAAGAAATATGAAAGGACTTCATATCAGAAAATGAAACATTGGAAACTATATTGAATTTGGGAGAAAAAAAGGTCGAGGAGAAACGATTCACCGAAGTAAAGGTTACTTAAATAAAATCTGGAATTATAGAAAATATATAACAGAACAACACCAGAACCAACGAAACCAAGAAAGTTAAAAGTATGAATCACAATTAATGTAGTGAAGGAAGAATTATACAGTATATAAAAGTTAAGATACAACAGCGCAGAGGAAAAGAACAAGGTCTGATGACCACAGGTCGCGTGCTCTCACTTATACCGATTCATCAGTAGAAGTTTCAATAATTCACCGACTAACCTTGGGAAGACCTTGGCAATCATTCGAAAGAGAATGTAAAACAACATAAACATTTCAAATTTCGTTAGTATCGGCCGAATAGTTAGGAAGTTATTGCCAAATAATTTCCAGGATAATCTTGGGAGGACCTTAGCAATTATATCATTCGAAAGAGGATTCAAAACAACATAAGGGTCTAGAATTTCGTTAGAATCGGCCGAATAGTTACAATGTCATTACAAAAACAAAGCAAAACGGGGACTGACCGACAGAGTAAAATGTAGACTTGCCCGCGACTAAAAATAGTAAACGCTCAGTGCTGAAGACAATGCAAAGCTGAGCTACCATCATCAGATCATATCAGAATGTTCGGTAGCTTGAGGCTATCAGGGATGAAGTCGGGAGTAAGAGGAAAATATCATGGACCCATCTGGATTGGGGACCCCGAAAAGACGGTGTGCACGAGTGACTCATTTCTTCTAAAATATTTCCTTGGTAAGAGTTCGACTGCCTTCACCATTTGCAGAGCCGTCCATTGGAAGTGGCAATAGCTCTTGGACCGCCGAAAATCCGTTTTACTGCGTTCTGCTGAAGCACCTACGGATACAGCACTTTTTACTTGTTTTAGTGTCTGATCGTCTTTTGAGCGCTGTCTACAGAAACGAGCCTATTCTGGAAGTCTTAAGGTGAACCCAGTTTCATCCTTCAAAAGAGAGAGCCATTTTTACGTCGAAGAATTGTAAATCAATGAGGGCTTAAGCACCTCACTGCTCCCGTCCATCGCTCTGCGTGTGAACCCGCTCGGATGTCTGCCATTCATTGATTTCGTCTTAACTATGCCGGCCACTTGGTTTGGCATAATTAAGGGCTTATGTGAACACTGGTTTGAGGCCTAGCCCACAGCAGAAGCATAAGTCAGAAATTGTCTCGATACTGGGGCATAACTTCGAGTCCCGGACGGAGGAGAAATCCTCATCGCCTGGGGGACCCGGCCAGAATCATAGAGGGAAGTACACCCGTTTCTATGTAGTTGGATGCAGTTATGGCGTATGTACCCGTGAGGGGGCGGCAAAAACTTAGCGGTCGTTGATTCGGCCGCTATGCATTAAGTCCACCAAGCTCAACCCTCTGAGGTCCCCACCCGAGACCCACCCCATCACTCTATCATCCATCATACTGGCAGCATACGAGCGGGAGAGCAACAGGAGAAATGGACGGGGGCGTTTTTCTCAAATTTATTTGAACCCATTACCAGCCCTACTCGCACCATCCTATACCTCCTTTACCACACCCTAACTTTCCTTTCACACATAAAAAACATATTAATTACATTTTAGTTACAGGAAAAGAAGAAATCAGAAGAGGAACACGAAGACCATGGAGGCCCTCACTAAGAGGGCCCCCTTAAGAACCATCGCTGGAATGAAGACCCCAACCAAGAAGAACTTATGTGAAACCCTGTACATCGAGCTAAAGGTGGCACTGGTGAAACTCATCGAAGTTTCATCCGGATTCATCGCCAGCTGTGCCGAGACGAAGGATGTAGACCAGCTCCTATCAGAAGAGGGAGCGAGAGTCCTGAAGAACACCGGACTATTGAGGAAACTGAGTAGGTGAACATAAGACGGATGAACTGAAAGAGGAAATTACCAGAAGCAACCCGTGGGCACAAGTTCGTGAGATAATTAAATTCCGCGAACACACCCACGTGTTTAAGATAACATTCTTGACCACGGACATGGGAAGGAAGGCCACCCAAAATGATATTCTCGTCTTCAACATGAGAATACCAGGAGAAAATATCCAGCAAGAAAAATTCAGTAGCATACAAATGTGATTTGTATGCTACAAACTTGAAGAACACACATCTACGACCTGCCCCGAAAAAAAACAAGCTGTGGTGCAATGAGTGCGCCACAGAAGGGCACAGATTCGACAAGTGCGAAAGCACCTCAAAGAAATGCCTGAATTGCAAAGGGAAGCATCGGGCGATGGTCCTTAATTGCCCCAAGCGCCGTGAAATCATTAGGAGGAAGGAGGAAGAGGAAAGAAAAGCAAAGGAGACAACTTACGCGAGCGCCGCTAGGAAGAGTGCAGAGGTGAAGACTGCACCAGCACCTGGGCAATTCAACTTTACCGGAGATCTGAGTGCAAAAATTCTGATCTGCATAACCCATGAAAATGCGGCGAATGCAGTGAAGCCTGGTTGTTATAACCAAGTGCTCAACGCGCTCCTGAAGGCGAACAATCCCCCGACAGTAGTCATGCCTGAAGACCCCGAGTGCTCCAATGCTTTCAAAGACTCTGTCATCAAAAATAACAATATCAAATCCGGTTTGGAGGAGATGATTGAAGCCCCATCATCGGAAGAAACAGAAGAAGAAGAAGAGGAAAAGGCTGGAAGTGAGGATGGATCCTCCTCATCTGACAGCGAAGAGGGCCCCTGCACTCTCACACGAGCCACCAAGAGCAGGTCAAAGACCCCTAGCCCCCCTCCGGAAAAGGAAAACCCTGGGCCGAGTAAAATCTCCCAACCAGCCCCAGACTAAAAAAGGGGAAGAAAAAACATAGGTAAAGCAACTCACCATGTTACGTAACGCACTGAAAATAATGGAAATCAACAC
The DNA here is from genome assembly GCA_963969495.1 of Ceratothoa steindachneri. NCBI lineage: Eukaryota > Metazoa > Arthropoda > Malacostraca > Isopoda > Cymothoidae > Ceratothoa > Ceratothoa steindachneri. The sequence continues at coordinate 104,451,236 of OZ018333.1, forward strand.
CAACGGCTGGACAACGAAAGGAATTCTTTACGGAAATGTATTCAGAGAAATTAATGCAGACATCATACTGATTTCAGAACACGGGATCGACACGCGTAATACAGAAATGAAAATCTGGAACTACGATGTGTTGATCACCAACTTTTCGCAAGAGCGGTACGATGGCGCTGCTATTGCAATAAAGAAAGGGATCAAATACAAGCAGATAAGGAACTTAGAAGAATCCTACCTCGCGATTGAGGTGGAGCTCGACTTAGGAAAGTTGGTCATTGAAACTGGATATCAACCGCCAAGGAGAGATGTGTTGCCTATTCACAAACTCACTGGCCTATTTGGCAGACGAGCCCCCACCATACTAATGGAGGATCTAAACGCCAGATGACGAGAATCCAGTTACAGGACCTTCAACGGTATAGGGAGAAGCATGGACCTGTTGCTGGACAGAAATATTGCCTAGCGGATAGGCCCCGACTTTCCCACCTATGTCAGAGAACGATGTGCCACAAAGCCAGACATCTGTCTGGTGAATCGTCAGCTACCGTTCAATTACTACATGGAACCAGTCCAGGTGCCATGTAGTGATCATATAGGGATCCTACTCACTATCAATAGGAACCCTATACAACTCCCAGCAGTAGTCAGGAAGAACTACAGGCGAGCAGACTGGGCACGGTACGCACACCTTCTCGAAGCCTAGGATCCGCCCAACCTGGACGAGGCAATTCTCGAGGAGATTGACGAGGCACTCGATGACCTCAATAACCAAATCATTGACGCAGATAGGGCTTGTATCCCTCGTTCCGCATATAGGACTATCTCGACCTATGAGTGGACCGAATATATGAAGGAACTATACCGTGAACTGAAGATAATGTATGAATACAACATCGTGAATGCATCAGTTCACTCGATGCAAAGAAGTAAAGAAATCAAAGAAGAATTGAACCAGTTGATCCTCGAACAATAGAACAGAAGATGGGAGGACGCGATCGAGAGCCTCGATCACGAAGCAACTCCCAAAGAATTTTGGAAGAAGATCCGAATTCTTAAAGGATCAAGTGGAAAGAAGCATAATATCAAGCTACGGAAAGAAAACGGAGACATCGAAGAAGAAGAAGAAAAAGTTGAAGAGATATTCCGAAGTTATTGGGAAAAGATCTTCAGTATAACTGAAGATGAAAACGAAGACTATGATCTAGAGTTCGAAAGTAACATCATCGACGAGCTAAACGAAGAAATATACAATACGCACCCTCATCACCAGGTGGATAGACAGCGCGATGGAGACGCCGAGATTACAGAAGAAGAACTACTCGGCGCGCTTCGCTCATTCCAACAAAAAGCCCCAGGATAATTAGGGCTTACAAAGCTTAACTTTGAAAAGGCACCAGCCTGTGTCATCGAAGAAATGAGAAGAATATTTAACGCATGTCTCAATACGGGATACTTTCCAAAAGCTTATAAAACGGTGAAAATGATTTTCTTGCCTAAGCACGGAAAGAACCCTAAGTTGAAGGAGAGCTTCCGGCCAATTTTACTTCTGGAATTTGGTGGGAAGCTCTTCGAGAAGATCCTCAACAAAAGACTGGTGTCTCACCTGGAGGAAAATTCGCTCTACAGCCCGAACCAATTCGGGTTTAGGAGTAAACGAAGTACGGAAATGGCGATTAACGTCATCACGGAAAAGCTAGCCCATGCAAAACGGGAAAAGAGTTACGTGGACATTATTTGTCGGGATGTATCAAAGGCGTTCGATAAGGTGTGGCAACGGGGAATGCAGGACAAGATCTTACGACTGGGACTAAGTGAAAACTTAGAGAGAACTCTCTGTGACTATGTCATGGAGAGAGCGGCGTACATCAGCTTAGGGTGCACGGACGGGCCAAAGTTTCCGCTCAATGCGGTCCTCCCGCAGGGGGGACAGGGGGGCCTGTCTCCCACTCTCTACTTGATTTACACCGCGGATGTCCCAGTCCCTGTAAGCCCCACTTGCCTCAACTTACAATTCGCCGATGATTTCACCCAGATAATCACTTGTCCATGGAGGAATGCGCCCTTGCAAGCTCGAATGACAGCAGCAGAAATTGAAAACCTTAACACCTGTAGGTGTTAAGGTTTTCAATTTCCGAACCAACCAGGATAAGTCCAAAGTAGTCCCCATAGGCAGGAGACTGCTTGATGACGTCAGGGTGGGGGATAGACGATATCCCTACACCAATGAATGCAATGTACTCGGCATGAAGATCACCTCAACCGGGTACACAAAGCACGTCCAAGAACGTATCACCAAGGCCACTGCTGCAGTCAAGACTCTGTATAGGTTCAGAAACTTTCGTCAAAGCAACAAAAAGAAGATCTATACTGCACTAGTAAGATCGACGTTGCTATACCCCGCCTCCGCACTCTCTTGTGTCTCAAAGGCACAGAAGAGGAGACTACAAGTGGTGCAGAACAAATGCGCGTACCTAATAACAGGTACACGCAGAATGGAAAGAAGAACTAAGGAAGAACTGCACCGGGAGGCGGGGTTAACCCCCATTAACGTTGTCATCGAAGAACGGACAATGAATATGCTGGAAAAGGTCAATCGAGAGTTGGACGAGGAAATCGTACAAATGATTGACCAGAATAGAAGAGCAGTATGTCGCGCCAGATTTCCAAGCTCCGCTGGGTTTTAGCTGGCGGAGCAGAAGTGCCGTTCTACGCAAGATGAGTTGATTTTGCCCCAAATCAAGACTAAACTACCAACCATGAAACCAACCGATTTTGACAAAACCCCCCTGATATCAACAAAATCCATCAACTAAGACAAAAAACTACTGAAGAAGGAAACCTACACAAGAAGATGAAACTCACCAAACAAAACTACAAAGAAGAAACATAATACACACACTACAAATTTACGAAGAAACAAAGACACTAAAACAAACAGTAGGTTATAATTAACGACTTATAAAACAACAGCAAACGCGCACAGCATAACCAAATACATTAGCAATATGAAGACAAATGGCTTGAACGCCAAATTATATATACATGTATATATATATATATATATATATATATATATATATATATATGTATAAGCAAAATGATAAACAACAACGGAACTACAAAACATAAAAATTTGAAAGCGATAGGACTGATCACCAGGATCTAGCATCACTTTGCACCCTACCACACTTCTTTCTCTTTTCACCACTGGTCTATTTTCTGCTGTCTATCCACACACCCTTTCTATCCTCTCACCTGCATACTCTCACATACATACCAGCTGGACAGTAGCCCTTTTTTATATTTGCCTCTGGGTTACTCTCACCATGGGACAGGGGTCACCCTTTGTTTTCTTAGGGGCCTTTTATGGACCCCGTTCCCGTCCCCATATGGGCACACTTGATCACCACAAACTCATAAGTGCCCCCAAGGATAGACCCAACACTAAGGAGACCTTCACTCTGGGTACAGCTCTATAGGAAGATGGTGTATGCCCGGCCCTTCAATTACTACAGCTTCCTGACCTTTCCTTGCCCCTCCCCCTTCTTCTATTGTCCTGCCTGGACTCCGACCTCTCCGAGACAGGTCACCATTTCGAACTGCCTATAAAACCACCGATAGGTTTTGGTTTGGGGTTCCCAGGGAGGGGTAGGCATGGCGTATACTGCCCGTCCCAGTGCCATCTGCCAGGGCATCCGAGAAGACCCACTTCGAGATACCTTGGTGGGGTCAGAGTAAGGCCATGGTCAGTAAATTTTTAAATAACCATCATGTGCAACTTGCACCCCCTCCCCTTCAGTCTCCTTTTTACTTGTTTTTTTTTATTATTATTTTAGCTTGATTCTTACTTTGTTACAGTTTTTTTAAAATATTTTATTAAATGTTACTCTTTTAATTAAGCCTTTATCAGTTTGTTGCGTAATTACGCTGACTTTCGCCCCAGTAGGCAGTCGCCAGATGGGCTCTTAAAATTTTTAAAAACACCCAGAAAAGTACTTTATCGATCTCTGCAAAGTATATGACTAATGCTAGTTCGACGGACTTGGTGCTTCTTCAAGGGGTATAAACGCGTTCTCCCTTAAAAAAGAAAAGAGCAAAAGGACTAGGGGTTCTTCTCTTTTCATTGGGGATCTAGAGACGGACTGGTCCGCTGTCGTTTCTGCAAGTAACCTAGTCAAAAGCGACACGTCCGGCTCCGAGGCGCCATCGGACGGGGAGACCTAAAATAAGACTGGTGAAGATGACACCTTACTCGACCATGAATTTCTGAAAGGGGGGGGGGGAGTGGTTATGCGAGGGAACTCTTGAAATAATCCTTGTAAGATATATCTGGAGATGGCTGACCAAGGATAGGTCAAGGTCAAACATGTGATGAGAAAACGGTGCGTGTCGGTTGGTATAGATACCCTCTCAAGCCATTCGTGCCAATGCTTCAATGGAATTTCCACGGACTCCGGCCCAACTGAGCATAACTGTAGAGCCTCTTCTCCCGTTCGCTCTCTTTCTGTAGGAGACCATGATAGACACACTACCCGTGACCATCCTCACGAGGTACAAGGGTTTTGCAACCCTACCACCACAGGATGGGAGGAGGATGCCATTTACGCCAGGCATGATGTCTCCGTTCTTCTATTTCCGATCAGTACCTCCTTTGATGCTGAGGCTGAGCAACAACACCTGGATCAAAGGTATTCGTTATTTTCTGCGCCCATTGGCAAGGTCAGTCGACTTTGAAGCGGGAAACATCCGCCGCGTCGTCGCACGGCGGCCGATGACATATAATAACACCTATGGCAAAATTATTCCATTCGAAAGAACCCATTCTTCGGATGATCAACAACACCCCCGGTGTCTTTAATTGTTGCATACCTTTCTTACCACTTGGGTGGTCGTACGAGTGACTCAAGAGACCGAGGTGTTCGAAGGGTTCCCTGATACGACGTCCGAAAGAGGGTACTCACAGGGAGTGAAGAAATCCGTGAGGATCTTGAAGACGCCACCTATACCTGCGTACTAACCGATTTACTCGATACCGCACCGGTGACAAGAGCCCCGCCAAGCCTCGAGCAGGCAGCTAAAGCGCACCAGGGTTTGGCATTCTCGGACTCCCCTGCTTCGAGGAGGCAATCACCGAAGATAGATCCCATCCTCAAAGCAATTCTCCATCGAGAACACACACTCCGGTAGCCTTTCCATTGCAAAAGGAATTGCCATAACACCAGGACTCCACCGAGGGAATCAGCCCCTCGAATACCAGCTAGAGACTTAACCCGTTTGTCCATAGTGTTAAGAGATAACGACAAATATCCCCTACCCTACCTTAAAGTCACTCAACTTCTCATCTTGTTCCCCCTTCGAGAACCCTTGAAATACCACGCCTTGGAAACTCAAAGCTTCTTCATTACCCAAAGAATTAAATTTCAGTCATTTGAAATTCATTTCTTTTCTAAAGAAAATTTTTTAGCAATAAAAAATATATAAAATACCAGGCAATGGCCTCGCCACTTCCCTGCGCTTCGCCACTAAGATTAAAATTTAAAATCTAAAAAAAAGCAGCCATGGTTAAATTTTTATAAATTTTCTGAACTTCGCCAATTATAATAATTTTAAAAAGGAACTCGAAACTAAATTTCCCCCCTTTCAAAATATCACCTTGCTAAAATATAGTTATAGAAGAAGATATATAAAAATAAATTTTCTGAACTTCACCATTTGTAATTCTTTGGGTTTTAAAAAAGTCACAAAATTTTGATACTTATATTTATTTCTGAACTTCACCATTTTTTTTTTTAATGTTATAAAAGAATTATAACATTGGTGAAAAAACATGAGTCATAACCAAACTAAGATGAAATTATTATTTAAATACTCAAAAAAATCCCCTTCTTTAATTATAGAGTTAGTAATGATGATTTCCATATTTATCTGACCCGTCTTTCGGAAATTGAATTACAAGATGAGCTCTAAATGGTCATTTAAATACCCTGATTTGAGTTCTGATGTAGCAGCATGGGGCACCCACGCATTCTTTTCCTCTTGTCTCCCCCAACTTCCCCACCTAGTGTCTACTCTCACAATCCATGACCGCAAACAATTCCTTTTGAACGCACAAACGTACACATGACCACAAACAATTCCTTTGAACGCACAAACGTACACATAACCCCAAAATAGTTTTTGGTAAAGAAATTGTTCTAAAAGTTCAGAGTCGAGAATGGAAATAGAAGTCGCGGCATTGATTAAAATGGAGGGAGTCTTGAAAATGGCAAGTTGGACAAGGAAAACTTGGGTGTTGGGGCCTGGAGGGCACAGTAGTCTTCGAAGATCCTCTTGCCCAGCCAAGGGGGGCGGGGCTTGTTGCAATTAGTCTCTGAGCAGGGTTCTTGAAAACGTTTCGAGGGGAGGGACCTATGTTCTTAATCTCCCCTGCGAAAGAAGGAGGACTAAACCTTGATAGTGGCCGCTGAGGTGAGAACGGGGTCAATGGCGGTAATGGGCGGGTGTGTCGTTACCAACCAACCTTGCCCTGTGAAATAAAGGACAAGCCAAAAGAATAGAAATTAAGGAGAGAAAAATGTATTATTTGTATCCATGGAAGATTTTCACACGTGAAATGATAAGGTGTGAAGCATCATTGAGAAGCTCACTTTGAGCCGCCACCCAGGTTGGTAACCAGGCATGACTTTATAGTGCCAACGACCAAGTACCAGGACGGGACTCAAATGGGGACATTGGAGGTGTCTTTCATAGAGGTCGTTCCTTTCACCAAATCTGAATTTAAGTTTAATATATTCATGATGTCGCTAATTCGAGTGGGACTTGATGAAAATCGCAGCAAAATTAGAATCAACTCGAGAATAAGGGTCCAACTCAAGATAGGTCAATCCCGGAAGGTCATTTGAAAGGTCGCTAATAAGAGGAGATGAATCCAACTCTGGAAGAGAAAGCCAAGTAAACGTATGCGATCACAACGTCGCAGGAAACGACACCATCCATTAAGTGAAGGAGGGAAGTCACCTGACAGCTCAAAAGCCTCCAGATTTGGGTACTTCCTTGATATGGCATAGAGGACCGGCTCGCCTAAATGCGGTACGTCCAGGAGACTGAGTTTCTGAAATGTAGGGGAGGAACCGTCTTCAAAGGATCTCACGAGAGCATCTGATGAAAAAAGGCTGATAGAAGTAAAGAAGAGAGATGTCAAGGATGACATCTTCTGGATCAATTTCAACGAGTTATCAGTAAGGTATTCACAATCAAGACTCAGCTCGGACAACGCGGTGCATTTTGATATGAGCATAACGTCATCGTCCACGATCGTAGCCAGCCAACTGAGACTCTTTAGGGTAGTTGAGTAGTGACTCAGGAGGCTTTTAAGGTATTGTTTATGGGAGCTGAAACTACTCTGAATATTAATGACTTCCAACCTGGAACACTTTTGGAACAGTCGAGTTAAAGATACGTCTACATATTTCAGGTCGATGGAGGATAATTCCGTGAGCTCGGAGATAGCATCGACCAACGCTTGTGTCGTTTTCCCTTCCACTTTAGCACGTCGTAGAAGCGGGGCGCTTTTAATATTACTTATAATCGTCCTCTCCAGCTTCAAATACATGTCGTAGAAAAATAGGGATTGCAATCGAGATGGGCACACTTTTATTTCAGTCAAACAACACGACGAAAGTCTTGCAAATGAAAAATTGATCCTCAAATGTTCCAAATTGCAACACTTCTCGAGGACCTTTAGGATGAAGTGGGGACCAACTGTCTCGTCCCCCAGACGGATGAACCTAAACGAGTTCCAGAAAGAAGAGCCTCGAATCAGGTCATTCCAGCGTTTGTTAACAAACTGGACATTATTAACTAGGAAGGACGGTTCTAACAAGGAGAAGACTCCTTCCATGACCAAGTTAGGGAGGTCTCTAATGCTCCCTGTCATTTTCTCTTCAAGGGCGAGATCGAAGTGCCAAGGGTGAAGAGCCAACAGGGTGGTGACCAATGGGGCCGAAGATAGTTCTCAAGCAGAATTGGAGCTCTCAGGAAACGGCCGCTACCAAACACCTAAAACAAAACAAAAGCCATCAATTTACAGTGGGTGAGGATTCTACGCATTTTCACAGTTAAATCTCCTCCCTCCCACACACCATTTCACTTCTCTGATAGGGTAATAAGAAATAGCACCGGTGTGATGTGAAGTGCGCGTCGTGGGAGGCGACTAAATATGACTGCGTGGATGCATGAGAGGCAGAGACCGAAAGTAGGGAACCTCGCTCTTTTGTAGCTGGCGCCTGGGAAGCCTCCCAAATCCTCTCAATTCATCCATTTGGTGATACTCAGGAGGGGGGGAGGGCACTTTCCTCCATACTCAGGAGTGAGAATGATGACAGACAGGAGAATAACCGAGAGAAATCAGAGATACAACAAACTTCACCCATCCCTCACATGAGGGTTACCGGGGTGGGGGTGGGGGGTCTGTATGCAACGCTCCCTGGAAACAGAAGATTTCGGTTCTTGCATGCCGAGATCTGCTACGCTCACTCCTCCCACCACGCCTAAACCTGTAAATATATATTATCCTATTTCCTGCATCGGGACCCTTTATTCTTCAAATGTGTATACTTAGTATAATTATGGGTGAGAAAAGGAGTATTATGCTCTCACGAATGATCTGCGACTTTGACCATCGTAGGCAGTCGCCAGATTGTCTCTTTAAAAAAAATGTGGTTCCTCGTTCAGTAGAAAGTGGTCCAACAGATGGGAAAGTTGAGAACCTTCTCAAAAACCTTCCTAATGATCTCCAGGAAGGACATATATCTGAAGTTCACATCTCTTGATTAGCCGGATTTGCAGGCTTGAGGATGAAAATCATCTTCGAAGTATTTAAGCCGTTAGGGAAATATCATGGGAGGCTTGAGTAAGCTTTGCAGTGTGATCCGAAATCTTTCAGGTGCTTGAGTGTGATTTGGCCGAGGCCGGAGGAAGAGACTGCCGTCCAAAATTCTGCTCTGGTGACGCTGTTGCCCTCTTGTGAATTCCTATGGAGGCGAGTGAGGTTCGCAGTTCTATTTAGAATAAAACTGTCTTCCCTCGTCTCCCTGTACTGAAGAACCTGGTCCTCAAAGCCTAGGAGATTTTGAAAACATCCTTCCAGACTTCATGGAAGAACCTCCCTTTCTCACAAGGAGCGATCGCCACTGTGCAATTGTGCGATAGTTTAGTTTGTCCGTGAGCTCTCCTTGTTCCTTTCAGCGTGTTAATAGCCAGCAGAAAGACTTCGGATCCCTTTCGGTGACTAAGCTTTCGATCAGACGGTTCCACTTCTTTCTCACTTTATGTGCCAGCTTGGTGCTCAGCTGTCTCCTGGGTTGGTGAACGCATTGTAGGTCCATGGGGCTTGTCTAGCCGAAGTAGAAGATGCGATTGTAGGCTGCGGTGAATTTTTGTTTAAGGACCACTCTCTGCTGTGTAGGGTTGATTGGCAGCCGAACTTTGGAAAAGGTTTTCGGGAAGGATAATGTGTGTGCGTTTGAAATGCAGTCGTTGATAGCAGACAGCTCCTCGTCAAAATCTTCAGCGGTTGCGCCGTCCAGATCAGAGAGGAGTTTTTCCTCGCTGCACCGGGGATAGGTATAGAGGCAGTTGCTACGATAATGGCCATTTTATCTCTTGGGGTTAGTGGCCATGGTCGGACTAGATGGTGAAATTTGAAGTTGAGGTTCGTCAAAACGACATCGAGCTATGTGGTTGTCTTTGGATACATGAATGTAGTAAAGTCCAGCCTGATGCGTTCTTCGATGTCCCTTCTTAACAGGTTCAGATTCGTCTCTTATGTCCGCACTTGCGTAGCCTGCCATCCTGTTCGTCGCGTTCAGGTCCACGGCGAATAGTATTGGGTGCTCCTTGAAAAGGGGCGAACATGTCATGGAAGGTCAACTAAAGTGGGCAAGGTGGTTGGTAGCCGGTGCCTATGTCATTGTCACCTAGAGAGAAACTTATAACTTTTGAGAGGAACCATTATTCCATTGGTTTCCAAGTCTGAACTGCAGATATTTCTTGGCTGCTTATCATTGACCCGTCGTATCTGTTTCCCGTAACGTTCTTTTGGAGGAGTTATACCTAAAAACCTCTGCTTATCTTCGTCTGCGATGCCAGTTTGTGATAGCGGAAGAATATATGTGTCTAGTTCTCTGTATATATTACACAACTGGTGTATGTACAACTGCCATCCGTGTAGGTTATTGTGCGCTAGGATAGATGTTCATGAAGAGTTTGAGCCCTGCTTCTTTTGCCTCGACTGTCATCTCCATCTCTTGAAACACGACCTTGAGCAGGTGCGTGAGATTGAAAAATTTGGAGACTTCTGCCACCTTTTCCCATTGTTGGTTTCTTTTATTTTCCTCCTTGATCTCTTCTGCTGTCCTTTCGCCAACCCATGGGTCGACCCGTATGCAGCTAGTGGCCTTGTGTCGAGAGCCAGCGACGGCTTGGACTCGAGCCCTATTTTGCTCAACTCCTGGATTACTGTTGATAAGGTCAGCTTTACTAAATCCGCAGTATATTCCCTGGCAAACTCTATCAGCCTTTATACAATTTCGCTGAGATCGTCTTAAAGACTTTAGCTTTACTGGGTGTCTCAATTCCGCTGATCCTCAGAGGGACCCGAAGGTCGAGTGATTCACCTGCACGATTCAAGGCTGGGCAGTCTCATTAAGTGGGGCAATATCCCAGCTCCACCTTTCCTGTTGCCCGTTACCTTCTCCATTGGCGAGGTAGAAACAGGAGGAATCTTAAATTAGTCTACCTCAGCCTGTTTAGTTCCCGTCAGGGTCCTCAGAAACAGGAGTTATCTCTAATCAGTCCGACAACCTTGGAGTAGGGCCCCTAGAGTAGGGGTATTTGAGACCTGGGTCTCAGGTTGCAACTTCTTCCTCAAACTACTCGGAAACAGGAAGAATCACTAATGAGTCTACCGCTCAGTAGCAGAAGATGATGGCAGAAGCAATCCCAAGGTTCCTCGTCTTCCTTAGAGAGCATTTTGGACCTTGAAGAACCGATGACTGGTAGAAGATACGCTTGACTTCGGCGAGGATCTAGTCGTGTTCTGGTTTCCTGGGGAGAGGGCGTGGGAGGGTGTCCTTGGGGGGTAGCGACAGCTGGGGGTGTGGCAGACGGGAGGCGCGTATCTGCTTTTCCGGGCGTTTGGTAAAAAACGAACAAACATGGGAGCAGTGTTTTGACGAAGCAAATGACCCCGTTGGGGGGTCGGGGCCATTGTTCCGGAGATCGGGACTGTTGTCAAACGACTCAAATCCTGTGTTGTTCGGCGGCGAAAAAATCCTTTCATGGTTCCGAGGCCTCTTCCACTTAGCCTTGCCTGCCTTACCGGGTTCTAGCTTCAATCTGCCTCGCTTGGCTAGAAGATTTTTATTTAAATGGATACAAACTTTTTGATTAAAGATACACGCACGAGGAGGAGCCATTTTAAACGTTATAGTTTTTGGTGCTGTTATTAAAGGTAAAACAAATATTTTTTGTAGTCGCTATAGCTGTCAAAAATGATCATTTCAACTTTGCTGTAGTATACAGACCCACGGCGCCAAATGAACCAAAGGGAGGGTTTTAGGTAGTGTTGCTTGACAGCGATTGAGTCATATGTGTCAACTTTGACTTTTTGTATTTATATTTTAATGACTAAAGAGCTGATGAGGAAATAGTAAACGATCTAAAGTAAGATATTAATAAATAGTAGTTGCATTATTTAAATCACTCGTGCGTCCACAACTTGAATATGCAGATCAGTTATGTTTTCCTTATCTGAAAAAGGAGATAAGTGCATTAAAGAGCAAAGGGATGAACAACGAAGCTCAGTCCTAAGTTGCGAACAGAACCTCATTATGAAAAGAGACTTAAAGAATTAAAATTGCTCTCGCCCGAAGATCGGCGCCTTCGCGGACAATTCATATAAGTTTTCCAAATTATGAATGGTTTTGATATTTTAAAATTTAGTTCACTTTTTGAACGCACCGAAAACATTACACTCACAAATGGACAGAAATTGTAATTAAAATGTTATTAAACGAACATCTTGGGGGGAAACACCTATTTCCATTAAACACACGGAATAAAACGATATTTATTTACTTTTTATTCTAAACCTAGCAAGACCGACCGATCCTATCTTGCTCACTCTTTCATGACTAGCCAAAGAGCAGATCTTAGGGTCTTTGCTGGTCTTGATTCTATAAATAGGCGGTGGCTAGAGTAATAGTCAATTTTCCTACAGAATATGTCCTGTGAGCCGTATATAAATATATTATTCAACACGGGAAAGAGTAGACTGCGCTTCGCTTCGCTTCTAAGAGCTAATCTACACTCGCCTGATGAGAGTTTAAAGTCCTACTTACTTTCTAATCCGTATTTCGACGTGAAATGTAGGTGACGAATTTTTCGTGCTCATCAAGACTGCTGACGGCTTACATCTCTGGCCCATTGAAGAGGTCGCGGGCACGCGCACGCGAGAAGGGGGGAATCCCCGCGCCGAACGCCACTTTCCGAACCCCGGAAGGAAGCCCCATATATGGCGCGAAGAAAAGGGCCCCATTCGGGGCGGAGTGGTCAGTACCGGCAGGTGGATCCTGCTAGACACTTGGTGGATCGAGCTTAGAAATAGGACCGTCAATGACGACCCCAGGGGACAGAAGAAGATCCCCCTCTGGGTAAAAGAAAATTGTCCAAAACCCTCGAGGGAAAAAGGGTTTGCGACTATCTTTGACTCAATAGAGGTTGCACTATGCCGATGAGTCAACCAAACCTACGGCTATCTCGCAATCTGCGACACTGACCATGGCGTAGACAGGATTCTCAGTGTGAAAGCACGAGCGAGGCTCGAGGAACTGAACTTGACCTCGAAGATCCCTCCCCATGTCTCTGCTCAGAGATCCATAATTTGTCGACGCCTGGATTCATGGGTCGGCTCCCACAGCATCGAGGAGATAAAAAAATGAGATAGAGGCAAGGCAAACCTGGGCAAAAGTCGAAGAGGTATATAAGTTCAAAAATCGTGAAGGAGGCGAATATTCCCATCTATTTAAAGCCACCTTCCAAACCTCTGAGATGGCCGCTAAGGTATCCGAAGCTGGTCTCGTCCTATTTTATACCAAAATATCCGCTTCATGCATCGAGAGGAAAACCTCGTACCAGTCCAGGTGTGCTGCTCGTGCTATCCTCTGGAACAGCACGCCACTAGAAATTGCACATTCCAAGGAAAGGTCTATAGTGAATGCACCGGAGATGGCCACACCTGTGGAGAGTGTACGAATGGGGCTACCAAAAAATGCCTCAATTGTAGTGGCCCTGACTGTACTATATCGATGCCATGTCCCATGAAAAAGAAACTAGTCAATGACAAGAAACGGAACATCCAAGAGGAGAAATACTGCAAAGCAAACACGACCTATTCACAGGCGACCAAGAGCCAGGAGAAGGAGAAGACTCTTCTACAATTAGACCCTACAATAAATCTGGCCATCGTGATGTGTGCTGTACACGCTCATTTCGTTAACATCGCAGAGCCGGAAAGCTACGCTACCGAGTTGAATCATATGGTGACGCAGAATGGGATGAAACTGATGTGGGTTCCTGATCCCCCCCCCCCTTTAACCGAACTTTACCAAACCCAGACACGAAGCAGGCCTACCGCTACTGCAACAAAACGCTCAAGATCTCGAGACCCAAGACTGAACAAACCAAGCAAGTCTGACACGCCTACAATAATGGAGACTTACCAACCTGAACGGGAGGATAATTATTTTCAAAAGGCGAGCCAGAAAGGCAGAAGCCGCAAGGAAACCACACAATCCTCGCCAACTTACAAATCTACCGACCTAAACCTACGAGTATATGCCTCCCCATCGGCCCCACTGCCAAGAACGGCAAAAATTAAAGACATCTTTGAAGGAATGTTCAAGGATAAAGTACAAGTGAGATTACGGTTTTGACATCAGTAAGGAAAAAATGCTTTCGGCACTCAAGGAAGGCAGGATCAAGATCCGTAACGAATCATGTCTTAACCTCTCCTAACATCAATTCAAAAAGAAGAGATCCGCCAGAGTGAGTTAGCCTGCACGCGTTGAGCCAGCAAAAGTATCTCTAGGGGTGCGAAGATGTATCAGAGAGAAAAATTCCTTCTAAAGCGAGAATATAAATAGCCCATTAAATTACCAAGTCAAGACGGACTCGCCGTAGCGTGACGGCAGAGTGCTGGCCTTTGGATGCAAAGATCCGCGATCGATCCCTCAGTCCACAATTTTTACGGAGAAAATGGCAGAAGAAAACGGAAAACGCTGTAAGGACAACTCAAGAAATCGACTCCATAGAAAACGATGTCAAGGAAAACGGAAAGAAAACGACTTCAAGGGCTAACTCATCATGTCATCAAGAATTTGGAAGGAATCATCACATCAAGTTAATTGGAAGTAATATGAAGATACATCAAAAAATAAAAATCGAAGATCAAGAACTAACCCAGCCAACAAGAATATGGAGTCAAGATAAATTGAAAGGCAAATGTTTCAAGGGGCAACCTCAGTTAAGAAAGAAGTAGCTAGATTCGAATATAGAAATCTCAAGATGGATAATGATAAAAAAGAAAAAAAAAAAGGTAATAAGAATATGCCCCCCATCCCCTCCATATATGAAACCTTCACGGAGATTAATATGAACTACGTGACGAGAATCATCAATAAATTGAAGAGCTTTTCTCTAAACATAAATGGCTGAGGAGGCAAAAAATTTATTTACCACGATATGTTCCGTGAGGTAGACCCAAATACCATCCTCATTTCTGAACACGGGTTAATGCAGAAACCGACCCTATAAAACTACACAACTACATTACCATCATGACTAGCCACTGGAATGGAAGATACGACGGCGTCGCTCTCGCAGTGTGAAAGGGAATCAAATTCAAGGAGATGAGTAACTTGGAGGAATCGTACAAGGAGCGGTCAATAAGTTTTGCGATTCGGTAGGGCAAAACGGAGGAAGGGGGATAGCTGTTTGTGGGGGTGTTAGGACAAGTTATGACAAGTCAGGACCTGCAGCTGCACGCTCCTGCCTCGTTTATTTAAGAAGCAATAGCTGATCGCAGATCGTCAGACACAAATCTTTCAACAATTGAGAAGGTTGAGCACGACGCAGCGATCAAATTTTTGACCAATGAAGGCAAAAATACAAAAGAGATCCATGAACGCATGTTTGGAGTGTACCCAAACACCGACCCTTCCTATGCAACCATTGCTCACTGGAATAGGGAGTTCCGCCATGGTCGTGAGTCCCTTGAAGATGACCTCCGTCTAGGACGCCCGTCAGACGTGACCAACGAGGACAATGTGGCCCGTGTGGAGAGGATGATCCTCGCAAATCGACGGGTAAAGGTGGAAGAAATCGAGCGACAACTTGGAATATCACATGGAAGTGTTATCAACATCATCCACGACAATTTAGCTATGACCAAGGTCTCTGCACGTTGAGTCCCGAGAAACCTCACGCCCCATGATCAACTTCAACATCATCAAAGTCCACAAGGCCAGAGTTGCACAAGCTTCCCTGCGCGAGTGCGGATTCGAGGAGCTCAAACATCCTCTCTACAGTCCAGATCTGGCCCCTATCGACTACTTTTTATTCCGCCATGTCAAAGCTGCACTGCGTGGACGCCGGTTTGGGGACGATGAAGATTTCCAGCCCGCCGTCCAGGAGTGAATGGAACAGCAGTCGGGAGATTTCTGGTTGTCGGGAATTCGAAGCCTCAGGGACAAGTGGCGCAAGTGCATTGAAGTCGAGGGTAGTTATATTGAAAAATAATAAAACACTTTTCCTCATATCTCGTTTCCTTATATCCGAATTGCAAAACTTATTCACCACCCCTCGTACCTCGCGATAAAAATTAGTACGCTAATCAACGATCAAGTTATAGCTGTAGGGTTCCAGCCACCAAGAAGACCATATCTGCCCATACCTAATTTCCTCTTCTTGTTCAGAAGGAACTGTTCAGTAATTATATCGGCGACCTAAACGCTCGTTGCAAGGAAACAGGCTACACCACGGCGTTCAACGGGGCAGGTACCTCCCTGAGGCTTCTTATGGAACGCGGTGTGATAAATAGAGCATGTTCAGACTTGGCTACATTCCTAACAATGAGATCCTCTACCACTCCCAACATTATATTAAGAAATCCCAATTTCGCTCTGAACCAAAATACCATCCCTGACCCTTATTCTCCATCTGATCACCTTAGTATGATTACCCAAATCTCAGCCTCACCTATCCAGGTCAAAATCCCCACCCGCAAATGCTTGCCCAATGCAGACTAGACCGAATACAAGAGAGTCCTCCAAGAATATCGATTAGAACCGTTGGATGGGTCCACCCTCAAAGACATAGATCGACACTTCGAAGACGTTATCACCAAGATTAAGGAAGCAGATAGAGTAGCTATCCCAAGGGTTGAATACAAAACTCTTCCGGCTCCGCAATGGAATAAGGAGATTACGTCAAGGAAAGATAGGCTGGAGGAACTTATTACTAAGATAAACGAGAACAGGAACACGGCGTAACGACACCGTGAATTAGAAACCTGCGTATGGAAATCAAATATCTTATTGGCGAAGAATTTAAGACAATCTGGGACGGCATCGTTGATAGAATAGACCTGGAAGACGACCCCCCAACACTTTGGTCTCAGATTAGAAGATTAAGTGGCACTCAGCAAATAAGATCAATATTAGCATCACAGCTGAGGGGAGAACAATCACCGAGGATCAAGAGATAGAACGCCACTTCAGAGAGCACTGGAAGAGAAAATTTGACATCACGGGGGAGGAAAATGACAATTTTGACTGGGAATATGAGGAAAGAGTCTTGTCATACCTGGAAGAGCGAGGTTCAACCAATAAAACCATACCACTACGTCGATAACACTCGACGAGCAGAAGCCGAAGGAAAACCCTTCAGCGTATGAGACAGCTTTAAAGAACTTTAAGCAGAGGGCCCCTGGCATATCAGGCATCACCAAGTGGCACTTAGTGAATGCCCTATCGAAGACCAATGAAGACATACCAAGTCTTCTTAATGCCTGTTTAAATTTTAGCTACTTCCTAGATATACTTAAAGGGCCAGAATGATCTTCATCTTAAATCCATGGAAGCCAAAAGAGGAAGTAAAAAGTTATAGGCCCATATCTCTACTTGAATTTATTGGGAAATTACTAGAAAAATTTCTGAACGATAGGCTATAAAACCACCTAGAAACAAGGGACAGATACAATATGCAGCAACATGGTTTCCGTAGACACCTCGGTACGGAAACTGCCCTTGCCCTATAACATAATTTATAGCAGATGCTAAGGCTGAAGATGAGAGAATAGACGTCGTACTCAGGGACGTGGCCTCTGCATTTGGCAAGGTCTGGGTACCTGGATTAAAGAAGAAAATATGTAATCTTGACATGGAAACTAATATCACCAGAATCCTCTGTGAGTACCTAGATGATAGATAGGCAACCATAAAGATCAACAATCACGAAGGGCAACCCTTTTTGATGAACGCAGGGGTTTCTCAAGAGGGATGTCTAAGCCCAACCATGTATACCATCTACATGAGTGACCTCCCTTTTCCTACTCAAGATTACGCTATCTATGTCCAGCTAGCCGATGATATATTCCAAATAATCACAAGCGACTACCGAGCTCTTATAGACGTTGCAAACAAGACAGCTAGTGAAATCAATAATCTCAACCTCTATGAGAAACGAAATAAGACCCGCACGAAATGGATAAATTTAAGATTCTCCCTATCGGACGTACCAAAACAGCCGACATTCTGGAAAATGGTGAACACTATCCATATACCCGAGAAGCCCGAGTTCTGGGAGTAAAAATCGCATCAAATGGTTATAATGACCATATCGAGGAGAAGGTCTCGCAAGCCAAAGTAAGATTAAGGCAACTAGACAGGTTCAGAAGACTCTCCTTCCGCAACGAGAATAATTATATATGGCCCTAGTCAGACATATGTTGCTATACCCTACCGTCCCATTACATCTGGCAAGCAAGACGCAAATTCGAATGACATAAGTAGTACAAAATCAAGCACTACGCCTCATCTTGGACATCAGTTTACTGGACCGCATACCATCAATTAGGCTACACGATAGTGCCCCTGAACGTAACGCTACGCAACAGAGCGACAGCAATATGGACAAATATTCATGAATATTTACCAGAAAGGATTATACAGACCATAAGAATACCCGAATTTGACCACCCGAATAGACGCTACCGCCAAGGCTTTGCCAGCAGCCAACAGTAGTTGCAAGAAGAGATTGAACCAATTTATAGATGAATACTCATCGGAAAAACGATTAACATAATATCAAAGTAAATAGGATGTTAAACTAAACCTTAAAAAAAAGATCCGTAGTAGACACTAAAATATTTAAATTAAACAAAAAGATCCGTAGTGGACAAAGATAATCAAAACAAAAATAAAAAGATCCGTAGTGGACATAAATAATCAAAACAAAATAAAAACATCCGTAGTGGACAACAATAAATCAAATCGACAATAGAACAAATATAAACGATTTAGACATTCGTAAAGAAGAGAAAATTTATGTACGAATACTCCAGAAACCGAGTTATCTCTTTCTATACGAAAAAAGCAAAACTCAAAAACAAAGGCTTGAATGCTCTCATCAACATGCAGGGAAGCAACACAGAAGTGCATGGAAAGCCATAGCCAGACGTACTGGCACACCATTCTCCTACTAAACTTTTCCAACTTTTACCTCTCCTACTATCGCACCCATTTTTTCTCTCTTTGAAGTTCATAAATCATAAAATAAAAGAGTCAGAAGCGAATGAATACTGAAAGTAAAGATAGAAGAACTAGATAAATAACACGAGTCAACAAATTTTAGCTTTGTCTCTGCTACTTGGGTAAATGTTGTTGTAACTAACTAATTTTGGTGCGCTGACTCCGAATCTGTGCTCAGATTTGTCCTAGCACGTAAGGTTCATGAGTTATGTAACTAGGCTATATGGCTCACTTTGTCACCTTGGATCAATTAATGATATAAGTATTACGAGGTTGAGAAGAATGAGACGTTTCTGGACAAAGGTTTGAAATCCGGGCACCCTATTTGACATTATGTACGTCCTTTTGCAGACCCAGACAAGATATGTATTACATATAAAAGAGGTAGTACTCACCTAACTATAAATTTCTTCAAAAATGTTTGAGACGCTTGCTCTTGCGCTCGTAAGTGGATATAGGATCCTCCTGGTGTAAGAACCAGCAGTAGTCTCCCATCATGTTTTCGTTGAAGCAGCCTTGATGCCTGCCTTCCAGCATTGCGATATCTCGGTGGAACCTTTCCCCATGTTCGTCACTAATATCCTCCATATTAGATGGAAAGAAATCTAGATGCGAATGCAAGAAATGAATCTTAAGAGACATCCGACACCCCATTCGTTGATAGGACTTTAGCATGTTGTCCACTAGTTCTTCATAGTTTTCAGCCCTATGATTACCAAGGAAGTTCCTTACTACATGGACAAATGAATCCCATGCTGCCAACTGAAGTGGAGTTAGTTTATTTCTGAATTCCCTGTCACGTATCAATTCTCTGATCTCCGGCCCTACAAAAATGCCAGCTTTAAGTTTAGCATCGGTTTTCTTTGCACCAAATTTCTCTTTGAGATACTGGAATCCATCAGAATCATAGGCCATTGACTTAACAAAATTCGTGATAAGGTCAAGTTTGATATGAAGTGTTGGATGGTAGATCTTCTGTGGATGTACCAAAGGCATGTGCTTCACAATGTATCGGTCCACTATGTGTTCTTCTCTTTCGGGCCACTTTTTGACAGTATAATGATTCCTGTCGTCACGGCTGTTCCATAGGCATAAGAAGCACATATTCTTTGTATATCCTAGCTGCAGGGCAAGAATTAAAGAAATTACCTTTAGATCACCACAGACATTCCACCTATGATGCGAGTAATGAACACCTTCCAAAATAAATTTCATTGAGTCATCTGTCTCTATCATCCCAACAATAAGTGCGACAGGAATTGAAGGGTTTTTGTTACCTTTGTGTAGCAACAAAGCTTTGAGGTTAGCAGTGCTCGCATCGATAAATAGTCTCCTTTCATCAGGTAAATGGTCGTTTCCTATCTGATTCATGAGTCCATTAGTACCAGTACAAAAACAAGCACCATCTTCTTCTTTATAGAATGCAGCTCCGGCCTCATTTTGTTTACGGAAAGTAGATATTTTTGCACTGTCCTCTAGAAGATTCCATTGCTGTAGTCTGGAGTTCCCTCGCCAAATTATTCAATCTTTATTGATTTATCAACTGGATCTTCTTTTCCTTAGAATCATCCTCATACATTTCATCGTCATTGTTATTCTCCTTTTCAAGCGATGAACCATCTTCTTTAACATCCCTAGCTGATGGAGGAACTGGGATTAGCATCTCCATATTATGGGGGACTAGTTTTATAGCTGACTTACAATTTGAATATAAAATTTTGACTTGTTATTATTTGAGAATATTGCAATATTTGTCATACAAGAGTAGCAATCTTCGGTCCCATCTGGACTAATTTCCAGAAAATTGCGGAGACTTCATTGAAGAAAAGGGTGAGCGCTTTCACCAAGACATCCGTGTCATAGAGAATCAGTATCAAGGCCAATGGGATGTGAACTTTCTGGCTGACTACTGTTGGTGCCTTAAGAGAAATGTGGTGTCTGCTCGGCACAATCGGAGGTGACTGAAGAGACCATTCATCCATGAGTAGCTTATTTTGTGCATTGTACTATTCATGCTATATTTAAAATATTTTGTAAACCTTCTGTGAGTAAATTGTTCCAATATTTGCTATTATGTGTTTCATTCATAACAAATATTTGGAAATATAGGAGTTTTCGGTATGTGCTCATATTTTAAAAACTTGACCTGATTGCGTAAAATAAGCATGATTTTCAGATTCAGCGCAAAAAACTGAACCAAAATCAGGTATTATATATTTGACCTTGTAAACAAAGCAGACCAGTGTTATATTATTATAGGACTAATTTAGTTGAACTTGTACAGCATTTAATGTATAACATTATGTATAATTTTGAAGTGAATTTTTTTATGAATTAAAATATGATATGGGCACTTCATATCAATAATTTTTAAAATAGCATTTAGGGGTGAGACCTAAGCGTTTGATGTGAAAGAGGGTAGTAGAAAAACTAGAACCACATTTACACTCTCTGTTTACAAACAAAGAAGGCTGACCTAAGCCATTTATGTATTTTCTTAAATGATTACTCACCAACATAAGTTTTCTTTGTTTTTGTTTAAATGATCAATTATCAAAAGCGAAAGGCCACAAAAGGTCCTCGGGCGATTACGTAGCACTTTATCGATCTTGTATAAAGCTGCCACTCGGGCGACTAATGGGATTGTAGATGCATTATCTGACACAATCCTATGGATGCATTTTGTGGGTAGGTTTTAACAGATGCGGATGATCTTTGATAGGCCATTGTGGCTTTGGTAAATATATAGATTAGCGGCTCGATGAAAAAGTGGAATTTTATATATTTTCCTTTCGTTCACCCCTGCCAGGAATATTCATGCATGTTTGAGTCGTCTGATGTCAGACCCCACCTCAACCCCACTTATAATTTGCAAAACAATTAAAGACGCTGACATGGTTAAATCATTCATCTCTGTAAACGTTAGGGTATTAGTCTATAAACAATTAGAATTGTATACTGGGGGGCTGTGCCCCCCAGGCCCCCCAATTTATTGAAACTCAGGATCATTGTAGTGTGGTCACCCATTATGTTTACCCCCACATGAGCCACCCCCTTAAATGTACTCCCAAAACATGGAACATTTTTGAACATGGACAAAATAGTACATCCCATCATTTGAGCCGCTAATATAAATATTTACCATTATGAATACAAACTTTGTTTGCGAAACTAAGACATTTGCAAATTGTTTTAGGCATCACTTCAATTTTCTCAGCAATTCTTTTGTATGTATTCTGGTTGACCAGACACCAATAGATTAACTCAATTATTTTTTCCACTCAGAGGCGCCTTTGGGAAAAAGGTTCCATTCAGGATGGAATGGCAGAAAAAATAGTGGTCTTTTTATCAGTCTCCTGGTCCTGTTCAATTTCTGAGCAAAGAAATGTGAAGTCTTTTGTATGGTTGATATTTTAGTAAACATGTAGATTGGGGGTGCAATTGATGGGTGTAACTATTTTGTCTGTATTCCAATATGGTTCATGTTTTTGGAGTAAATTTAAGAGGACTGCTTGTGTGGGGGTAAACACTGGGTAACACTTCAGTTTAGGGCACACAGTAGGTGGCGCTGTTTATAGGCTACAATATATGTCTTATGAGATGGTAGCGTCAGATGTAACCAATCACAGCATTATATTTTTTTGTACATGAGTATGTACTGGGAGGGCTGTGCCCCCAGACCCTTCCCAATTGATTGAAACCCAGGATCATCGTAGGAATGTCACCCTGCAGTGATATATCCCCCATGAGCAGTCCCCTTGAATTTACTGGGTTTTTTCTTATTTTATTTTTTATATTTTTGTTTCGCTGTGAACGACAACAGCTTTTTATTGGCAGGAAAAGCCTGGTAACCTAATGACAAACACTACTTACTTATGTAAAACGATTACAAAAAAATATAAAATTTCAACAATGTCTTTTAAACTTAAATGCGAACCTATGAAAAATGTACCCCTACGCGCTGATTGTTTGAAACGGCACCGCTGTTCCTTACTGTTTTTCTTTACATATTTTATCGCAATGAAACATTAAATTTTCTGAAAAATTTAAATTTGCACTGCATTTTCTAGTTTTCTTGATTAGTTTATACGCCTCTAAAAAATCTAAAAGTTTTTCAGGACATGCACCTACCGTGCGCCCTTAATCTGAAGTATTACCAAACATTGCAGGGGGCCCTCCTTATGATGATCCTGAGTTTCAATCAATTGGGGGGGGTCTGGGGGACACAGCCCCCCCTAATATATAATCATAATGGTTTATAGAATAATGTTCTAACGTTTACAGAAGTGAATGATTTAACATAATTACACGGATGACAAAAGCCACAAGGGCCTATCAAAGGTCATCCGCATCCGTCAAAACCCACCCACAAAAAGCACCATCACCAGGGGAAGACAAAATCAAAGTCCCCCACAATATAATATAACAGATGACAAAAGCCACAAGGGCTCATCATAGGTCATCCAAGTAAAATGGCCTCTTTTTTAAGGCACCCAAACTCCCAGGAAAACTACATCCAGAGGATTGCATCCAGAAACAAGGGTATCACCAATCAAGGCTTGTCAAGAACTAAATCATGCAGCTATAGATATATACAAACAATATTAATATATACAAAACTTAGGAACCATCACAACCTTCCTCCCCATAAACTCATCCAACCTACTCTTAAATACATTTAAATTTGGACTACCTACTACCCTCCGCGGCAATTTATTCCAGAAGTCCACCACTCTATTGGTGAAAACATATTTTCTTAAATCCAACCTACACCCTTGCTTTTTAATTTTCAAGGGGTGACCCTCAGTCTATCTATATATTCAAGGTGCCTAAGGGAAGGAATAATCTTTGTTGCCCTCCATTGCACTGACTCAAGAAGGTTAATATCGTGTCTAAAATGTGGGGACCATGCCTGTATACAGTACTCTAGATGTGGCCTAACATAAGAGTTATAGAGTTTAAGAATAACCTCCTTACTTTTGTAACTGACATTTCTCTTAATAAAACCCAGCACTCTATTTGCCCTATTTCTTGCTTCAATACACTGCTTAGAAAACCATAATGACTTATCTATTACTACTCCTAGATCTTTCTCATCCTCTACTGAGCTCAGCCAATGCCCATCCATTTCATAGTTAAATTCTCTATTATCTTTTCCCATATAATCATTTCTGCGCCTTTAATCGTTTTTCAAATTATAATGAATGAATTGAATTTTTATTTTGTTTTTCCCCTAATATCTTATTATCCTCATTTGGAGTCATTTTTATTTGTCAATATATTATTTACTATTTTTAGTAAAATGTGCATAAATATTCAGGCACGGTGAACAAAATATAAACGCACAAATTCCACTTTTTCGGGCGTGCTGTCAATCCACATATTTTCTGATATTTTTTCACAATAGGGACAGGAAATTTCAAGCCTATTAAGCTTATGGAACCCTAAAAGGGCAATTAATTTTTCTTGATTAGAAATCAGATTAAACATGTTTTGAGAAGTAATTGGGCAAATTTTGCAAGAAATATTGGACATACAAGCACGTGCTGAAGCCATTGTAAAAGTAATTAACAGACAAAAGGACTCAGAAGTGTTCATTAGACTATGAGCGGGTCAAAGTAGTTCTGATTTAATTACAAAAGTTTAACTAATTAAATAGGATAGAAGGGAAATTGGGGGGGGGGGGAAGAAGATATAAAAACTCTAAAACTAAAATAAATGTGTAACCCCCTCCCCTCCCAAAATTTCTGGGGATAAAAATGACATTATTGAACTAGGAACAGTGAAAAGTAGTTCCAATTTAATTTAAAAATTTTAAGTAATTAAAGAAGAATATAAGATAAAAAAATTCTGGAAAAAGGACAAGATATTTTAAAAAACTCTTTAAAGAAGTGGGTCAACTAAATAATAGGATATTGGGATTCATTAGGAGGAGTGTAAGCAATAAGAGTGCTGAAGTCATTCTAAAACTATCTGGTGCTAGTTAGGCCTCATCTAGACTATGCAGTACAATTTTGGTCACCATATTATAGGAAGGATATTGATTTGCTTGAGTCTGTGCAGAGAAGGATGACAAAGATGATTGGTGGGCTAAGGAACTTACCTTATGGTGAAAGGCTCAGAAAACTAAATCTACATACATTGGAAAGGAGAAGAGTCAGAGGGGAATTGATTGAAGTCTTCAAATGGGTAAAAGGATATAATAAAGGGGATCTGGGTAAGGTTCTTACACTTAATAAACATGACAGGACACGTATCAATGGGTTTAAGCTTGATAAGTATAGGTTTAGGAAGGAGATTGGGAGGAATTGGTTTACAAATAGTGTGGTAGATGAATGGAATAGGCTCACTAGACATAAGAACATAAGAAAAGAAGGAGACTGCAAAAGATTACTCATGGCCTACACTTGGCAGCTCCTGTTCCAGTCAACACACAAAAGATTTCTTACCAGAGAAAAGTCATCAACATTGTCACCCTTTACAGGAGTTCGTCAGATCTAATCTACAATATACATAAAATGCATCCAGAGGATTATGTCCATTCATGCAACCGCAAAATATAATCTCCCCACTCCTTAGCAAAATATATACATATGTACATAAAAAAAAGTCAGTCCCATCTAGCAGCTTCATCCATATATTTATCTAATCTATTCTTAAAACTACCCAGAGAGGAGGCTTCTATCATATGTCTAGTGAGCCTATTCCATTCATTTACCACACGATTTGTAAACCAATCTCCTCCCTAAACCTATATTTATCAAGCTTAAACCCATTGCTACGTGTCCTGTCATGTTCACTAAGTATAAGAACCTTACCCAGATCCCCTTTATTATATCCTTTTACCCATTTGAAGACTTCAATCAATTCCCCTCTGACTCTTCTCCTTTCCAATGTATGTAGATTTAGTTTTCTGAGCCTTTCACCATAAGGTAAGTTCCTTAGCCCACCAATCATCTTTGTCATCCTTCTCTGCACAGACTCAAGCAAATCAATATCCTTCCTATAATATGGTGACCAAAATTGAACTGCATAGTCTAGATGAGGCCTAACTAGCGCCAGATACAGTTTTAGAATGACTTAAGCACTCTTATTGCTTACACTCCTCCTAATGAATCCCAATATCCTATTAGCTTTATTCTTAGCATTTAGGCATTGCTTTCTAGGACGAAGGTCTGAACTTA
The DNA here is from genome assembly GCA_963969495.1 of Ceratothoa steindachneri. Classification (NCBI taxonomy): domain Eukaryota; kingdom Metazoa; phylum Arthropoda; class Malacostraca; order Isopoda; family Cymothoidae; genus Ceratothoa; species Ceratothoa steindachneri. The sequence goes on from OZ018333.1 coordinate 104,477,283, forward strand.
CCAAAATACCCAAGTCCCTCTCACAATCGGTCCTCCCTAAAATTCTCCCATTTAATTTATAACTATTCAATGGATTATTTCTACCTATACTAAGTACACTACATTTGTCTATGTTAAACTTCATTTGCCATTTCTCGCCCCAATTGGACAGAATGGTCAATTCCTTCTGCATTACAAGAGCATCAGAATCAGCCCTAATGGCCCTACCTAGCTTAGTATCATCAGCAAATTTACTCAGGTCACTACTTATACCTATGTCAAGATCATTAATATAAATTAAGAATAGCAAGGGACCCAAAACAGATCCTTGCAGAACTCCACTGCTAACACACCCCCACTCAGATTTAACTCCATCTATACTAACTCTTTGCTGTCTGTCACCAAGCCATGACTGAATCCACCTAAATATACTGCCATTGATCCCGTGTGCTTTAACTTTGCTCAGAAGCCGTAAGTGTGGCACTCGATCAAAAGCCTTACTAAAGTCCAAGTATAAAATATCATAGTTTTCATCATTGTCTGCTGCTTCATACACCTTACTATAAAAAGACAGCAAATTAGTCAGACAGGATTTACCCTTACTAAAGCCATGCTGTGATTCTTTTATCAACTTATGCTTATCCAATCATCTCTAATATTCCTTGCTATAATAGATTCCATCATTTTCCCTACCACTGATGTCAAACTTACTGGTCTGTAATTAGACATATTTGTTTTATCCCCTTTCTTAAATATAGGTATCACATTGGCTTTCTTCCATGCCACTGGCACAATGCCACTCTCCAATGATTTTCTAAAGATGCATGCTAGGAGCTCACTTAACACATCCTTACATTCTTTCAAAATTCTAGGAAAGAGCTCTTCAGGACCGGGTGCTTTACTACTTTTGATTTTATCAATTTCCTTTGTCACTATCTCCTTTGTGATCAAGATATCCTTTAATTTCTCTTCATCATTACCCCGAAAGATCATTGACACCTCGGGTATATTTAGAGTATCCTCCTGTGTAAATACTGAGAGAAAAAAGTCATTTAGCATTCCAGCCATTGAGTCCCTATCACTCACTAATTCTCCATTGGAATCTATAAGTGGGCCTATTTTATCTCTAACCTTAGTTTTGTATAATTGATAAAAACTTTTAGGATCTTCCTTTGCCCTATTTGCGATTTTAATTTAATAATTTCTCCTTCCTACTCTAATTAACTTTTTAACATCTTGCTACTTCATTATATCTCTGCCTTAAGTGATCCTCTCCATTTTTTATTTTAATGCCAATATAATGCTTAATTTTATCTGTCATCCATTTTGGGTCATTATTTTTAGTCCTAATCTCCTTATATGGAATGTTAATCATCTGACGTGAAATTAATTGCTTAATTATTCTTTCATACTCCTCTTCAATTGTAATCTCTTCCTCCTGGTGATTATTGTCTCCACTAACTGATATCATTGAATCTATTCCTGATTTGATTTCATTGCCTGGTTTCTGTACAACTGCCTCCAGGTAAGTCCTTAGCCCATTATAATTTGCTCTTCTAAAGTCAGGAATTTTAAAATTGTTCATGCTACTATCAATACCATTCCATTTCATCTTGAATCTAATTTCACAATGGTCACTATTACCCAAATTTCCTCCAATCTCAGTATCCTTAATAACTTCTTCCCTATTTGTCAGAACTAAATCCAGTACATTATTACCTCTAGTGGGTTTGTTAATAATCTGCCTCAGAAAATTATCTTGGACAACATTCAAAAATTCCTCACCCTCCTGATCACCCACAAGAGCTTTCCAGTCTATATTTCTGTAATTGAAATCGCCCATTATACACACATGCTTAATTCTACATGCCCATTCTATCTCCTGCCACAGAAGATTTGAAGCTTCCTTACTAAGATTTGGTGGTCTGTATAATAATCGTATGACAAGCTTGATTTTACCTTCCTTTACATTTAGCCATAATGACTCTGTGTTATCATCTAATTTAATTGTACTGTTTACACAACACTGGAGATTATCTTTAATATAAATAATAACTCCTCCTCCTCTCTTCCTATTCCTATCTGTATGGAACATGTTAAAGCCCTCACCCTTAGGTTTAAAGTGATTACCTGCCAAATCAAGCCATGACTCTGTTATTGCAATTATATCAAAATTCTCTTCACTCGCTAACGCTCTTAAGAGATCTATCTTATTCCTTATACTCTGACCATTTATGTAGTATATTTTTAAGGTTTTTTTATTATTCCCATCTTCATGGCATCATGCTTCATTCCTAGTTATCTGCTCATTCACTTGTGCATTAGTCCCCCTATAACGCATCAGTATGCCCTTCCCCTAGCTATTCCTCTATCTCTGCATCCCTTCCATTTCCTACACCTGCCCTCTATTCCTGTTATTCCCTTACCTCTAACAGCTTCTAGTTTCCCACCCGTAAGGACCTAATCACACTATCCAGCTCCCCCCATAGAACCTCAACACCTGCCCGACTAAGATGGAGCCCATCCATCGCATACAACCTCCTATTCCCGTAAAACCCACCCCAGACATCTACAAACACCAATCCTAACTCCTCACACAGTCCTTTCACAAATTCATTCAAACCAATTGCACGCGACAACCATTCTACCCCCACATCTATTCTCGGAAGCACACCAGAAACAACACCTTTTACCCTGCTTTTACTCATCCTTTCAACTAACCTTTTATACTGCTCACGTAACTCACATGTACCCACCTTCTTTACATCATTCACTCCCAATGCGTAATCACAACTGTATCCCTCTCACATCCAGAAACCAGCCTATCATACCCCTCACAAACATCACTTACACCAGCACCCGGCAGACAAACTCTCATTCCCTTCCACTTGCTATCACTCAACTTCCTATCTAAATACCTAATCTGAGAATCACCCATCACTAGCACCTCAGTCATTCTCCTATTCTGTCTTGGCCTAACATTACCCTCCCTCCTGCTCTCAGTCACACTACCACCCATCCTGCTTTCATCCACAATCACACCAGGCAAATCACTTTCACACTCTTCCTCTCTCAGGACATTGAATCTGTTAGTCAACCTACCAGGTTCTATGTCCTTCCTTTTCAAACACCTAATCTGTCCTAACTTATCTATCCTATCCATTTTCACCCACCATTCATCATCACTCACAACTTCCACACTGTTTCCAGTCCTAGCCCTATCTTCCACCCTCTTAGCACTAATCTCACCCTTCAATCGCACACTTGCATCTCTTCTCACCTCAAACACCAAATCATTCAACCTCTTACATTCCCCACTCAACCTCCTAACCTCCCCTTCCAGAAAACACACACAGCATTCAGTTACATTCACTCTCCTTTCAACTCCACATGCATCACATACCACATACACACTACTTTCAAACGGCATGCTCTCACCATCTATACAAACAGCCATACTCTCAGAAATTTACTAAGGACAAAGTTAACACTCACCAAAAAAATTCTTGCTCAGGATTGCTGCCAGTTATCCTCCCCAAAAGTATTAATCACTAATGTATTTATTACACAGTGATTGATGTATTAAATAAATACAAGAAAAACTACACACCCATATCAGTATTATATCCCAATCTTACAATGAGAATCAGGAGCTTCCTGTAAGACAACCTTCCAGAACAAAGCCTCCTCTCTGGGTAGTTTTAAGAATAGATTAGATAAATATATGGATGAAGCTGCTAGATGGAACTGACTTTTTTTTATGTACATATGTATATATTTTTCTAAGGAGTGGGGAGATTATATTTTGCGGTTGCATGAATGGACATAATCCTCTGGATGCATTTTATGTATATTGTAGATTAGATCTGACGAACTCCTTAAAGGGTGACAATGTTGATGACTTTTCTCTGTTAAGAAATCTTTTGTGTGTTGACTGGAACAGGAGCTGCCAAGTGTAGGCTATGAATGGTCTTTTGCAGTCTCCTTCTTTTCTTATGTTCTTATGTTCTTAATTCTTTGGGATATAGATGACTCCATGATAGGTAAGCGTTTGGTTATTCATATATGTATTTGGTTATTTGTATATATATATATATATATCTAGTTATTCGTATATGTGTTTGGTAAATAGAAGCTGGTTTCAACCATACCTGGGTTCCTATAAAATACTCCCCCATTTCGCTCACCCCCAGGAACAAGATAATAAACGATAAAGATTTTGGAAAAAAAGGTGAATCATTATTGGATAACAGGAAGAAAATCCAGAGTTGATAATATATAAAATTACTGCAAAATTAACCCATTAGTCACCCAGCTAATTTGCTCAAAATTATACTGGACAAAATCACAAATTGTACGCCATTATCAAAAAATAACTAAAATAAAATAGTTAAATCTTTTGGTAATACTTCAGATTCGGGCTGCACGGTAGATGGTGCTGTTAGTAGGCTACAATTTTGGGCTACAATATATCTCTTATGATGTCAGACGGTAGCTTCAGATGTGACCAATCACAGCGTTATATTTTTTTTGTGGTTTTGGGGATTTGTAACTTTAAGTTTGTATTATTTACTAATTATCTCCGCTTCTACTCATTTATAGTTTTTTCTAAGTTAGGTAAGGTTTCTTGATGTATTTTATTGTTTTTTGTTTGTTTTTGTATTTTTTGTTTGCTGCAAACAATAACAGCTTCTTACTGGCAATGTCGTAGCTTATAAATTAGACCCATTTTGCAAATGTTTTTGTTTTGTTATGGTCTTTTTGCGCTCTCCATGTGCTTCTTCGTTATTCAAATTCAGCTTATTTTGTATAATCACGAAAAACTTTTAGATTATTTAGAGGCGCATAAACTAATCAAGAAACCTATAAAAGTAAGTATTGTTTGTCATTAGGTTAGGTTTTTCTGCCAGTAAAAAGCTGTTGGGGGGAAACCCCCCCCCAGTAAATTCAAGGAGACTGCTTGTGTGAGAGATATCACTGCGGGGGGACCATCCTACGATGATCCTGAGTTTCAATCATATTTACTCATATCTGACGCTACTGTCTGATTTCATAAGACATATATTGTAGCCCAAAATTGTTGCCTATAAACAGCGCCACCTACCGTGCACCCCAAAACTGAAGTGTTACCATTATTTTTATAAATCAAATATTATATCATTTTAATTGAAAAGAATTTTTCTATTGATATAATTTAAAAATTATTAATAACCTTCCTATTTATAATTGATTGATAATTCTCAGTTCTTCCACAAATTTTTGTTGACTCTCCTGGGACTACAGTCTTTTGAAAAATTCATTCTTACCCTATTTTTAACCTATAAAGTGTTCATGGTTGAACACGTGATGAGAAAACAGGGAGGGGCCTCGAGGCCCACCCCTACACTCTTCACATTCCACTGTGACAAGCCCCTTGAGTTAGTGCATGCCGTTTGGTATCGCTACCATGTGAAGGCATTCATGCCACTGCTGCAGTGTTAATAATGTCACTGCTTCAGCCATACTAATCACCCTGTAGCTCACCACGAAAATCTATACTCTAATTCCCAATAGATCCAACCCGGTTCCTACACTAAATTGGATGTGGAAACCTGAGGGAGAATGAAATGATGGGATGTAGTCCTTTATTCACAAAAAAAATTACAATTATATTTACAAGAGAGATGGAGTAAATAAATTTGATATCTCATTAAAAAAAAAATCTTATCACCAACCAATAATTTATATACACACAAACTCCGCTACAAAAGAGGCCTAATAAACTCACTGGATGCAAACAACCAAAGAAAAGGCTCACTTGCTACCCCTAAAGAGAAGTCCTGCTGGCTGCCACTTAGGTGTTCACAATTGTTGCCTAGGTATTACCAAAAAAAGGCTGGCACCTCTGAGCTTGGTATAATATAAAGCGATCTTGTTGCAGTATTGAGGCTATATAATAAGCAAACCTCCTGTCCAACCAATCATTAACCAGTCAAGGATAACAATTTCAATTATATTACTTCCTAATCTTATAAGGTCAGCCACTCTTTACAAAGGGAAGTAATATTTATCTATTGGAATTTAATAGAGTGGTGGCAAAAATAACAAAAATTAGCTGAGGAAGAGATAAAAACACCTTTAGACAAAACATGAAATCAAATAAATATATATATGTATATATATATATAAAATGTCTCTCCATTGACACACACATTCTTACAGAGTGAGAGAGAGGGTATTGGAAAAGGGGTGGGAGAATGGCCCTTCACACACACACACATATTTGCTCTACTGCACCCTTCGTTCCCTAGGCCATTCGACCACATTCACTCCCAATCCTTTCTCACCATACCTTTTATACTCAATTGTGCCCTTCTGCACCCATTCTCACTTGTCTACTCATTCCTGGCTATGTGTAGCAATCTGTTGGGGTTCGTCAGTCTCGTCACTATTGATCATGTCATCCACCATACCCTTAGCCTTTATCACTAGCTCTCCCATCTTTCGACAGAACTCTTTCATACTCTTCTGTTAAGAACCTTCACTCTTCATATTCCCATTCATCAGCTCCTCACTCACAGCTCTCATCCAACTCAAGGTACACTCTTGAAAACAGACAAATCACTCACATCCCCTCCACTCTCGGTGGCTACACCGGAAACTGCTTCAATTATTTCCCACCAGAAGCTAGAAAAGTCAGTCACCTCCTCATTCTCCATATTGAACTCACCTCTACCCTTACCATTCTTAAAGCCAGAAAAATCCACCACACTAGGTTCATTCTGCCCAAACACACTATCATTCATACTGTTCCCAAAAGCAGAAAAATCAGTCACAGGCAGCTCACTCACTCATCTACTTACATCAGCCAAATCACTCATCTGCTTATGCAATCACTCTTTCAAGCTCTCCCATACCAGAAAGACTCTGCTCAGACTTACTTTCATTTATACTTTAATACTTACCCTCTACCACTGCCAGAGCTGCATTCGGGCAGCTCCCCCTTCTCTGGAGTCGCCCTTGGGTGAATCTCTCTTTACAGCCACACTTTCCCCTTTACTTTCCCCTTTACTTTCCCATCGGACTGCCAAGAAAGCACACCAGCAGCACATATTTGACTGCTCCCGGTGGGAGTGGATTAATAGGGCCAACCTCCTTAGGTAGGTGAGGGATGACAGGGCCCATCTGCCCATGCCCTACAAAGTCCGACTGGTGTGCATTTTGAGCTTACAGGGGGTCACTGTATGTGCCCCTCTCTCTTCCCTTATTGATGCCCAGAATAGGACAAAAGGTACCTCAAAGAGGACCTGTGATGTCTTGGGAGGGACAACATAGTCCCTGAGGTGACCCAGCCTCAGATGGTAAGATCTTTCATGGGGTTGAACATGGAATTGGTGCCTCAGGTGGTGCAGGTGATAGAGGCCTCACAATGAGGGGATGGATCTCCTTCCCAGGCTGGCACCCCTATGACACCCAAGACCTTAATTTCAGAGAAGGATCTTGCTGATGCCAGCCCCTCTGGCCTGGGGACTCCTGCAGTGGATCAGAGAAGAGGGTTTATTCCCCGCCCTTTCATAAAAAGAAACAAAACAGGATAAGACAAAAAAGAGAGGGGGGCCTCCATTCAGTCTGCAGTGATGCACAGGGCCCCTGCACTAAGTGGATCCTCGATTGCATCAGGGCCCCTCATTCAGAGGTTACCTGGGATTTTTTAGCCCACTGGCTTTAAAGGTTTCTCATTATTTGTTTCACTGAAAGGAGCATGGTCCATCAGAGGAGAGCTCTGGTTAGCTTGATTGGTAGAAAGCTGAAGGTGACCCATTTCCCAGATAGGAGCCTTCTGGCAAATGTGTTGAGAAAACAGGGAGGGGCCTTGAAATTCAACTCTACACTCATCACATTCGGCTGGGGCAAGCTCCCTGAGTCGGTGCATGCTAGTTGGTATCGATACTGCATGAAGGCATTTGTGCCACTGCCGCAGAGGTGCTACTACTGCCACTGCTCCAAGGCTGTACACGATAGGTCCAAATCATGTGTGGCCAAGTGTGTCAATTGCGGAGAGCCATAACCCCCTTCTTTGAAGCAATGTAATGCTTATCACCTTGAGAATGAAATCCTGGATGTCCAGGCCCAGGATTTCATTTTGTCTCATTTCGCAAGGCTAAGGACTTGGTCCTGATATGCTGTAATATATTCCCCTTCTTTTGTTCTATGTAATTACCTATTCATTTCTTTTAATTTTTTTCTTTAAATATTTAGATTAGATTATTGGTAGAATATTTTTAATTAAATAAGTTCCTTTAGTTTCAGAGAAGATATCTGATAATTACCTTTGATTGTCTTAAAGCATCCCAAACTGGAAATTTTTGGTAATCAACTTTATAAGTTAAATGCTCTGAATTAAGATTTAAATCTGTAAGGACCCCCCAAAGTGGTAAATTATTTGCTAATTTTGAACTTATCTATTTTTATTATTTATCTGTTAAAAAAATTAGATTTTAAAAATTTGTGATAATTCTTAATTTAGTTAAATTTTGTTGACTATGTTTCTGTGGGAGACAAAGATTTCTTCACCTCTTCATGAATTTTTCTGTTATAATTAATAAGCCATTTATCGCAATAGATTTACATTATTATATTACTAAATTTATAATCTCTGCCTCCATTTCATTATTAAATTTTCTTTAGAAGAATTCGAGTCTCATATGTTAATTTTAAATATTTTTAGGTTCTAGTCTAGGACAAAAGAAATAGTTCTAGTCTTGGACTGAAAAGCCTCCAATTGTGCCAGTTTTGGACGCAAAAGTTCATTCCAGTCTTTGGTCTATTTTGTCTAAAGACTAAAAAATCTCTGATTTTGTTCCAATTGTAAATATTCTTTTGTATAGTAGTTAGTTCTTAAATTTAATCTATTCTAACAACCCTGTTTTTATTAATAACCCAATTTCTAATTGCTAAAAAAAAAAAAAAATTAAGCTCCTGCCTCTTGGTTGCCTTCTCTTAAGTCTGTCCTTTGCTTCCTGACTTCTCCAATTCTGCATAACCTTTAATACCGAACTGTTCAAGCCTTTTTCCCTTCCACTCTTCTACTATCTCTTTCCTATTTCCTTTCTGAATACTCCTTCCCTGAGTTGTCCTTTGGGCTGGATTTACGCCCCAGCCAAGAAACCATTTAAATAACTCAACCTATCATCTTCTGTTCCACTGACCCAATCTGAGCAGCCACAGCACCTAGTGCTGCCTGGGACATCTTATACTGCACTGTTAAGAAAGAGACCATTTGGTCTTGGCCCATCCAGGCCTACAAGCATGTTTTTTTCCATACCCATTCAGAACCCTTGCGCAGGTTTTACACACCTGGACATTCCGCTGGTAGAGCTTATAGCATAAATGGTTCACATCCAGCCCTGGCTAATACCAGGACTCTCCCCTCCTTTCCCCAGTGTGACCATTTCCTTTAAGGCAAAACAGCCACAAGCTTCCACCGAGTCATTAGACTCACGAGAGACAACACCCTTGAAGTTAGTTGTGAGGCCATCTTCCAGGGTTTCTAAAGCTGCCTCCTGAAAGGGGGGCAGCACTATAGGAGTTTTGGCTCCTACACCCACACCAAGTGCTATGTTGGATGACTGTAATGCGGTGGATCCCCCAAAGGAAAGCTCCTCCACCTCCGAAGCTGCCCCACTGCCCCATTGACCTTATGATTTAGATAACTGGTCAATGCTCTATATAACCATTTGCTCAATTGTAAAAATCTCAATAAAACTTAATAACTAAATCAAATATAACTGGGCCATTATTATAAAAATCCCTCCTACTACCGTAACCCGGGGTAACATTGACTAATTTTTAACTTTAAAGTTAATCATAATTAAAATATTAAAGCAAAACCAAATGTTAAGTATTCATATAATAGCTCTTGTACTTGGTTTACCTCACCAAAGGCATCAATCTGATATATCTTCAAGTTTCATTTCAGCAACCAAAAAATAAAGCGGCCAAAGTTATACTGATCTGGGGGTTTCTTTGACTGCCCGGTCAATGCCCATCCCCCCTCCCTGGCTCCAACTTCTGCACTGTGCTTTTAAAATAATATGTATAATTTTTTTAAGTTAAAGTTTGTTCAAATTTTTAACTCAATTTTTTTTAATTTTTTTAACTTAAGGTACTGGTTTGTTTCTAACTCAAAATTTGTTAAATTTTTTAACTTACACTACTACTTATAAAGTACATTACTTTTGCATTGCCACTTATGCAGACACATTAAGGGCAGTGGCAAACACATACTGTCCCCTTGTATTGATTTGGTATTTCACTTTTATCACTTCTACAACATCATCAGGTGAATTATCATCTGGGTTGTGAGTGAATGTAGTGTAATTCTCACTAGTAGCTTTGAAGAATGAAATGAAGTATCCCTCGTCACTAACCATGTCTATTTTTGCAATGAACCATTTGAAAGTAGTATCAGTCTTCTTCCCTTATTGAACTTGCGCTATAACAAGATACTTCACTTTAATTCTTTTACCAGTATCAGTTTAGGCCATAACAGGAGCGGTGGGTCATCCTCATTTGTGTCAGAATTTAACAGGGATTTTTTCTGGAGTGCTAAGGAAGCCATATTCAGAGTCATCGTCTGTAGAAGAAGGAGAACTGCCAAGATCTACCTGCCTTTTTGAAGGGGGTCTCCTGGTGGTAGTGTTGTCTGCTGCTGCTTCTGCGAAAGTTGCTTCAGTTATTGCTTGGCCAGGAATCACTTTAGCCCCTCTGCCTCAAGTACCGGTACTTGTTTTGAAGCATTGTTCATACAAAAACTTTCCGAACATGGTTGTTATGACATCATCTGGAGATTCCAAATGAAAAGATTGATCACCGGTACCAGTACTCCCTGATTCTGACTGTTGGCTGATGGAAGGTGTTTGTGGTTCCTCTCAAGTACTTGGCAAATGTTTCAGTAAGTTTTGGAGATTTTCCGGATATATATCTGTGGCTCTGAAGCCAGTTTTGTGGTTGTCAGAAATTTTAGGCTTGAAGGTTGGATGATTTAACAGTTTAGTAACCATTTGAGGGAAGTATCTTTTATCCACAATAGAATTAAGGGGATACTTAGTCCTGAAATCGATCAGAAGTTTCTTCCAGGCCGCTTTCATCAGCCTGAAGAAGGCAATGTCTAGTGCTGTGTTTTATCCATGTAATTCGGGGGCAGGCAAATGAACTTTATATCACATCGTTCCACAGCTTTCAGGACAACTTCGGAGAAGTGAGAGATTAGGATGTCTCCAATGACAACTTTGGTGCTCTCAAGTTCGTTGCAGTTAGTTAAGAGCACTTTGATGAACCACTTTTCAAAGGCATGGGTGTCCATCCACCTACTACTGGTGTTGTGGTACATTGTTGCATTTTTGCAACATCTTTTCTGACAGCAAGGAGCTCCTTTTGAGCCTCCTTGCATCCATGATGTATAAAGATTGTCACTGTTATAAACTATAAATGGTGGCAAAAGAGTTCCATCTGCTGTTCCACACATCTTCAATGTGATGTAGCTCTTAGTCATATTGATAACCCTGTCAGGGTATTTTACTCCTCAGTGGAATAAGAATTTCTCTGCTGATGTATTGTCAGCCAGATTAGTCTCATTATAATTCAATATATTTTGAGGTGGAACACCTTCAAGTTCTTTTGCAAGACTGGCATGATACTCAGTGAGGATCTCTTTGCTGACATCAGCCCTACTTCTCTTTATGTTATTTGTGATTTGGGTTGAAAGACTGCGGTGGTGCTTCAAAAAACCTGAAGCCCAATCTGGCCCTGGAAGGTTCATTGAGAAATCTGTGGTTGTCTTGCCTATTGCATCCAGGTAGCTTTTGATGATGACACAAAGATCCATTTGTGTTAAGGGGAAACCGAAGTCACTACAGTTGATGGGTCTTTTCACAATCAACTCCTCTTCCTTGGTTGACAACTGCGTGGGAGCCCCCACATTCTTAGTATACTTTCCATGAATTCGGTTAATGAGATTTCCCTTTGCAATTTTGAAATCTTTGTCAGCCTTAGTGATACTAATTTTGCCTTCTTGAATGGCTTTTACAGCATCATCTAAAACCTTTCCCTCATAATCTGCATAGCACTGACTTCCTTTTTTTTTCCTGTACATCCTTGGCATCTGGCTGGTATACTTTTTATATCTCATTTTATAGGTCTGTTTGTCTCTTTCAAAAATGTATTTAGCATGCTACTTTGCAATATTTCAAATAAAGCCGTTTATGCACATTTTCTGAAAACTTTGCAAATTGGACAATGTCACCCCGGTTTATGATATATTTAATGTTTTATGTAACCACACCAACATGAAATGAGCATATAAAAAAATATAGATAAATCCACCACTTTGAAGTTGTCTCATGTCCTTCTGTCTTGTATAATTCAACATAACCGATTCATATCTTCAAACGACTGGTACTCTCCTCATCCATCGAGCATCATGCCTTCTCCAGCCATAAAATGGCATAATTTCCTGACCAGTTGTTTCAGACTGGTCCGAGTATCGTGCTTTCTCTATTCATAACAGGTAACGTTACAACTATAAACTGGCGTTATCTTCCTCGCTAGTTGTTGCAGACAACCTTCCAAGCATCGTGCCTACTCCAGTCATAACAGCTAACATTACTACCCGTAAATTGGCATAATCTTCCTCTCCTGATGCATCAGCTGACATTCCAAACATTGTGACTTCTCCAGTCATAACAGACATTACCAGCAGTAAACTGGCATAATCCTCCATACCAGCCATAACACATTGTCCAGCCAACATTGCCCAGAGTTCTTCCTCCATGAAGTGTATGTTCATTCCCACTAGACCTGGAGAGCATATTCTTTCAATGTCATTGCTGCCATCTCCAGGGATATGGGAGGAGCTGCGGAGATTTGTCTCTTCCTGTTTTCCCTTAGCTATCTTTTTGCAGGGGGCCATACTGGGCATGTGCCCCATGCCCATTTCACCCGTGGCCTAAAAGTTTTGCAACCCTACCACCACAGGATGGGGGCTGGTGGATGCATCATTTGCACCCTGTAGACGAGTTTACTCATCCCTGCCTGAGAACTGCTTCATTTTCCTGCCTCAATCTATCTTTGTGCTCTCCGGAGGCACAGCCTGATTTGGGGTTGGATTAATTGATGACCTCATTAATAGTGATCACTTTCCCATTCAAATAACATTTTCTGGGCTGCTGCTGCTTCCCGAGAGCCCACCCTGGTGGTGCTTGGCATGGGCACGGTGTTCTGCATTTCAGGAAATGACTGATTTCTCTATCTTAGTCGAGGAGTTTAGGTCTGTTGATGAGGGCGTTGAGTTCTTCTCTGGCAATCTCATCTCTGTGTGCCTAACTACTATTCCTAGAACATCTTGCCAGTTTGCATGCCAACTACTTCTGTGGTGTTCAGGCAAGTATGAGGCAGCCATTAAACAGTAGCATTATGCCTACATGTGCCTTAAGTACCACCTGAGTGACTTCACTGTCAGTGAATTTCATCAAGCTAGGGCTAGGTTCCTGTATGTTTCAAAGCACGCCCGCCTCTCTTCCTGGTGGGTATACATATCTTCACTTAACTGGAAGGCCCCTCTAGCAGATGTGTAGAAGAGAGTCAAAACGATTTGGGCCAACTTCTCGCAGGACCCTTCTCATCTTTTTCAGGAGAATGGGGCCGCAATCCGGACCCTGCATCTGTGGCGGAATCCTTTGCGACCACTTTTCACATTCTCTCTCCTAGATTCTGCTCCTCCAGCATTCAATGCACATCGCTTCTCGAAGAAACCCGCTGACTGTAGTTTACTTCGAGAGGTGGAAGCCCTTCAACAACCGGTTTACCTTGAGTGAGTTGCATTCCACTAATGTTTTGAGCATGGACACCACCCCTGGTCCAGACAATGGCCCGCATGCCATGCCTAAATGCCTGGGTGAGTCAGGTATGGCTTTTCTGTTAAATTTGTTGGAGAATCTGGGTAGAAGGTATCCTCCCAGATTCCTGGTGAATCGCTACTGGGCTTGCTTTTCACAAACGGGGGGAGAGATGACTCTACCCCGGCTGGTTTCCACCCAATATCTCTAACCTCCTGCATGTGTAAATTGATGAAGAAATTGGTAAATATTAGAATAGCCTTTTTTTGGACAGCGGAGGCCATCTGTCATCTGCACAGTGTGGGTACTGCAAGTTCCACTCCATGTTGCATGCTGTGTTATGACTGGAAAATGCTGTCTGCCAGGCCTTCCTTCATAGACCACTACACCGCAGTGTTTTTCGATCTGAAGAAGACTTATGATACTGCATGGTGAAATGGTATCATGGAGACTTTCCACATGAAGTGCACTGGCTTCAGTTTTCCTTGGTCAAGACTAAGGTATTGTACTTCTAACATCATCCATGACTCCACCCTAACCCAAACTTGTTTCTAAATTGGGTTTACCTGGAAGTGGTGGACTCGTACCATTTCCTTGCTCTTGTATTTGACTGACGCCTCATCTAGGAGGCTCATATTCACAGCATCAGGGTCTCTTTTGCCATGGATATTCTTCGCTCTGTGACACTCAGTGCTGATAGGGATACTCCTTTACCTTTTTTAATTCTCTGTTCATTCAAAGCTTGACTATGGATGCAAGTTTTATGCAGCTGAGTGTGTATTGTGGAAGGTGGACTCGATCCACCATATTGGCCTTCCCCTGGCAACCAGTGCCTTCCATATTTCCCTCATTGAGTGAGAGCCTACTTGTCTATTCTGGGGAGGTACCACTCCTTCTGCGCTGTGCACAGTGCATCATTCGCCTGTATGGGCAAACCCACTGTGTCCCTCAGTCGCCTACAGCTCTCATTGCATCCGCAGTTGATCTCAATGGTGCCTATGCCACTGAGAATTAGTCATACTCTAAGCCCTTTGTCTTTAGGGTTTGAAAACTCCTTAGAGAGATTGGTATAGCTCTTGTGCCAGTGGTGGCCCATGTTCTGCCCAGGATGCCACCTTGGAAGGTACCACCTCTGACTATTTGTCGCCACGCCTCTGTTCTCAAAGCTTCTACAGCACTGGGAATATTGCTTTTTGCCTTTTTGGAGCACAATTTGTGTCCTTCCGGAACCATGCCAATGTATACTGATGGCTCCAAGGCCGAAGAAGGAGTCAGTTTCCACACCATATCCCCTCTGTTTGAAGTCACTGGGAGAACTGCATCGGTCTTCACTGCCTAGCTTGTTTCAATACACCTTTCAGTACAGGAGATAATGCGCTGTGCCCAGTTCAGAGAATGGATTGTGATTTATAGTGACTCACAAAGCTCTGCATCCCCTGGTTCACAATATCTGTGACGCCATGGTTTAGGTGAATTGGATGGATGTCAAGATTATCTTCTGCTAGGTTCCTGCTGGACATATATGAGTTGATGGTAATTTGGATGCCAAAGAGTCTGTGAGGACTGGGTGACCAGATCACCTTTTTTGCTCTTCCTCACATTGATTACCTGGCAGGAATGTGTGGGGCTTGGCAAAGAAGATGGTTGAGGGGAAATTAAAGTTATGTGCCATTGTGCCCCAACTGTTCCCATGGACCTTACCCCCCCCCCCCCCGTCATACTGAGATGGCTTCAGGTTGCTTTCTCTCATTCTCCCAAATTGGACACACACGCAGGATGCACCGCCTGTGCCTTATTATGATGACAACATTGTCCCCCAGACTATCTGGCACATTCTTGTTGAATCTCCCAGTCTGGGTGATCTTGGACCACATTACCTGTCCTGGTACCGGGATGAGCTTGGTCGCTACTGCTTGTCTCTTGTTCTCGGGACTGGATTGTGTATTTGGACTTGTGGATTATATGACTTTTGGGGAGGGCTGGCCTCCTTCACTTTATTTAAAACATTTTTTGTGTGTGTAGGTTGCATGTTCTTGTGGTCTGGGGAGGCAGGCCTACCCCTTACAATGGAGTGAGCTTCCTTCTCAGCTTTTGCCTTTTCTTTTTGTTTTGTAGGCTCTTTTGTGAGTATGGCAACTTCTGCCCCAATAGGCACTTGCTAGATTGGCTCCTAAAATTAAAAAGTAAACAAAACTTAGTTTCCTTTAATGTTTTTAATGCCATTGATATTTTGGGTTATGGTGGTTTTATCTGGTATTTCTGGAGAGGAGTTTGGGTTATATTGTATGTTTTTCTTAATGGCTGTGGACTGAAGTGTATCCTAGGCCTTATTTATATCACTCATGGGTGACTAATGAGCCTTGTTCGAGATTTTATTTTGTATCGTTTGTTAGGAAGATCCAGTCAGGTATGGGCTTATCAAGGGTTATTCATATAATAATTGGAAGGTAGTTAGATGGTAATGCAATATGGGGTTGCTAGATTCTTTTGCTTGCTAGGTTAGATGAGCAAAGGATGACATCTTGGGAAGCCTATTGGAAGTGTGTGCTTAAAAAGTTTGTAGTGGTAGAATGGTTGTTCAAGATGAATAGCTGGTTTAAGTGTTTCATGATGCTACAGATCTTGTGACTAGATGAACAATCAAGATTCCTACCTGGCTGTGTTGGAAAGTAATCAAGGGGAGCTTGTTAGCAGGATAGAGGAGATGGTATGTACTGATTTGTGAAAGTTAAGTCTTTTTGGTCTATGCTTGATTGGATAATTGTATTTCATTAAATATTCGTTAGGGAGAAGGGTTGAAGTGCCTCAAGTGATATTGGTGCAGGGGATGTTGTCTGATGTCTGTTATTAGACGTGCATTTCCAACATTTGACTGATGTGCCTGTAATGTGCTACTTTTGTATTTGGGTCGGATGATGATTTCTGGATGGTTTAGATATATGTTGTGATTGATAAGAGTTGTTTGAGTCCATTTCTTTGTTGCATATACTGTTGATGTTTAGTTGAAAGATTTGATCACTCTTCTAATGTTTTTGAACTCATTTGTGTATGTGAAGGGGATACACCCAGTAAGGGGCGCGGCCATTTGCCATCCTTCCTTCAGATAGCCTGTATTTCTCCCCTACTTCGTCGCTTTTCATACAACCTCTCCCACAACTTTCTCTGGTCAGCCTCTAATTTCACAGGGTAAATGCTGACCTTCTTCTCAGCCAACCGTCTCTGATTGGGGCTGAGGGGGGATGGGACAATGTTCCCTAACCCCTGAGCTCCGGTCTAGGGTTGGGTTTTTTAACAACCTGCTTTATCCCTACCCATACCTTCCTCACATCCCTTTTCCTTTCCTCTCCACACTCTATCAATTTTACGCTGTGTCTAAGGTGGAGCCACCATGCCGATGGACTGCCAGGCCACCAGGTGGTAGGGGTGGTCCTGAATGGCGGCACCTGGCTCTGCCAGGCCTGTACGCACCCCTAGCAGGTCGGGCCACTGCGAGGGGTGATGAGCTATTGCATCCTGCGGAACAAATAGGGTCACCATGCCCAATGATGAGAAAACTAAAAATAACCCCTTCATTCCCCCTGTGTCATCGACGGAGCCGCCCTCAGGCAGCTCCACAGGAAAAATGGATGTTCCTCCCCTGTGCTTGCGCAGGGGACCCTCCATATTTTTCTAACCGGAGAGGAGGCTTACTCCTCTCCTTTGCCTACGGGTGTAGGGGACTCCCCTTCACCCCCTTCTCTGGAGGTGCTTTTGGGCACCTCCCTTTTTCCAGCGGCAGTCCCCTTTTTTCTTTCCAAGGGGACTTCCAAGAAAGCCAGCAGGCAGCTCATAACTGACCGCGCCCCAGTGAAGCGGCTCGGTAGGGCAAACCCCCTTAGGGGGGAGAGGGAAGCCAGGCCCCTTCGGTCACTTCCTCCGAGGCAGTACAAGGAGGGGAGGGATCTCCTCCAACCGGTGCCCCTGCAATCACCAGGACCTTCTCCATCTCAGAGAAGGACCTAGCTGAGGCCGGTCCATCTGGCCTAGGGTTTCTGCCGGCAGAGGGGAGAAGCAGGTTCATTCCCCGCCTTCCTCTCCTAAAAATAAAAAAAAAAAGACTATGAAGAGTCGGGGCTCCTCTCCATCCACATGGGCTGCGGGGACGGATGGGTCTGCTGCCACTTTGGCAAGCGACCAAGCCAAGATCGGCACATCCGGCCCCTCTACCCCCCGTGTGCGGAGCCTGTGACTATGACCAAGACCAAAAGTGCACAGGGCGCCATTGCGATAACATCGAGGCCCCTCATTCAGAGGTTACCTGGCGTTTTCGAGCCCGCTGGCTTCAAACGCTTCCTCGTTATTCGCTCCACTGATGGCACCATGTTGGCCAAGGGCAACATGATCCATCAGAGGAGAGCATTAGCTAGTGCAATTGGTAGAGAGCCGAAGGTGACCCGTTTCTCGGACGGGAGCCTTCTGGCGAATCCCGCCGAGGCGGCCAAGATAAGTGCTCTTCGGACACTTCATGGCACCCTGGTGAGTGTGACGCCGCAATCTACCATGAACTTTGTGAAAGGGGTAGTTTATGCGAGGGAACTCGTTGACTAATCCATAGAGGACATCACCTTAGAGCTGGCCGACCATGGGGCGGTCAAGATCGAACGTATGATGAGAAAACAGGGAGGGGCTTCGAGACCCACCCCTACACTCTTCGTCACGTTCGACTGTGACAGGCATTGAACCGCGTCTCTCGCTATGCCGAAGCGCACAGGTTTCGGTTTTCTTTGGCCAAGACTAAGGTGGTGCACTTTTGTCGCCATCCACGGCTCCACCCCGACCCAGATTTGTTTCTTAATTAGGTGCGCCTGGATGTGGTTGAGTCGCACCGTTTCCTTGGTTTTGTATTCGACCGACGCCTCACCTGGGAGGCTCATATTCGCAGCCTTAGGGTCTCTTGTACCCGTGCCATGGATATTCTCCATTCCGTGACGTTTAGCGCTTGGGGCGCTGATAGGGCAACTGCCCTACTTTTTTATCGATCCTTTGTTCGTTCGAATCTCGACTAAGGATGCGAGTTTTATGCCTCGGCAGCCGAGCGTTTATTGCGGAAGGTGTACTCGATCCACCACACCGGCCTTCGCCTTGCGACCGGTGCCTTCCGCACTTCCCCCATTGAGAGCATGTTGGTCGATGCTGGGGAGATGCCACTCGCTCTGCGCCGTGTGCAGTGCATCACTCGCCTGTACGCCCGAGCCCGGCGCCTCCCTCAGTCGCCAACAGCTCTGACTGCATCTGCAGCTGATCTCGACCGTGCCTATGCCGCCGAGAGACGCCAGTCATACCCAAATGGTTTAGGGCCAGGAAACTCCTTCGGGAGCTAGGTATAGCTCTCGGGCCGGTGGCACCCCTGGTTCTACACAGGACGCCACCCTGGAGGGTACCACATTTCGCTATTTCTCGCCACGCCTTGCTCTCAAAGCTTGTACATCGCCGGGAGTATTTCGTTCGACCTTTTTGGAGCACACCTCGTGTCACGCTGGAACTGTGCCAGTATATAAGGATGGCTCCAAGTCCCAAGAGGGGCCAGCTTCCACGCCGTATCCCCTCTGTATGAAGTCAGCGGGGCGCTGCGTCTGACTTCACGGCCGAGGAGGTGGCAATACACCACTCGGTACGGGAGATCACGCGACGTGCCCGGTTCGGAGAACGGATTGTGATCTATAGAGACTCACAAAGCGCCCTGAGGGCTCTCTGGACATTTGAATCTCCGCATCCCCTGGTTCGCGATATCTGTGACGCCACGGTTTTGGCCAGCCGAGCGGATATCGAGATTATCTTCTGCTGGGTTCCTGGACATGTAGGAATTGCGGGGAATGAGGGCGCTAAAGAGTCCGCGAGGACTCTGCGACCGGACCAGCGTTTCGCTCTTCCTCACACCGACTACATGGCAGGAATATGGCAGCTCTTCGGACTGTTTGGCAAAGAAGATGGGAGACGGTCGAAGGGAACTTAAAGTTGCGTGCCATTGCGCTGCGACTGTTCCCATGGACCTATTTCCCAATGCAACGACGGCTTCAAGTCGCTTTCTGTCGTCTCTGAAACGGATACACTCGTGTGATGCATCGCTATCTGATGGAGCGCTCGCCTGAGCTCTATTGTGACGACTGCATCATCCCCCCGACTGTTCGGCACATTCTTGTTTAATATCCCAGTCTGGGTGATCTTCGTGCACGATACCTGTCCCGGTACCGGGATGGGCAGGGTCGCTACCGCCTGTCCCTTATTTTTGGGACGAGTGCGTGGTGCACATTGACTGGTGGACTAGTTGACTTTTGCGGGGAGGCCGGCCTTTTCCCTATTTTTTAAGCAGGTCTTTTTTCTTTTTTTTTTATTTTGTTTTTTCAGCTCCTTGATGAGTCATGCAATGGAAGAGGTGTTGGCAGTGGTGAGGGGGTCTTTCCTGAAAGCCCAGTGATTTTGGATGGGGTTTAGGTCGGGGCTGTTCCCAGGCCACTCTAAAATATTGATATTGTGGCCATCAGGGTAGTTATTTACCTTTCTTGAGGTGGGGCAGGGGGCCCTCTCTTGCATAAAAAAATATGCGCCTTGAATAGCATAAAAAGGCAGATGATGTTCTACAGAACGCTCATGTAATGATTACTATTCATTGTAGTGTTTTAAGGTAAAAAAATAAACCAGTGCTCCCACCTTTTCCACTAAAAGCCCCCCACACCATCACCTGGTTGAGGTGTTTAACAGTAGGAATGGTATAGCATGGGATGTAGCTGCTGATGGTGGAAGATCGTTGCACTTTCCTGCCTGCTCCTCAGATACACTTAAAGCAGTTTTCATTCAAAAAACATTGTAGCGGGCTGAAAACTTTAGACTAACCCCAATCGATCCAACCCACTTCCTACACTAATCCGGATGTGAGAAATCGAAGGAGAATGAAGCGCATTGTATGTACAGTCCTTTACTAACCAAAAAAACAATATTTACAAAAGTATGGGTTGATATATTAGAGATCTCTTTCCTATTCACACACAAAATATAGCTAAATTTCCTTTATACCTGCAATAAAAAAAAAATAAACAAATCCTACTTACAAATCCTATTAATTGATCCTAAGAAACATTAAAAAAATCAACAGCCAAAAAAAAGATCCGGACTATAACAGTCAATATATAGTTTCCAAAAAAAAGAGAAGGCCTCACTTAGTACAAAGAGGGTGGTGGGGGGGAGGAGACGTCCAGCCACCTACCACTTGAGAGAGCAAAATGCCTACGTCTTCCAAACACTAGGCGCCTCTGCGGTTGATGGAAGATAAGTGATCTTATCACTCTTGCGTGGCTATTCTAAGCCCTCTTCCATTAACAATACTAATAGGGCTCTTCGTTAAATTTATTAAGACAAAGTAATATTTTGTTTGCTATATAAAGATGTGCTAGACTAAGTCCTTTCCAGAATATGGTGCTTTGTTTGTTATATAATGATATATGAAACTAAGTCTTTTCCAGAATATGGCGCCTGGAAAGAAAAAAAACATCGTATAATAACATGCTAATCAATAAAAAACAAACAAACAAAAAAACCAAACCCATTCCCATTTACACACACATTCTTACAGAGGGAGGGAGAGGGTATTGACAAAAGGGGTGGGAGAATGGCCCTTTTTACACACACTCACATTCGCTCCACCACAACATCACTTTTATCCAATCATCTTCAGTCTACTGAAGATATATCCTCGCAAAATCAAGTCTGCTTCATCATGCTTGTTGTGAGGAGAGCTTTCTTGGCAGCGCATCACTTGGGATTCCGAGATCCTTCTGCGGGTGATTTTGAATGTGCTGAATTTACACATTTTCCAACAGCTTGGGATGGTTCTTTTTCAGTTTGGCAGGTGTAATGAAGGGATTCCCCAACACCTCCCTTCATAGCACCAGATCAGTCTTCCTGGAAGTCTTCATTTGTCTCCCAGTCCCTGAGTATCTGTAAACTACGAGCTGTGGCAGCCACCATCCTGATGGTTGTTTCACCTCTTCCTGCCCAGCCATATCTCTTTAGTCGACAAATTCTCCTCCCTCAAAGCAAGTATCCTTGTTTTTCCTGCTTCAGAGAGGTGGTTAAACATCTCTAAAATTACACACCAAAATAATAGTTACCAACACAATTAAAATAACCAAACCGAGCAGAAAACTAGCGGCAAAGCAACACATGCTACTCAACAACTGAGAGCTGGTATCATTTTCTTTCAGTCTATGACACTGTACAGAGCTCTCAGATGTACATGTGTGTAAACAAACCATTCATATGCTCTGAAAGGCAGCCAAATTTGATCTCGCTCTTTTGTGCATTTCTAGCGCAACCCGATAATTTTCCATTGTGGTGACTGTAATGCCACTACCAGTAACTAGCATAGATTTTATAACCATGAGGTAGGTCAGAAAGTGGAGTGGAATATAATGCAGTAAAAAAAAATTCTTTTTTATGTACAATAATTTTCTGCAATATTTTGTATTTTATATAAATTTTGCTTTGCATAACTATAAAATAAGCATGTTATATAAACTAAATTGTTTAGTACCAAGATAATGCTTACAAAAATATGTAGAAATAAAGGTGATATAAATTTTTAAAATTTCTAGAGAATTATGTATAGGAAGATATATATATATTTTTAAAGTTTTCCTTTCCAACAAAATATACTCCCAAATGGTA
The DNA here is from genome assembly GCA_963969495.1 of Ceratothoa steindachneri. NCBI lineage: Eukaryota > Metazoa > Arthropoda > Malacostraca > Isopoda > Cymothoidae > Ceratothoa > Ceratothoa steindachneri. Next base: position 104,499,836 of record OZ018333.1, read on the forward strand.
CCATACTAACAGAGGCAATCAATACTATAACCAGAATAATAATTCTCTTGTCCCTTCTTTTATAGGCAACAAACATTTCATTGAGGGACAGAACAAAATTCCCCAAAGAGGGGTGAAGAGGCAGAGGCTTTCTCCTATAAGAACTTGCCCAGAGTCTTAGGCATGTTTTGATATTCCCTGTATAATGGGTGAGAATGGTAGCTATGGATTTGGTTGGACTTAATTTGAGTCCTGTTTGTGAATCATGTGTGTTGTGTGTTGAGGCATTGAAAGCTTTGTTGATGTCCGTAGTTACTAGTTGTATCCAATCTAGTGCTTGGTTGAAGGTATCATAGATTCTTTGTATCAGGTCTTTAAGAAGATTGGTTGTTGAGTAAATTGGTCTGAAACCATCTTGTATAAAATAAATCATGTCAACAAGGAACTCTCTAGCTCAAGGAGTGGATGATGGGGGAATTTTATGATAGAGTAAATTATCTTTAATGTTTTAAGTGTAGGTGGCAAGGGAATGTGTGAAGTGACCTGATTTATGATGAGGTGCTTAATGACTTGGATAGGGTACAGAGGAACATGAATGGACAGTGTGAGGAAGTAGTATTGGTTTGGGGGATCAGGATGATTTTATAATGCTTCAAAATTTGGGGCATTTCATTGTGTAAGTAGCTGTAACATTAAACCTTTCTAACTTTTATTTTATGTCTACTCAGGTCTGAACTATGGGCAGCTGAGTGCTTGAGATTGTGGATGATTCCATCTGTTTTGTGAAAGTGTGGGGATAATTTGTTTATATTTATAGCCTTAGTGTACCTTATACCTGAGCCATGGATATTTTTGACTCTGTGTTGTTCTGCTAGATTCACCCTTCTATCTTCTAGTATTCCTTTGTTTGCTCAAAACTAGTGTGGTTGTAAGATTTACTACTCTGTATCTGAGCATCTATTATGGAAAGTGCATTTGATCCACCAGTCGCTGGTCTATGCTTGGTGACTAGTGCCATCCTGCATGTCCCCAATATAGAACTTCCTTGTTGATGAAAGGGTGCTGCCACTTACTTTATGGCATGCACTATGCATTTGTACATGTGATTCCAGCACCTGCCTTAGTCACAAACATCTTTCTTGGCAATGAGAAACCCTGATCATATACCCTAAGCCTTTCTGTTATTGGGCCTCTAACCCCCCCCAGCATGTTTTGTCAGAACATTCTTTTTTTGTATAACTATCCTCTCAATCTTGTCTCTAGGCTAGACCTATCAAGCTACCCTGGGCAGTGAGGCATGATTAATTGGAAGATTAGTTTATTCCCAATAACCAATCTGTATGACCACCTCCTTGCAGCCCTTCTAGGGTGCATAAGGTTATACATTCTATGGTGTGAGAGCTTTCCTGCCTTGTTGGCTACCAGGCCAACTAAAAGTCTCAGATCTTGGCTGTTCTATCAAGGATTTGTCTCTCTTGTTAAGGAATTCTAACCTATTGGACTGTATCTCAGGCTGCTTACTTGGCAGATGCAACCTTTGGTTAGAGACTGGTCCACTGGGCAACCCCTGCTCACTGCACATGTCACAAACACTAACACTCAAAGAGTGGCCACTAAAAGCCTGAAAACCCAAAATAGGATAGGCAGGAGTGGCTGGACACAGGATATAGCCAACCAAACCCTTTCTTTTCAGTGATCACAAGACTCCCAATTTTTGTGTATTAAGTTTATATAAGATATACAACATTTTGGAACTGTTGTTGGGAGACCTTAGGTGCTTAAAGACAACAACACGGACTGGAGGAGGGGTGTAAAGACAATTACTTTGACCTTAAAGCTAAAAATGAAGTGTATGTTGTAAAATTTATTCTTTAATATAGTAGATAAATTGGACCCTTGGCTCTTGCCATTATATGGTTCCTGGGGATAGGTCAAAAACTAGAAATGACAAAACCAAAACATTATTTCCCATTTAAATAGAAGTAATTAAAAATAATTTGTTCTGGGGCTTAAATTGTTACCATCACAATTAAAAATATATATGAAAATTTTAATGCATATAGAAGATGTAATTCATAAAAAATCCTTCAAATAAATTATGAATCTTTATTATTCAATCCTCTAATAACATCTGCTTTAATAGCCTGTTTATTTTTTACTTTGCTGCTAAAGGCTGTTATGACCTTACCATATTCTTTTGCAACTTCAGTCAATCATTGGCCTGTTTATTGTTTGCTATACTTTTTATTAATTCAAAAGTTGATCTTGGGTTCTTTTGGTGATGCATGGCTACTAAAGTTATCACTAAAAATGTACTAAATTTAACATATTACAAAAGTAACAAAAAGAACAGCAATTTTCAGATACTACAGGATGCAAAACTATACTTTGTGCAAGACTGATACCAATTGACTCAGCCATGTGTAAAAGCACATAACACAAATTTGTGATCACCAGAAAATATTTTTTGGTTGAAAACCCCAAAAGACAAATATTGATATGTATAAAATGTGAAAGTTACTGTAAATTGTTTCATTATGTTTCACATTAATAGTTTGAGAATGAGTTTTACAAATATTATAACTAAGATGTGATGTTTAAAAGTTGGTTACCTCTTATTTACCTTTTTGAAAAGTTAATGGCTCCACATCTCCAGAACCACTTAAGAAGCTAATAGGTACTATTTATCTTTTCTCATTCATGTCAATAAACATGCATAAATTTTAATGTGGAAAGAATAAATCAATCTCATCCCAACCATCACCTTGCAAGAAAATACCTCCACCCATGCTCAAAATGAATCACAAGCCCAGTCCTACCAGTAGCAGCATAATGGCTTTGCTCTTCCCTCTCTAATTCATTCACAACTTACTAAAACACATCCACTCTACCCTCTATACTCACAGACACTTGAACAACCTTCCACCAAACAAGACTAAATGAGCCACCACTGAGAGAAATTACCACACATGTCAGAGAGAGCACTTTTAGCATAACTAAGCTTTTATTTGTTATAGGATTTCTTCAGAGATACAAAAATGGAAGAAATGAAAAAGCAAGTTATTGAATATCCCCTTAATTTTCATCTAGATAATAAAAAAGTAAGCATCTCAGGATTTTCTTATAAATATTAGCATTCAATATCATTATTTTTTATGCATTTTAGTTAATATACTTTTACCTATCTAATGATTAACTTGTAAATCATTACATGTGTAGAGTTACAGAAATTAAATTCCCTATTTTTTTTATATTAGGATATTTATAAAGAAACCGCCATCAAAGAAATGAAGGAAGAATTGTCTGATTCAGATCATGGAAATGAAGTAAAATTGAGCACAGGTCAAGAAGGTGCAGTCCTTGATGGTTCTAATGAATTGCTGTTAAAAGAATGCCCAGTCAAAGAGGTAGTTACAATGAGGTGCTTGTTATAATAGTTAGCAATGTTCCTATGGTAGCTTAATCTCTAAAACCTATTATTGGTTAAAGAGAAATAAGTGAGAGGGTTGAATTTTATCTAGTTCTTGATTGAATGTCATTTCATGAGAATTATTTTCAGATGCTAGCTAAGTGGTCTAAGGCACTGCTTTAACTGAGATTAAAGTGGGGCTTGTTTTTCAGTGTTCTTGGTTTGATCATGGATTTTTTGTAATAAGGAAAAATGTTTCCATAGAAAAAAAATTATTTAGCAATTTCTTTATTTTATTTTAGGACTTATTTATTCTATTTCATCATTCTCTCACATTTATCCTGTAAGGAGCATGGTAATTTGCTTTCCTGCCCCCAGTGCTGACGGGACTCGGTGCACCGTCTGGCCCCAGTTTAGCCTCCTCTTCTTTCTGAAACCCTCTCTTCCCACCCTGCTTCTTCACTTTCCCTACAACCTCCTCCCACAACTTTCTTTCATCCGCCTCTAATAGCACCCGGTAGACGCAGATCAGTGTTCTCTCACCCATTCATCTTGGATTGGGGCTAGGGGTGATCCCCTGCCTGCTCAGCTCTGGTTTGGGTTGGTGGGTTTCTAACAACCTGCCTCACCATCATTCTCCTCGGGGCTGCCTGGCCACTGGGTAGGAGGAGTGGTCTCGAATGGTGGCAGCTGGCTTTGCCGACTCCATATTACCCCTTCCAGGTGTGCTACTGCATGGGGTGTTTAGTTGTTTGCATCCCCTGAAATCGATAGGTTCACCATGCACAATGATATGATTTTTTCAACCAAGTCTCCCCCATCCCTTTCTCTTCCACTCTATCATCGTCGGAGGTGCTCTCAGGTAACTTCACAACAGAAAAGAAGCCACCCCTTTCCCAACCTGTGCTTTCTCAGGGGCGCCTTCAAACTTCTCTGACGGTAGAGGACTCTCCCCCCCCCTTGTAACGTAGGTCCCTCACATAGTCCTGGAGGTGACCCAGCCCTAGACGAAACCAGAGTCCACCCCTATGCTTGCTTAGGCCGCGGGAGGAGATTAGCAGGTTCATTCCCTACCTTCCTCTCCTATAAAGAAAAGACAGGAACAAGGCCAAGTGCTCTTCTTCCTCCGCGAGAGCAATGGGGAAGGCCGAGTCCGCTGCCGTTTCGGCAAGCAACAAATAAAGATCGGCACATCTGGCCCTGGTGCTCTCCCGTGCGGGGGGTCCCTGATAAAACCAAAAGTTCACATTCAGAGCAGAGCTAGGATTACATCAGGGGCCTTCATTCAGAGGTTACTTGTCATTTTCAAGCCTGCTTGATTTAAACGCGTCCTCATTATTCGGTCAGCTGATTGCAGCATGTTGGCTAATGGCAACATGATGCATCATAGGAGATCTCTAGCTAGTCTAAATGGTAGAGAGCCGTAGGTGACCTGTTTCTTGGATGGGAACCTTCTGGTGAATGCGTTGAATCCCTCTGAGGCGGCCATGATTAATGCCCTTTGGACAGTTGATGGCACGCCGGTTAGTGTGACGTCGCACTCTACCATGTACTTTGTGAAATTAGTTTTTTCGAGTCAACTCGTGGACCACATAGATGACATCACTATAGAGCTGGCTGACCATTGAGCAGTCAATGTCGAGCGTGTGATGAGAAAACAGAGAGGGGCCTCGAGACCCACCCTTACACTCTTCAGCACATTTGATAGTGACAAGCTCCCTCAGTTTGTGCATGCCGGTTGGTATCGTTGTCGCGTGAAGGCCGTGTTTCAACTTCGGTGGAGGTGCTACTACTGTCATTTCTACGGCCATACTAATCGCTCCTGTAGACGCACAATTTCGGTTTTACCCAAAGTGTAAGTTGCTCCAAGGCCGCACAAGTCCAAATGCGTCAATTGCAGAGAGCCGCACCCCGCTTCTTCGAAGCAATGTGGTGCGTATCTCCTTGAGAAAGAAATCCTGGCCGTTCAAGCCCAGGTTCGACTCTCATTTCGCGAGGCTAAGGACCTGGTCCTGGCTCTGCCTGGGATGTCTTTTGCATCAACGTTAGGCAACACACCTTCTGCTTCTGGTCCCTACAGGCCTACGAGCGATTTCGTTTCCGCACAAATTTGGAACCATTTTGTGACTTCTACCCACTTATGCCCAAGTAGGCAAACACCTGGTAGAGCTGACGGCATAAATGGTTCACACCCAGCCCCGGCTGGGAGGAGGAGCTGCGGAGGCTCATCTACATTCCCCGTTAGCTATCTATTTGAAGGATACCCTGCCTGGCTTGTCCCCCGTGCCGCCCACCCGGGATATAGGGGTTTTGCTCACCCACAGCACAGGATGGTGGCTGGGCAGGAGGATCCGTTATTTACACCCAACAATTGATGTCTCCATTCTTCTCTTTGTTTTAGATACCTCCTTTCATGCAGTAGCTGTGCAGCTGTACCTGGATAGTAGGTATACTGTTATTTCTGTGTACATTCCACCGTCAGGCGACTTTGACGTGGGCTACTTCCACTGCGTTGTAGCACAGTTACCGAGGCCCATTCTCTTGCTCAGAGATCTGATTGGTAGACATCTCCTCTGGGGAGACTACTTGATTAATCCTAGGGTTGAAGTCCTTGCTGACCTGATCGTCGAGCTGGAGATTGGTGTCCTAAATGTGGATGAGTTTATGCATATCTGCCCGAGAACCGCTTCTTTTTCCTGTCTTGATCTTTGTGCTGTCCGGATGCACAGCCTGATTATGGTTTGGGGGCTAGGGGTGGTTAAGGACCTCCATGGCAGTCATCATTTTCTGTGCCACTGCGCCTGAGAGCCCGCCCCAGTGGTGCTTGGCACGGGCGCAGTGGTCCGCATTTCAAGAAATATCTGATTTCTCTGTCTCAATCGAGGAGTTTAGGTTCGTAGATGAGGCTGTTTAGTTCTTCTCCGACAACCTCATTGCTGTGGGCCATTTTGGTGAGTGTGAGACAGTGCTTAAACAGCAGCGTTATGCCTTCCTGCGGTATAAGTTCCGCCCGAATGACCTTCCCACTTCCCCTACAACCTTTCCCACCCCTCCCTGAGGATCACCATGTTGTGGAGACGAGGCTTGCATACTTCAATGACACAGTGAGCTGTGTCAGTGAAGACTGTGATGGACATTATTGTCCAACAGTCTGTCTTCAGAGGTCCTACCTTGCTGAACAGGCCACTGTAGAGGAGTCAGACTAAAGATCCTCACACCTGTATGTTGAGTACCGCTGTACGGGTTGCCGATCATGTTCGCCGGAGGTATCACTTTGAAGGCCCAACTTGTTCTGGGGCTGATAGTGGCTCACAGCGTGGGTCTTATCATAGCCGTCGTCAAACTTCCATTCATGATGTTGCACTGTTTTTAAAATAACAGCTGTAGCGTGGGGGAGGGCTACCCTGAGGACGGTGTAAAGTTTCTAGTCTGGGGGCAATTACATGACTCCACTTCCCCAGAGGTACATGTCCTTTTAATACAAATATTTATTGGTAAAAATAATAAAAACCTTTCCCAGAGGCCCCAGGCTTCTGATCCCCGTGCCACCAATGACCGTGATCTTGATTAAGATAGATTTGTAGTTTTAAAATCAGACAATGATACACCAATAAGTAAAGTAAGGCTGACATTTTCAATGTCTATGAAGACTTTGTTGCCAAATGTGGTGAACCTGCCCAAATGTGGCATAGGAATGATGGCTGCCTTGTGGAGTCCTCTTCATTTGATCAGCATAAAAAAAAGCACTAGATTCTCTTGCTTCCCTTAATATCTCGTCTTCAGCCCATCCTACCTTTAACACCTGCAAGGGGGTTATCAGGTCCAGGGAGCTTATTGAATATGATGTAGGCTGGCTTGTTTTTAAACGACTTCTCAGAAGGTAGTTGGTGCATACCGCGTCACTTGTATTGTTAATGGCACCAGAGTTCCTTCCACTACTATCATATTAACTTTCAATAGGTTGGAACTCCCGAAAAATATCAAGGCTGGTTATCTGTTTATTTCTATGAAGCGCTATGTGGAGAATCCCCGTAGGTGCTTTCATTGTCAACGTTTTGGACATGTCAGTAAGCACTGCAGACAGGGGAGGGTACGTGTCAATTGTTCCTCTGATTTCCATGGAACACCGTGCCCTTGTTCCCCTTATTGTGCCAACTGTGGTGGCAATCACCTCGCCACCTCTAAGCAGTGAACCTTTTTCTTGTATGAGAGGGAGGTTGTTGCTCTTTGGAATAAATTCTGAATTAGCATGAAGGATGCTAGAAGGAGAGCTAAAGAATTATATATACAACCAGGAGTGTGTTTTGTGGATGCTCTTAGAGGGACCAGACCACTCTGTAACAGAGAGCAGAGACCATTCAGACCCCCAATTTTACGGCTTCAGAATATCCATCAAGAAGCCCCAATAAAATCTCTGCCTCAGAATGATGCTTCTCCTCCCTCTCCAATCTTTAGGGAGGTTCCTGCTTCTCCTCCATCAGCATATAACCAACCATTGACATGGAGGCAGATTCCGAGGATGTTCGTGTGGTATTCGTTTCACCTTTGGACATCCACCCTCCTCCCATTAAATCTGCCTTTAGTCCATCAGTCACAACTAGCCAGCCTATTACATCCACAGCATCATTAACTCCAGAAGAAGCTGAATGGATTTTTTCTGATCCAGCTTTGGCTGTGGCCCTTTTGGAAGAGGAGAAACAGCCTTCTGAGGTTTCTTCACCCACCCCAGCTGATCCACCATCCACCTCTCAGAATGACTCGGTACCATCTCTCTCAACATTACTACCTACCACTTCACAGGACCCAATATTTTCGGAAACGTTAATTACACGCAAAAATCAAAAAGCTTGAAAACTCCAGTCACCTTCATCAGGTGCCAAGAAAAATTTAATTACCCTTAAACGATGAATATGTTTCCAAATGGGAAGAATTCAAACTCCTTCTTCATGATTACAACCCTTGCTGTATAGCATTACAGGAGACCCAATTTAGGTATTCATCGATTACCCAATATCCCCCACTATGTGCCATATTTTAAGAATCCACCAGAAACCATTCATGGTTTGGCTATTTTTGTCTGTGACGACTGTTCTCACTTAGCAATCCCGTTGAGATCAGACCTTCAAGCAGTGGTGATTTGTGTGCATACCAACCATTTATACACAGTCTGCTCACTGTACCTCCCTCCTGGTGAAGTAGTTGCTTCAGATTTGGCTAACAAATTAGCCAATCTCATCTCCCAACTCCCCACCCCATTCCTACTAGTTGGAGACTTTAATGCAAGACACCACCGTTGGGGAGACTATGATGACCACCCAAGGGAAATCTGATTGTGAGACTTATGGAGACCTTGGATGTGTCATTATTTAATGATGGCACTCCAACATCCTTCCTTGTCCAGACCAACAGCTCTACCTGTGTATATATGTCACTTTGTTCCTGAGACTGTAGAACAGATTACAGCTGGTCGGTGGATCCTGATCTGAGAGGAAGCGATCGCTTCCCAGTTGTTCTGACCTCATGCCTGGGTGGCCTTCTCCTTCCCCACCGGGCAATAGGTGGAACACCAGGAAAGCCAATTGGCCAAAGTTTAAATACCCTTCTCACCATTCTGGACACTTCCCTCAGGGCGACATTGACATGGTCCTGGAGAACTTCCATGATCATGTCAACCAGGCGGCAAATTCTTCCATGTCCCTCTCCAAAACTGCTCCACACAAGACCCATCTCCATTTTTGGTCTGAGGAATGCAGCAAACTGGTGACAGAGTGTAAGCGAGCTTGTCGCTACCATCAAAACCCTACTGCCATCAATAAGTATGTTCATAGCCAAGCCAGGCCAGTACAACAGCATACTCTCCGCCAGGCTCGCCGAATCTCTTTAAAAGGGTACATCATCCCAATCAACCACCAAACTCCACCAGACAAATTCTGCAAAAGAGTGAAAAAGCTCATGAGCAGAGCAAGTGGTTTCTTTGCCCCCAATATAGTTGAAGCAGGCAAGCTTTTGTGAGACTTGGCCATAATTTCAAATGTCCTGGCAAAGACATTTGCTGACATTTCCAACCCTAACAATTATTCCTTAGAATAGTTCTAGTTCAAGAGCAGTGCCTCTTGAACTTCATGGATACCTGTATGGATAATGAACCATAGAATAAGCTCTTTTCCATTCATGAACTTCGAAGTGCTCTTAAAAGATGTGGATCCACTGCACCTGGTTCTGATGGTATCTCTTATGATATTATCAGAAATATGCATTCAACACTCATTTCACATCTTCTTGATATATTTATATCTGGATTAAGGGTTGTTTCCCTTCCAATTGGAGGGAAGCAATCATACTCCTCCTTCGTAAACTAGGAAAGGAAGTGACACTTCCGACCCACTATCTCGCAACTGCCCTAGCTTTTTGAAAGGATGGTGAATGCCAGGTTGGTATTGTTTCTGGAGAAACACAACCTTATTTCTCCCTCATAGTTGGATTTTAGAAAGAAATAATGCACCACAGACCTGTTGGTCAGGATGGAGGATTGCATTCGGCAAGCTTTCTCAAAGAGACACTCCATTGCTGTCTTTTTTATATAGAAAAAGCATATGATACCACCTGGAGGTATGGTATCCTGAAGCATATATATGACTGGGCTATCAAAGGCCTTCTTCCTAGGTTCAGACAGCAATTTCTTGCTGGATGCACGTTCCGTGTTAGGGTAGGAAATGTCATATTGGAGCCTGTTGATCAGATAGAGGGCGTGCCACAGGGAAGCTTTTTTAGCATCACTTGCTTCTCAGTGGCTATCAACAGCATTATTACTGATATTCCTGTAGAGCTAGTGACAACCCTTTATGTGGATGACTTGGCAATTTTATCAGCATCACCTCGGCTCCCATTTGCCATCTGTAAATTTCACCTGGACATTAACATCATTGCCAAGAATGCTGCTGCAAAAGGCTTCCGACTGTCACCTTCAAAAACAAAGGCAGTTCATTTCTACAATTTCAGGAAAGTTGACTGGGAACAGCTAACCTTATCTTTGTATGGCTCCCCCATCTCGTTTGAGCCTCATTGTAAATTTCTTGGGGTTAACTTTGACTCAAAACTCTCCTGGCTCCCCCATATAACTGCCTTGAAACATCCTGCTTGAAGAGAATGGATATCTTAAAACTTCTATTACATGTTTTGTGTAGAAGTGATCGCCATAACTTGTGGCTTTTGTATACAACCTTGATCCAGTCTAACCTGCATTACCTTTTCAGGCTGCAACAGCTCTCCCACTCACCTGTAGATGAGTGCACCTATAATATTCACTCGGTGGCCTCATATGACAGGTTTCCTTCACTGACTCGCCCCTTTGCCCTGCGTATGACTGGAGATACAGGTCAACTGAGGGAATTATCAGTTATTCCATATCAGATCACTAAAGTACCCCCATGGCTATTGCCACCCGTGAGGGATTGCAAGGTGCTGGCAGGCGAACCGAAGACCATGTTCTTGCCTTTGGTTCTATGAAGCCTCTTTTATGAACACTAAGTGTGTCACAAAGCACGCACTTTTTTTCTACACAGATGGATCTAAATCCTCTGATGGGGTAGCAGCTTCTGCTATCTTCCCCTCCCGTCATGTGTCTGTATGCCTGCCCAATACAGCCTCTATCTTCATGGCTGAGCTTATCGCGATACTGACTGCACTGTATATCATCGCTTCTTCATCACTGGGATCTTATACAATATTCTCTGATTCCCTCAACCTTTGGAGGCTTTAGCCTTTTTATTTCCAGATCACCCGCTGGTTTCAAAGATCCAACAGTGGCTTTTATATTTATCCTCATTCCACGACATTTTATTCTGTTGGGTACCTAGCAACATAGGTATAAAAGAAATGAGAGAGCAGATGCTGTTGCCAAGGCAGCTGCATCTCTAGGAACCTCCACCTCTGCTCCTCTTCCTTTCCATGATGTGATACTATACATCTTTGAGTATGTTGTAGCGGGCCGAAAAATTTAGACTAACCCCAATCTATCCAACCCGCTTCCTACTCTAATCCATACGTGAGAAATCAAAGGAGAATGAAACGGATTGTATGTACAGTCCTTTACTAACAAAAAAATACAATATTTACAAAAAATATGGGTAAATGCACAAAATATCTACAATAGAGAGGGGCAATTATATTGGAGATCTCCTTACTTTTCACAAAAAAAATACAAAAAAAGAAAATCCTATATATATGAATACTATTAATCGATCCTAAGAAACATAAAAAAATCAAACAACCAAAAAAATCCTGACTACAACAGTCAATATATAAATAACAAACAAAGGCCTCACGTAGTACAAAGAGGATGGGGGGGACATCCAGCCACCTGCCACTCGAGTGAGCAAAATGCCTAGGACTTACAACAAGTGTGGCGCCTCTGCGCTTGATGGAAGATAAATGACCTTATCACGCTTGCGTGGCTATTATAAGCCCTCCTTCATTAAGCTATACTATTGGCCTTTATTAATTAACAATATTATATAGCTTTTCAGAATCTGGGGCTTTGTTTGTAATATAAGGATATATGAAACTTAGTACTATCTTTCCAGAATATGGCGCCTGGAAAGAAAGAAAATAAACATGGTAATCATTTTTATACATAAAATAAACAAAAAACAAAACAAACCCATTCCCATTCACACACACACACACACACACACACACATTCTTAAAGAGGGAGGGAGAGGGTACTGAGAAAAGGGGTGGGAGAATGGCCCTTTTACACACACTCACATTCGCTCCACCACACCCCTCCTTTCTTAAGCCATTCGACCAGTCACTCACAAAACCCTTTCAATCACTCTTCACGGTACCACTTGTGCTCAATCGCACCCTTCTGCACCCATTCACACTCTTCTACTGGTCCCTGGCTACGCATAGCAAAGAGTCGGGGTTGTTCGTCAGTCGTCCTGTCAGTCTCATCGTCACTATTGATCATCTCATCAACCATACTCTTATCCCTCATTACCAGTTCTCCCATCTAACGATAGAATTCTTTCATACTCTTCCGTTCAGAACCTTCACTCTTCATACCCCCATTCATCAGCTCCTCACTCACAGCTCTCATCCAACTCAAGGTACATTCTTGCGAAACAGACAGGTCACTCACATCCCCTGTATTCTCAACAGGCATACCAGAAACCCCTTTGACTGGTTCCCACCAGAAACCTGAAAAATCAGCCACTTCATCATTCATTACATCAAACTCATCCCTACTATTACCATTTGTAAAACCTGAAAAATCAGCCACACTAGGTTCATTCTGCCCAAATACACTATCATTCATACTGTTCCCAAAACCAGAAAAATCAGGCACAGGCAGCTCACTCACTCGTCTACTTATACCAGCCAAATCACTCACCTGTTTACGCAAAAACTCAATCTCCCTTTCAAGATCCCCCATACCAGAAACACTCTGCTCAGACTTACTTTCATTCGTACTTGCATTCTTCCTTACACTCTTCTTTGTACGCTTTCTACTCCTCAAGACCAAGACAAGCTCTTTCCCAGACAGATCCATACTATCACATTCAATCTCATCATCATGCACTTTACCTCTCTATACACAATTCATACACCGGATGGCTCACCAGGTAGTCAGGAGGTTCTCTCCATCTCGTTAACTGACTCTGACAAGCCCGCACTCTCTCAGTCATACCATCATTCAAACTCTCCAAAACATACGTTACCCCATTTTCCCAAACTCTCACAACTCTATAAGGTCCATCAAACTTCTCACTCATCTTTGACACATTCAACCTACCCTTCACTTCTTTCACCTTCAATACTTTTGCACCTAATTCAAATGAACGGAACCTTTCATGCGCCTCACGCCATACACTGCTCACTTTCACTCAAACGAAACCTATCTTTCACTTGCCTTTCAAAATTCATCACAAACTGACATGGCGACATTCCAGTTGCACTATGCACAGTTGAATTATACACCCACAACACTCCCCAGACATACATCCCAGTCATTCACTCTCATACTCATCATTCTCAACATCTCACACAAGGTTCTTATAGTACGTTCAGCCAATCCATTTGAAGACTGTACATACAGAGTTGTTCTCACATGCTCCACACCATTCCCTCTCAACATTTGCTCAAACACTTCTCCTACAAATTCAGGCCCATTATCACTCAGACATCTTCTAGGCTTCCATACACACATAGAAAAAAACAACTGCTCAACCACACGCGCAACAGTCACACTCCTTTTATCTCTCACAGGCGCTGCATACACAAACTTACTTTTATGATCAACCATAACAACCATACCAACATTCCCAGCACTCATACGCGGCAAAGACACACAATCAATGACTATCAATTTAAACGGTTCTTTCGCATCAACTTTCAACATCGGTGGTTTCACTTGCACACCTTGCACCTTTCGCTTCTGACACCTTTCACACGTAGTTGCAACATCATTCACAACAGTTCTCAGAAACGGATGGAACACACGCTCCTTCATACACTCCCACAGCTTAAACTTACCCATATGCCCATAATTATCATGCACAACCTTCACCAGACCAATCATACCAACTAAGGACATCACAGGTACATACATATCATCACCACCCTTCACATGCCTCACAAAATATACAACATCCATACAAACAACAAAATCCTTAGCATACCTTTTAAAATCACTTAAACACTCTGGCCATTCATTCAAATCAACACGCATCATTACACACCTCTTCAACTCACTAACAAAAGGACATATCTCTTGCATCTCTAGAATATCCTCATCACTTAAAATCTCATTCCCATCATCCATGACCAACTCAATCATACCGCAAAACTTGACAACATTCTTTGCACACTCATTCAACCTCATCACCTCACATTCACCTTTCATAAGACGATCCTTATCAGCATCCAAAGACAAATCATTCAATCTCATAAAGTCTACACCAAGCAAGAAACAACACGGCATTTGCTCATCCTTCAGAATCACAAAGTCATTCTTCACATTCACACCATTACCCAAACTCACTTTCAGACCAACCTGTTCCCATGCCACTATCATGCCATTCCCTAATCCACTTATCCGTAACTTCACAGGTTTATGCTCGCAACATTTAAACTCATCATACTTACTCAGAATCCTCTCATTTACTAAAGACACTTGCGCTCCAGTATCATTCAAACCACAAAACAACCTTTCACCAACTTTCACTCTCGCTTCCATCATATCAGGTCCACCATGTTTGCAATACACAGAAGGAACAAGCACACCATCATCAGTACTGATATCCACACTATCATTAACTCCCATATCATCACTCACCACACGCTCATCTTCATCCAGACAATCATTCTTCTCTCTTATATATGAACACTTTTCAATCACCCAATTGTAGTGCACATCACTCAAACATTGCAGATGTACTACATTAGGATTCAAACCCTTCATCTTCTCATCCTTGTACACAATCGGCCTCTCACCACCAAAGTGCACATAAACAATCACTCCATACAAACGACTAACTATAATCAACACTTCCTGAAATGGCGGGACCCCTTGCATACACATCGCTCTCAATTCTTTCATGAAGTTCCGCACCTTTGCCATACCAATGCTTTCCGGCTTCCTACACACTTCATTCATTACCTCCTTCCTTAAATCATCCACACTATCGGGCACTCTCACGTCTACTCGATCACTCTTCAAATCTTGCAAACCATTCCATACACTCTCAAACAAGGAATCACCACCACCCTTACTCTCTTTTCCATTCATAATCCCTTTTGGCAAATACTCAGGATCACTCACTCCACACACATTTTCATCATTCGTACCAGGATACCTTGACATCAAATCAGCCACTCCATTCTGTTCACCAGGCACATACTCAATCACATAGTCAAAGTCACTCAAATCTTCCAAAGTCCTTGCAATCCTACTATCAGCCCACTTCATACGCTGCAGATACACAAGAGGTTGATGATCTGTTTTGATCACAAACCTCACACCATACAAAAACGGACGCAACACTTTCAAACAATATCTTATCGCAGCTAACTCTCGTTCCACAGTCGAATACTTTCGTTCTGCAACATTCATAGCCTTGGTTACATACCCAATTATTCGCCTGACATTCTCTCCATTCAAACGCTGCTCTTGCACCAGAAAACCTCCCATACAATACCCACTCACATCTGTATACAATTCAAGCATTTACACTATAAACTGGGTAAGCCAATTCAACATCTTCAGCCGCTGCCTCTTTCAGTCTCTTATACGCCTCATTCATCTTATCATTCCACTTGACAACCGTACTACCTTTCTTGCCCATCCACTCAGTCAGAGGCTTACTCACACCAGAACAATCACGTATAAACTTTTGCTGGAACTCAATCAAACCCCAAAATGACTTCAGTTGCTTCACAGTCACCGGCTTAGGAAACATTCTCACCTTATCAACATACTTTGGTGATTTTTGCAACCCATTCTCACTCACCATATGCCCAAGGAATTTCCCTTCTTTCGCAAACCATTCACACTTCGCCACTTTCACCTTCACACCAACACTCTCCAACGTTCTCAACACATCATTCACCAATCTCATATGCTCCTCAAAAGTCTCAGTCATAATCAAAATATCATCTATAAACGCAATCACATTCTTACTCGCAAACTTACTCAACACAACATTCATTGCCCGCTGGAAGGCTCTGGGAGCATTAGCCAACCCAAAGCTAAGGGTCCGGGACTAATAATGCCTCTTTGAGGAAGAGAAGGCAGTTACCGGCTGGCTCTCCTCAGCAATGGGTATCTGGTAATACCCCTGTACCAGATCCAGCTTCGTAAACCACTCCTTTCCATGCATACTATACACACACTCCGATACCACACACATCGGAAACCTTTCTTTCACAGTCCTTTCATTCACCTTTCTATAATCCACACACAGACGCAATCTTCCATCCGGCTTACGTACAGGTATAATTGGACTATTCCATGCACTCTCGCTCTCTTCAATCACCCCTAATTGCTCCAATTCCAAGCACTGCTCCTCAATCTCATCAGCAACCGGACGTGGGAAATGCCTCGGCCGCCGCTGATAGATTGGGGAGTCCTCCTTCAGGACAATCTTGAATTCCAGGAGCTTTGCAACCCTGAAATCCAGATCACCCTTACTGAGGGCTCCCTTTCGTTCAAATATCATTCGATACACATCCTCCCTTTCATACTCAGTTAAGCATCCATCCAATTCCACCATGCTCTTCACTTCATTATACGTCCATTCACACGTCTTTTCACCTGCAACATTCACCCTGACCTCCGTACTATCATTCATTCCTACCTCATTGACAGTGGAGAGGTGACCCAATACATCTCCGACTTGGATTCCCCTTACCTGCCCTTTCACACTGGGGTCCGCCTGCACACATACAAAAGGATCATTCATTCTCATCAAGCCATCAAACACACAAGCAACACGCCTTACCTTATAACACGCATCCTTTCCATCCAATATCACAGTGTTCTCACCCACATTCAAACTATCACCCTTACTCCAACTCACTCTAACAGACACCCTTTCACCCTTCACAAGCCTTACATTCTCCATAGCAGTCACCTCAATACCAGTAAACACACTCCTCAAAACGCTACCATCTTTCCCTACATACAACTTATACACCCCATTTTTACCAATCTTTCTCTCAATCTGATCACTCGCAGGATGCACAACCATACGATTCATTTTCATAAAATCATACCCCAAAATCACACCATACTCACTACTAACCTTATCAATCACAGAAAATTCGCATTCATTCATCATCATACCATGCATTCGAACAGCTGACCTTATCATTCCAATCACAGGCACTCTCCTATTACCAATACCTACCAAACTACCCTTGCACTCAGACAGGAGGGCTTTCTCGCTAACCTTGTCATACACATCTTTATACACCAAGCTCGCCTTGCATCCAGAATCTATTAAAGCCAAACACTCAATTCCATTCAATTGCACCTTCACACTCAGACACTCATACTTCCTACCAGACAGCACTTTCACACTAGACAGACTTACCAACACATTACTCACAACTCATGCACCCAGAGGATACTTCAGCAGGTACCCTCTTACAATTCAGTTTCCGGCTTCAGACTTCCCATTCACACCTTGCGCTCTCAGTCTAATCCAACACTTTTCACTCGAATGTCCTTCCATCGCACAATAGCTACATACATTCCTCTGGTCACGACACATCCTTGCATAATGACCAGCCTTTCCACAATTACCACATGCATACTTCACACTCCCCCCAGCAGTTGCTCCACCATTCAACCTCGGACAATCTTTCTTCAAATGGCCTATTTCTTTGCACTCGAAGCACTCTTTCACACTTTCCTGGCAATCCTTTATCATATGCCCTTTCTTGCCACACCCAAAACATGCACCAGATGTCCACCTACATTCTGCCAACATATGACCTTTCCTTCCACACCGACGACATTCCACAATTTTTCTCCCACCATTCGGTCTCTCGTTTGCTGGGACATACCTCGGCTTCTCTCTCATATATCCATTCCCACGCTTGAAATTCATCTGTCCCCTTCCATTCGACCACCCTCCATATACCCATCCATTCTGCCGGCCCAGGAAGTTTGACATCACTCCAGCTGGTGCAGCCTTCAGGGCATCCCTATAGCTGACAAACTGCTGGGGTGGATGAAAGCTCCTGGGCTTCTTACCCCCAACATTCACACTGTACCATCCATCCTCTTCTAGATCGCTTTCATCATCAAATCGTCTATCTTCTAACAATTCCAACACATCCTCCCACATCAACTGTTCACCTGTCAGTCTCACTCTCTCCTTTCTCTTTCCACTCAGCCATTCACTCACCTTTCGTGGGATCGTGTCCAAAAACTTCCTCATGAGTGGTTTACATTCATTTACATCATCATCACCATACCTCGTTCTTGCCATACTCTCAAGCCTATGTGCATACATATTCACACTTTCACTCTTCCCCATTCGAGCCTTCTCAAATTCATTCACTCTTTTATACTTCACACTCTCTTTCATTCGTTTCACCTGCCCAATCAATCTCTTCTTCACTACATCATACTTTGGCTCTCCCACACTCGTTATCACTCACAAGAACTCCAACACTTTCCCATCCAAACAATCTCCCAGAACACTCACCCAGTGACCCTTGTTCTGCGGGTACTTGAGCTTGCAGTACCACTCAAAATCCCTGAAGAACTCATCCATACTCTTTACCCCATGCAATCTAAACTTATCAATCCTTGGCACTTCCCTAATCAAAATTCCTTTCCCCACATTCACTTCACTCTCCAAAGAGCTACTCTTGGTCTCACTCATTCCAATCATATCGTCACTCTCTCCCTCATCTGAGTATAGCGAATCCACACTCTTCCCTCTCGCCTTCCTATCCTTAACCTTAGAACTATGCTTACTTCCTCTCTTACTTTCCACTCTCTTCCATTCACCCCCTTTCCTACCACTCACAGTATCTTCTTTAGACTCAATCATACTGCCATCCATTCCATTTAGCGGAGTCCCTTCAGTAGGAGCAGGGGTCAGGGTTGTAGGTCCTGGGGCTGGTCCAGCCCCTGTCATCATGTTATATAGGTCCTGTATTCGTCGATCCGTCTGATCGTGTCGGTCTCCCATTTCCTTCTTCATCCTATCAGTCTTTTTATTCATCCCTTTTATTTTATTCTCCATTCCCTCCATTATTCCCCGCAACATTTCACACTCCTCTTCTTTCTTCCTCAACTCCAGTCTCAATCGCACTACTTCTTCATTCAAAGTTTCAGCTACAGCCATTGTTCCCAAGTTAGTAACAAAGGATAGGAGGAGGGAAAAATCAATCAAACTACTTGTCACACTAATTGGGTATGGACTGCAATCCAATCCCGTCACGCTCCCGGTTTCGAAGTCTCACATCCCTATTCGGGCGCCAAATGTAGCGGGCCGAAAAATTTAGACTAACCCCAATCGATCCAACCCGCTCCCTACACTAATCCGGACATGAGAAATCGAAGGAGAATGAAACGGATTGTATGTACAGTCCTTTACTAACAAAAAAATACAATATTTACAAAAAATATTGGTAAATGCACAAAATATCTACAATAGAGAGGGGCGATTATATTGGAGATTTCCTTACTTTTCACTAAAAAAATACAAAAAGAAAATCCTATATATATGAATATTATTAATCGATCCTAAGAAACATAAAAAAAATCAAACAACCAAAAAAATCCTGACTACAACAGTTGTAGTCAATATATTTATAACAAACAAAGGCCTCACTTAGTACAAAGAGGATGGGGGGGACATCCAGCCACCTGCCACTCGAGTGAGCAAAATGCCTAGGACTTACAACAAGTGTGGCGCCTCTGCGCTTGATGGAAGATAAATGACCTTATCACGCTTGCGTGGCTATTATAAGCCCTCCTTCATTAAGCTATACTATTGGCCTTTATTAATTAACAATATTATATAGCTTTTCAGAATCTGGGGCTTTGTTTGTAATATAAGGATATATGAAACTTAGTACTATCTTTCCAGAATATGGCGCCTGGAAAGAAAGAAAATAAACATGGTAATCATTTTTATACATAAAATAAACAAAAAACAAAACAAACTTATTCCTATTCACACACACACACACACACATTCTTAAAGAGAGAGGGAGAGGGTACTGAGAAAAGGGGTGGGAGAATGGCCCTTTTACACACACTCACATTCGCTCCACCACAACGTGGTCGGACAGTGTCAGAGGACATGGGATGAACTCCCCCAACTAAACTGCATGCCATCAAACAGTCAGTCCGCCCTAGGCCACGCACTACTAGGACCCATACTCAGGATGTTATTCTATGCCATCTGAGAATTGGGCCTTCAGCAGCCTACAATGTATACTCACTGTGGAGTACCAATGTCTGTACTCCACCTATTTGCTGACTGCCTACGTCTCCATACTCCCAAGGCAAAGGCTTTTTCCTTTCATTTGCCAAGGGATGTGTCCTCTGCAAGTCCTGAGGAGCATCCTTTCAGAACATGAGTGGACTTTTCACATGAACCAAGTGTTTAAATTTTATCAAAGACAAATCTCTTAAAGGAAATTTAATGTTTTATCATTTTTAGAACCAAATAGAAATGTCGTGTCTTATGATTTTACAGCATTCTAGAGGCATTAATTTTTCTACATTTTTAATCCCTCTCCCTTCGTTTATATATATTAATATGTAGATATAGATATATAGATATATATCTTTTAGATTGTTAACTATAGTCTATGTTTTTAAAGAACATTTGAAATTTAAATGAAACCTCTCTTTTTGAAAATGGCTGCGATCTTGCCCACTTGGACTTACGCAGCACCCATCTATTTTGTACCTTCATTCAATCATACGACCTCTCCCACAACTTTCTCTGGTCGGCCTCTATATTCACAGGGTAGATGCTGACCTTCTCAGCCAACTATCCCGGATCGGGACTGAGGGGAGAGGGAACAATGTTTCCTAACCCTTGAGCTCTGGTTTGGGATGGTGGGTTTTTAACAACCTGCTTCATCTCCACCCATACCTTCCTCGCATTCCCTTTCCTTCTCACTCTATCCTTTTTACGCCGTTCCCAAGGTGGAACCGCCATGCCGAAAGGCGGGAGGGGGTGGCCTTAAATGGCGGCACCAAAGCCAAAAACCTCCACATAATTTTCCCTTGGGCAGCTCCACTGAAAAATTGGAGGTCCCCCCCACCCTTGTGCTTTCACAAGGAAACCTCCAAAATTCTTTGACCGGAGAGGAGGCTTACTCCTTTCTTTTGCTTGCGGGTGTCAGGGACTTCCCCCTCACCCCTTGTCTGGAAGTGCCCTCAGGTGCCTCACTCTTTCCAGCGGCAGGTTCCCCTTTACTTTCCACGGGGACTGCCAAGAAAGCTAGCAGGCAGCCCATAACCGACTGCTCTCCATTGAAGCTGTTCGGCAGGGCAAACCCCCTTATGGTGGAAGGAAAAACAGGACCTATCAGCCGCTCCACTCTAGAGACCTGCTGGCTCGCATACTGACTTTAGTTGGGGTCAAGGCCTGTTCCTCCCTATACTCTACTCGTGACACCGCTGCCAATTGGGATCAGTGATGTCTTGGGAGGGATGGCCACATGGATGCTCCCTCCCCCCCCCCCCGAGATAGACATGGTCCTTGATGCAACTCAGCCTCAGACGGTAGGGCCATCCATGGTAGCGAATCTCTGCTCGGCGCCAAGCACCGAACTCGAGTCCGTCCCTATGCAAAGTCCTCCTCAAACGGCTCGCGTCTCCAAGGCAGTACAAGGAATGGATTGATCTCCTCCTCCGGCCGGCGCCCCTGTGACGGCCAGGGCCTTCTCCATCTCGGAGAAGGACCTTGCTGAGGCCTGTCCATCTGGCCTGGGGGCTCCTGCTGGCGGAGGAGAAAAGCGGGTTCATTCCTCGCCCTCCTCTCCCAAGAAGAAAAGAAACAAAAAAAAAAACCTCGGGACTCCTCTCCATCTGCGGGGACGGATGGGTCTGCTGCTTTGGTAAGCAACCAAGCTAAGATCGGCACGACCGGTCCCGCTGCCCCCCATCTTCGGGTGCAGAGTCCCTGACAAAGACCAAAGGTACAAATGCACAGAGCGAATGCATCGAATCCCTCCGAGACGGCCATGATTAGTGCCCTTCGGACACTTGATGGTACTCCCGTGAGTGTGACGCCGCACTCTACCATGAACTTGGTGAAAAGAGTAATTTATACGAGGAAACTCGTGGACTACTCCATAGAGGACATCACCTTAGAGCTGGCCGACCATAGGGCTGTTCAGGTTGAATGTGTGATGAAAAAACAGGGAGGGTCCTAGAGACCCAACCCTACATTCTTTGTCACGTTCGACTGTGACAAGCTCCCTGAGTCGGTGCGTGCCGGTGGATATCGCTACCGCGTGAAAGCATTCGTGCCACTGCCGCGGAGGTGCTATTACTGCCACGGCTTCGGCCATACTAATCGCTCCTGTCGACGTGCAAAGTCTGGATAGCCGAAACCTGTGTAAGTTGCTCCAAGGCCGCACACGATAAGTCCAAATCGTGTGTGACTAAGTGTGTCAATTTCGGAGAGCCACACCCCGCTTCTTCGAAGCAATGTGATGTGTATCTCCTTGAGAAGGAAATCCTGGCCGTTCAGGCTCAGGATCGTCTCTCATTTCGCGAGGCTAAGGACTTATTCCTGGCGCGCCCGGCCCTGCCAGGGACGTCCTATGCCTCAATTTTGAAAAAGACACACTTTGCGCCTTGTCCTTCCAAGCCTACGAGTACGGTCGTTTCCGCGCCCATTCGGAACCTTTCTGTGGGTTCTACCCACCCAGGGCGCTCCCCTGGTAAAGCTGACGGCACAAAGGGTCCACACCCAGCCCCGGCTAAAACCAGGGTGACCGTTTCCCGAAGGCGACAGCGCCTTCAGCGCATTGCCTGGCCAACAGCGCCCTGAGTTCTGCCCCTGGGAAGCGTACGGCCATTCCCGTGAGGGTTTTCTCTTAGAAGAGGGCCCCAGCATCTCCTCCGAACTAGGCCTGGAGGGCATATTCCTTCAATGGAATTGCCGTGGACTCCGGGCCAGCTGGGAGGAGTTGTGGAGGCTCGTCTCCTCCCGTTCCCCGTTAGCTATCTTTTTGCAGGAGACCATGCTGGGCGCATGCCTCCTGTCGACCCTCCCGGGGTATAAGGGTTTTGCGACCCCACCACCACGGGATGGTGGCCGGGCGGGAGGATGTGCAATTCACGCCCAATTGATGTCTCCGTTCTTCTCTTTGTTTTAGATAACTCCTTTCAGGCAGTAGCTGTGCAGCCTCACCTGTATTGGAGGTATACTATTATTTCTGCGTACATTCCACCGTCAGGCGACTTCAACCCGCTGGACATCCGCTTCGTCGTGGCATGGTTGCCGAGGCCCTTTCTCTTGCCTGGAGATCTAAAGGGTAGACACCCCCTCTGGGGAGACTACTCTATTACTCCACGGGGTCAAGTCCTTGCCGACCTGATCGACGAGCTTGAGATGGGTTTCCTAAATTTGGATGGGTTTGCACATTACTGCCCGAGAACCGCTTCATTTTCCTGCCTCGATCTATCTTTCTGCTCTCCAGATGCACAGCCTGATTTTGATTGTGGGGTGGTCGATGACCTCCATGGTAGTGATCACTTTCCCATTCAAATATTTTTTTCAGGGCCGCTGCCTCCCGAGAGCCCGCCCCGGTGGTGCTTGGCCTCTCTATTTGTAAGAAATGTTCTCCTCTCATGAAGCTGAGTGGTCTAAGGCATTGCTTAAACTAAGACCAAATCGGTGTTTGCCTCCTGGTGTGTTTGATTTGATTCACTTCCCCGAACAGATTCTTTTGTGGATTAGGGAAGAACATTTTTCAGTAGAAAATCGATTCTATTTATCTTTTTTCTTTGCAGTAAACATTGGTGATATGGAATTAGTAGCTGGGGTCATCTGCTAGATTTTTTTATCTGTTTGTCATTCCTTATTTATTCAATCTCCCATTATCACATTTAACACCACTATTTAGCTGTTACCATGCACACTTTGGCTAGTTTCACACACTAATCTTTACACTTTGATCCATCACTCATTTTTAACTGGAAGTGAACATATCTAAATCTCTAAAGTAAGCCATTGAAAACATGAATATAAATGTATGAAAAGAACACAACAGTGATTTCTGGATGCTCTGTAAGGAATTAAATTTTATACTTCTTCAAGCAGGACTTTGGGGAGATTTCATTGAAGGAAGAAGTTAGTGAAGAATTCTTTCATAAAGAGATGAGTTAGCCAGTTACTTTTGATGTATTGTGTGCAAAATCTGAAAACTCTCTACCAAACAATCCCACTGAGTTTTTGCAACAAGACCTTCACCAAGAAAAGGTAATGTTTGTTATTTTTAATTTTTGCTGAATTTATTTGTATAATGGCAAACATTATTTCATATTTTCTTCACACCAATGTTATCACTCAAAATTGCCATGTCTTAGTATTAAATAATAATAGTAGAGTT
Source organism: Ceratothoa steindachneri (assembly GCA_963969495.1). Classification (NCBI taxonomy): domain Eukaryota; kingdom Metazoa; phylum Arthropoda; class Malacostraca; order Isopoda; family Cymothoidae; genus Ceratothoa; species Ceratothoa steindachneri. The sequence goes on from OZ018333.1 coordinate 104,524,332, forward strand.
TATAGCCTTATGATGCTTGCTTGAATGTCCTTTTCATGTAGTGCTCTGTAGACAGTACCTCTCCCATCTATATGAGTGGGGTTCCTACTACCTGTCCCTGGTCCCTTTCGCACACCTTTCAATTGAAAACATATTTAATACCCTCAGTCTACAGAGTCAAAGTGCCTCAGCGGAGGTAATAACTTTATTGCCCTCCTTTGCACTAACTAACAGGTTGATATCATGTCTAAATTGTGTTACCCATGCCTCTATAAAATACACTAAATCTGGGCTATCATTTGAGTTATAAAATTTAAGGATAACATCCTTACATTAGTAACATTTATCTTAATGATGCTCAACACACTATTTTCTTTATTTTTCCTCAAACACTACTTAGTAAACCTGACTGACTCATCTATTACTACTTGAAAGTTCTTTTTAACCTCAACTGAGTTCAGCCCATGTTTGTTAACCATGATTTAAACATTCTAAATCCATGCTGTGAGCATCATTGACCACACGCTTAAAAACTCGCAAACCAACTGACTTAAAGTTATTTAGGTCTTTTTGCCCTCTTAAAAATGGACGCTATACTTCGTATTTTCCATGCTTTTACTGACTCGAATCCTTCTCCACATCCTTCTCGGTCAGCATTGAATTCACGACTTTTGCCCATGTCCTCGCCACCACCATTGCCTCTATCAAAATCTGATGCGCCACCTCTTAAAGAAAAACCAAAGACAAAACTCAAGCTTCCGATGTCTCCTTTGTCATACTCCAAACTAGTTCCGCTGGTAGTTCAAATCCAGAATCTCCTACCCCTGAGGGTAGGAAGAAATCTACCGTTATGCTTAAAGGGTAACAATGTTTCCAATTATTCATTGGAACCTCCAAGGTTTCTTCCCTAAATGGGAAGAGTTTAATCTCCTGCTTAAGGATTACAATCCCGATTGTATTGCTTTACAGGAGACTTGCTTGCGAGAACCCAACATTTCGGGTTTTGTGGGATATTATAAGAACTCCGGAGAACCAATTCATGGTTCTGCCGGTTTTGTTAACAACAGGGTTACCCACAACCAGCTCTCTTAACACAGACCTACAAGCGGTTGCTGTTCGCCTGTTTTCCAGTCGCCATTATTCGGTCTGTTCGCTTTATCTTCCTCCTGGTGAGGAAAGAGATACAGCTGCTTTAGCTACAAAGTTAACTAATTTAATTTCTCAACACTCTCCTCCCTTTTTATTGATTGGCGACTTTAATGCTCGACATCCCCTTTGGGGAAAACATGATAACAACCCTAAAGGAAATATGATTGAGAGATTTCTGGGCACTAATGATGTTTGCTTTCTTAACGATGGCAGCCACACATCATTTCACATCCAGACGAACATCCTTACATGTGTGGACTTGTCTCTCTGTTCACCAAGCTGTAGAGCTGATTTTGATTGGGCAGTAGATCCTGACTTGCGAGGCAGTGATCACTTCTCTATTGTAATAACACCATGTACAGGTGGTCCTCATCCACCACCTAGCAAAAGATGAAATACTAAAAAAGCAAACTGGCCTAAGTTCAGGCAACTCTCGAGCCATGATGGGTCCTTCCCTCATGAAGATATTGAAGTGGCTATTGATGATCTTCTAGCCCACGTCAATCATGTAGCTAATTCCCCCAGCCCTCTCTCCTGCTCAACTGCTTATGGACCACAATTGCCCTGGTGGTCTACTGAATGCTCGAGATATGTCACTGAATATAAACAGGCTTGCCGACGTTACCATCGGGGCCCCACGATGGTAAAGAATCTTGCTCGGCAGCACGGTGACGCACCCTTTGACGAGTTCGAAAGACCTCGTTGGATGGTTACATCGCGTCGATATGTTGGCAGACCCCGGTAGACAAAATCTGGAGGAGGGTCAAAAAGCTATTGGAGAAATCCAATGGCTTTACAGCTCCCAACATTGTTCAGGCAGGAGAACTGTTGGGAGACTTGTCCCACATTTCCGATGTCTTGGCCAGATCGTTTGCTAATATTTCAAGCCTAGACAACTATTCCATCCAATTCTAGCGCTTGAGGCTCCAACACGAGCAGCATCCTCTCAACTTTATGGAGCCTAACATGGATAATGAGCCTTATAACCTGCTCTTTCCTATCCATGAGCTCCATAATGCATGAAGCACTGTGGATCCACTGCACCCGGATCGGATGGCATTTCCTATGATATGATTAGAAATATGCATCCATCCCTCCTCTCACATTTGCTGGGCATCTATAACTTCATTTGGATTAGGGGCTGCTTCCCTTCTATGTAGAGGGAGGCTGTGGTTTTACCTTTCTGAAAACCAGGAAAGGATGGGACGGAACCCACCCATTACCGCCCCATTGCCCTTACTAGTTGTCCATGTAAATTGTTTGAGAGGATGATAAATACAAGACTCGTCTGGTTTTTGGAGACAAACCATCTTATATCTCCCTCTCAATCAGGGTTCAGAAAAAAAAACTATCATCGACCTGCTTGCTAGAATGGAGTCTTATATAAGAGATGCTTTTTCAAAGAGGCAGCATTCTGTTGCTGTTTTCTTTGATAATGAGAAAGCATATGATACCACTTGGAGGCGTGGTATCCTTAACCAACTCCATGATTGGGGCCTGTGAGGCTTTCTCCCCAGGTTTGTCGAGCAATTCCTCATGTGGGGCACACTACGAGTAAAAGTTGGAAATGCCCTATCAGAGTCCATAGAGCAAGTTGAGGGTGTGCCACAGGGAAGTGTCCTCAGTGTCACCTGCTTCTCTGTGGCCATCAATAGCATTATCGCAAATCTCCCAGCTGAGATTTCCTCAAATCTATATGTGGATGACTTGTCGCTTATCTGTTCATCGCCCAGACTTCTATTTGTCATTCGTAAGCTACAGCGGGTTCAAAATACTGTAGCTGATAATGCTTGTTCCAAGGGCTTCCGCTTTTTCGCAGTAAAGACCAAGGCTGTCCACTTTTACAATCATAGATCGGTGACATGGGACCCTCCCCATTTGTCACTCTATGGTGTCCCTGTCACCTTCGGGCCCAATTTTAGATTTCTAGGGGTGATCTTTGATTGGAAGCTTTCTTGGAGGCTTCATTTGGATGCTTTGAAAAGGTCTTGTCTGAAGAGAATGGACATAATGAAATTACTGTCACTCACTTCTTGGGGAAGTGATCGACATACCCTGGGGCTTTTGTATTCAGCATTGGTCCAGTCAAAGCTGGACTATGGATCACAGGTGTACTCCTGCCTCGCCGTCCATCCTTGAAAAATTAAATACTGTGCGTAACCAGGGTGTTCACCTGGCTTCTGGAGACTTCAAGTCCTCCCCTGTGTGGAGTCTCTATGAAGAGAACGGGGCTCTTCCTCTCCCTTTTCACAGGCTCAGGTCTAACCTCAAATATCTTTTTAGACTTGAGCAATGACCATGGTCGCCAGTATATGAGTGCACTTTGTGTTCACCGACTGGTCCAAGTCATTGGTTCTGCCGTCTTCCCATCCCCGCCAGCATTGGCTCGCATACCAAGTGCAACTTCTGTTTTCACAGCAGAACTTGTTGCCATTCTCGCTGCACTCTTTGTCATTGCTCCTATGCCATCTGGTTGTCTTACGATTTTCTCTGACTCCCTTAGTTCTCTAGAGGCACTGGTTGCTTTGGGTTCTAGCCATCCGCTGGTTTCCAAGATCCAGCGGTGGCTATTTTATCTTTCTTCTATTCACAAGATTTCTTTTTGCTGGGTGCCCAGTCACGTGGGCATCCCAGGTAATGAAAGGGCGGATGCTGCGGCCAAGGAGGCGGCATCATTGGGGACATCCCCATTAGCCTCAGTCCCACTTCGTGATATCTATCTCCCTCATCACCGAATATGTAGTCGGCTAATGGCAGAAGATGTGGGATGGGATGAGCTTCCTCCCATCAAGCTCCATTCCATAAAACCTTCAGTCCTTCCATGGCCACGCACCATTAGACCACGTAGAATGGAAGTTATTTTGTGCCTCACTCATGGGCACTTGATGAATGGACAGCCTTCACCTTTGTGCATCCTTTGCGGGGTGTAGCTGTCCATCCTTCACATCTTTGACGAATGTCTCCTTCTGAGAAATCTTGAGAGGAGGGTCTTCCCTTTCATTACTGGGCAGATGGCCCCCCAACAGGTTCTGCGGGGCATCTTGTCTGAGACTCGTGTCTCTTTGGGTGGGAATAGAATTTTTAACTTTTTAGAAGAATCTAATCTTTTAGCCAAAATTTAATATATTGTTTCATGATTTTATATTCCCTGTTCTTGTATCTATTGTTGATCCATCTATAGTCTATGTTTTTATCCTTTTTCGAGTCCTCAATAGTTTATTTTTGATATCCTTTTACACCCATTTATGGTTTTAAATTCCTCTACTTCCATTCTATTGATTTTAATTTCATAGCTATATTTTTCTATATTCTCCAGATTTCTATATTTTTATTGAGAATTTTCATGCAAATTACCCGTCCTTGAATTTGGCTGTGGGCCTGTCCGTTTGGGCTTTGCAGCACTTATTTTCGGCTCTATTCATTCATTCCTCCCCCCCGCTTCCCCAGCGTGATCGTTTCCCGTAAGGCTTAACGGCCACGCACCTCCCCAGCTAAACTCCTTGGTTTTTCGAGAGCTATCATCTCAAGGACCATGACAGAATTCAAGAAGCCGGGCAAAACCTCGAGCAAGAAGGGTAATTCCGGCAGATTTCGAAGCTCGCTGAAAGAGACCAACGAGTGTTGAAAGGCATTGTGACTGCAGAGTTGAATCATCTCACGAGCCCAGTTTTGATCAAAGCTGTTAGCCGTGAGCTCAATAAAGCCGGATATCATGGAAGAGCCGCCATCAAGAAACCTCTGCTTTCTAATCAAAACATTCAGAAAAGGCAGAACTGGTGTAGAGATCACAAGGGCTGATCCACATACCCATGGAAGCAAAAGGCCAAGGGCAACATGATCCATCAGAGGAGAGCATTAGTTGCCTTGATTGGGAAAGGGGCGAAGGTGTTCAGTTTCTCTGGGACGGGAACCTTCTGGTGAGTGCACCGGATCCCTCTCAATTGGCCATGATTAGTGACCTTCGAATACTTAATGTCTTCCCAGTGAGTGTGACGCCTCACTTTAACATGAACTAAGTGAAAGGAGTAATTTGCACGAAGGAACTCATGAACTACTCCATATATAATATCACCTTAGAGCTGGCTGACCATGGTGCCGTCGAACGTGTGATTACGGAGCCGCCCTTGGTTAGCTCCACAGTAGGAAAGGAGGTTTCCATCCCCCCCTGCCCTATCTCAGGGGAGCCTCCAAACTTTTCTTACTGGATAGGAGGCTTACTCCTCTCCTATGCCTACGGGTATAAGTGACTTCCCCTCACCCTCTTGTTTGGAGTCGCCCTTGGGTGAGTCCGTAATAGCGGCAGTCCCCCCTTTGCTTTCCAAGGGGACTGCCAAGAAAGCGCAAAGGCAGCCGAATATTGAGTCCGCCCCTGTGCAAGGTCCTCCTCAGACGGCTCGGGCCCCTGAGGCCTTACAAGGAGAGGAGGGATCTTCTTCCCCAGCTGTTGCCCCTGTGGCAGCCAACAACTTTTCCATTTCAATTTCAAAGAAGGATCTTGCTGTGGCTTGTCCATCTGGCCTAGGGGCTCCTGTTAGCGGAGGGGAGAAGTGGGTACTTTCCCCACCCTCCCCTCCTAAAAAAAAGAAGAAAAAGACTCGGTCGTGAAACCATGTTTCGTGGTTGCTAAAGCTGCCCCCGAAAGGAGGACACCACTAAAGGAGCTTCGCCCGCACCCAGTTGTAGGCTGGGGTCTCTGAGAAGGTGAATCCTCAACCCTCGCCGTTTCGAGGCGGAAGGAGGAAAAGACTCGCATGGTGAGCCCAACCTCCCCCAATAATTCATCGGAGGTGATAGCGCCTAGGCGCATTGTCAGGACAAGAGCGGCCGGAGTTCTGCCTCAGGAAGGCGTACGACCATTCCCGTGAGGGTCTTCTGTTCGAAGATGGCCCCTGCATCTCCTCCGCGCTAGGCTTGGAGGGCATAATCCTTCAATGGAATTTCCAGAATCCGGGCCAACTGCGAAGAGCTGCGGAGACTCCAAACCTCCCGTTGCCCGTTAGCTATCTTTTTGCATGAGAACATGCTGGGCGCGTGACCCATACCCACCCTCACTCGCTATAATGTGGATGAGTTTGCACATTACTCGATCTATCTTTGTGCTCTCCGGATACACAGCCTGATTTTGGTTGGTGGGTGGTTGATGAGCTCCATGGTAGTGATCACTTTTCCCTTCATTTTCTGGGTCGCTGACGCCCGAAAGCCCGCCCCACTGGTGCTTGTTGCGGGTGCAGTGCTCCGCATTTCAGGAAATGACTGATTTCTCTCTCTCAGTCGAGTAGTTTAGGTCGGTAGATGAGGCCGTTGAGTTCTCCGGTAACCTCATTGCCGTGGGCCTAACTACTATTCCTAGAACATCTGGCCGTTTTGCCTGCCGAGATCGTCGATTCCGCATATGGGGGGGGGGAGGGGACGCCTTATCCGGCCCAGTAGAGCAGTAGAGCAGCGAAGTGTTCTCATTGTCGCACTCTTTGCCCTGAGTATTAACGGCATCATCTCTGTGCTACCGTGAGATTTTCTAGAAACGCTCTACGTGGACTACCTTTCAATTTCTTTTGGCGCGGCCTAAATGATAACTCTGGAGCGTCGATTCCAATAGGCATTGAACCATGTTTCTTGCTATGTCGAAGCGCATTGGCTTCCGTTTTCCTTGGCCTGGACTAAGGTGGTGCATCTCTGCTGCAATCCGCAGCCGTGCCTGTATTGCAGAAGGTGGATTCGATCCACCACACCGCCCGTGGCGACTGGTGCTTTCCACACTTCCCTCTTTGAGAACCTACTTGTCGATGCTGGGGAGATGCTACTCGCTCTGCGCCATGCACAGTGCATTATTCACCTGTACACGCGATCCCGATGCCTCCATCAGTCGCCAACAGCTCACACTGCATTCGCAGTGTCTATGCGACCGAGAAACGCCAGTCATACCCTAATTGCGGGAAATGAGCGCGCCGATGAACGAGCAAAGAGTCCGCGAGGATAGGGCGACCAGACCAGCGTTTCGCTCTTCCTTACATTGATTACATTGCAGGAATACGGGCACCTCTCCGGGCTGCTTGGCAAAGAAGATCGTAGACGCTTGAGGGGAACCTAAAGTTGCGTACCATTTCGCCACGATTGATCCCATGCACCTACCCCCCAATGCTGCCCCGGCTTCAGGTTACTTTATGTCGTCTCCGAGTTGGACACACTCGCGGGACAAACTGCCATTTTCTGGAGTAGGCTTCCTGCGCCCTACTGTGAAGACTGCGTTGTCCCCGAGTCTGTTCGGCACATTCTTGTTGAATGCCCCAATCTTGGTGATCTTCGTTCACGGTACCTGGATGAACGGGGTCGCTACCGCTTGTGCCTTGTACTCAGGACAGATTCATGCACGCTTATTCGTGGACTCTACGACTTTTTGACTGCTGTTGTTTTTCTCGTAGGTTGCATTTTCCTGCGCCGGTGGGAGAGGAGGCATACCCCCGACGCCGGAGCGCGCCTCCTTGCCTTTTTGCTTTAATTTCTTTATTTTTTTAGCCCTTGTCCTTTTTATTGTTATTTGTTTTGTTTTTTATTATTTGTTTCCTAACATAGCCTAGTAGTAGACCGTGTCTTGTACGGCGACTTATGCCCAAGCAGACAGTCGCAAGATGGGTTCCCCTCCCCCCAAAATGGTATCGCTACTGCGTGAAGGCATTATGCCACTGCCGCCGAGATGCTACTGCTGCCACCATTTTGGCCATATCACTCACTCCCTCTTGCATTTCCCTCATCAGCGCTCTCTGATAGGCTACTCTCTAGCCAATCCTGTATGACACAGAATAGGTGACCATATCTCGTGTTTGGGTGTCCGTGTTGTGCCCTCTCTTCTAATAATATGTCCACCCTATTCGGCCTCTCCTCCACCATATATAGAGGAATATGGCATTTGCAAAAAGGATTCGTTGACCCTGTTCTACTCTTCTCTTTCTTTCTGAAACATGTCTCAGTGGTCATGCCCTCAGCGATGAGCGCCAACAGAGATAGCGCTCTTGAATTTAAAAAAAAAAGATCTCTTGCTCAATCCATACAGAGGGATCAAAGTCGAGTCGCAATTTGAGCGCAGCAGCGGTGTATCAGTCATCACTGCAGCTAACTTTGCCTAGGATATCCTCTATTTAATTGTTGAATTATATATTCCTTTAGATTTCCGCTTTATTTTTACTTTTCACAATTATATTATTCATACTAATTCTAGAACTTTTGGAATCCCTTCGTTCCTTCGTCTCTTCTTATCCCCCTTGTCTAAGAAATTCGTGGGTGTCTGATGCGAAATGCCTCATGATATATTACTTTATATTGAAGTCATAATGAGGTGGGAGACCTAAAGAATGAATTTGGGATGGGTGGGGTCCATCCCTTTCTTCCTATTGCAGGAATGCTCTTATGTACACCAAAAAGATCATGAATGAGAGATTGTAAAATAACTAATTGTTTCCTTTTCAGATGAAATTGGGCTCGTCCAGTAACCTTAAGTCTATTCCACAATTTAGGGGTATGATATCACCTCGAACACTTTGCCCTAATCAGGCTGCCATAAAAGATATTAAAAAACATTCAAAGACTAACACTGGAAAGAAGCCTTTCAAATTCAGTCTGTGCCCTTATCAGGCTACAAAGAAATTTCATCTTAAAAGCCATTCATATAATCCCACTGGAGATAAACCTTTCAAATGTAGCCTTAAACGTAAACCAAACATTTGAGTCCCGCTGTTGTGAACTCCGCCGGATGTGGCCATGAGGTAGTGGTGATATAGTAGTCGAGGTGTCATCTCACACTCAACACGATCTCGTGCGAAATCTGCCTTCGATAGCACAAGTTCGCTTAACCCTTTAGCCCCTTCCACGTCTGAATTTTGCCCAAGGTGCCATGCATTCAAACGCATTAAGGAACTACGACCTCACCCGTTTCAAGAGTAAGGTTTGTAGCCAACGATTCACACAAACACAGGGTGACTAAAACTGAAGGCTCTGCTAGAGTCGCAACTGCCACATTTATTTTAGCGTTCGAACGTCAGGAACTGCCCCTTTATATTAAAGCTCGGTGCATTAGTGCCCTGGCATGCCCCTACGTTGAACAACACAAAGTTGCTTGGATTGGTCGTTCCTGTAAGTACTCCATTTCCTATGTGAATTGTAGTTCTAATTACCATTGCTCTGAATGCGCCAAATCACCGTGCTGCGTCGAAAATCTGCCCAATTTTCTTATATCAAAAGAGATCCTCGCTGTGTGCGACTCTTCGTATGTACGTGAGAAAGGCTCGCCTACGTGCTCGAGCACAAACCTCACCTCTTGGCCGTCTCATATTAGATGTTATACGTGACACTGAACGAAAGAGACCGTCTCGTTCGAGTTCCGACACGCCTGAAGCATCTCATCGCCCATCTACCGTTATTGTTAGACGTATTCTCTATATACCGTCCAAGCATCGATCTCATACCGAGAGACTTAATGTTGCTCCCCTTCCCGCAGCTCAAGTTGGGACTGCTGCTCAGGGCGAAACACTTGACGACATCGATCAGATGTTATCTGAAAGAATTATATTCACCAGTGAATGTTCTTCTACACGGCCATGGGACCCTCATCCTCGTGCTAAGAGGAGATACTCTTCACCTGAATCATCGGCCTTTGGATCTGACTCGGCCGAGCCTCGAGAATTTTCAATAGACTCATCTCCAGTTGCTGAATGTTCTCTGTCCTCAAACCATTCACAGGGCCTAGGCCCCTTATCGGCCCAAACGGTAGCAGAAATCCGCCCAGTTCCTCGTACTTTACCCATATCGCCTGCTCACCCTCCTACTGGAAAAAAAAAATCGATGATATTCCATCATCGTCAGCTGCGGTTGTTAGATTACCTCCTCAGGCATCGAAGCGCCCTCGGCCCATGATTCCGGATCTACCGTCCGAAAACTACTAGACCCCCTGTTTCTACCGGGTTCTACGCCCCAATTACAGGCAGGGCCCTTTGCCGGATCCTTGATACCAACGGACATGTCACCTGTCACTGCTTCTTCTAGGATCTCTTATCCTGTAATAGCAGGCTCTTCGTCCCCGAAGATTTTTGGGACTCACTTCAAACATAACATCAGAGAGAGACAAAGAATCACGCGTGCGCAGAGGCCTAGGAAGTATCTCACAGACGAAAAGACCTTCAATCGGCGTCTTTGGGTAAACTTCCGGGACGATAAGGCGAGCCAACTGGAGCCCAGGCAAAGATCAGCCAGAGGGTGCGAAGTTCACGTCCGCTGCGTCCGCTCAGATAGAATGGGACGCGCTTCCGCCCACCCTGTATAATATTCCAAGCACGGGCATGAGAAAAACAGTATTCGCCCAAATCAGCCAAGGACACGACGCGTAAATTCTCAGGCGACTCCCGCACCCTAAGAACTCGCAGGCAAAAAACATTTATTCCAAACCCTCGAGGCTCACCACAGAAATTGTAAGACAATTACGTTTTCTCTCTCTATCAACTTCGAAGAGGCGCGACGCTATTCGACCTTGAAGATTCACCCATGATCCCCTCCTCCCGTTTCCTGTCGATTAGTCGTTTGTGCTTGCTCGCGGCGCGTGCCGAAGCATCCATTTAAATCCATTTTGCTTTCCAATTAGTCTGGTGTATTTCCTATAGTGTCTCCTTTGCTGTTAAATTGTATTGTTTGTATAGTAGTAAATATTATTTTTGTACACCCCGTTTGATTCCAAGAACCACATAGCCATTTGACTGAAATCGGCCAAAGGTAAAATGAGCACTCGTATATATTTTCGTTGTGACCCACGCCAAAAAGGGGCATTTCCCCGCGCCTGCTTTTTCCCTCATTTCCCCCCATCCAGGTTGGCAAACGAAGGTCAGGGAGCTCATACCTGACCTACGATATAGAATAGGTATATACTTCATTATTAAACTGGTGTCAGGTTCATAAGGGTTTTAGGGGGGGGGTTTTAAGAGTCTTAAAGGCTTTGATAAGTTTGTTGGTTCTGGCTATCAATAAAACCGTGAAGCAATAATTTTCTTGCTAGGCTACTTTCAAAAGGTTGATACACGCTCTCATTGACTATTTGAATTTATTTACTTTTGTATTTATTATTTTTGGTGACTGTGCATCACTAGCTTTCCCAAGCGGAGTTTATATTTCGTTTCTTTCGACCTCGTATATTCTGTCATTTGAAAGATTCAGTAAGAATTGTTATTTTGAGTACGTAAGGGGTAGGCGCCGAGACTTTTCGCCTCAATCACAGAATTCTTATCATGCGAAATAAGTGAGTTTTTTCGCCTGTTTTTATTATTTATTATTGGATCAAGTAAAACTATGTAGCACTTCCGTCAGTGTTTTTAAGTGCGTTTAAATAAAACACGATTAACTCGGGTTTTTAAGTGCGAACAGTTGATACGAACGCATGTCTTCATTCGAAACCATAAAAGCACAAGGAGAATTGCTGGGTCTGACTGAAAAAGACCTAATGTCGTATATTTAAGAAGAAACGAGAACAGTAAGAGCGGAAAGAAGAGGAAGAACGTGAAGGAAGGAGAAAGAGAGGAAAGGGACAAAATTCGTTTGAACGAATTAGAAATGAGAAGGGCGAGGAACGAAGCAATCAAGGGACTGGGGGGGGGGGATACAACAACCCGCATCTATCAAACTGCCTTTCTTCAAGGAAGGGGAAGACTTCGGTCCATATATAACCCTTTTAGCGTTATTTTCTTTTGTTAATTGTTTCTTAATATGGCTTAGTAGTAGGCTGTGTCGTCGTGTACGGCGACTTATGCCCAAGTAGGCAGTCGTCAGATGCCCCCTTCCCCCCCACAAAAGTCTTCTCTCTCCTTTCAAACTCAATCCATTTTACGCCGTGCCCATGGAGGAGCCACTAGGCGGGAGGAGTCTCCTCAAATGGCGGCAGCTGGTTCTGCCGGCCCCGTACTCACCCCTCGCAGAGCGGGTGATAGCGTTTGCTTCCCGTATAACTAATAGGGTGCCCAAATCCGATGATGAGAATTTAAAAGATCAAATTCTCCCACTTTCCCCTTCACCATCGAGGCAGCCGCCTTCGGGCAGCTCCCCTGAAAAAAATGGTTGCCCCCTTCCCCAGCTGTGTTCTCGCAGGGGACCCTCCAAAACTCCTTAACTGGAGAGGAGGCTTACTCATCTCCTTTGCCTACAGGTGTAAGGGACTTCTCTTTCTCTAGAGGTGCCCTCGACTGCCTCCCTCTTTCCAGCGGCAGTGCCCCTTTTATACTTTCCAAGGGGGCTGTTAGTCACAACGCCTAGCTTGAAAGGCGCGAAACCAACGTCTTAGGGTTGTTAACAAAAAAGGGAGTGGCTGAAGGCCAGGTAAAGTAGAGCCCAATAAATAAGAGTTAGTTTAGGTTTCGAAATTTAGAACAGCATTGGGGAGTAATTACTTTGAAGTAATTGAAAGGAGTGGGGGGGGGGAGGTCTGTTTTCAAGTTGGATTTCTTAGTCTTGAATTTCCTTAATTTTACGCTTTGCTCGCAAGGCAGTTTGCCTTTGAGGCCGGGGAGGCGTGGTCATTTCGGCCACAGAGATGCTTTGGGTTGAATCCCTTATCTTAAATTTACCTTTTGTGGAGGCCTTTTCCTTACCTTCCAAATCGCTGGAGGCTGGATTGAGGCCTGCCGACCCAGTATGTGTAATAGAGAGCTCGAGTGGGTAGAGCAATTTTATGGTGTACCCTAAAACCTGACCATCCCCCTCTCCTTAGGGTAACGACTCGGACCCTGTTGTTTTCACCCGGCATTAGTTCAAAGATGTGCCCCATCTGCCAGAAGGGGTGGGCCTTGGATGGGATGAAAATTAAAACTACCTTCCCCCACCTTCACCGATTAACCCAGGAACTGTGAAAAATGTCTCGGCTGTGCCCTCGCAAGCTTAGTAGATATGAGGAATACCACATTTCCTGGAAAACTTCTAACTTTTCAGTAAGGTGCGAGAGCGACTTGTTTAATTCCTCGTGAGGGTTAGTCCCGGCTTCCCACAGATGGTCGTCCGGTTCAGAGAGTTTGAAAAGAGATTATATTTTGAGGTTAGAATTGGGCGACAGAGGTAGGAGGTCTTTCTCGGACAAACGGTATGTGAGGGGGCGGGAATTGACAGAATTTTAAATGGAGGAAATCAGAGTAAGTAAATAGAAATAGTCCCGTAGACCGTCCTATTGTCTTTTAGAGGCACGATTTTACCACTCTAATTAGAAGTTGCAAACTTCTGGTTCTCGTAATACTCTTGTCAATAAGTCCTCTTTTCCACGTTTGTTAGATCCTTTGTTAAGGGAGTGATTCGCTCCAACAAATTACTGCAATATGATGTCTCGATTCTAAAGGATAAACTTTCGTCCCAGGGGGTTACGGACGTTTATAGGGTGTCTAAGTTTGTGGTCCTGCTAAGGTTCCTACGAGTTCGCTCATCGTCACCTTTGAGCGTCAGGATCTGCGCCAGTTTGTTAGTGCTGGTTATCTTCGTGTCCCTGTGTCCCGTTATGTCGAGCTCCTAGGACATTGTTTTAATTGCCACCAGTTTGGTCATATGAGCAGCAATTGTCGGCAGGCTCGTCACTGTGTGACCTGTGCTTTGGTGTACCATGGCTCCTCTTGTGGGAATAATGAATGTTGCTCTAATTATGGAGGGCCCCATGCTGTGGCTTCGCGTACTTGTCCCGTATTTCTTTTTGGGGAGATCCTGGCTCTTCTGGACTTCCTTAGGCTGGACTTGCGTGAGGCTCATCGTAGGGTGCAGGGGCAGCTCGCCCCCTCCGGCTGTCTCTTCTCTGACTTTCTCCAGTAGTAGGGTTCCCTGTCGTCCCACTCCTTTGTCTTCTCCTGAAGTGTGACAAAGCAATAAAGAGAATTATAAATTTAAATGATTAGGAGAATGATTTCAACGTCCTGAGCGTCGGAGGTGTTGCGTGTCGCCTAATGCTTGATAAGAAGCGTGCCAGATTTCGTGAGCTCGATAGCACGGTATTGCTTGATGTCGGGCCGTTTGGCACCGTAGTTTCCTCCTGCTGATAATCTTTCTATATGTAATTTCAACATTCCTCTTGTTTGGCAATACGCCACTAGACTGATCCACGAGTTCGCCCGCTGGCTTCTCTAAGATTAGATTAGCGAAGCTATGCGGACTGATGATTATTCTAGAGTAGCTGGGGTTCCTCTAATTGATGGTCCGTTTTGTACATTGATTATTGAGCAGAACTGTGCTAAGTGAACATAACCAAGATACCAATGAATCTCACAGTTATCGAACTCGAGGGAATTTAAATAAACGTTTCTATCTTTCTGCGGTGTCATTTGTCAAACAGACAACTTAATTCGTTTTCAGTGTAAATCATCTGTTGATAGGATAATGTCTCTAAGGACGAACAGTCTTAGTAAAAGCTTGAGCCTCACTCTCAATTCAGAGTTGACGCTTCTCAGGTCCCTGCAGAGTGCCCTAGCAAAATGTTGCAGTGCGTACCTGATTCAGTGTTTCTGTTATTGGGATATCGGCTGCATCCGTCTCATTTTCAAATGTGAGGGATTCCTCAATCACTTTGATCACAATTCTCGACGTCACATTTGAGTTGAATGAACGCATGTCGCATAACTTGAAATTGGGAAATCATGAGTAACAATGAGAAGGCGGATCATTGTAGGGACATCCTTTATCTCCTGTGAATAGTATGGGAAAAGTCTGAGAACCCGGAGAAGCATCTTTAATCTGTCAGGAGCTTGTATATCGCGCAATGCCTGGAGGTTTATTGGATCAGGCTTCATCCCTCCACTTTGTATTACATTGCCTCTGATATTAAGTATGTTAATACACTGTCGAGTAATAGGTCACCTCACTAGATAATATATATATATATATATATATATATATATATATATATATATATATATATATATGGTGTTGCAGCGATATCCGACACGTGACAAAAAGAAAATGAAATAGGCAATCAAACAAAAGTTGTATATGCAGAGACCCGACAGTATATTTGGCAACAATTAGAGTTACATACTACATTATTTTTTCAATGTAAGCGCCGCCGGCGGAGACGACCATCTTAAGGCGGGCGCGAAATGAGTCATACGCTTTGGCGACCATGTTCTTGTCTATAGCGGCGAATACCTCCACTATGGCAGCCTTCAGAGAGTCGACCGTGTTGTGGGCATGCTTGTTGGTCTTGGCATCGATCACGCCCCAGAAGAAATAGTCAAGGGGGTTGCAGTCGGGTGAGGATGGCGGCCACAAGTCCGGCGACCAGTGGTGAGGAACATTGTTGAGCAGCTACGTCTGGGTCGTCTTGGCCTTGTGTGCAGGAGCGGAGTCCTGCTGGAAGACGTAGGGGCGTCCGGCGGCGATCTCGTCCATCCAGGGCTTCAGCACCTCCTGGTAGATTACGGCGGTGACTCTCAGGCCCTTTTGAAAGAAGAAAGGAGGTATAACGTCCCCCTAGCTGGAGATGATGCCAAGGACCATGACGGAGGAGGGAAACTTCGTATGCTTCACGACGGGAACCTCCTCGATGTCTTTGCAGATCCACCTGGGGTTCTGCATGTTGCTCGTCTGGTCCAGGTCGATATTCTTTTCATCAGAGAAGAACCTCAGCATCCCGGCGGACCCGTGCTTGAGCTCGTTCAGCAAAGCCGCCGCCTTGACCTTCCTCGACTCTTTGGAGGCATTCGTGATGAGCATGCGGTGAGACTTGCGGTAGGAGGAGTAACCAATGTCCTTCTTGATCGTTCGGCAGATCGTCGACTTGTGACAGCCCCTGTCAGCGGCGATCTTGGCGTAGCTCTGGCTTCCATCATTGTCGACTGTCTCCTTGACGGCAGCGACGAACTCGTCGGTCCTAACGGCCGAAGATCGAACGTTGTGGGCCTTTCGTTTGGAAGTAAACTTTTCCTTGTTCTCACACGTTAGTTATTTGTCAAGTGTCGGATTTTGCTGCAACATCCGGCATATATATATATATATATATATATATATATATATATATATATATATATATATATATATATATATATATTGGTTGGGAGGAAAGAGATAAAGAACAAGGAGATATGTAGATATACAGTTATACATACATATATTCTCTAATGTACGTACACGCCCTTGCTACGTACAAGTATGTTCACTTCGTAAAAGTAATCCGTTTGTTACAAGGTATAAGAGTGCGATTTACTACAGAGGCCGATAGCGTTTAACTGAGTTTACCAAGTTGCAGTTCAAAGGTATATTTAAAGAATGAAAACCCAAAATATAATTTTTAATGTGTCACTAGTTAACATATATATATATATATATATATATATATATATATATATATATATATACGGGCAATATAGGTAATGTAAATATAAGACAACTCTGACAGAATACAGATTAATGCGCAATCAGGAAACGTTAATTACTCGTTAATCAGCTTTTAAATGGAATATTACAAATCAATCTGACATAATATAAGTTAATGGGCAATCGGAAAGTTAATTACTCGTTAATCAGCTTTTACACGGAATATTACAGATCATTTATACAGAGGGAATGTTTAAATGTCGGAAAGTGAGTCGATTATCGTGGGATTAAAGCAAACGGTCGTTTTACCTTTAATGGGATCAGCTCGAGGAAAGGAGAAGGCCAGCGGACGCGGCCTTTGAGTGAATATCCTTCAGCGGGTTGGCGCGAGGAATCGAGAAGGCCAACAGACGTGGCCCCAGGTTGAATATCCTAATTGTGACGAGGATGAATCGGAGGGGTTGGGGGGAGGCCGAAGACGAGTTCACGATACTTGTTGAAGACGGACGATGGCACTTCTGCTCCAGAGAAGTACAACCTCCAAATCGAAACTCTGCAGCGGCTCGGCACGAATCTCACACGGGAGACTAAAATTCCTTGATGGGGAGGGGATGCCAAATGAGACGAGAGGATTCCCGGCCAATCCTTCGGGGATGAAAACGATTCGAGGCTTGCTTTGAACATAGTAAGGCTTCACAAAAGAGATTGGTCTTCCTGGGAGATCTGATCTCAAGGTATAAGTGAATACCGGGGAATTTGAGGAAACTGACACAACGATCTGAACCGAAGGCGACGGGTTCTAAATCTGACCAGAGAATCGAAAACCCAGGATATTTACATGACGGCCATTTTTAATGCTCAATCGCTGGAAGGCACAGACGTCTGGCAGAAGATTTCTGGCGCCTAGAGGGATTAGCGTTGGTCGCACGACCTAGGTCTTAATGCCTGCCAACGATGTGTTCGGTAGACTCTGCAAGCAGCTTCCAAAATACAGAGATTAGCGTTTTCACGGTGGGTTTAAATCTGTTTGCCGCTCAACTTAATTAATTGCACCTACGAGGCAGCTGGCGGATATTCCAATTCTTTCTTTCTTTCTCCGCTTCTTTGGACTCTCACGTTACTACACGTGGAGTTAGATTTTTAGATCGGAGTGAGGGAAGAAATTTAAGGAACAAATTAAGGGGATATTCTTATTTGACTTCTATTTCCTTACATACAGAAACGCAATTTTCTTAATATAGCAAATGTTTGTTTTCCTTAAGTATCGAGGAAAGAGATTAATACGGCAGAAATTATGCAAAAAGAAACATTCCCCCGAACAAGAACTGCAAGCAACGAAGAAGAAGAAAGGAAATTGAGGCAGCTGCCCTCAACCTCAAAGTATACGTTATTGAAGAATATACCCTACCAAGCTATGGGGGGGGGGGAAGCAACAAGAGAAGTAATCAAAGCCTTACGTCAAGGAACGTGCAAATGGGCTTCAACGGGAAGACAGGAGAAGAGGATGAAGATGTTATTGAGGAATTACTCCTCCATGACGTAATAAGGATCTTTCTTGGTGATTGAGTTGCCCAACACCGTACAACATACAAGGACTTGGTATGCGGAAGTTATAAGGCTGGCAATGCCACCAAACCAAGATGTCCACCAGACAAACCATCAAAACCAACCCAAACGATGCATAGTAGTTAATGGCTCACCACATCCCCGCAGAAGAACAAAGGAGTAATGAGCCTTTGTTTTATAGCAGGCGTCCAAAGATCACGACCCAACTCCCAAGGAACTAAAAATACCCCCAAGAGAGGGGGTGGACCTGTAGCCGATTCACCTCTCTATTTTCCATGCCACAATACTCCCCCCTCACCCACGCCTTCGGGTCAATCGGCACAGTCACAATCGTTCCTACATCAAACTTTTTTCACTCATTTTTTTCTTATTTTCTCAATTCCCACCACAAATATCCTTCCTGAATGGAAATGCCCTCGTTGAAATTCACCTTTTCTTTCCATTAGCGAATCCAGAACAATGTCAAATAAATATTTTGGGGGTTTGTTTTCTTTCCAAAAAAGTGTAACATCCTCTCTCTCACCCTTTATAAGTCATGGCTCGGTTGTGTTTGGTCGGTTGTCAAGGAAACTGATCCCGATCCAGCGCCTTATTTTCACAAGCTCCGGACTTTGTTCTTCCTTTCCATTTAATTTATGATGGTGATAAAAGATGGAAGGTTTCGATGCCATTGAAAGGATGTGGGACGAGAGGATCAGGAGGAATATTTCCCAGGGATCAATGACTTCAGACGTCAGGTTTACGATAGAGCGATTCCCTTTGATCGATCGACGACTCGGGTTTCCAGAAGCCCACGACTTGAAACCATAAAAAAGAAGAAGAGAATTAGTAAGAAATGAATGATAAAAAAGAAAATATAGGTGATAAACTTTATTGAATCGTACGATATTATTAGGGAAAGTGGTCACGCGTGAATAAATAAAAAGGAATAAGGAGGTCTAGCAATTTTTAGCTTTAAAAATCTTCTAGCCTCCCGGCTAGTATAGTGGTTAGCGTGCTTGCGCGGCAATCGCTAGGTCGGCAGTTCGAATCTCCCTCTCTATCCGGATTATTTTAAGCTGACACTGTTTACCAGGAAGGTTAACACCGTGACTGTGAATCACGGTGGGAAGTTGGGGCTTGCCTTGGCTGAGTGTCCTGCTGAGAAGCAACAACACAGCAGCTTGATGGAGGACTGAAAACAGCGAACTTTAACCTTAAACTGAGATTTATTAGTTTATTTATAAAATGACCTCTGAAAGTGTCTCCCTTTTTAAATATTTATAAAAGAAATTCTTTTAATTGTTGTAAATGAAAATAAGTCTTTTAAACAGCCTCGAGTTGTCACTCAAATTGGCACCTTTCATTTATGGGCATGTGAAAATACCTTCACCTGTGAAGGAAACCATAACCTACCATGCCATCCACCTTTCGGGTGATGTGTGGTGTCATTCTCCCTCCTCCTTAGTGGACCCGTCTGTCTGTCTCTATTCCTCTTTTGCTCTTACAATCAAAAAGCTTCACACATTCGTCCTCTTACCACAACTCTGGAGCGTCCAATCCACCAGGCTTTGACCCACCTTTCCCCTGTCGCTAAGGGCATCTGTTTCCGTTTCCTTGGGCTAAGACTGAGGTAATGCAATTAGCCCGCCTACCACGGCTTCATTTCATCGAGGACTTGATCCTAAATGGTAGGGTCGCACATTTATCTTGGTCTTGTTTTCGACCGAATGTTCCTAAAGGAAACCCGTATTCGCAGCCTTAGCGTTTCTTACACCCGCGCCATGGACATTGTTCGATCCCTGAAGTTCAGCACCTGGGATGTTGATAGCGCAATGCTCTCCTCTTCTACTCTCCCTTTATTTACTCGAAACTCGAGTAATGCGAATTGTATTGCATCCGCAAAGGCGTGAATTGCTGAGGGTGGAGACGATCAACCGCACCAATCAAATTTCGCAGCCGTTGCCTTCCGCACACCCTCAATTTAGGGGCTGATTTTTGATGGTGGAGAGGTGACGAGGTGACCCTCGAGCTACGCTGTGCAAAGGGCTAGAAATGAAAATACCCGCTGGTCCGACGACCCCCATAGTCGCAAATGGCTCTGATTGATAAAGGATGATTTCCCTTTAGGGGTTTTGGAGTCCCCTTCGGCTAGCTCCACCTTTTCTAAGGAGACCCCTGTGATATCTCAAAGCCCTCTCCAAAATTCTCCTTGCTGAGGCTTTTTTCCCTCCAATATATACGGGCTCGGGAGTTTCTTCCCTTACTTCTAAAGAGTCCTAGCGTTGAGAGAGTCTCTCCCTCTCCTCTATTGACGGGCTTAGTGGTTCCTCCTTATTCCATTTTGAAGGTTTTCCCCCTGGCGACTCTTTACTGGAAGCAGGTGCCCCCTTTTCTTTGTCACTTTTCGTAAACTGGATAGAGACCCGTCCACCCCTGCCGATTTTCACCCAATCTTTCTAATCTCCTGCATGTGCAAGTTGATGGAGAAATTGGTAAATGTTAGTCTGTCTTTCTTCTGGACAGCGGAGGTCCCCGTCTTAGGCATCGTTTCCTTGGTCTTATTTGCGACCGACGCCTCACCTGGGAGGCTCATATTCCCAGTCTTAGGTTCTCTTGTACCTGCGCCATGGACATTCTTCGCTCTGTGACGTCCAGCACCTGGGGTACTGATAGGGCTACTGCCTTACTTTTCCATCGATCTTTTGTTCGTTCGAAGCTTGACTACGGATGTGAGTTTTATGCCCCATTATACCCAAAGGTACCTATCGTTTTTTCCATGCCAATCGGCCTTTCATTTTGTATCAATCTTCACTTAGCCGAAGATCGGACACAAATCCTCTATGAGAGGGATCGTCATTATCGACGATGACGAGAAGAAATGGAAAATCCAAACAAACGATGATTAATCTAAAGTCATCCCTCTATTCAGAAGAACAACTGGCGCCATCGGGACGGAAGAGGAGGATTATCGGCCTCAAGGGGGCTACCCCTGGGCAAAAGTAAAGGTGCGTTCCGAGCCTTCTTCCGTTTTAGGGGATTGAACAAAATAAGATGTTTTATTCAGTCCACTCCCATTTACCACTTTGTTCTCCTCGTCCAAAACTAACATGGCCAAACTCCTCATTATAATAGACGGGAGCGCTGCAGAAAGTCGCCACTCCAGGCTATGGCTACGATGGGCCATCTTAAATTAACGCTAAGGAAAAGAACAGAAAAGATAGCAGAAAAAAATCGAGAATGAGCCTAAAACGAACTGTGAACTATTGCTAGGGAATAGGTCGGTAGGTTGATCGAGGAGTGACCGAATTTTGGGGGGTAGGAAAGAGAAAAACACAAAAAGAGAAAGGGAAAAAAATTATTATCCAGGTAAAATAGAGATGCAAGTGCAACAGAGGGGAGCCTCGAAACTGGACAAGAGCAAACTTTGTGCCGACATGTGAAGGTGGCGCTATAAAGACTAATTGATAACGCCACATGGTACATCGCCATGTGCCATCAAGAGAGAGACGTAGGAACGCGAGCATTCCAAGAAGGCAGCGAAGGAAAATTGGGCTCAACCCACATTTCTCCTCTCGCCCTATGGAATAGGGTATAACTGCAATATTATATTTAAAAAGCCGACGCTCGCCGCATCTTAGGCGAGGGGGGAACGGGATATAAAGAGTAGTAAGACAGTCGGGGCTAAGGTCGGACGGTACTCCTCCTTTAGTATTATAAGGCCGAGGGTCGCCTCGATGGCCTCGGCCTTCCTAAAGCACCCGAGTGGTATATGCGAGTTATTTGTAAAAAGCCGAGGGTAACATTTTTCCCCTCCCGCCTCCGAGACACCCGAGGGGTATATCTGAGATATTTGTATAAAGCCGAGCTTCACATTTCTCCTCTCGCCAAGGGCATCTTGAACAACTCGATGGTGCTTCCCTAGAAGAGATTGACGAGAAACTCGATCATCTCACCTCAAAAATATTAGAAGCTGACCGCCTGGCTATCCTCTGGACGGAACATAAAATTCTTCCATCTCCAAGGTGGGACGAAAACACAACAGAGAATGGATCAGCTAGAAGCAACCGTTTTCTTTATAAATATGCATTGGATCACGGCGCAACGGTACCAGGAACTGCGAGAATTAAGGAACGAGATCAGGCAACTCATACTTGAGAGATCGGGATATCAGTGGGATAAAATTGACGCAGAAGGGGCCCCATAAAATTTTGGAGTTAAATAAAGAGACTGAGAGGCACTCCACCTAAAAACAACATAAACATCAAGGTCAACGACGTAGAATATACGGAGGACCATGATATCGAGAGGGAATTTAGGCTGTCTGGCAAAATCGCTTTAGTATTAGGAATGAAGATAACGAGTTATATGATGAGAGGTATGAAGAAGAAGATCTACTCAGACTCCAAGACCTAGGTGCCGACCTTACGCCACATCACTTCGTGGACAGATCCCGCATTGCACATGCTGAAGATAGACCATTCACGCACAAAGAGTACGAGTGGGCCCTTAAAAGCTTTTACGCAAAAAGCTCCAGGCATAACTGGCATCACTAAAATTCATATGCTGAATGCCCCCAATAACATTAACGAGGGTCTACTAGAGTTGTTTAATGCCTGCCTCAATGTTGGCCATTTTCCAGACCAATTTAAAAGAGCACGCATGATCTTTATTCTGAAACCTGGAAAACCGAAGAAGGAGATCAATAGCTATAGGTCCATCTCCTTGACGGAGTTTATGGGCACATTGTTAGAAAACTTCCTAACAACAGACTGAGGAGCTTCCTAGAAACTCACAACTAATACAACTCCCAACAACATGGGTTCAGGAGGAAATTTGGTCGGAAACGGCTCTGGCATTAATTACGGAGAGAATAGCAATCGGAAAAACTACGAATGGTAATGTCGATCTTGTACTTCGCGACGTGGCCTCGGCATTCGACAAGGTATGGCTACCCGGTTTGAAAAGCAAACTGAGTGAACTTGCCAGGGATATAAACCTATCCAAGATTCTATGCGACTATCTGAAGGATAGAGAAGCAGTCGTGAAGAGAAATGGTATAGAAGGTGTAGCCTTTAATTTGGAAGCTGGGGTACCTCAAGGGGGCTGCCTCAGTCCCACTCTGTATTCAGTGTATACTGGGGATTTACCACATCCCCTCCAAGACCCCGCCCAGTATATACAACTAGCAGATGATATCACTCAGGTCATTACCAGTGTTTATAAAAATCCTAATGACATTGCTAGCAGGACAGGGAGAGAAATTGTTAATATCAATAACTTTGAAAAAAGGAATAAGATAAAGACCAATGACCAAAAGTTCAGAGTGATACCAATTGGCCGTCGAAAAACATCGGACGTACTGGTGAAAGATGAGCTCTATGAGTACTCAAGGGAAGGCCGAGTTCTAGGCCTGAAGTTAACGTTGGATGGAAACAGGGCCCATTACCTACATGAGATCACCTTTGCTACGAAAACGTTACAGAGCCTCTATCGCTTCAGACATCTCTCGACGAGCAACAAAAGAAAACTGTATCTGCTGTTGGTGAGACTACTCCTCTTATACCCAGCTATACCCCTTAATACCTTGATAAAATCTGTTATAAAGAAAGCCCAAGTTATCCAAAAGAAGGAAACCAGATTTATTACCAACGTGTCACTGCTTGACTACATTCCTTCGAGAATACTACACGAGGCGATGGAAATTGAGCCAATAAATATTACCCTAAATAGACGATCACGCAATATTTGCCAGAAAATCTATGATAATATGCCAGATGAGGCGCTGAACCCGATTAGAATACCTGGTGTAGATGTACAGAACCTAAGGTTCCGGCAAGCATTTAAAAGCAGCCAAATTACATCTCGACAAGAAATTCAACCGATCTATTGAGAAACTTACCAGAATATACAAAAAACAAAAACAGACGAAAGGATAATCAAGGAAATTATCAACCGATCTATACAACCTACGAATACTGAACAAAATATATCGCTTACTATATACTACTAAACTAGACGAAGCGCCACCCTCATCGTGAAAAACAATCTGAGGCCGAAACCTGAACCCAAGCAAAGAACCCATGTAATATATGAGTATAAATACAACATAGGAGACGCCAAGCTCCTCCCCCACTCATATATTGGTATGACTGAAACAAATTACCACGAAGAATGACCTACCACCTGACGAATGGCGCCGCCAAAAACCATACCCGCCAAAACCATGCAATAATTCTCAGCAGATAAATGTTAGAAGAAAACACTAAAATTATCGACTCCACACCTGATCGGCGACAATTATTATTTCCAGAAGTTATTCACATACAAGAAAAACAACCAAAAATTAATATTCAATTCAATTCAAATGGAATGCTACCTAGAAACAAAAATCGGAATAGAAACGCACGGAAGAGCTAATCTCAGGTATCCAGGTCATTTATCTATCTGGATATGACCGCAAATTTAATCTTCTACCTGCGCTCTTGACGTGTCCCACCCTGTCAAGGAGTTTGCCAGTGCACCCCACCTGAGTGACTTCTATGTTCGTCTGTACGTTTACCGTCTATCTATGATATATAAGACAATTCTTATAATTTTCTCTTGTATTTTCTTGTATCTCTGAAGATGTTACGAGTTGTAACGAAACGCGTCAGATAAATGAAGTGTTCTTTACCTAAGGAATCTTCTATTGCCTCGCTATAATTTCGAAATCGTGCTGTTATGAACTTTGGAGAACTTATACATGGACTCAATCCAGACATAAAGGCAAATATAAGACAAATTGAAAGATGTGAAAAAGGAATCACAAACGTAAAATTAGAAGTCGCTTTTAACAAAACTTGTTACGATATATACATATATATATATATATATATATATATATATATATATATATATATATATATATATATATATATATATATATATATATATATATATATATATATATATATATATATATATATATATATATATAATATATATAATATATATAATATATATATATATATATATATATATATATATATATATATATATATATATATATATATATATATATATATATATAATATAAAAGATGCGAAACGAACATGTAAAATGACAAGTAAAGTGAATCAACTGTCAAAAGGCCTGCAAGATTTCAAAGGCTTGAATGCTGCACAAACAAAGAAACAATAACTACGGATAAATAAAAATGCAAATGACTGAGGTTGCCAACAACCTGGCCCAACTACTCTCTCTCTCTCTCTATTATATACTTATTCTCTCTACTTTATTTACATATTTTCTACCTTTTTCGATCATTGATCGTTGAAACCTTGTTCTTCCTCTCCCTCTCACTCCTAACCGCCGTACTCACAATGCTTGGAGCCTACTTTGGCTCTAAACAGTGTGACCATGGGGGTCTATAAAGAAGTACCGGGCCTCTCCCCCTCCCTCCTTGGCCGCTCCATGAGCGCCAAGGGGGGCGGGGGGAGGGTCAGAAGAGCTGTTCTTTGTCTCCCGCCTCTCTTTTCATTTCATTTCCTTTCCGAATTTGATTTACTCAGTCTGTACGCTTGGGTAGGGTTGACCAAGGAGAGTGTGAAAATTGGAAGGTAGGCGAGATAGAACTAGGACAGATAGAGGGTCTCCTCCCAATTGTGGAGACTGGTTAAGACTCCACAGCTGAAGATAGACAGAAGAGCCCCTCTCTTCAGACAGGGGACTACTCCCAGGAAGATGGACCCACCGGACTTCAAAAGTCTTTCCCTGAAACTCATAATCAACGGAAGGAAAAGATCACCACCAGAAGTAGTGCAATGCATATTTATAGATCTGGAGATACCACTAATCAAATGCATTAAGACACCATCTGGATTCACAGCTATTTGCCCAGAAAACAAAGACGTAGAGCAGCTACTATCATCTGCGTGGAGCATTACGCTAAGGAAGTTGCACTTAGAAGCTAGACTACGACCACAAATCACCGCTAACAGAAGTGTCATCTGCCGAAAAATCGAGTCCTGGTAGAAGAGCACTCATGCTAAGAAATAAGAGAAGAACTTCAGGAGCAACAGAAATGGCTCAAGACAGCAGAAGTGGTAAAATTTAAAGATCACACTTACATTTTCAAGGTCATTTGTGAATCTACTCAAATGGCTTCAAGGATCATGAAACAGGGACTTCTCGCTTTCAACGTGAGGATCCCATCCGCCTACATACAAAGAGACGTTTTCATAAGTATACAGATATGCTTCAGATGTTATGCGTTGGAAGAACATCGACGCAAAATTGACACCCAAAAGACCTTATAATCTGTTCTGAATGGGGAACTGAAGGCCATTCTTGGCGATACTGCAACAACACAATTAAAAGATGCATTGACTGCCAAGGGGGGCACAAACTATGGCCATGATTTGTCCCAAAAGAAGAGAAATTATAAAGAGAAAAGAAACAGTCAAACAGAAATAATAAGAAGATGAATAAAAACCCATACGCAACAATGGCAAAAAGTGACCAACAAGGACCGGCAACTCAGATTAATTTAGATGGTACGCTCAACGTAAAATTACCTACTTGTATATTACATGACCACGTGATGACTATAGCTAACCATGGAAGTTATGCAAAAACAGTCAACAGCATGTTACAGGAAAACGGGCTCGAACCGATGAAATTCCCCAAAGAAGTCGACTCATCGACCATTTTCAGAATCAAAGTCACAGAAAAGACAAAACATGAGTTAATCGAAGAGGCAAAAAGAAATGAAAAGGCAGAAGAATCAGAAGAGGACACAATCAGCGAAGACTCAGAGACTGAAAACTCCTCCGACGACACAGAGCAAGAGTGCAAACGGGTTACTCGCAGGAAAGCCCAAAGAAAGGACAGATCTAAATCCGCAAGTAAAAGGGGTCCATAACCCAGAGATGAACTACCTCAAGGACCCTCGAATGCAGTCAGCAGAGGGAGAACCCAGGAGAAACGAAAGAAGAACCAAAAAAAAGAAGAAGAAACACCGATAACTTAACAGATAAGACAAACTAAACGGAAAATGAATAAACGAACGGAAATGGACAATTGGATTATGGATATTAAAAAATTAAAAATACTACAAATTAACACATGCGGATGGAAAAACAAGGAAATTATGTACGGAAACTTATTCAGAAAGACTGACCCAGATGTTATATTAATATCAGAACATGGAAGAAACAGAAAACGAGAAATTAAAGATATGGAACTACAATGTTATTAACACAAATTCTTCAGGAGAAACACACGGCGGAGTGGCAATAGCTGTCAAGCAAGGATTGCAGTACAAAACAATACAAGGATTGGAGGATGCATACTTAGCTATAGAAATTAAAATGGAATTAAGCAACATCATTGTCGCAACTGGATACCAGCTACCTAGGCGCCCCCAATTACCGGTGCAAAACTTTACTAAACTGTTCAACTATTGGATACCGGTTAATTAGATGGGCAATTTAAACGCCCATTGCTGGGCTTCTGGGTACAGAAATACAAACAGAGTCGGAAAACAACTTAACATCCTTATCAATAGACGTATACTGCAAAGACTGGGATCCAATTTCCCTACATACTTACGAAGAGATCACGTAATAAAACCGGACATCTGCTTGGCTAACTTCCGTCTTCCCTTTATCTATTTTATGGAACCAGTGGATGTTCCTTGTAGTGACCACACTGCGAATCTAATGTACATAAACAAGAACCCTATACAAATCCCTTCGTTGGAATGGAATGCGTACCATAGATTGGGATAAGTACAAAGAATTACTTCAGACGTACGTGTCCAGCCCACTCGGGGAAGATAGCGAAAGCAAAGAGAGAAAAAATAAGCGTAGATATCGTATGCCGGGACGTGTCCAAGGCATTCGACAAAATATGGCAAAGGGGTATAACACTCAAAATTCTCAGATTAGGAATGAACAACAAGATCGAAAGGATTTTATGTGATTATGTAATGGAGAGACTGCTTATGTGGAAATAGGACGACATCAGGGTGAAATATTCGAGCTCGCTGCGGGTTTGCCCTAAGGCGGATGTCTGAGTCCGTCTCTCTATTCAATCTGCACAGCAGATATACCACCACCAAGAAATGAAGGTTGCTTGAACATCCAATTTGCCGACGACGTCACTCAAATCATAGTTTGCCCCTACAGGAACGGCCCAATGCAAGCTAGGATGAATGCAGAAGGGATAAGAAGCATTAATAGATACGAAGAAAAATGGAAAATTAAAACTAACAGGGATAAATTTAAAATGGCACCCATGTACAGGAGGAGCATCTCAGATGTATATGTAGAAGGACAACGCTACAGATACGACAAAGAATGTAAGGTGCTCGGACTAAACATTATTAAATCAGGTTATAAAAAGCACGTAACTGAGAGGGTAAACTAGGGAAGAGCGGCTTGGCATTACTGTACAAGTTAGTTAACTTAAGCATGAAAAACAAGAGAAAAATTAATCAAGCCATAGTATAGTCGGTGATTATTTATCCAACCATCGCGATGTACACGATCTCTATAAGTAACCTATTAAGACTCCAAAAAGTCCAAAACAAAGCTATCTACTTAATAACAAACACCAGAAGAGGAGAAAGAAGAAGACTACAAGACCTGCATAGGGGGGCAAGGATAAAGCCGCTTAATAGAATAATTGCAAAAAGAGCAAAGAAAGTTTTAGAAAAGACACAGAATGAAGTAGGAGATGAATTAACCAACCAAATTGCCCAAAGAGAAGGATGGAGATCACACACATTATTCCCAAGTTTCCCAAGGAGAGATGAGGGAGGAGAAGAAGACGAAGAAGAAATCTACACTTAGAGAAAGAGATTAAAACTCGACGACGACTAAGAGTAATTAATAACCGAAGCAAACCAGAGAATAGCATATAGTCAATTATAACTAGGATAGGAATAGGAAAGAATAGATAGAGAGATAGAAGCCTACAGCAGTTTTTAGTAAGAATATTTACTAATAACGGTTTGAACGCCTCATAAATACCAATACTACTTTCTAACTTTATCACGTTAGCTATACTACTTAAAATGGACAGATATAGGCCTGACCTCCAGGCAACTAGCATCTATTTGCAAACCTCTTACCTCCTTCAGCCTTCAGCATCTATTTGTTTTTACTATCACATTTGCACACGGGACTCACAGTGATACGTGGGACAGGGGTCGCGATAAACTTATAGTTATAGCTAGAGTCAAGGGACACATTGTGGTTCGGTTTCCACGTTAAGCTGTAGGTACCATGACTAACTAAGTCCACCTATAACTCCTACAATTTTCTTCGCTGTTCTATCCTAAAACATTCTTCTTTCTCTCCCTCTCACTCTTAACCGCCGTACTCACAGTGCTTGGAGCCTACTTTGGCTCTAGACATTGTGACTATGGGGCTCTATAAAGGAGTACCGGGGATCTTCTCTCCCTCCTTGGCCGCTCCCTGAGCGCCAAAGGAGGCAGGGGGAGGGTCGGAAGAGCTGTTCTTTGTCTCCCACCTGTCTTTTCATTTCATTTCATTTCCGAATTTTGACTTTAGCGCTAAATCAGAGGTCGGATCTAGCTACGCTACCGAATGTCTATCCTCGGTAAAGGAGGCAAAGGTTTGGGACGGCGACCTCGATGGCATGAACTCTTTCCTACGAAGTCTTAACACAAGCTCTAAGTAGCATCGACTCAACAATGTCGCTCTCTGTCAAACCGCACGATTGGTGCTAAAAAAAGTCCATCACATTGGCCCTTTGCCTCACTACGCGGCACAGGAGGCAACGGTTTCGGGAAGCTCCTTCACCAACCGAATACACTGGTACTTTCGTTCCTCTATTTACAAGAAAAAAATACTGCATACTGGAGAATTTAACTTTGCATTTACAAAAAAGAGAATACTACACACCCGGAAGTCTATCCTGCCATTTACGAAAGAGAATAATACAAAGCAAGAAGTCCATCTTCCTATTTACGAAAGAGAATAATACATACCGGGAATTTGTCTTCCAATTTATGAAGTACAATGGGTGAACCGTTTGAATCTTTCATTTAAATATTTTACTTGGTTCGACCCCCACAAGTTCTCCTTTTTTTCATTCGCTTCAGATACCACCTTTCAAGCAGTAGCTGTGCAGCTGCCCCTGAAAGGAGGTATACTATTTATTCTGCGCAAACTCCACCGTCAGCTGACTTCGACTCGGCAGACTTCGATCACGTCGTGGCATGGTTGCCGAAGCCCTTTATCTTGCAGGAGATGTTGAACGGGAGACTACTCGATTAATCCGAGGGTCAAGTCCTTGCCGACCAGATCGTTGAGGTGGAGATAGGTGTCTTAAATATGGATGAGTTTACGCATCACTGCCCGAGAACCGCTTCATTTTCCTAGATCAATCTATATTTGTGCTCTCCGGATGCAC
Source organism: Ceratothoa steindachneri (assembly GCA_963969495.1). NCBI lineage: Eukaryota > Metazoa > Arthropoda > Malacostraca > Isopoda > Cymothoidae > Ceratothoa > Ceratothoa steindachneri. The sequence goes on from OZ018333.1 coordinate 104,554,734, forward strand.
AACCTGGGGTTGTCGATGACCTCCATGGTAGTGATCACTTTCCTATTCAAATATCATTTTTGGGGCCGTTGCCACCTGTGATCCCCGCTTCCCTAGAACGTATAGCTGCTTTGCATGCCAAGCGATCCCGGGGTGATCAGCTGAGTGTAAGGAGGCCCTTAAACAGAAGCCTTCTGCATACATGTGATATAAGCACAGCCCGAACGACTTCACTGTCGCTGAATTTCGTCGAGCTAGGATTCCGCTATATTTCGAGACGCCCGCCGCCTTTCCTGGCAGGCATAGTGTCTTCATTTAAAGGGAAGACCGCTCTAAGTAAGGTGCAGAAACGAGTCAAGAGGATTCGTGAAAGTTCTCAACCCCCACACCCCCTGCTCCCCCGAGAATGGGACCACAATCTCCGACCCCGTGCCCGTGGTGGAATCTTTCGCGACCACTTTCCATACCCAGGATGCCGCTCGACTAGCATTCATTGCACATCATGATGTCGCGGAAAGCCACCGCCTGGACTTTACCTCCAGAGGCGGAGAACCATTCAACGACACGTTTACTCTAAGTGAGTTCTTTCCGCTCCTGCTTCGTGCGTGGAGACCGTCCCTGGTCCGGAGGATGTCCCATACGCCATGCTTCGACACCTGAGTGACGAGGCATAAGCTTTCTGTTAAATTTGTTCAACATAATATTGGTAGAGGGCATCCTCTGAGATACCTGGCAAATCAATACTGTGCTCTCTTTTCGCAAACAGGAGCAGGATCACTCTACGCCGGCAGATTTCAACCCAATCGATTTAGCCCCCTGCGTGTGAAAGTTGATGAAGAAATTGGTAACTGTTACATAACCATAGCATATATTTTCTAAACAAGGAAGGCCATCTGTCTTATGCATAGTGCGGCTTCCGCAAATTTAATTCTACGTCGGGTACTCTGCTCCGACTGGAAAATGCCGTCTGCGAGGCAGTTCTTCGTAGATGGCACTATGACATGGTGGTGTTCGATCTGGAGAAGGCCTATGATACCGCATGGTGATAGGGTATCATGGAGACTCTTCACACGATGGGAACAAGGGAAGGCCTCTCAATCTTAATATCTGAATTTTTTGCGAGATCGTCGATTCCGCGTAGGTTTGGGGATGGCCCTCTCTGCCCCAATAGAGCAGGAAGAGGGTGTCCCGCGGGAAAGTATCTTCAGTGTCACACTCTTTCCTCTGAGCATCACCTCAGGGCTGCCGAAAAATGTTCTTGCTACACTCTACCTCGACTACAATGGGCATTGAACTGCGTCTCTCGCTAATCCGAAGCACACAGGCTTTAATTTTCCTTGACCAAGACTATGGTGGTGCACTTTTACCGCAATTCGCAGCTCCACCCTTACCCAAATTGTTTATAAATGAGGTGCGCCTGGAAGTGGTGGACTCACACCGTTTCCTTGGTTTTGTATTTGACCGACTCCTTACCTGGGAGGCTCATATTCGCAGCGTTAGAGTCTCTTGTACCCACGACATGGATATTGTACGACCCGTGACGTTCAGCGCCTGGGGCGATGATAAGGCTACTTGCTTACTTTTTTATCGATCCTTTGTTCGCTCGAAACTTGACTACGGATGCGAGTTTTATGCATCCGCAGCCGAGCGTGTATTGCGGAAGGTGGATTCGATCTACCAGCACCAGCCTACGCTTGGTGACCGGTGACTTCGACACTTCCTCCATTGAGAACCTACTTATCGATGCTGGGTAGATGCCACTCGGTTTGCGTCGTACACAGTGAATTACTCGCTTGTACGGGCAAGCCTGGCGCCTGCCTCAGTAGCCAATAGCTGTAATTTTTTTCGCAGCTGATCTAGACGGTTCCTATGCTGCAAAGAGACGCCAGTTATACCCTAAGCCATTCGGGTTTAGAGCAAAGAAACTCCTTCGAGAGCTAAGTATAGCTCTCTTGTCAGTGGCGCCCCTGGTTATGCACGGACGCCACCCTGGACCACCTTTGGCCATTTGTCGCCACTCCTATGCCCACCAAAGCTTGTTCAACGCCGGGAATATTGTGTTTAGCCTTTTTGGAGCACACTTTTTGTCATGCTGGAACCGTGCCAATGAATATGGGTGGATCCAAATGGCAAGAGGGGGTCGGTTTCCACGCCATATCCCTTCTGTTTTAATTGAGGGGGGGTTCTGCCAGGCGCTAGACACGGCCGAGTTGGTTGCAATAAACCGATCCATACGGGAGATTATTCGACGTCGCCAGGGTTGGATACCGAATTGTGATTTATAGCTACTCACTAGCGCCCTGAATGCTCTAGAGGCATTGCAATCCCCTTCCCTCTCCACTAGTTCACGATATTCGTGACTTTACGGTTTTGGCGAACCGTTCGGATGTAGAGATTATCTTCTGCCGACCTGATAGTTGAGGTGGAGATAGGTGTCCTAAATATGGATGAGTTTACGCATGACTGTCCGAGAACCGCTTCATTTTCCTGTTTCGATGTATCATTGTGCTCTCCGGATGCACAGCCTGACTTTGGGTGGGGGGTGGTCGATGACCTCCATGGTAGTGATCTCTTTCTCATTTAAATATATTTTCTGCGCCGCTGCCGTCCGAGAGCCCGCCCCGGTGGTGCTTATCGCGGGCGCGGTGGTTCGCTTTTCAGGAAATGACTAATTTCTCGGTCTTAGTCGAGGAGTTTAGTTCGCTTGATGAGGATGATGAGTTCTCCTTCAAACTCATCAATGATGGCCTGACTACTATTCCTAGAAAGTCTGGACTCTTGCACACTGACCAATCCCATGGTGGTCAGCCGAGTGTGAGAAGGCCCTCAAACAGAAGCGTTATGCCTAGATGCGCCATAAGCGCCGCCCGATGAATTTCACTGTCGGTGAATTTCGTCTGGCTAGGGCTAGATTCTGGTATATTTCGAAGCACGCCCGCCGCTCTTCTTGGCGGCGGGCGTGTCTTCACTTAACGGGAAGACACCTCTAGCAGAGGGGTGGAAGCAAGTCAAAAGAATTCGGGGCAAATTCTCGTAGGAAATCCGTTTGCCTAAAAGTAAAAGGGGGACTGCCGCTGGAGAAAGGGCGTTGCTCGAGGAAAACTCTAGGGAAGGGGTTGAGGCGGAGTCCCCTGCACCCGAAGGCATAGAAAATGGGGTAAGCCTGTTACCCGAGGGGAGCTCTGTTGATGGTCCAGGGAAAGTTAGAAGGAGAGCGTTTATATTTTTTTAAATTTTCATCATGAGGTATTGTGACCCTAATAATAATACAGGACGCAAGCGCTCATCACCCATCGCAGTAGCTCGCTCTGCGAGGGGTGAACACGGAGCCAGCAGAACCAGCTGCCGCCATTTAAGGCCACTGCTTCCGCCTAGTGACCTGTCGGCAGATGTTCTCGCTACGCTCTACGACCTTTCGATCTCTTTTAGCGCGGGCCAGATGACAACTCTGGAGCATCCACTCAAACAGGCATTTAATCGAGTCTCCCCTTGGCTAAATTAGGTGGTGCACTTCTGCCGCCATTCGAGGCTCCACCCTGCCGCAGACTTGTTTCTAAATGGGGATCGGCTGAAGTGGTGGACTCGCACCGTTTCTGTGTTCTTGTATTTAACCGACACCTAACTTGGCAGTCTAATATTCGCAGGCTTAGTTCCTCTTGAACCCACACCATAGATATTCTTCGTTCCGCGTTTTGGGCGCTGATAGGGCAACTGCCTTACTTTTTAATCGATCCTTTTTTCTTTCGAAGCTCGACTACGGATGTTTTTTTATGCATCAGCATCCGAGCCTACTTGTCGATGCTGGGGAGATCCTCCTCGCTTACGACGTGCATAATTCGCCTGTACGCGGGAACCCACCGATCCCTCAGTCGACTACAGCTCCCAATGGATCCGAAGCTGATATCGACGGTGCCTATCACTCATAAAAACATCAGTCATACCCTAAGCCTAGAAGGTACCCACTTTGCTATTTGTCGCCACGTCTTTGCTCCTAGAGATCTATAGTGCTGGGAGTATTGCGTTCGGCATTTTTGAAGCACACTTCCTGGCACACTGGAACCGTAGCAATGCATACGGATTGTTCCAAGTTTCAAGAGGAGGTCGGTTTCTACGGAGTATGCCCTATATTTGAACTGAGCAGCACTTTGTCAAGCGTTGCGTCTGTCTTCACAGTCAAGATGGTTGCACTACACCGATCGATACGGGAGATCACTCGACCTGCCCGGTTCGGAGACCGGATTGTGATTTATAGCGACTCACAAAGCGCCCCGAGTGCTCTCGAGGCCTTGGAATCTCCGCATCCTCTGGTTCGCGATATGTGACGCCACGGTTTTGGCGAGCCGGGCGGATGTCGAGATTATCTTTGGCTGCGGTCCTGGACATGTAGAAATTGCGGTGAATGACGTAGCCAAAGAGTCGGCGAGGACTGGGCGACCAGACCTGCAATTCGCTCTTCATCACACTGATTACATGGCAGGAATACGGGCAGCTCCCCGGGATCCTTGGCAAAGAAGATGAGAGACGGTCGAGGGGAACTCGAAGTTGCGTGCCAGGGCGCCACGACTGTTCCCATTGACTTATTCCTTAATGCCGCGACGGCTTCAGGTTGGTTTCTGTCGTTTCCGAATCGGACACACTCGCCTGCGCCTTACTATGAAGACTGCGTTGTCCCCCAGACCATTTGCCACATTCTTTTTTAATGTCTTCGAAGACTGCGTTGTCCCCCAGACCATTTGCCACATTCTTTTTTAATGTCCTAGTCTTGGTTATCTTAGTGCACGCTACCTATACCGGTGCCGGGACGATCGTGGTCGCTACCACTTGTCCCTTGTACGCGGGACTGGTTCATGTACACGCGACCTGCGACTTTTTAGAGGTTGTGAGTTTTTTTGTAGCTCTTTCCTGCGCCGTGTGGAGGGAGGCATAGCCCCACCGTCGGGGCCTCTTCCTTCCTTTGCCTTGCTACTTTCTTTTTTATGTGGTACTCCCCCCCCCCCTTGAATCCACTCTTGCTGCTGACTATGAAAGGAAGCCCCCATCCCCTATAAGAGTATCATAAAAGGTAGGATTGGGAGGTTCCCTACTTCAGTCTCGGCCTCTCGTGCATCCACGCTGTCATATTTAGTCACCCACGACGGTGCCATTCCTGTTTCCTCATCAGAGAAGTGAAATGGTGTGTGAAAGAGAGAAGATTCAACTGTGAAAATGCGTAGAATCCTCACCCACTCTAAATTGATGGCTTTTGTTTTGTTTTAGGTGTTTGGGAGCGGCCGTTTGTAAGTGGTCCAATTCTGCTTGAGAAACAACACCTCACCCTTTGGCCTTTGAAGAGTAAATGACAAGGACCATTGAAGACCTCCCTGATTGGTCATGGAAGGAATCTTCTCCTTGTTGGAACCTTCCTTCTTAGTTAATGTTGTCCAGTTTGTTAACAAACGCTGGAATGACCCGATTCGAGGCTCTTCTCCATCGGGTACGTCCGTCGGGAATACGAGACCAGGGGTTACCCAATTCATCCAAAAGGTCCTTGAGAAGTGTCGCAATTTGGAACATTTGGTGATCATTAACTTACATGGAATTTGTCGCGTTGTTTGACTCTTACAAAGCTGTGCTTTCCTCAATTGAAGTCTTTATCTTTGTACCTTCCAGAGATGGTCATCATAAATATAAGTATTATTAAAAGCGCACCGCTGCTTCCATGTGTTAAGGTGGAAGGGGCATTGACACAAGCATTGGTCGATGCCGTCTCCGAACTGAGGAAATTATCCTCCATCGACCTGAATTGATGCTTCCAGAAGTATCTTCAACTCGACTGTTACAAGTTTGAACTCATTAAGTTTTGGGGTGGGCCAACTCCGGTTAAGAAGACTTTAAAACCCTCAAGATTCACTACTCCACTACCCTAAAGTCTCGATGAGTTCGATCGAGGAGGAGGACGTCATTCTTATATCAAGATGCACCGCGTTGGCCAAGCTGAGTCTCAACTGTTACCACCTTTCTGATAACTCCTTGTAATTGATCCAGAAGATGTCATCCTTGACATCTATCATCTTAGGACGTAACCGCGGTTTTTCATTAGATGCTCTCAAGTGATTCTTCGAAGACGATTCCTTCCTTAAATTGAAGAGACTAGGTCTCCTGGACTTCAGGAATTTAAGGGACCTGGTCCTCAATGCCATATCACACAAGTACCCAAATCTGGAGACTTTTGAGCCGTCATGTATCATCCGTCCTTCACTTAAAAGATTTGGTCGCTTCCTGCGACGTTGTGGTCGTATACGAGTACTTAAGATTTATCTTCCAGATTTATATTCATCTCCTCTTATTAGCGACCTTTCAAATTACCTTCCGGAACTGACCTATGTTGAGTTAGACAATTATTATTCAATTCCTGCCAATTTGGCGGAGAAATTCATCAAGTTCCACCCAAATCTCAAATGCCATGAATATATTATACTTAAATGCACATGTGGTGAAAGGTACGACCTCTATGAGAGACACCTCCCAATATGAGCCACATACTGGTTGAGGGTAGTTATTGGCGGAACATGGGACGAGGTCCACTGAGATACTCTAGAATACCTCGTGATAGTTTCCCTGGACGTGTATTTTGGATGCTGGTGATGCAGTCCGACAAGGGTCTGGCGTTACGGAAGATTAGCAGAGTTAGCCAAAAAATAAGGGTATCGTAGTGGAAGGAGTATTGTGGTAACTTCAGACAGATGGTTGCAATAGCAAGGGAGACGAAACTACTGGTAATGGCCATGACCGTGTTGAAGGCCTTGTCTCTCCACCAACACCTCCAGAGCGTGTCGATGAGAGGAAGGAGGGAGTAGAAGTGCTCCTCCTGGAGGTGATGGCGATTATTATGATTACAAAGCTGGGTCTAGAAAAAAGGAAGTTGGAGGATAGTTAATTAGGCCGCTGAGCCGTTGCCAGAATCTTCGGTAGAGCGTTGCAAGAGGAGATTGTTCTACGTATCTTATCGTGCATGGGTGGAGTTAGGGCGGTTAGAATTTAGGCGGACTCGGAGGTAATCGATACTGGAGGTTGGTGAAAAGATGGATTTTAGCGCTGTTCAGTTATAGGGAGCTGCAGAAGAAACATTTTAATGTGTCAAGCATGCCCATCAAATCACCCACCAGAAGCGCCTCATCTTGGTAACTAACAGCCTGTATATTGTTAGAGCTGGCCCAGTGGTTAGCAATGCTATCAAAGCATGCCTGCATTAAGAAGGGCGCCCTCAAAAGACCATAGACAATCTTTTGAATTGCAGGCACTTGTCCCCGATCTTTATCTTAAACTGATGCCTTACCTTCGGATGCAAGGGAAAATAGTAGAAACCTTTCTTCAAGTCTATCTTTATTGCCATGTCCTCCGGACTCTTAATCTGGAGGTGGAGGTGCTTGGCAATGCTCGGTAACTTGAAGCAAGCCGGGGTGAAGTGGGCAGTAAGAGGGACATATGATAAACTACACACATGGACTAATCTGGCTTGTAGAACCCGAAAAGTGTGTGTACGGGTGACTCCACTCTTTTTTTTCACTTTCCCAATACTAAATCTTGGAGGTGGCCACGTGGCTCTATTCCATTCTGCACCGAAATAAACACTGTCCGCATGAGCGATCTAATTGTCGGGGTGGTCTCAAACACAGGAGATATGGACTCGTAGTTAAAATAAGCAGTTGGATCGAGTGCAAGGTATGACAAATAAAAAATAACAATCGGGAAACTAATTTTGAAAGGATTATGGAAAGGTTTTCATCATATGCATTTTTATTTTTTGCAATTTACTCATTATATTATAGCAAGTCACTTTAGTTATAAAGTGACTTTGTGCAAAATATGCATGAATGCAATAATATAAGCTGACATATTTAATGAACAGACGTTTATAACAAAATCTACAATGAACACACCTTAAAATAAAAGAGAACTTTATGAAGCAGATCCTGGACAATCTGGATCCCAGCTGAGAGTGAGTCGCGTTGCGTGCCTAACTTCACCTAAGTTGTATGTGTCCAGTAGTGTTTAACTACCTCTCCAATTTAGGGGTCCCATATTTCAGTATTCAAAATCTGGTGACCATCCCTGTGGGTGCACTACCGGCACCTTCCGGCGTTGCGTACTGAGTAACAGGGAACCCTTCAAACATCTCGGTCTCTTGGGTCACCTTCACGAGTACCAAAGTGGTAAGAAAGGTATATAAAATTAATGTCTTCCGAATCGAATAAGTTCGCTATAGGTGGTATCTACTGTTCAAATGGCATGTAGTTATATCAGAACCATGCCACGACGTGAAGGAAGTCTCCCGTATCGAACTCAACTGACAGGATAAATGCCCCCAGAAATTACAGCAGGTCTCTGTGGTACCTTCCAGGGTCGCGTCCTGGGCGGAACCAGGGGCGACACCGACCCAAGAGTTATGGCGAGCTCTTGAAGCAGTTTCCGAGCTCTAAACTCAAAGACCTTAGGGGAAGATTGGCCTCTCTCAGCAGCATAGATACCGTCGAGATCGGCTGCCAACGCCGTGAGAGCGTTGGCGACTGAGGAAGACGCCGGGTAATAGACGCTGAGCTGCGGATGCATACAACTTGCATCCGTAGTTAAGTAAGGCAGTAGCCCTATCAGCCGCCCCCAGGTGATGAACATCACGAGAACACATACGGTCTATGGCGCGGGTACAAGAAACGCTAAGGCTGAGAATATGAGCCTGCCATTTCAGGCGTCGGGCAAAAATAACAACAAGGAAACGGTGCAGAAGACAGCTTAGCTTTTGTTCTGGACAGCAGAGGCCCCCTAACATTTGCTCATTTCTACATCAACTTGCACACGCAGGAGGTAGGAGAGATTGGGCGGAAACCAGCCGGGGTAGAGTGATATTTCCATGGTTTGCGAAAAGTGAGAAAGAAAAGGGGCAACCGCCGAAAGATAAAACAGGAACAAAGACAAGAAACAAGATAAAAAATAACAAATAAAAACAAATAGTCAAAAAAGAAACAGGGAAGTGCACTCCGGCGTCGGGGCAAGGCCCGCCTTCCCTGGCGGGGTAACATGGGACTTACAACGATGAGTCTCAACTAAAGGAGAGGAGGCTAGCCTCATCAAAAAAGTAAAATAGCTACCAGGTCTGTGTACACGAACCCATCACAAGTACAAGGCACAAGTGGTAACGACACGGTCGTCCTTCCCGTTAATGAGACATGTAGCGTGCGCGAAGATAAGCCAGTCTGGGACATTCAACAGGAATGGGCAAACAGTCTGAGGGACAACGCAGTCGTCGCAATAAGGTACAGGCGAGCGCGGCATCAAATAGCGATGGGTCCAATTCGGAGACGACACAAAGGAACCTGAAGCCGTCCCAAAATAAGGGCTTAAATTACATGCGAAGTTGCGCGCAACTCTAAGTTCCCTTAATATTTGCCTAGGAGGCCGGAAGGCTGCCCTGATTCTTGCCATTTAATCGGTGTGAGGAAGAGCGAAACGCTGGTCCGGTTGCTCATTTCTCGCGCACTCTCTGCGATCCTCATTCCCACATTTCAAGGAACTCAGCAGAAGATAATCTCGAAATCGGCCTGGTTCGCTAAAACGGTGGCGTCACGGATATCGCGAACCATAGGATGCAGAGATTTCAATGCCACGAGATCACTTAAGACGATTTTGAATCGCTATAGATCACAATACGGTTTCTTGAACCAGGCACGATGCATTATCTTCCGTAGCGAACGGTGCATTGCAACCAGCTCGCCATGTAGAAAGACAGAGCCCTGGTGACTTCAAACACAGGGAATACGGCGTGTAGACCGACCGTATCCTGGGACTTGGATCCGTCCGTATACAACGGGACGGTTACAATGTGAGACGGAGTGTGCTCCAAAAAAGGCCGAACGTAATACTCCCGGCACTGTAGAAGCTTTGAGAGAAGAGGTGAGGCGACAAATAGTCAAAGGTGGTATCCTCCAGGGTGGCGTCCTGGGCAGACCCAGGGGGATCCACCGCACCGAGAGCTACACGGAGCTCTTGAAGGAGTTTCCTAGGCGTAAAGCAAACTGGCTTAGAGTATGGCAGGCGTTTCTCATCGGTATAAACAACGTCGAGATCTGCTAATGAAGTGAGAGACGTTGGCGCCTGCGGGAGTTGCCAGGTTTGTGCGTACAGGCCCCTAATGCAATCATAACGCCGTAGAGTCCGTAGCTTTCTCCAGCATCGATAACTAGGCTCTCAATGAAGGATGTGCAAAGGCAACAGTCGCCAGGCGGGGAGCGGTGTGGTGTATTGAGTCTACTTTCCGCAATATACACTCGGTTGCGGATATATAAAACTCGCATTCGTAGTCAAGCTTTGAAAGAACAAATGTTCGATAGAGAAATAAGGCGGGAGCCCTATCAGAACCCCAGGTGCTGAACGGCAGAGAGCAAATAATATCAATGGCGCGAGTAGAAGAGACCCTAGGCTGCGAATATGAACCTCCCAGAGGGCATCAGTCGAATACGAGACCAAGGAAACTGTAGGAATTCATCACATCCAGGCGAACACCATTTAGAAACAAGTCACGGTCAGAGTGGAGCCGTGGATGGCGGCAGGAGTGCACCACCTTAGTCTTGGCTAAGGAAAACCGAAGCCAGTGCGGTTCGGCTTAGTGAGAGACGCGGTTCAATGCCTGTCGGAGTCGATGCTCCAGAGTTTGCATCTGAGCCACGCCAAAAGAGGTCAAAAGGCTGTATACGTAGAGCATAGCGAGAACATCTTCCGACAACGCGGGGGTGATGCCGCTGATACTCAGGACACAGAGTGTGACACAAGCGATAACATGGCCGAGGCGGTTAGGGTAGTAGCACCTCCTCGGCAGTGGCACGAATACCATCATGCGGTAGTGATACCAACTAGCACGCACCAACTAAGGGAGCTTGTCACCGTCAAACGTGACGAAGATTGTAGGGGTGGGTCTCGAGGTCCATCCCTGTTTTCTCAACACGTTTTACCTTGACTACCACATGGTCGGCCAGCTCTAAGGTAATATCGTCTATGGAGTAGCCAACGAGTTCCCTCGCATAAACTACTACTTTCCCGAAGTTCATGGTAGAGTGTGGCGTCACAGTCACTGACGTGCCATAAAGTGTCCGAAGGGAACTAATCATGGTCACATCGAAGGGATTCAATTGACACATTCGCTTAAAGGGAACCGTACAAGAAACGGGTCGCCTTCGGCTCTCTACCAATCACACCGGCTAGAGATCTGCTCTGATGGATCATATTGCCCTTAGCCAACATGATGCCATCGCTGGAGCGAATAACAATGAAGCATTTGAATTAAGCGGGCTCGAAAACGCCAGGTAGCTTCTGAATGATCGGCCCGACGTAAACGAGGCTCCGCTCAGCACAGTTCTGGCTTTCGTTTGAGTCTCAACACACGGGAGAGCAACGGGGCAGGGCGTTACGACCTTGGCTTGGTCGCTTGCCAAATTGACAGCAGACCCGTCCGTACCCGCAGCGGGAGAGGAGCCCTTAGTCCATTTCTTTTTAGAAGATGAGGGCAGGGAATAAACTCGCTTCTCTCCTCCCCTCTAGGACAGATTGACCGACCTCGTCAACATCCTTTTCTGAAATGGAGTAGGTCCTGCCCGTCACAGGAGCAATAGACAGGAAAGAAGACCCCCTTCTATCCTTGTGAGCCCTCAATAACCCAACGATCTTAGGAGCAGCTTTAATAGGGGCGGACTCGGGTTATGTGCTTGCGACCAAGCCCGGGTTCAGCCCAATGGAAGATCCTATCTGGGGCTGGGTTACCTCAGGAACCATGCCTGCTCTCATCCCCCTAAGAGCGTTGGGCCAATCGCGTCGCCAGGCAATAATTATTGGCCGCCTGCCTGCCTTCTTAATCGTTTGAATGCATGGCACTTTGGCAAAATTCAGACGTGGATGGGGCAAGACGGTTGGTTAAGCGAGCTTGTGCTATCGAAGAGTGATTTCGCACAAGATTGTGTTGAGATGGAGATGGAGCCTCGACTACTATATCACCACTACCTCATGGCCACATCCGACGGGGCTCACCATAGTGAGACTAAAATGTTTGGTTACCGTCGAACACAGCCACTTTTGCAAGTGGGGTGTCAGATGACAAAATCAAGACCAGAAAGGGAGGATAATCTAAATCCGCGTCCAGATCGTTGGCATAGGAATCCAACGAACGAAGAAATGCTGAGGAAGAACGTTTGACATAAAGAGAAATAGAGGGGTGCATTAAAAGTATAGTTTGCAGCACCATGGTCCCCCAAGGGCCTTAGAGAAGAGCCCCTCACCACGAGAAAGACAGAGCCTCTCTGGAACCACCACATGAAGAAGGAAAAGGTCCCAGAGAGGGAAAGGAGATAGAGGGGTCAAGAGATTATTAATGCCATAACAATGGCCATGTAAAAGGTGAAGGAGCGGGCGGAGCCCCCTCTCCACCGACAAGGTAGGAGCAGTGTCACGATGAGTCTCTGGAAACACCGTGACCGAGGAGGGGTGGGTGGTCTTGACATTAAATATACTACACCTAAAGGCTAACCTACCACCCCATATATGCCTATTAAGCAAAAGGAGACCGATACTTAATATAATACGGTTACAGAGTCATGAAAGATACTCTGGATTTGATGAACTTTGTCTTCCTTAAGGCCCTAATCTAAACGTGTTTCTTAAAAAGAAATGTCGTGAGCTTGGATTTCTATTTTGAGATCAAGACGTTGGCAGGAAAAGAAAATTATGCCATAATTTATAAACTAGATGCAGTGGAGTTTATCTATCATCAGGTTTGTTGTTTGAGAAGGAAGGATATCGGCTTGCAGGAGTGTCGCAAAGGGACGGATAAAACCCAGATAGGGGCCGCTTGCAAGAGGGCTGCGCAGCAGGATTTTCGCTCCTACCAGCGATATATAATGGCGGTAGTGGGCAGGGATGCCGCGGACATCACCATTCATACCAGTTTGGCAATAATGTGCACCAGCACCATCTTTTGGGAAAGTGGTTTCAATGACATGTTGTGTACGTCTTATCATCCTTTGTGTTTTAGGGTTAATATTTTTATTCCAAGTTCTTAAAGCTCTCATACTGTCCTCTTTGGCCAACTTTACGGTTTATTTTCAAAAGAGCAAAGACATTTCCTTTTTTTTCGCCCGCCTACCTTCGCCCGGAAAATGCAATCAACACCAAGAAGTCAAATAAAATAGGAGTAGGGCAGCATCCTTCTGCTTGTCGGCCGCCTCACGCTCGACTGACCAATACGGAAACGCTCGGTCAATTCACTCACGATGCAATTGTTCGGGCGACGCTTATAGCGAATTAACATTTTGCTTCTCTTTAAGGTTTATTTATTAGCAGTGTGAGTTCTTAAATGTGCAACAAGTTTGTCCTTTCTCAGTCCCTGATAAGAACAAATGCTGCATTTGAAAGGCTTCTCACCTGTGTGAGTATATAAATGGTTTTTAAGATGAGCTTTCCTTGTAGCCTGATAAGGGCAAAGACTGCATTTGAAAGGCTTCTCACCTGTGTGAGTATATGAATGGTTTTTAAGAGAACTTTTAGTTGCCGCCTGATAAGGGCAAAGACTGCATTTGAAAGGCTTCTCACCTGTGTGAGTATGTAAATGTCTTTTAAGAAGAACTTTCGTTGTAGACTGATAAGGGCAAACTCTGCAGTTGAAAGGCTTCTCTCCCGTATGAGTCATTGCATGTATTCTAACATCTCCTTTCTGTGCAGCCTGATAAGGGCAAAGGCTGCATTTAAAAGGCTTCTCACTTGTATGAGTATATGAATGGCTTTTAAGATGAACTTTCTTTGCAGACTGATAAGGGCAAAGACTGCATTTAAAAGGTTTCTCTCCAGTGTGAGTCCTTGCATGTATTCTAACATGTCCTTTATTTGCAGCCTGAAAAGGGCAAATACTGCAATTGAAAGGCTTCTCACCTGTGTGAGTATATGAATGTCGTTTAAGATGAACTTTCGTTGCAGCCTGATAAGGGCAAAGACTGCATTTGAAAGGTTTCTCACCTGTGTGATTATATAAATGTTTTTTAAGAGAAACTTTAGTTGCCGCCTGATACGAGCAAAGACTGCATTCAAAAGGCTTTTCACCTGTGTGAGTATATGAATGTCTTTTAAGAAGAACTTTCGTTGCAGCCTGATAAGGGCAAAAAAGGCATTTAAAAGGCTTCTCACCTGTGTGAGTATATGAATGGTTTTTAAGAGAACCTTTAGTTGCCGCCTGATAAGGGCAAAGCCTGCATTTGAAAGGCTTCTCTCCCGTATGTGTCCTTGCATGTATTCTAACATGTCCTTTATTTGTAGCTTGATAAGGGCAAAGGCTGCATTTAAAAGGCTTCTCACTTGTGTGAGTATATGAATGGCTTTTAAGATGAGCTTTCTTTGCAGACTGATAAGGGCAAAGACTGCATTTAAAAGGTTTCTCTCCAGTGTGAGTCCTTGAATGTCTTTTAGCATTTTTTTTTGTTACAGCTTGATAAGGACAAAGGTTGAATCTGAATGGGTTCTCACCAGTGTGATTATATGAATGTTTCTTACTAACTTTTATGGCAGCTTGATTAGAGCAAAGGGCTCGAGGTGATATCATACCACTAAATTGTGGAATAATCTTAAGGTTACTGGATGAACCCAATTCCATCTGAAAAGGAAACAGTTATTTTAAAATCTCTCGTTCACGATCTTTCTGGGGTACAAAAGCATTCCTGTAATAGGAAGGGTATGGAGCTCAACAATCCCAAAATCGTTTGGATTCCCATTTTATTATGACCTGAACATAAAGTGATATTATATCCTAAGTCAGTCCGCATCAGACACCCACAAATTCGTTAGACAGAGGGATAAGAAGAGCCGATAGAACGAAGGGATTGAAAAAGTTCTAGAATCAATATGAATAATAAAATTGTGAAAAGTAAAAATAAGGCGGAAATTTAATAGAATGTAATAATTCAATAGTTAAATAAAGGATATACTAAGCAAGGTTAGCTGCAATGATGACTGATATACCGCTGCTGCGCTCAAATTGCGACTCGACTTTGAATCTTCTGTATGGATTGAGCAAGAGATCTTTTTTTTAAATTCAAGAACACTATCTCTGTTGGCACTCACCGCCGAGGGCATGATCGCTGAGACATGTTTCAGAAAGAAAGAGCAGAGTAGAACAGGAACATATATATATATATATATATATATATATATATATATATATATATATATATATATATATATATATATATATAATATATATATATGAATCCATTAAACCACATTGAAAGAGAAAACGGAATAATTTTTCCTTGCAGTAATATTTTTATTACCTTTTTCGAAAAATCCGTGCAGGGAAGCGATTCGAACCAGGCACACTGAGGCAGCGAGCACCGCTTTGATCACAGTTAAAAGTATGCCGTTAGTACACTACGCTACGCAGAGAACCAAAAAATTCTCTGAATAGAATAGTTTTTAAGGAACACTTTCGCCAGCTCGAGCGGAGACTATGAAAGAAATAGAAAATTAATTGGGAATTCAAAGAATAAATGAGGAATAGGTAAACGCGTGGCAGATATACAAATGTATATAACTCTCAAAGTAGCACGAGAGAATGATGGAAATGAATCCATTAAACCACATTGAAAGAGAAAATGGAATAATTTTTCCTTGCAGTAATATTTTTATTACCTTTTTCGAAAAGGAAAAATTATTCCGTTTTCTCTTTCAATGTGGTTTAATGGATTCATTTCCATCATTTTCTCATGCTACTTTGAGAGTTATATACATTTGTATATCTGCCACGCGTTTACCTATTCCTCATTTATTCTTTGAATTCCCATCATTCTCTCGTGCTACTTTGAGATATATATATATATATATATATATATATATATATATATATATATATATATATATATATATATATATATATATATATATATATATATATATATATATGTTGGAGGAGAAGCCCAATAAGGTAGACATATTGATGGAATAGATTGCACGACAGGGACACCCAAACATGAGATATGGTCAACTGTCCTACAGGGGGGTTGGCCAGAAAATGTAGCCTATCAGAAAGCGCTGGCGAGGGAAATGTAAAGGGGAGTGAGTTGTATGGCCAAAATGCTGTGAGTGGCACGAATACCTTCACGCAGTAGCGATACCAACTGGCATGGACCGACTAAAGAAGCCTATCACGGTGGAACGTGACAAAGAAAAAGGAAAGAAGGAAGAATGCTCCTACGTAGGGGGATATGCATGCCCAAAACCCCACCAGGAGCATGATCATGTAAACTACAAAAATGAACACACAAGAAAGGTTAAATATAGTGGAGGCTGCCTGGCTCTCCAAAACAGTGACGTCACGGATATCGATAAACCCGGGGGATGCGGAGATTCGAATGCCCCGAGAGCACTCAGGGCGCTTTGTGAGTCACTGTTAATGACAATCCGTTCTCCGAACAAGGTACGTCGCGTAATCTCCCGTACCGAGCGGCGTATTGCAACCAGCTCGTCCGTTAAGACAAAAGCAGCGCCTGGCAGAACCCCGCTGAGTTCAAGCAGAGGGACGGCGTGGAAAAAGACCCCCTATTGGGACTTGGAGCTATCTATATACACTGGCAAGGATCAAACGGTGACACGAAGTGTGCTCCGAAAAGGTCGAACACAATACTCCTGGCGCTGTAGAAGCTTTGGGAGCAGAGGAGTGGCGACAAATAATCAAAGGTGGTACCCTCAAGTGTGTCGTCATGGGCAGATCCAGGGGCGACAACGGCCCGAGAGCTATACCTAGCTCTCGAAAGTTTCCTGGTCCTAAACCCAGAGCTTAGGGTATGACTAGTGTCTCTCGGTAGCATAGACATCTTAGAGATCAGCTGCGATCTCTATCTATTGGCGACTGAGGGGGATCTCAATGGGGTAAGTGCGAAAGCCACCGGTTGCCAGGCGAAGGTCGGCGTAGTGGATCGAGCCCGCCTTCCGCAATGCACGCTCGGCTGTGGATGCATAAAATTCTCATCCGTAGTCAAGCTTCGAACAAACAAAGGATTGATAAAAAAAATAAGGCAGTAGCCATATCAGCGCTCCAAGCGCTAAGCGTCACGGAGAGAAGAATATCCATGACGCGGGTACATGAGAACCTAAAGCTGCAAATATGAGCTTCTCAGATCCTGTTGAATAAATATAACAGAAACGCGATGCCTCGCTCACCCAGTGTTGAAGCATGGTGTACGGGATATTGTCCGGTCCAGGGGTGGTGTGCTCGCACGAGGCAAAAGCGGAACGCAAAACACTCTGAGTAAACCTGTCTTAAGGGTTCTCCGCCTCTCGAGGTAAAGTCCAGTCGTCACCCTTCCGCGACATCACTAAGCACATTAAATGGTGGCAGAGCAGCATTTCGGCTATATAATGTGGAGAAAGTTGTCGCCAAGGATTCTGCCATCAACGCATGGTCCGAGATTGCGGTCTCATTCTCTTGGAGAACAGGAGAGATGACCTGCGAGAACTTGCCCCGAATCATTTTCAGTTGTTCCGCACCTCTGATAGAGGGATCTTCTCGTTAAGTTTAGACACGTATAAGCGCCAAGAAGGGCGGCGGGCGTGCTTCGAAATATACCAGAACTTAGCACAACTCGACGAAATTGACTCGCAGTGAAATCGTTCGGGCAGCGCTTATAGCGCATGTAGGCATAATGCTTCTGTTTGAGGGCCGTATCACACTCTGCTGACCCCCACGAGAGTGATCGGCGTGCAAAGCGGCCAGACGTTCTAGGAATAGTATTTAGACCCAAGGCGATGAGGTTGCCGGAGAAGAACTCAACGGTCTCATCTACCGACCTAAACTCCTCGACTGAGATAGAGAAATTAGTCATTTCCTGAAATGCGGACCACCGCGCCGGCGCCAAGCACCACCAGGGCGGGCTCTCGGGCGGCAGTGGGCCAGAAAATATTTGAATGGGAAAGTGATCACTACCATGGAGGTCATCGACCACCCCACACCCATAGTCAGGCTGTGCATCCAGAGAGCACAAAGATACATCGAGAGAAGAAATTGAAGCGGTTCTCGGGCGTGATGCGTAAACTCATCCACAATTAGGACACAAATCTCCAGCTCGTCGAATAGGTCGGCAAGGACTTGACCTCGGGGATTAATCGAGTAGGCTCCCCAGAGGATGTCTACCGTTCAAATCTCCGAGCAAGAGAAAGGACCTAATATCCAGGTGCGTCTGTACAGCTACTGACTGATAGGAGGTATCTAAAAGGAAGAGAACAGAGACATCAGGCCATGTGTAAATCGCACATCATCCCGCCCGGCACCAATGCCGTCGTGGGGGAGTAGCAAAACCTTTATACATCGGGAGGGTGGGCACGGGGCACGCGCCCAGCATGGTTTCCTGCAAAAGATAGCTAACGGGGAACGGGACGAGACGAGTCTCTGCAACTCCTCCAGTTGGCCCGGAGGCCGCTGCAATTCCATTGAAGGAATATGCCCCTCAGGCCTAGCTCGGAGACGTGGGGGCCCTCTTCGAACAGAAGACCCTCACGGGAATGACCGTACGCTTCCCGGAGGCATAACTAAGGGCGCTGTCTCCTTCGAGGACTTATCGGGGGAGGCGGGCTTCGCCATGCGAGTCTTTTCCTCCCTCCGCCTCGAAACCTTATGCGAGCGGGGCGGCTTCGGAGGCGGGGGTCCCTCTTTTGGAGGATCCACCGTCTCCGAGCCTACCAGCCTACCATTGGCTGTCCTTCTGTCGGGGGGGCAGTCTTAGGAACTCCAGAAGATGGCCTCTTCTGATTCTAACGACTCGGTGGAGGCGCGTGGCCGGTCACGCTGGGGCAAGGGCGCCCTTGTTTTAGCCGAGCCTGGTGTGAACCCTTTGTGCCACCAGCTTTACCAGAGGAGCGGCAGGGGTGGGTAGAACCAGCAGAAGGGTTTAGAAAGGCATCGGAAACAACTGTGCTGGTAGGCCTGGAAGGGCCAGTAGGGGCCAGGAGCAGATGGTGTCTTTTTCAAAATTGAGGCATAGGACGTCCCGCGCCGCGCCAGGACCAAGTCCTTAGCCTCACGAAATGAGAGACGATCCTGAGCCTAAACGGGCAGAATTTCCTTCTGAACGAGATACGCACCACATTGTTTCGAAGAAGCGGGGTGCGGCTCTCCGCAATTGACACACTTGGCCACACAAGATTTTGACTTATCGTGTGAGGCCTTGTAGCAACTTACACAGACTTCGGGTAACCCCGACTTTACACGTCGACAGGAGCGATTAGTATGGCCAAACGGTAACAGTAATAGCACCAACGCGGCAGTGGCACGAATGCCTTGACGCGGTAGCGATACCACCTGGCAGCTTGTCACAGTCGAACATGACGAAGAGTGTAGGGGTGGGTCTCGAGGCACATCCCTGTTTTCTCATCACACGCTGGACTTTGACCGCCCCATGATTGGCTAGCTCTAAGGTGATGTCAGCTATGGAGTAGTCCACGAGTTTCCTCGCATAAACTACTTTCACGAAGTTCATGGTAGAGTGAGGCGTCACACTCACAGGAGTGCCATCAAGTGTCCGAAGGGCACTAATCATGGCCGCTTCGGAGGGATTCAACGTATTTGACAAAAGGCTCCCGTCCGAGAATGGGTCACCTTCGGGTCTTGAACCAATCACACTAGCTAGAGCTACCCTTTGAAGGATCATGTTGCCCTTAGCCAACATGCTGGAGAGGCATTCTACATGAAGTGTACAAACCCTCCTAACACCTTGGTCACAGAATTGCATGAAATTTACATCATTTGTTCGTTATGATGAATAAAGGTAACATACTAAGTATGAGGCCTATCTGGTCATTGTGGTCATATTTAACGGCCAGATCAATTTTTAGTCAAACTGATAGACCCAAAATATTTGAGAAGTCATAACTTTGTCCAGAATTAACCAATCTGAGTGATTTTAGTACAACAATTTTTGACATGACCTTTTTGTGAACTCTTTGACCTTTGACCCCGGCCAAAGTGCAACTCAGATCATCCCAAATATTTTTCTAAAGTTACTTCTTTCTATCCTCTATAGCTCCAGAAAAAATAAAAATGCGATCTCCATGGGTTTAGAATCTATGGGCAATTATGTGACACTGGGTATACCTATTAAAAGTATTATTGACCCACAAATTATGGTAAGTCCTAACAATGGCATGGCCTATATACCTCTTATATAATCTTTTTGAATCAATGAATAATACATCACTTCCTATATACACCTTATATACCTAGGTAGCAACTTTATATAGGTAATCTTGCCAAATCAATGTAACATGAAAAGCAGTCTTGAACTGCCTTTCATTAATCCTTAACTAATTAATGTATGTTTTTCAGATACCAATGTCATTTATGTCTTCAATATATAAATTAAAATAATTTCAAGATATCTTCTAAACTACCTACTTAATATTAATTAAGAGATTATCTGCAGATCCTAAAATAATTTACAGGTGTATAATTTTGGTATTTATTTTTGATAATTTTGATATACCTAATGATTTTTATACAGCTACCTACCTACCAAATCAAATTATTATATTATGAAAAAGAGGAGAATGATTTATTAACTATTAGGCATCTAAAATGAACACCCATTAATTAATAGTGACTTTTGATTCATCACATATTTTTACTATGCCAAGCTATTTCAAATGAGAGTAGGCAATTTTCACCAAATCCTTTAATTTGATCAAAACTGAATGTACCTACAGAATATAGGCAGCTATACCCTCCAAAAATAGGTATGAAAGAAAGATTAAACTAAGAGTGTAGTAAACCTATTCTCAACAATGCATTGCGATGTAGCCACTAGCTAACTTAATAGCTATTAGGGTTGAAGCGCTGGACTGAGAAAACATAAAAATAATTAAAAATAATGTTGATCATTGAATAGGTTTCCTACTTTTTTCTTGTGTTTTGTCCATTTCTCTATGAATTTATTAAGCATCAAATCTTAAAAAGCGCTAATAGAAATGTTTGTTAGTTATAAACCATTCTACCTACCTACAGCCCTTTGCACCTAAACTTTGACCTATTTCTATTAAGATATAATACTTGACGATTATTATGCACATCTTTCTTTGCTTACCAATTTTCCAGAACAATGCAATGATTGAAGCAGCAATATTGGTATTGTATATTGCCAATTTTAAATATAATTGCTTCAATCATTTATATAGGTGTTTATTTTAATTAATTTATTATATATTGTTTATAAACAGTAATTTACTATTTGGATCTTTTCCGGCTTTGTTTCATTAAGATGGCGAATTGAAAGTACTGCAGCGATCTGCTAAAGATCCCTAAATCCCTGCAAAAAAAGACCCAAGAAATGTTGGGTTTTGCAGAAGTTCTCATCTCTTCTTAGCAAAGTTATAAGCTTTGTTCTGTTGGTAGGAAGAAGCTTTCAAAGTTAACAATGGAGCAAAATACTCCAGAGGAGTCTGGAACTTCAGCATCTGAACATGAGTTCAATGAGATGCCTAGCCAAAAGAAGGATTTAGATGTTGTGGAAGTTGAAGTTGACTTACTTAACCAATCATTGTCTTTCATCGGTGAGAGCCCCTTTGATAAAAGGAAAGCCGAAAGGCATCCAACTTACGTACCTGAGAAAAGGTTAAAAGTTGAAGAATCTGTTAGGAGAAAGTTGAATTTGGTAGTAGTTCATGAAAACAAGGAGATGTGCCGCACAGATGTAACGTGAACTGTATGCCAGAAGTCATCCAGTTTCTAAAGGAAAAATATCGGCAATCAAGCTGTACGGATCAAATCATCATTGTAACCATATGAGCATTAGAAAACTCATGAACGAGTTTGATTGCTCTCAGAGAATGGCGGTACAAGCTCACCATATACTAAAGGAGAAAGGAATGTTAGCTTCACCTAACCCTAAGTTCGGCAGAGTGCTTCCTGAGGAACTAAAATCTTTAGTCCTTGAATATTATTGTAGTGATGACATGGGTCGGGTTTTAGCATGGAAAGAAGGATTGTCTAGTAGTGCGAATTGTTTTGGAAAAGCAGAGGTTACAGAAACGACTCGTTCTCAACAATTTGAAGGAACTTCATAGCAGTTTCAAAGTGAAGTACCCTGGGGTAAAAGTATCATTCTCATAGTTTGCTATGCTACAGTCACGTGAGTGTGTTCTTGCGGGAGGCAGTGATACTCACTCAGTAGGTGTATGTACAATACATCAAAATGTAAAACTGATGATCGTTGGGTCCAAGATGTCTGATATCACTGATCTACCCTCTTACCAACACCTAGTTGCCTCCGTCGTATGTAATCCAGCCCGTCCAGCATGCTGCATGAGATTGTGCGAATACTGTCCACCTGTGGATCAACTATTTGGATTTTATGAACAGGAGAATGTGGATAATATTGAATTCAAACAGTGCACATCAACTGATAGATCTGAGCTGGTAACCATGGTATTATCGCTTGATGATTTCATGGATAGATTTTGTGATTGTGTCGAAACTTTGGTGCGACATGATTTTGTTGCAAAATCACAAGCACAGTACTTGGAAACTGTGAAAAACAATATTGCAGATAGTGAATTTGTAATAATTGGTGCTTTTTCAGAAAACTATTCATTTGTAATACAAGACGCAGCACAGGGATATCATTGGAATTGCGCACAGGTGACAATACATCCTTGGATGTTTTATCACATTAAAGATGGAAAACTCTGCCATGACTCATACACCATAATTTCAGACTGTAACATCTACGATAATGTGTCCGTGCATCTATTTCAGCGAATGTTGATAGAGTATCTGAAATCAGTATTCAAAACAGGAAAGAAAATTTACTACTTTTCGGACGGATCTGCAGCACAGTATAAAAACTAAATCTTTCCAGAATCTTTGCTGGCATAAAGAGGAATATGGTATAGAAGCAGAGTGGCATTTTTTTTGCCACTAGCCATGGGAAGGGCCCATCAGACAGCGTAGGTGGCACCATAAAAAGGGAGGCTACTAAAGAGCGCTTGAGAAGACCCTATGACAAACAGATTGTATCCCCAAGAGATTCGTTTGTATTCCAGGAAACTCTTGGGAATATGAAGTTTGGATATGGAACTCAAAGGAATATGGAGGAAGAACTTTTGAAAACCAGACAGGTGACCAAAACTATTCTAGGCACACAAAAACTTCATTCGTTCATTTCATTATCAAAGGAGGCTCTCCAAGTTTGCCAATTTAGTCTCTGTGAGACTATTAGATTAGAATCAGTCACAAATAATATTTTATGTCCAGTGTTAAATGGAAAACTTGCAGGCTATGTCACTGTGATTTACGATGGACATTGGTGGCTTGCTTGCATAACCAAAGCTTTTCCAGAGTCACGAGAAGTGACTGTGAAATTTCTTCACCTGCATCGCCCCTCTCACAGTTTTGCTACCTGAAATAGAAGATTCTTGTACTATGGACATCTCTGACATTTTGGTGTCAGTAGAACCAAAAACTGCAACAGGAAGAAGCTACACGATTAGCAAGAAGTTGTCTGATGCAGCAAACAAAGTGATGGCTCTGCTCAAATGAGTACCTAGGTATTTATTAAGTGTTTTGTCTAAAAGTTTCTGTTTTAATTTTGTCTTAAATAATCTTTTGTGTAATGTTTTGTATTAAATATCATTTTGTACAGCTCATAAAAATTGTAAATTTGTAATATTTGAAAGGTATTATGTTGTTTGTCTCACATTTCTGAAATGATAAATAATAATCTTTTGTTTTATTGAATCTAAGACTGAAAAAAGGCAGGGCAGCCTAGGAAGGGGGAGAGGTTGTGTTTGGAAAGACTGAGATATGATGACCGTGTCAACATACATCAAACTTTCTCAAAATTACTATTTATTAACACTGTCTGATGCCATAAACGGCCCAAGTAGAGCGACATGACTGAAAATACACCCACCTAATGGTATATAAATGCCCATGGATTCAAAACCCATGGAGATCCTATTTTTATTATTCCTGGAGCTATGGAGGATAAATAGAGCTAACTTTAGAAATTTTAGGGGGAGGATCGAAGTTGCACATTGGCCAGGGTCAAAGGTCAAAGAGTTAAAAAAAGGGTCATTTCATACGGATGGCAAAGTCAATAACGATAATGTTCACATTTGAGGCGAAGAAAATCCCCAAGCCACAGTTCAGCACATGAGGGACTCACTGAAAGTGAATGTGTTCTGCACCATCTCTAAGAACCATCTTCATAGCCCATTTTTCTTTGAGGGAAATGTGACCGGCTATGTTTATCTGCAAATGCTTCAGAACTGGCTAATGGATGAGTTCATTGCGAGTGAACAAGAAGACTTCATTTTTCAACAGGACGGGGCTCCACCTCACTGGAGGCTCACTGTGTGGGCTTATCTCAATAACAATCCGTGAGGGAGATTGATTGGGCATGCTAGTGATGAAGACAATGTGCTGTTGAAATGGCTGCCATGTTCACCTGAACTGACACCTTGCGATTTTTTCTCTGGGGCTTTGTGAAAGGACTGGTCTATGTCCACCCCCCCCCCCACTTCCTGCAAACCTAGAGGAACTCAAGCATAGAAAAACTACCGCACTGGAGACTGTTACCAAAGACTGCTGAAGTGTGTTTGGGATGAGCTAGACTACCGACTTGACATGTGCCGTGTCTCAGCGGTGCTCATATTGAACATTTGTGAAGTCGTTCATGGAATCCACATACCTGTGATTTTCTCATTCCAATTTGGAGGAATAAATCTTATTTTGCTTAACATTAAGCCTATTTAATTTCATTTGCTTTGACTATGTAGTTTCTGTGATATTTACATGCATCTCAAATGATAATTTTTTTTTGTAAACACCCTGTATTATTATTATTGACAGGCTGATAGTGTTATTAT
Organism: Ceratothoa steindachneri; assembly: GCA_963969495.1. Taxonomy (NCBI): domain Eukaryota; kingdom Metazoa; phylum Arthropoda; class Malacostraca; order Isopoda; family Cymothoidae; genus Ceratothoa; species Ceratothoa steindachneri. The sequence continues at coordinate 104,579,628 of OZ018333.1, forward strand.
TTTCATTATTACTAATATTAATATCATACCTGGTCTAGAGCAGTTTCAAAGTGTTTTAGCTGGGTTAGGAGATGCTGAACTTACCAATATATGCCAACATTGTCAATAATTTGGCCAATGTTTGCAGGGAAGCTCTGATCGTTTTGGCTCCCTTATTCCCCCAAAGAACAATACCCATCCCCCGGGTTTTTTCAAACCTTGCTGCCCAGCCCCCATCCTACAGTAGCAGGATCCCCAAACCCTTATATCCTCGGAGGAGGGGAAGGAGGAATGAGCCCAGCATGAACTCTGGTAAAAAGATAGCTAAGGGAAAACGAAATGAGACGAGCCTCCAAAGCTCCTCCCAGTTGGCCTGGAGTTCGTGAAGGGGACATGGCCCAACACGCCTCACTTTCATTTGCCCAACTACGGGGGTTGTCTCTATCGAGTCGCTCCCGGTCGATTTGGGAACATCTACCTACGCTCTTGTCAGTCCCGTGTGATGGAATAGGGAGGAATGCAATTCATTGCAGGATGGAGTCATCCATGGGCGACTTCACAGAAGGAGGTGAGGGGGAAACCCCCACACCAGGAGCCATAAGAGAAGATTAAACCTCCTCTCCAGTAGATAGTTGGAGTGCCGCAATTTTCCTCCTCCTGCCATAATCAGAGTAAAAAAGAAATGAGGGGCCTCATGGAAAGTAGATACTATGACCTCCCCATGAGTGGGGAGGCTAAGAGAAAAGTCTCCATAGGATCACAAATTCTGTGTGTGATCATTTACACATAATCGCCCCTGGTCCAGCATTGATGGACTTTGCCACCCTGGCCCAGCATTTAGGCGAAATTGGCCTGAAACTAGAGCAATAAGGGATGGTGCCGGCATAGGCACCATGTGTCTTGGACGGAAGTGAGCAGAGTCAACAGTCCAGCACACCGAATATCTAATACTTGCCTTAGCCAGGGGGCTTTCGGCCCTCCTAGCAGATAGGGACCTACCTGTATACACTCTGTGGATAGGAGAGCAAGTTTGGAACGGGGTAGAAGGGTATTTAATAAAGAGAAGTAGAGATAGGCGGGTCCACTAACCAGTAGGGTGGGTCATGATCACCTATTACTATCATACCCTAGTTAAAGTGATCCCAGGGTGGCATGCAGTCCACCAAGGAACCATGGCTACTGAACCAAACTCTGTACAGGTGGAAACACTCATCCTGGTGCAAAGTGAGGGGAGAAAAGGTTGAGTGGATAGCAATAATGATAATAATAAATAGCACTTATGATAAATAATCTTAAATAATAGCAACTTATACTAATAATAATTAAAACTAATCATAATAAAAATTAAAATATATAATAATCTCACTGGTCTGCTGTTTTTTCAAGGTTTAACACACAATACCTGTTTTAGGCCAGTTTTTCACTCAGAATCCAAAAATCCTGCTCATTTTATCAAATCAGATCAAGTTTTTTTATATTTAAGCACATGCCAGAAATTCCTATATTCAGATCTATTTGTAAGCGAATGTACACAGAGTAGTCAAATTTGAACTGATTTATACACAGAAGGTTTGCAGCAAGTTCTAAATGGTGCATCTGGTTTGGTGATTAGCCACAGAGAGGTCAAGGTCACCATGCACAGAGTGTAGGGGGGAGCAAATGACAAAGTCAAGATAGGGCAATAGAAGAGGTGTCAATGAAAAGGGTAAAGAAACAAATATAGTAGTGGAAAGAGTGCATAGAGGGAGTGGGGTAACCCACCAGCTTCCCCAGACCTGGATCCAAAGTGTAGGTTCTCTCTGTAGTCGGGTCAATCCTTGATGGCAGTGGAGCTGGGAGGAAAGGCTGCTTCTCCAGGTAGAACAGAAATGGAGGGGTTGTTTTTCTGCTCCAGCTTTCAGTTGTAGCTTAGGGTTTATCCTTAAGCTACACCATCCACTTTCTTGCGGGTAAACAAAGAATTGAGGGGATAGGCATAGGAGAAATAGGATCTGAGAGGGATAAAGGAGGGAAATGCACCAGTGTTCTCAGGCCTCTTCAAAGAGTTCAAGTCAATCAAGTGAGTGGGGTCTTCCCTATTTGCACTCACGCCTGGAGGACATACTGCTGATCCTCCAGGTACCAAGTGTAGTATATTTTAGTCCTTATCTGGCATCTGTGACAGATAAGGATGAAAATACAAAATTTATCGCCACTATAATATAGATTGTAATTACCTTTTCTTGGATGGAGTCTTGTTGCAACAACTTACTGGGTGTGTTTGGTAGAGAGTTTACAGATTTTGCACATGGTCCATCAACATCAGGAAAAGAACTTGTCTCTGTATGAAAGAATTCTTCACTAATTTCTTCCTTCAAATAAATTTCTTCAAAGTCCTGCGTAAAGATGTACAAAAAATTAAATTCCACACAATGCAACCAGGATACGAGATAATAACCAATGTGACCAATATTATTCATGTCACTGATGGATGTTGATCTTATGAAAATCAGTTTCTACTCTTTTGATAATTTAAATTCACGTTATTAATGGCTCATGGGAAAAGAATGAGTGATCCATCAGATTGCAAAGATTAGTGTGTGTAACTATCAGAAGTGTACATGTTGCTAATGGCTAAATAGCAGTGTCAAAAGTAATGAGGGAGACTGAATAAATAAGGAATGCCAAATATACATTCAAGTGGAAATAAGTTGTCATAACCAAGGTTAATTTTAGGAATTGGATGACAACTTTGGTTAAATGGCAGATAATCCAAATAGCTATAATCAAAGGTGGTGTAGATGAATTGTTTGCATGGAGTGGTGAGAGGCAACTTCTGATCTCCAAATTTAATGTTTCAAAGTGCTTTAATGACATTGAATTTATTTGTGGCCTTGTTTGTAATGATTGCTGTGTGGGGTTTGAATGCTATGTAGGTGTATAGTGTGAGTCCTAGGAGGGTGAGGTTTTTGAATATTGGCGGGTATGTGCATTTAGTCTGATTTTGGATGGGTTTTTTCGACTTATGCTGTGGTGGAGCAAATGTGAGAGTGATTGTAGGGCCATTCTCCCACCCCTTTTCCAATACCCTCTCCCTCCCTCTGTGAGAATGTGTGTGAGTGGGAGATTTTTTATATATATATATATATATATATATATATATAGTATTTAATTTTGTGAATTGTTTAAAATGTTTTTTTTTTTCCAGGCGCATATTCTGAAAAGATCGACCTAGTTACGTATTATATTGTATTAGAAGTGAACTATTTTACCATTTGTCAATTTACAAAGGCCACTTTAGTATCTGACAAAGTTTCAAGACTGTGTTCCTCTTGTAAAGAGTGGCTGACTTTGCAAAGTTTGTAATAGTTTGGACTTAAGAAGGAAGGCAGCCAGAAAGCGCAACAAGGTTGCTTATATAATACCAAGCTTGTAGGCATCAGTTTTCTTTATACAAAGATTTTGTGGTATCATGTAAGGACTTTTCTTTTTTCCTTTTTTTGTATATTTATTGGTTGTTGTTATTGCCCCGACAGATATTTTTTTTGTTTGACTTTGTATATATTCTAAATTGAGGTGTTTTTTGGGGAGGGGGGCATAAATTTTGAATATTAGTATTCATAAGATAAAATTAATTGTTTTAAATATATATATATATATATATATATATATATATATATATATATATATATATATATATATATATATATATATATATATATATATATATATATATATATATATATATATATATATATATATATATATAAAGGACTGTACATACAATCAATTTCATTTCCCCCTCGACTTCTCACGTCCAAATTAGTATATGAAGTGGGTTGGACTGATTGGGGTTAGAGGATAGATTTTCAGGCCGCTACGATGCTAGTATGATGTGAAAAGCAAAACTGTTGATTTGTTTGCTGAGGTAGTCATGCAGTTTTGTGTCAGCCAGTGTGTTGGTATGGGTGTTGATTAATGAGTGGATGTGAGATGTCATGTGTGAAAATGGAAATGCTTGGTTTTTGGAGTCGCTATAAATCACAATTCAGTCTCTGAACCAGACACATCGCATTATCTCCTGTACCGAGCAGTGTATTGCAACCAGCTCCTCCCCCACTAATTTTGAATCTAAACCCAAACATTTAGGGTGGGAGTGGTGTCTCTCAGTGGTGTAGGTACTGTTGAGATGAGATGCTGATGCAGTGAGATATTTTAGTGACTGAAGGAGTCATAAGGTTTGCGCAAACAAGCGAATAATATACTATATACTGCACAGAGAGAGTGGAATCTTCCAATAATCAACAAGGAGACTCTGAGGAGGGACATGCGGAAGGTATGGGTTGCCAGGCAAATGCTTGTATGTTAGATCGAGTCTACTTTCCTAATACACGCTCAGCTGTGGATGCATAAAACTCACATTCATAGTTGAGCTTCGAATGAACAAAGAATCACTAAAAAGTAATGCAGTAGCTTTATCAGCGCCCCCATGCACTAAGTGTGCATGGATACAAAACCCCCTAAGGTTGTGTTTAGGAGCCTCTCAGGTGAGTCATCTGTCAATTACAACACCAGGGAAGGGTGAGAGTCCACCACTTATAGTCAAAATCCATTTAGAAATAAGTCTGGGTCAGGGTGGAGCATGGATGGCAGCAAAAGTGCACCACCTTAGTCTTGGCCAAGAAAACCAAAGCCTGGGTGCTTCGGTTTGAGATACACAGTTCAATGCTTGTTCGAGTTGACATCTGTGCTGCACCAAAAGAGATTGAAAAGTCATCCACTAAGAGTATACAAGAACATCTTCCGGTAGCACCGAGGTGATGTCAAGGATGCTCAGGGCAAAGAGTGTGACACTTCCATATGAGACCCCCTTTTCCCTCTCCATTGGCCCAGAGAGGGCTTCCCCAACCTGTATGCAGGATCCACAATCTCGGAAAAATTCAGATATAAAGATTGGGAGATGTCCCATTGCCACAATCGTGTGGAGAGTCTTCATATAGGCAAAAAGCTTCAGTTTGAGGGCAGTCGGCATACAAAATGACCAGACATTCTAGGAATAGTAGTTAATCCCACAGCGAAGAGGTTGCTGAAGAATAACTCAATGGCATCATCCAAAACCCTAAACTCCTCAATGATGATGGATTTAGAGAAATCAGTCATTTCCTAAAATGTTGACCAAAATGCCTGCGCCAAGCACCATCAAGGTGGGAACTCAGTCATGACCCATAAAATATTTGAATTGGAAAGCAACCACCCAAAATCTGGCTGTGCATCCAGAGAGCAGAGAGATAGATCAAGACAGCAAAGTAAAGCAGTTCTCAGACGGTGAAGCGTAAACTCATCCACATTTAGGATACCCATCTCCAGCTCATCGATCAGCTCAAAAAAGACCTGATCCCTGGGATAGATTGAGTAGTATCCCCAGATGGAGTTGTCTACCGTTCAGATCCCTGAGCATGAGAAATGACACTGTAACTGTGCCACAACCTGGCGGAAGTCCCCTGCATCAAATAATGGCTGACAGTGGAATGTGTGCAGAAATAACACTATACCTCCTATCCAGGTGCCTACTGCACAGCTACTGCCTGAAAGGAGGTTCTAAATCAAAGAGAAGAATGAAAACATCATGCTAGGTGTAGATGCTGCATCCTCCACCCTGTGGTTGTGGTCACAAAACTCTTACACTGGGGCAACATAGGCAAGGTTAGGTTAGGTTAGCATGGTCTCCAAAAAGATAGATAAAAGAAAATGGGAGGAGACGAGCCTCTGCAGCTCCTACCATTTGGCCCAGAGTCTGCAGCAAGTCCTTTGAAGGAATATGCCCTCCAGGCCTAGCTTCGAGGAGATGCAGGGGCCCTCTTCAAAGAGAACACCCTCAGGGCAATGGCTGTCCACTTCTGAGTCTGGGGGCTGTTTGCCAGACAATGTACGTCGCCTCCGAGGACATATCGGGGCAGTTTAGGCTAACCCTGATAATCTTAGGCAGATGGGGCAGCTTTGTAGGTGGGGGCTTCTCCTTTGGAGGATTCACCTTCTTTGAGTGATGTAGGCTAGTACTGGGCGTGGGCATACAAGTTAAAGCCCTTATGGTGCTGTTCTCCTTTTGGAAGCAGCTTTAGGAACACCAAAAGACGGCCTCACAGCTTTAAGAAGCCTCCACTGAGTCTAACAACTCAGTGGAGGCAAGTAGCCAATTCGCCTTATGGGAAACAGTCATACTAGGGAAAAGGAGGGGAGCCATGGTTTTAGCTGGGGCTTGATACGAACCTTTTGCACCACCAGCTGTACCAGAGGAGTGGCCAGGGTAGATAGAACCTGCAGAAGGGTTCAGAATAAGTGCAGAAAAAACTGCTTGCATGCCTAGAGGGGCAAGGAACAGAGTGTCTTTCTTAAAATTGAAGCATAAGGGATCCATTGCAGTGCTAGGATGCCAGTACCAAGTCCTTAGCCTTGTTAAATGAGAGATCATACTAGGCCTGAATGGACAGGATTACCTTTCCATGGAGATATACACCAGATTGCTTCAAAGAAGCGGGATGCAGCTATCCATAATTGACACGCTTGGTCACACACAATTTGGAATTATCATGTTTGGTCTTGGATCAATTTGCACAGACTGGGTAAACCTGAATTCGCACATCTAATGGAGTGATTCATATGGAAGAAGAATTGCCAGTAGTACCACCTCTGTGGAAGTGGAATGAATGACTTCACATGGGAGACATACACCAGTGCACAACTCAAGGAGCTTGTTTTCACATCACATGTTTGACCTTGGGTCACTCCATGCATTCATCTATGATCTCTTCCATGAGTTCCATCACATAAACCACTCCTTTCATGACATTCAAGGGTAGTGTGCAGCGTCACACTCACCAGGGTGCCATTAAGTGTCCAAAGGGCACTAGTACTAATGGCCACCTTGAAGTAATTTTACACATTAGCCAGAGGCTCCTGTGCGAAATATGGGTCACCTTTGGCTCTACTAAGAACACTAGCTAGTGGTCTCATCTGATGGATCATGTTGCCCTTGGCCAACATGTTGCCATCAGTGGAGTGAATAACCAGAAGGCGTTTAAAGCCAGCTGGCTCAAAAATGTCAGGTAATCTCTGAATGAGCAGCCCCGATGTAATCGAGGCTCCGCTCTGAAACTTACAATTTTGGTGTTTGTCTAGGACTCCCCACCTGCGAGAGCATTGGGTCCGGACGTGCTGATCTTGTCTTGGTTGTTTACTGAAGCATCAGCAGACACGTGTCTTAGGAGGAGCTTGGGTTATGTGCTTGGTACCAAGCTCGTGTTTGACCCCATGTAAGATCCTACCTTCAGGGGCTGGGTTACCTCCGGGATCGCTATCTAAGGGGGGCCTCCATGTGGCCATCCCCACCCCCTTAAGACATCATGGATGCTATTTGAGGTTCCTTTATTATTGTCTAATGCCAGTAAACCAACATCCATAGAAAAAGAGAAGGGGGCAGGTACACTGACCCATGTAAACTAGTTATGTCTGAAAGCAGGACATGGGGAGCACAGACCGATGGGCCCTAATATGCCTTGCTCCCCTATGCAGGTTAGCCCTATCCACCTTAAGTAGTTTATTATAGGGTGACTGACTGCTCTCTTTGCAGTCCTGTGTGAAAATAGAGGGTGACTGCTGCTGGAAAGAGGGAGTGACCCAAGGGCACCTCATGGGTGTGAAGGAGAGGGGAAGAATCCTGCTTTCCAGTCAGAAAAGTTAGGAGGGGCCCCTGAGAAAGTATGATGACAGGGGCTACTTTGAGAAGCTATGACAATGGTAGAGGGGAAGGTAAATGATGACCCTATTGTTTCCACAGGACTCAAACGCTATTCACCCCATGCAGTAGCCCGCTCTGCAAGAGGTGAATACAGGGTTGGCAAAGACAGCTGCCAGCATTTGGGACCACTCCTTTGGCCCAGTGGTCAGGTTGCCAATCACACTGTGAAATTAGAAGCAGACCAGAGAAAGCTGTAGGAGGGGTTGTAGGGAAAGTGAGGAAGCAGGATAAGACGATGTCAGAAGGAAGGAGAGGCTAAATGGGGCTGGATGATGCGCTGAGTACCCTCAGCAGTGGGGAAGGAAAGACAATCCCTGTGACTATTACAGGATGGATGAGAGAGAATGATGAAATAGAATGAGTCATATTATAAAGAAATAGATACACAATTTTTTTTCTATAGAAACTTTTTTCCTTATTACAAAATATTCATTCAGGGATAATGATCGAACCAAGAACACTGAGAAGCAAACACCACTTTTATCTCAGTTAAAGCATCTGAACAAAAATTCTCATGAAATGACTTTCAATAAAGAACTAGGTAAAATTCAACCCTCTCAACTTATTTCTCTTTAACCAATAAGTTGTAGAGAGATTAAGCTACCATGGGAACATTTCTAAATATTATAACAAGCAACTCATTGTAATTACCTCTTTGACTGGGCATTCTTTTAACAGCAATTCATTAGAACCATCAAGGACTGCTCCTTCTTGACCTGTGATCAATTTTACTTCGTTTCCATGATCTGAATCAGACAATTCTTCCTTCATTTCTTTGATGACAGTTTCTTTATAAATATCCTAATATAAAAAGATAGGGAATTTAATTTCTGTAACTCTACACAAGTAATGATTTACAAGTTAATCATTAGATAAATAAAAGTATATTAACTAAAATGCATACAAAATAATGATGTTGAATGCTAATATAAATAAGAAAATCCTGAGATACTTACATTATTATCCTCTAGATGAAAATTAAGTGGATATTCAATATCTTCCTTTTTCATTTCTTCCATTTTTGTAATCTCTGAGGAAATCCTATAACAAATAAAAGCAAAGTTACTTCAATCTCATCTAAAAAATCAATTCATTGCGTCATTAGTTAATTAAGGATAATTGAGGGGCTGGATCTTAGTAGTTGCACTATAGGTGCACTCTCTGACATATTGTAGCGGGCCACAAATCTATACTAACCCACATCCATCCAACCTGCTTCCTACACTAAGTCAGATATAAGAAATCGAGGGAGAAATGAAATAGATTGTAAATACAGTCCTTTATTTACAAAAGTATGGGGTAATAATATTTGAGATCTCAACATATATACAAAAAAATATTCCTACTTATGAATACTACCAAATAAAAAAAACGATTCTCTTATTCAAACCAAACAACAAAAAAATACAAAACAAACAAGCAAGGCCTCTTATCTCATGGCTAGGGTTGCCTGGGGAAGAGTCTCGCAGGCTGCCACTCGTGTGAGCACAATTTTTGCATACGTCCTTTTTTTCAAAGGCCTTTTTTTTAAAGACCTTGGCCTCCGAGCTCATACAATATAAAGTGATCTGGTCGCGTCTTGAGGCTATTTAAAAGACCTCCGTCCACCAAAATACAAAGTATGGACAATTACATTATTGCTCTACATCCAACTCTCAGCCACTCTACAAATTGTAGGATTAAATTTTTGAGTTCTTATCAAAATAATAGAGTGCCTTTTTGTTAAAAGTATTTTAGCAAAGAAATTATCTGCAAACAGACAAAAACATTTTAGACAACACATAAAAAAACATATATATATGAGGGGTAGTCAATAAGTTTTGCAATTCGGATATAAGGAAAAGTGTTTTATTATTTTTCAATACAACTACCCTCGACTTCAATGCACTTGAGCCACTTGTCCCTGAGGCTTTGAATTCTCAACAACCAGAAATCTCCCGACTGCTGTTCAATCCACTCCTGTATGGCAAGCTGGACATCTTCATCATCCCCAAACTGGCATCGATGCAGTGCAGCCTTGAACTGGCAGAATAAATTGTTGTGGATGATGTTGATAACACTTCCATGTGATATTCCAAGTTGTCGCTTGATTTCTTTGACCTTCACCCATCGATTTTCGAGGATCATCCTCTCCACATGGGCCACATTGACCTCGCTGGTCATGTCTGACGGGCGTCCTGGATGGGGGTCATCTTCAAGGGACTCACACCATGGTGGAACTCCCTATTCCAGCGAGCAATGGTTGCATAGGAAGGGGCGGTGTCGGTGTACACTGCAACCATACGTTCATGATCTCTTTTGCATTCTTGCCTTCTTTGGTCAAATATTTGATCACTGCGCAGTGCTCAACTTTCTCCATTGTTGAAAAATTTGTGACTGACGATCTATGATCAGCTACTGTTTCTTAAATAGACAAGGTAGGAGCATGCAGCTGCAGGTCCTGACTTGTCATAACTTGTCCTAACACCCCCACAAACAGCCATCCTCCTTCCTTTGTTTTGCCCTACCGATTCGCAAAACTTATTGACCGCCCCTCATATACAAGGTATCCCAGAAAAAAGTTAACTGTACTTTGAATTAGTATAACTCAAAATCTATTGGATATTTTTGAGTCCTGTAAAACAAAACAAATTTAACAACTATTTATCTGTCGATTCTGGAAATTTCATTAAATTCTCTTTTACGATATTGACACACTAATGAGTTTAGTGGAGGCTATCAAAAATATGTTTGCGGAAGGTAGTAAAATAATGAAACTACAAACTTTAAAATTAACAAATATATTTAAATCCATTTTTAACAAAAATACCTCTTCATATGGGTAATACAAATTAATTTTTTTAATTTTCTAAGCACCGTTTTTTTCCACATGTCCTGATTTCTTTCCAAGCACAGCTGCGCCTTTGATCGCATTGATTGAACAACTTTTTTGATTAACTTGTGATTTCGCTTAAGTCTATTCACCTCATGTGTGATACTATCTCTTAACTGGTTGATGCTTTGTGGTGAAGTAGAATACACTTTATTCTTTAGATATCCTCATAAGAAATAATCACATGGTGTTAAGTCAGGGGATCTTGGGGCCATTCAATTGCATGATTTAGCGCGACAGTGTGGTTGTCAAACATTTCTCTTAGTTTTGTTCTTACAGCAAGCTGTCTATGAGCTGGTGCGCCATCCTGAATCCACCAAAGTCTATTGAATTGATTGCTGTAAATCTGGCGGAGTTCCAGGAAGATCCTTTCGTTAATCCAGCTTAGGTAGGCAGCACCATTCAAGTTATTCTTGTAAAACAATGGGATGACAAGATAGCCATTCCCGCATATTCCGATCCACGGAGACACTTTCTACTGACAAATACGTGTGTCCAAGTTGAATGCTGGGGGGTGGTTCAGCGGTGCATATTGACAAATGTTATAGCAATTTACCTTTCCATTCACAAAAAAGGCTGCCTCATCACCAATCACAATGTTTTCCAAGAAACGAGCCGGTTTATGGAAAAGCTATCCGACAAATTATCTACAACAATGAAAATCAGTTTCAAGAAGCTGGTGTCTTGCATGCAACTTATAGGGATGCCATTTTAGGTCATGTTTAATAATGCGGGTTTAATGACTTTGACAGTTGTAACCCATTCTTTCTGACTGATACATGTGGATTTTGAAGAAGTGTCATCTGAACATTTTCAATATTTTCTGTTGTTCTTATGGTTCTCATACAACCCAAACCTTTATTTAGATTTAGGCATGTCTTTCATGTTGGTATTTGCGAACATTTTTCCAAATTGTGGGCTTGCTTGGTGGGTGCCTACCTGGAAAACGTTGTTCAAATGAATCTTGTACTTGTTTAATACTGCCAGTATTAATAAAGTTTGTGACTACAAATACGAGTTGATCTTTTGTTAACTGCATGATTAAAAAGGTTCTATGGAAGTAAACTTTTACGCAGAAACGCTTTTATTTGCTTAGTAAGCAATAATAACAAGACCATACCACAGCGTGGCTGAAAACCACTGTAAAATGGCCTAGGCTTTGGTTAAAGAATTGCACAGTGCCATAGGCTACCTAGTCTCCCTACGCTTCTCTTGAAAGTGCACGGTGGCCTAGCCTTCCTAGGGTTCGTTTCATTATTTTACTTCCTTGCACAAACATATTTTTGATAGCCTTCACTAAACCCATTAGTGTATCAAAATAATAAAAGGTAATTTAATGAAATTTCCAGAACCGACAGGTAAATAGTTGTTAAATAAAACACTTTTGGCAGGACCCAGAAATCTCCAATATTTTTTCAGTTATACTAATTCAGAGTATGGTTAACTTTTTCTGGGATACCGGGTAAATATATATATATATAAAACCTCTTCCATTCACACACATTCTTACAGAGGGAGGGAGAGAGTATTGGAAAAGGGGTGGGAGAATTTCCTTCAAACACACTCACATTCGCTCCACCACACCCCAACTTCCTTAGGCCATTCAAGCAGTCACTCTCAATCCTTACTCAATCGCCCCCTTCCGCACCCATTCACACTCATCTACTCATCCCTGGTTATGTGTAGCAATATGTCAGGGTTGTTCAGTCAGTCGTCCTGTTTGTCTCCTCATCACTATTGTTCATGTCGTCCACCATACTCTTAGCCTTCATTACTAGCTCTCCCATCTCTCAACAGAACTCTTTCATATTCTTCTGCTCAGAACCTTCACTCTTCATACCCCCATTCATCAGCTCTTCAATCACAGCTCTCATCCAACTCAAAGTACATTCTTGTGAAACAGACAAATCACTCACATCCCCTCTACTCTCAGCAGCTACACCGGAAACCCCTTCAACTGGTTCAAAACCAGAAGCCAGAAAAGTCAGCCACCTCCTCATTCTCCACATCAAACTCACCTATACCCTTACCATTCATAAAACCAGAAAAATTAGCCACATTAGGTTCATTCTGTCCAAACATACTATCATTCTTACTGTTCCCAAAACCAGAAAAATCAGGCACACGCAGCTCACTCACTCGTCTACTTACACCAGCCAAATCACTCACCTACTTATGCAAACACTCAATCTCTCTTTCAAGCTCCCCCATACCAGAAAGACTGCTCAGACTTACTTTCATTCAGACTTGCATTATTACTTTCACTCTTCTTTGTATGCTTTCTAATCAAGACCAAGACAAGCTCTTTTCCAGACAGATCATTACTATCATACTTCATCGTATCATCATGAACATTCTCTCTCTATGACAAGTTCATACACCAGATGGCTCACAAGTAGTCAGGAGGTTCTCTCCACCTCCTCAACTGACTTTGATGAGCCTGCACTCTCTCAGTCACAGCTTCATTCAAACTCTCCAAAACTTACATCACACCATTCTCCCAGACTCTCACAACTCTATACAGTACTTCAAACTTTTCACTCATCTTCGACACATTCAACCTACCTTTCATCTCTTTTACCCTCAATACTTTTTGCACCAATTTCAAAGAACGAAATCTTTCATGTGCCTCACGCCATACACTCTGCTCACTTTCACACAAATGAAACCTATCTTTCACTCGCCTTTCAAAATTCCTAACAAACTGACACAGGGACACCCCAGTTGCACTATGCACCGTCAAATTATATGCCAATAACACTCTACTCAACCATTCATCCCAGTCATTCAAAGTTGTACTCATCATTCTCAACACCTCACACAAGGTCCTATTTGTACATTCAGTAAACCCATTCAAAGATGGTACATAGGGAGTCATTCTTACATGCTCTACAACATTCTCTCTCAATATTCGCTAAAAGACTTCACTTGCAAACTCAGGCCTATTATCACTCAGACATCTCCTAGGCTTCCATACACACATCAGAAAAAATAAACTGCTCAACCACATGCACAACAGTCCCACTCCTTTTATCTCTCACAGGCGCTGCATACACAAACATGCTTTTATGATCAACCATACCAACATTCCCAGCACTTGTACACTGTAGAGAGACAATCAATCACTACCAATTCAAACGGCTCAACATCAGTGGCTACACTTGTACACCTTTCACCTTACGCTTCTAACACCTTTCACATGTAGTTGCAACATCAGAAATGGAGGGAACACACGCTCCTTTATACACTCCCACAACTTATACTTACCCATATGCTCATAATTATCATGCACAACTTTCACCAGACCAATCATACCAACCAAGGACATCACAGGTACATACATATCATCCCCATCCTTCATATGCCTCACAAAATATATAATATCCATACAAACAACAAAATCTGTAGCATACCTTTTAAAATCACTCAAACACTCAGGGCATTCATTCAAATCAACACGCATCATCTCACAACTCTTCAACTCACTGACAAAAGGACACTTCCCTTGCATCTCTAGAATATCATCATCATTTAAAATCTCATTCTCAACATCCATGACCTATTTGATCATATGCAAAATTTGACACCATTCTTCACACACTCATTAAACCTCATCACCTCACATTCACCTTTCATAACAAAATCCTTATCAGCATCCAAAGACAAATCATTCAATCTCATAAAGTCTACACCAAGCAAGAAACAACACAGCATTTGCTCATCTTTCAGAATCACAAAGTCATGCTTCACATTCACACCATTACCCAAACTCACTTTCAGACTAAGCTGCTCCCATGCCACTATCATTCCATTCCCCAATCGACTTATCTGTAATTTCACAGTCTTCCATTAACAACATCTAAACTCATCATACTTACTCGGAATTCTTTCATTCAGTAACGACACTTGCGCCCCAGGATCAATCAAACCACAGAAGAACATTTCACTCTCACTTCCATCATATCAGATCCTCCATGTTCGCAATACACAGAAGAAACAACCACACTAACATCAGCACTGACATCCACACCATCATCACTCATCACACACTCATTCTTCTCCTTCATAAATGGACACTTTTCAATCACCCAATTGTAATGCACAATTGTAATTGTAATGCAATCGTACTACCTTTCTTGCCCATCGACTGAGTCAGAAGCTTACTTATACCTGAACAATATCATATAAACTTTCAATAAAACTCAATCAAAACCAGAAATGACTTCAGCTGCTTCGCAGTCACCGGTTTTGAAAACATTCACACCTTAACATACTTTGGTAACTTTTTGTAACCCATTCTCACTCACTTCTTTCACAAACCATTCACTCTTCGCTAGTTTCACTTTCACACCAACACTCTCCAACGTTCTCAACACATCATTCACCAATCTCATATGTTCCTCAAAGCTCTCAGTCATAATCAAAATATCATCTATAAACACAATCACATTCTTACTTGCAAACTTACTCAACACAACATTTATCGCCTGTGGAAGGCACCGGGAGCATTAGCTAACCCAAAGCTGAGGTTCTGGAACTAATCCAGCTTTGTAAACCACTTCATCCCATGCATACTATATACACACTCAGATACCACACACACATTGGAAACCTCTCTTTCACCTTTCAATAATCTATACACAGACACAATCTTCCATCCAACTTATGTACAGGCACACTGACTATTCTATGCACTCTCACTTTCTTCAATCACCCCCAATCATTCTAATTCTACACACTGCTTCTCAATCTCATCAGCAAACGGATGCAGGAAATGTCTCGGCCGCTGATAGATTGAGGTGTCCTCTTTCAGGATAATCTTAAATTCTGGGAGGTTTGCTACCCCCAAAATCCAGATCGCCCTTACTGAGTATCCCCTTTCCTCAAATAGCATTCGATACACATCCTTCCTTTCATACTCAGTCAAACATTCATCCAATTTCACCATCCTTTTCGCATCATCATATGTCCACTCACAAGTTTTTTCATTCACCTTGACATCAGTACAATCATCCACACCTGCCTCACTGACAGTGAAGAGGTGACCCAGCATATTCATAACTTGGATCCTTGTCACCTGCCCTTTCATTCTGGGGTCTGCCTGCACACATACAAAAGAATCATTCATTCTCATCAAGCCATCAAACACACAAGCAACATGCATTACCTTATAATACGCATCCTTTGATCCAATAACACAGTGTTCTCACCCACATTCAAACTCAAATCCTTAGTCCAACTCACTCTAACAGACACCCTACACAAATTTTACACTCTCCATAGCAGTGACCTTAATACCGCTAAACACACTCTTCAAAACACTACCATCTTTCCCTACATACAACTTATACACCCCATTTTTACCAATCTTTCTCTCAATCTGATCACACGCAGGATGCAGAACCATACAGTTCACTTTCATAAAATCATATCCCAAAATCACACTATATTCACTACTCACCTTATCAATCACAGAGAATTTACACTCATTCTTCAACATACCATGCATTTGAACAGCTGACCTTATGATTCCAATCACAGGCACTCTCATATTACCAATCCTTACCAAACTACCATTACACTCATACAGGAGGGGTTCATCACTCAGCTTGTCATACACTCCTTATATACCAAGCTCATCTTGCACCCAGAATCTATCAAAGCCAAATACTCAATCCCGTTCAATTCAACCTTCACACTCAGACTTCCTACCAGACAGCACTTTCACATTAGACAGACTTACCAACACATTACTCGCACTCATGCACACAGAGGATACTTCACCAGGTAGCCTCTTGCAATTTAGTTTCCCGCTTCAGACTTTCCATTCACACCTTGCGCTTTTAGTCTAATCGAATGTTTTAGAGGATACTCCTACCTTAGTATTAATCAATACTATATAATTCAAGGTGATTAGAGGTGGAGCACGACAATATTTACTGAAGAATGTCTTTTGTAAAAAATGAAACTGCAGGAAATTAGTTGGTGGTAATAAAGAATTTTGATACTTAAGGGAAGATTGGTTGTTGTTGCCATAGGGGTTTGCTGAAGCAACGAGGCTCGGTCACCATGAACAGGGTTGGTAAAATGGAATGACTGTCAGATACTGCAGTCTAAGCTTCGGGTGGTAATGTACATTTGTGTGAATTTCCTAGCTCTTATTTCTTACCTATCTGATAATCTTTTAATTTCAATTATTATTTACATTATTATTATATCAAAGTATAGCTAGAATAGATTATATGTAAGGATGTAATCCAAACACAATGAGCTAAAGGCACTGTCACCTTTGAGGAATTATCAGGGTAGGTTGAGCTTGCTATGCAAGACTTATCATCCCTCTGTCTTGAAACTTAGGCAGGTAGGGTGATGAACCATCCTTTGGAGGATCCACGGCCTTCAAGTCACCCAGCCTAGCACTACATGTAGACAGAGAGCTGAAACTTCTTTAGTGATGTCTTCCTTTTGGGAGGCTGCTTTAGAAATTGGGAAGATGGACTCACAACAAAATTCAGGAGTATTGCCTCTTGTGAGTCTAATGATTGTAGAGGTGCATGGCTGTTTTGCCTTATGGGAAAGTTACATTGGGTTCACACCCAGCCAAGGCTAGGTGTGAACCCTTTATGCCACAACCTCTCCCAGGGAAGCTCTCAGATGGGTTTAGAATGGGGGTTGGAAATGAACGTGCTCGTAGGCCTGGATGGGCCAAGACCAGATGGTGTCTTTATTAACATTGAGGCTTAAACATTGCATGCAGCACCAGGACTAAGTCCTTTGCCTGGCGAAATTAGAGATTATCCTGGGCCCAAATGGGCAGATGAAGAATACATCTCTGAAAATGATGATTTAGTAACACTTGAAGACAAATTTTTAGATGATTTGATTGAAGAAGCTTGTAAATTATCTTCCATCCAACATCAGCATTGTGTTGTGCATACACTACAGTTAGCAATAAAAAATGGTTTAAAGGGACACCCTGTAGCAAATATGATTATCAGAATCAGGTAACCTCTGAATGAAGGCCCCCAATGTAATCGAGGCTCTGCTCTGTGCACTTTTTGACTTTGTCTGGTGCTTGGCACTGAGCCTGTGTTCAACTCCCATGAAAGATCCTACTGTCTGGGGCTGGGTTACCTCTGGGACCATGTCCATCTCAGTGGGAGCCTCCATGTGGCCATTCCCCCACCCCCCACAGGTCCTCTTCAAGGTACCTTTTGTCCTATTCTGGGACAGGAACTGACATCCATTGGGAAAGAGAGGGGGACACATACAGTGAGCCCCTGACCAAACCTTTATACTCTCTGCACCAATCATTACTTGCCTGTCTTCATAAAGCACACTCCTGTGGATAGGACATGACCTCTCTCTCACTTGCCTATCGCCTTGCTACTTCAACTTACAGATATGGGGTTGTATGTCCATTCTCGTTCTCCTAGACTTCTCCTCTTCTTTCGACACCATCGACCACACTGTCCTCCTTAATTGTCTTCACACTTTCCTTGGTCTCTCAGGCACTGCACTTGATTGGTTCCACTCATAACTCTCCTCCCGCACTCAGTCATCATGCTCAATAACCTCTCCTCCAAGCCTGCGTCCATTCATTTTGGGGTGCCTCAGGACTTCCTCTTGGCTCACTTCTTCGCAATTTGGACCTGTCCTTCCACCTCTATGCTGATGACACTCAGATATACCTTTCATCACCCCTGTGTCCATCTCTTAATCAATTACTAAGCTCCTTTCAGCCTACACCTCTATAAAGGAATGTCTATCTGCCAACTTTCTCATACTTAACCATAATAAAGCTGAAGTTCTACTTGTTGGTACCACTTCAATGGTGAAGAAATCTAAAGCTCTCTTTCCCTCCCTTAACATTGGGGAAACAATGTTGCCTTCTCTGATACTGTTAGTAATCTTGGTGTTATTTTTAGTGACTAACTCTCATTTAAACCGCACATCCATCGTATTTGTAAGTCTTCCCTCAGTTTCCTCCACAACTTCTCATGTGTTCAATCCCATTTTGATTGATGAAGCCTTGAGACTGCTATTCATGCCTTCATGACCTCATGCTTAGACTACTGCAATTCTCTTCTAGTGAATCTCCCTTTTTCATCACTTCACCACCTACAGGTAGTTCAAAACTATGCTGCTCAGCTCCTCCTTTGCTGCCCCCAGTTTTCTCTTTCAATGCCTCTGTTACAGGAACTACACTGGTTACCTATTCACCTCCATACCCACTATAAAATTCTTTTCATCACCTAAAACTCGAGGGGCAACCTCCTTATCTCTCATCTGCCCTCTCCCATCATCAAACTCCTCAGACACTCCGGTCTAACCCCCCCCCTCTTCATTCTGTCCTCTGCTCGATGGGTGACCGTTCATTCTGTTTGTGCTCCTAGACTCTAGAATGTTGCTTTTGCCGAAGTCCAATCCTCTCCTTTCTTGCTACTTTTAAACGTCTCCTGAAGACTCATCTCCTCAGAATTGCTTTCTCTCTTCTCTCCCCTGTAAACTTTCTCTACACTCACTACACAAACTGCACTCCGGGAGGGCTAACAGCCCTGAAGGGAACATTATAAATACCTGATTATTATTATAATAAGGCCAGGATGAGAGGTCTGTCATCCCTCACCCACCCAAGGGGGTTGGCCTCATCAAGCCACTCCAACCAGGAGCAGTCAATTATGTACCTCTAGCAGGCTTTCTTGACATTCCCCTGGGAAAGTAAAGGGTAGAATGCAACTGTAAAGAGGGAGTCACACTCTAGTGAAGAGGGTGAGACCCCTGTACCCATGGCGATACAAGAAAAGTAAGCCTCCTCTCTGCTCAGAGTTGTGGAGGGTCACCTGCGATAGCACAGGGGAGAGGAAGTATTAATGTTTCTATATATGGGTATGATGACCTTATTTTTAGCATGATACATATGCTATTCACTCCACATTGTAGCCCTCTCTACTAGGGGTGACCAGGGGGCTGGCAAAACCAGATGCTGCCATTTGAGGCCACTCCTCCCACCTAGTGGCTGACCTTAAGGTTGTATAAAATTGATAGAAGCAGGTTGTTAAAAACCTACTCCCCAAAGCAGAGCTCAGGGGTGAGGTGTTGGTGTCCCCTCCCTCATCAGCAACAATCCAGGATGGTTGGTAGAGAGGAAGCTGGTCAGCATCTAATTAGAGGTCAACCAGAGATAATGTCTACCTCTCTCCTTCAATTTTTCAAGAAGTTAATTTCAACTTTTTATTTCAGGATGCCCTGTAATGTGTAGAATTAGCTTGCTTTTTCTAGTCTGCTTGCATTTTTTGGCTGCACATATTTCCAGCTAGGCCCTCTCAGGTAATATATTATGCTTTGAATGGCCTTTTTTCTCTTTGTCTTGCGTGAAACTGATTAATATATCTATATATTCTTGCTTCATTATGTGTTCTGCCAAAAGTTTAGTTTATGTAATGATAAAAGCAAATTATTTTTCATTTTAGGGGACCAGCCAGCCCGGAGAGCTGCCTGTATTCCTGCCATGTAATCGGTGTGAAGAAGAGCAAAACGCTGGTCTAGTCTCCCAGTCCTGACAGATTCTTTGGCACAAACATCAGCACGCTCATTCCATGTAATTCCTACATGTCGACAGGAACCCAGCAGAAGATAATCTTGATATCGCCTGGCTTACCAAAACCGTGGCATCACAGATGTCGCAAATCAAGGGATGGACCCCTTCTGGGACTTGGAGCTATCCATATACACTGTTATGGTTCCAGCGTGACACGAAGTGTGCTCTAAAAAGGCCAAACGCAATACTCCCAGCGCTGTAGAAGCTTTGGGAGCAGAGGCATTGTGGTGGAGTGAATGTGAGTGTATGTGTGTGTGTGTGTGTGTGTGTGTGTGAAGGGCCATTCTCCCACCCCTTTTCCCAATACCCTCTCTCTCCCTCTGTAAAATGTGTGTGAATGGAAATGGGTTTATATTTTTTTATTTTTTTTTATGTATAAAATTGATATCCATGTTATTATTAAATGTTTTTTTCTTTCTTTCTGGAAAGATAGAGAAACCTTGTAAATTACCCCTGTAATAGAAGCTAACTATTTATTATTGTTAACTACCAAAGGATACTAATATTTGACTAAGGTTCAAGGCCATGTTCTGTCTGACTTGGTTGAGTGTAGACAAGGTCACTTATCTTACACCAAGCTCAGAGGTGCCAGTTTGTTTTGTATATGAAGATTTAATTGGAGAACGTGAGGCCTTTCTTTTGTTGTTTATTTTTTGACTGTTTTAGTCCAAATTTTTTTTTTAGGGGGAAGGCGATTTTTTTTATAGAATTGTTTCTTAGGATCGATTGTTAGTATTTATAAGTAGGTTTTATTTTTTTGTGTATAGGAAAATTAGCTGTATATTTTTGGGGGAATAATAACAAGATCTCCAATTTAATCACCCTTCTCTATTGTAAATATTATTGTATTTTTTTGTAAGTAAAGGACTGTATATACAATCCGTTTCATTCTCCTTTGATTTTTCATGTCTGAATTAGTGTAGGAAGCGGATTGGAACAATTGGGATTAGAGCATAGATTTTTGGCCCGCTACATTTGGCACCCGAATAGGGATGTGAGATCTCAAAACTGGGAGCATTGTTAGGATTGGATTGCAGTCCACACCCAATTAGAGTGACAGGTAGTTGGTTGATTTTCCCCTCCACCTATCCTCTTGTACTAACTCGGGAACAATGGCTTCGGCTGAAAGTTTGAATGAAGAAGTAGTGCGATTGACATAGGATGAAGAAGAAAATGGAAGACCCGACAGGATCAGACTGACCAACAAATGAAGGACTTGTATGACATGATGAAGGGGTCAGGACCGGCCCCAGGATCCTCAACCCTGACCCCTGCTCTGACTGAAGGGACACAGCTGAATGGAATGGATGGCAGTGTGATTGAGTCTAGGGAAGATACTGTGAGTGTTAGGAAAGAGGGTGAATGGAAGAGAGTGGAAAGTAAGAGAGGAAGGAAGCATGGCTCTAAGGGTAAGGATAGGAGGCGAGGGGAAAGAGTGTAGATTCATTATACTCAGATGAGGGAGAGAGTGATAATATGATTGGAATGAGTGAGACTGAGAGTAGCTCTTCGGAGAGTGAAGTGAATATGGGGAAAGGAATTTTGATAAGGAAAGTGCCAAGGATTAATAAGTTTAGATTGGATGGGGAAAAGAGTATAGTTGCAAGGAGAAGGCCGGTGTGGTGGATAGAGTCCACCTTCCACAATATACACTCAGCGGCAGATGCATAAAACTCGCATCCGTAGTTGAGCTTCAAAAAAACAAGGGATCAATAAAAAAGTAAGGCAGTAGTCCTATCAGCGGAACATCACAGAATGAAGAATATCCATGGTGCGAGTAAAAGAGACCCTAAGGCTGCACATATGAACCTCCTAAGTGAGGCATCAGTAAAATACACACCAAGGAAATGGTGCGAGTCCACCACTTCCAGGGGCACCCCATTGAAAAATATGTATGGGTCAGGATGGAGCCGTGAATAGCGGTAGAAGTGCACCACTTTTGTCCTTGGCCAAGGAAAATTGAAGTCTGTCACTTGGGCTTAGTGAGAGACACGGTTCAATGCCATTGTAGTAAACGCTCAAGAGTTGGCATCTGGGCTGCGCCAAAAGAGATCAAAAGTTCATCCACATAAAGCCTAGAGGAGCCAGGAACAGAGGGTGGCCTTCCAGGCAGCACCAAGCACACCAAGACCAAGTCTTTAGCCTTGCAAAATGATAGACGATCATGGGGCTGAATAGCCAGTATTTCCTTCTCAAGGAGATACGCACCATATTGTCACACTGGGCCACACATAATTTGGACTTATTGTGTGTGGCCTTGGAGCATCTCCCTGACAGGAGGAATTAGTATGGCCAAAGCAGTGACATTAGTAACACCTTCACAGCAGTAGCATGAATACCTTCATGTGGTAGCAATACCAACCCGCATGCATCAACTTGGGGGGCCTTGTCACAGTATAACGTGACTGAAAAATAGAGCTTTATAGGTTAAAAATAAGCTAAGAACAAAATTTTCAAAATATTTAAGATAGAAAAATGTTTCCCATGAATAGAAGCAATGTTTTCTATAAGATAGAAAACAGTTTTAAAGTGGTAATTGATTTAAAAAGAATGTAAGCAAAGGAGAGTAAAAAAAATTTGTGGAAGAACCGAGAATTATCAATCAATTATATATAGGTAGGTTATTAATAATTTTTAAATTATATCAATAGAAAAATTATTTTCAATTAAAATGATATATTATTTGATTTATAAAAAAGGATTTAAATATTTTATTTTAATTGTTTTTGATAATGGTGTACAATTTGTGATTTTGTCCAGGCCAATTTTGAGCAAATTAGCTGGGTGACTAATGGGTTAATTTGGGGTAATTTTATATATTATTAACTCAGGATTTTCTTCCTGTTATCCAATAATGATTCACCTTTTGTTCCAAAATCTTTTTTACTTATTAACTTGTTCCTGAGGGTAAGCAAAGTGGTGGAGTATTTTATAGCGACCCAGGTACAGCTGAAATTGCCTTCCAGTAACCAAACACATACACGAATAGCCAGATACATATACAAATAACCAAACACATATATGAATAACTAAATACATATATGAATAACCAAGCACTTGCCTATTGTGGCATCATCTATACCAATAAAAAAAATTATTTAGTTGACAAGCTTATTTTAAGTATTTTAAAATATCTTTTCCTTTTCCCAGAATCTTTTTTTTTTCTATCCTTCTTTAATTACTTAAACTTTTAAATTAAATTGGAACTACTTTGCACTGTTCCTAGTTCAAATTTGGGGGTTAGGGAGGGGGGGTTATACATTTATTTTAGTTTTTTTATACATCTCTTTTTTTCTCCCCCCAAATTTCCATTCTATCCTACTTTAATTAGTTAAACTTATATAATTAAATCAGAACTACTTTGCCCCACTCCTAGTCTAATGAATACCTCTGAGTCCTTCTCTCTGTTAATTAGTTTTACGATGGCTTCAGCCTGTGATTGTACGTTTGATATTTCTTAAAAGATTTGCCCGGTTACTTCTCACAACATGTTTAGTCTGATTTGTAATCAAGAAAAATGAATTGCTTTTTAGGGGTCAAAAATTAAATGCAACTGGGAAATTGGGAAAAAGACTACAATTTTTTTCGCCATTCCACTCTAAATGCAACATTTTTTCCTAAGTGCACCTCAGAGTGGAAAAAATAATTCATTAATCTATTGGTTTCTGGTAGACCAGAATGCATACGAAAGAATTGCTGAAGAAATTCCGGTGACACCTAAAACAATTTATGAATGGTTTAGTTTGGCACGCGAAGTTTGTATCACTTTTCTTGTGAAAAATAAAAAAATAAAATGGATGGGATATGTGGTAAAGTTTTGAATTAGATAGCTGAATGGCTGAAAGACAGGAAACAGAGTTGTGTTGAATGGGATGAGGTCACAGTGGAAGGATGTTATTAGTGGCGTACCTCAAGGATCCGTTCTAGGCCCTTTATTATTCATAGTTTATATAAATGATCTTGGGGAGGCTGTAAATAGCAAAGTGTCAAGAGTGTATTGTAAGTGATGGTGGAGCGAATGTGAGTGTTTGAAGGGCCATTCTCCCCTCCTTTTCTAATAGGGGCATTTACATGAAGTGTACACACCCTCCTGACACCTTGGGCACAGAATCTAATGAAATTTACATCATTTGTTGGTTATGATGAATAAAGTTCACATATTAAGTATGAGGCCTATTTGGTCATTGTAGTCATATTTATGGCTAGATCAATTTTTGGTCAAACTGATTGACCCAAAACCTTTGAGAGGTCATAACTTTGGCCAGAATTAACCAATCTGAAGTACAATTCAGATCATTCCCAATTTTTTTCTAAAGTTAGCTCTTTCTATCCTCCATAGCTCCATAAATAAATAAATAGGTAATACTTCAGTTTAGGGGCACTGTTTCTGGGCTACAATCTAGGCCTTATGACATCAGAAAGTAGCTTCAAAGGGCGCCAATCACAGTCTTGTATTTGTTTTGTTATTTTGTTTTTTCCTTCTTTATTATGTAGTAAATGCCTGCACTTCTACTTAATTTTATTATTTAGTAATGCATTGATTTTTTAATAATTACTAATGTATTAAACTTTGTATGTTTCATTTAACTATTTTTGTGGAACTATACCATTAATTACACACATTGGCAACCCTTAATTCAACCTTATTTCAAACATTGGTAACCCTGAAGCTGAGCAGTTAAATTGCGATTCTTGTGAATATGGTTTGTTTGACTTCAATACGACTTGTATTAATTCCTCAGTCAATTTAATAGACTTTTCTATAGATAGTCATCTCATTTAAAAAAGCACGGCTCAATTATAATAGTGAAAGGTGGAGATAGGGTAAACCTGAAGATCTGTATCACACGCTTGCCTCCGCTGTTCCCCAGTCATGGCTGCATAATATTTCGTCTATATTTCCAAATGTTTCACCTTTTTTAGTAAATTCAAGGAGACTGCTCAAGGGGGGAGATATCACTGCAGGGGGATCTCCGTACAATGATCCCGAGTTTCAATCAATTGAGGGGGTCTCAGGGCACAGCCCCCCAGTATATACTTATATACTAAAAAAAAATGTTAATTTTTGGCGGAAATAGCCTAAATTAGGTGGCGCTATTGTCTTTGTTATTTTGATAAATCTGAGATTGGCTCTGCACGTTTATCAAAATAATAAAGACGATAGCGCCGCCTACTTTAGGCTATTTCCACCAAAAATTATCATTTTTAGTTACTTTTGAAATAAGGGGCTTCACCTTATGACGTCTGATACCTAAATTGTAGCCTAGAAACAGCTCCCCTAAACTGAAGTATTATCAATAATTGTTTATAGAATAATGTTCTAACGTTTATAGAAGTGACTGATTTAACCAAATCATTTCAAAAATTATAATGGGGGTGGGTCTGACATAAAAAATAAATGAAATGAATTTTTATTTTGTTTTTCACTTAATATCATTTTATTATCCTTATTTGTAGTCATTTTTATTTGTCAATATATTTTTTCCCATTTTACTATTTTTATTACCTTTTTTTATACATTTAAATATACTTAGCTAAACCGTTTAAAGGAATTAGTTTTTGTGGAGCCTTTTGGGTGGAGGAAAGATGACTCTTAGGCCGTAAACTCAGTTTGAATATGGCTTCCGTATGTGCAATTTGCCCTTCATCTATTGTTGAACTTTGTGCTTTATTTTCAGATAGAGATAAATTGTTAACCTTTTTGGACGATCATAAATTACTTAAGATTAAAATCGATTGCAAGGTTTGTGACCAGGCATTATAGATTAATGATAATTTGGAATTTTGATATTATAAAACTAAATGTGACTCAAGTGATCACCATTATTTTAAGAAATCGGCATTGAATGGCACCTTTCCTGCAAAAGATTCCATTTTATCAAAATGGGAATTTAAGAAAGATTCCACGCTTTCCTCATCGGTATTTCAGAAGTATATCCATCGCAATAAAGTAAGTAAACAGCATTTTTTGTTTGGTTATTTTCTGGCATTTTTGTACAAAAATGGTGCCGGGTACAAAAATCTACTTTTTAGGGTGCACCGCCGATCAACATATTTACCAATGATTTATTACTTATTAGGCATCTAAAATGAACACCCATTAATTAATAGTGACTTTTGATTTATCACATATTTTTACTATGCCAAGCTATTTCAAATGAGAGTAGACAATTTTCATCAAATCTTTTAATTTGATCAAAACTGAATGTACCTACAGAATATAGGTAGCTATACCCTCCAAAAATAGGTATGGAAGAAAGATTAAACTAAGAGTGTAATAAACGTATTCTCAGCAATGCATTGTGATGTAGCCACTAGCTAACTTAATAGCTATTAGGGTTGAAGCGCTAGACTGAGAAAACATAAAAATAATTAAAAATAATGTTGATCATTGAATAGGTACGTACTTTTTTCTTGTGTTTTGTCCATTTCTCTATGAATTTATTAAGCATCAAATCTTAAAAAGCGCTGATGGAAATGTTTGTTAGTTATAAACCATTCTACCTACCTACAGCCCTTTGCACCTAAACTTTGACCTATTTCTATTAAGATAAAATACTTCTTTCTTTGCTTACCAACTTTCTAGGACAATGAAATAATTGAAGCAGCTATATTGGTATTGTATATTGGCAATTTTAAATATAATTGCTTCAATTATTTATATAGGTATTTATTTTAATTAATTTATTATATATTGTTTATAAACAGTAATTTACTATTTGGATCTTTTTCCAGCTTTGTTTCATTAAGATGGTGAATTGAAAGTACTGCAGCGATCTGCTAAAGATCCCTAAATCCCTGCAAAAAAAAGACCCAAGAAATGTTTCTGCTCAGCTTTTGCAGAAGTTCTCATCTCTTCTTAGCAAAGTTATAAGCTTTGTTCTGTTGGTAGGAAGAAGCTTTCAAAGTTAACAATGGAGCAAAATACTACAGAGGAGTCTGGAACTTCAGCATCTGAACATGAGTTCAATGAGATGCCTAGCCAAAAAGAGGATTCAGATGTTGTGGAAGTTGAAGTCGGTGAGAGCCCCTTTTATAAAAGGAAAGCTGAAAGGCATCTGACTTACATACCTGAGAAAAGGTTAAAAGTTGAAGAATCTGTTAAGAGAAAGTTAGATTAGTAGTTCAGGAAAACAAGGAGATGTGCCGCAAAGATGTAAGGTGAACTGTATGCCAGAAGTCATCTAGTTTCTAAAGGAAAAATATCGGCAATCAAGCTGCATGGATCAAATCAGAATTCTAACCATATTTGCAACCAGTATGAGTGTTAGAATACTCATGAATGAGTTCAATTGCTCTCAGAGAATGGCCATACAAGCTCACCATATATTAAAGGAGAAAGGAATGTAAGTTTCACCTAACCCTAAGCTCGGCAGAGTGCAGAGGTTACAGAAATGACTCGTTCTCAACAATTTAAAGGAACTTCATAGCAGTTTCAAAGTGAAGTACCCTGGGGTAAAAGTATCATTCTCAAAGTTTGCTATCCTGCAGCCACGTGAGTGTGTTCTTGCAGAAGCAGTGTAACTCACTCACTATGTGTATGTACAATACATCAAAATGTAGAACTGATGATCGTTGGATCCTAGATGTCTCATATCACTGATCTACTCTCTTACCATCACCTAGTTGCCTCTGTCATATGTAATCCAGCCCATCCAGCATGCTACATGAGATCATGCGAGTACTGTCCACCTGTGGATCAACTAAAAGCAAAACTATTTGGATTTTATGAACAGGAGAATGTGGATATTAAATATGAAACTCAAAAGGAATATAAACAGGAGGAACAGGCAGTCGCTAACTCGTCTACTTACATCAGCCAAATGACACCTGCTTATGCAAACACTCAATTTCTCTCTCTCAAGCAACCCCATACCAGAAAGAATATGCTTAGATTTGATGTTGTTATTGTTTTTGAGGGCTTTGATACCCTGCGGCATATGTGCCCTGTTGCTTGAGTCCCACTTTATTGTCACGTGAGTTGTTGGGATTTCCTCAGAAATTTGCAGGTGAGGTGGATAATGGTGGATCGGATGTGAGGAGAGACAGGGGAGGGGGGGAAGAAGCCAGTAGTGTGTGTAGGTCAAAGGTGGGGACGTTTATAAACGGTGTCTATGCACCAGGGCTTGGCGGTGAGAGTAGATGTGTAGCCCAGCCATAGCCGGGTGAGGGCGATGTCCAGGATCCGTAACTGTTGTCTGATCCAGGGTTGTGGTGAGGAGTCTGTGTGGTAGCTGCCCATGGAGGTGTTTGCGGAGGGAGTTATGGAGGCTGGCATCCCATGTTGAATGGCAGGCAGCGGAGATTGTGTTTTGGGCAGCAGAGTATGGGAGCGGAAGGGGAGTTATGGCCTCCTGAGTCAGGCCTATCTTGGCACCAGCATCTGCTATATCGTTCCCTCTGATGTTTGAGTGGGATGGCACCCACTGGAGGGCGATCGCCCATCCAGCCAATCTGAGGGACAGTAGTAGGTTCTACAGGGTGTGAATGAGAGCAGTGGATGACTGTGGGCATTGGGAGAGTAGGAGTTGCAGAGATGACAGGGAATCTGCAAAAATGACTGTTCTGGTCGGGGCGTGGTTTGTGTTGAGGTGGCTCAGGGCCTGCCAGATTGCAAATAGCTCCACAGTCACTATGTCTATCTCTGGAGGCAGCCGCCATGTTTGGCAGATGGTGGAGCGGGGGATGTAAATGGCAGCTGCAGTAGAAAGGGGGGATAGAGAGCGGGAACCGTCAGTGTATACCTGGAGGTGATGATGGTAGCGGGAGTGTTGCAAGTGGGCGAACAGAGCTGCAGCCATAGGGCCAGCTGAGTGCTTAAGAGGGAGGTTGGGTATGGTGAGAGCAAACGTGGAAGTGAGATCCAGCCACCAAGAGAGACGAGTAGCGACCAGCCATTCGAGGAGCTTCCCGATGCAGGAGAGGAGTGCTATAGGGCGGTAACTTGCAGGTTGTGTAGGGTCTTTTCCACGCTTGGGTATGGGGAGTTAGATGGAAGACCTCCAGCTTGATGGGAACGTGCCGGTTTGCCAGCTGGTGTTATATACAGAGAGGAAGGTCTGCTGTATCTGGGGAGGTGCATGGGTGAGGAACTAATACTGTATGATGTCAGGGCCAGGTGTCTTGCCTGTGGGGAGGATAGACAGCACTTTGTGTAGCTCACCTGGGGTGAATGTCTGGCTGAGTTCGGGGATACCAACAGAAGAGAGGGAGGCCACGAGAAAATCTGCTGAGGTTGGGAGGAGCTGTAGGGGTGGGTGATGGCTGACTTTGGATGCATAGTATACAGCAAGGGTGGAGGCTTTCTGTGCATTAGTGTTGATGGGCATGGTGCCATCACTCAGGGGGAGTTGGTAAAGACCTTGCAACCTTCCATGGAGTGTAGGAAGTCCCATGTGCGCTTTGTGGATGATGTTGTGGAGATGGAGGCACAGTGGGAACTCCAGGAATTTCGTTGGGACCTGAGGATTGTTCGGGAGCAAGCAGCATTGAGCTTTCAGTACTCGGCCCCTAGTTGTGGAGTGGGGCGTTTCCACCAACGGTTCCATACCTATCTGAGAGCTTTAACGGCTTGTTCATATTCCTCACTCCACCATGACTTGCCCGGGTGGGTGGGTTTGTGTTGTCTGGAGAGCTTGAAGGCTGACCTTCCAGCTGCTTCGAGGGTCGTGGAGATATGTGCTGCAGCTTCATCGAGTCCTTGGGAGGAGGTGTCAGGAGGGTCTGCTAGTGCATCTTGATAGGCATCCTAGCCGGTTGGGGAGAGTCTCCAGCGTGGTAGGCAGCCTGGGTTGGTTGTGGGAGTGGTGTTCATGACAGAGGCCAGGAGAGGAAGGTGGTCACTACCCATATACGGTCCGGCGGATAGAGTGAATGGCTGCAGTGATGGATCTCTGATGAAGAGGTCAAGGACCCATGAGTCACCTGTATGACTGTGATAATGTGTGGGCAGACCAAGGGGGGAGAGGAGTTATAACTGAGGTGAGGAGAGGATGAGTTGGAATAGTGCTCTTCCTGAGGTGTTGGTGAGGTGTTTCGGAACAGCAGGTTCCCAGCACCTCTGGTGGGCATTGAAGTCACTCATGAAGATGACAGGAGGTGGGAGGTGGGAGAGATAGTGGCATAGCTCCTAGTAGGTGGCAGCTCCATCAGCATTGTAGCACACAGCCAGGGAGAGCCAGCCCCGGTCTGTGGCGACCCTGACAGCAGTGATTTCAAGGTGGCCTTGGGGCTAGTGTGGGAGGTTGAGAGGGGAGGAGACATACGTGTCTTGGAGCACCAGGAGGACACCTCCTCCCCATCCTAGTTGCCCGTCTTTCCGGAGAATTGTGTAGCCCAGCAGGTGGAAGGAGAGGTGGGGTGAGAGCCAAGTTTCTGTGAGGCCAATTATAGAAGGGAAGGAGGTGGTTAGGTAGTGCTTGAATTCCAGGGTTTTCCTTAAGATGGACCCAGTATTCCACAGTAAGAAAGTGAGAGCCACTATGCGAGGAGTGTGGCGAGGACATTGGAGAAGGTTGGCTACAGAGAGGATTATTTCAATTATTGATTTGCCTTGTTGGTGGAGGGTGTATGCATCCATGATGATGGAGAGAATCTGTCTGATCACTTGTTCCTTAGGTGGGCGGGATGGCTGGGGTTGTAATGAGGGTTGATGGTTAGGTGTGCTCGGAGGGGGAGGGTGGATATGGGGGTCTGAGGACTGGGGTGGTTATTGGTGATAAGCAGGGAAGGAGGGGGGTGGTGGATCTCTGCAGTAGCTACATTGGTGTTGGGTTGCTCCTAGTGTGTTGGGGGAGAGCGGTCGTTGAGTGGAGCATTTGGGGCAGAAGAATTGGAGGAGCAGTGGCGATGATGGCCCGGATGTGGAGGATCAGGGTGGACAGGAGGGATAGGTGGTGGTGCTGCTTCTTGGGAGGGAGTCTCCTCCTCTTCCGGGTCCTGTAGAGTTGCGAAGCTGTTATGGGTAACAACATTCATGTAGGTGAGCAAGGGTTGGACAGGGTTAGAGGGTGTTGGGGCCCTAGGGGGAAGCGGGGCATGTTTGGGAGGCTTAGGGAAAGGTAGGGCATGGAGTTGCTTATTGATCTGAGGGAGGGCTTGTTTTTCTCCTCTGTCAGCCATACATATAGGTCATGGGCCCATTTGTTATGGGGGAAGTTTGCTGATCTAGGGCTGTGGGGCAAACCACACTGGAAGCAGTGGTGGGGTTTTGTGCAAGGGTTGCCGGTGTCAACATCCTTGTGAGGGTGAGGGCCGCCGCAGC
This sequence comes from Ceratothoa steindachneri, assembly GCA_963969495.1. Taxonomy (NCBI): domain Eukaryota; kingdom Metazoa; phylum Arthropoda; class Malacostraca; order Isopoda; family Cymothoidae; genus Ceratothoa; species Ceratothoa steindachneri. The sequence continues at coordinate 104,611,117 of OZ018333.1, forward strand.
GGGAGCAGTGTACGGAGGAGTGGCAGGTGTTGACCAAGTGGCCAATGCGCTGGCACACAGGATGCCAGAGGATGGGGAGGAGGTAGCTCTGCATTGTATAGGCCATATAGCCTATATACCTTTGTGGAAATCGTGCCACTCGCCTTGAGGCAGAGCCATTTACCAGTGGTGTAGATGGGGAAGGTAGCGAGGGTGGATCCACTCCAGATCTATGATCTGGTCTCCGTCGAGAGTCCTAAAGGTTCCTTTGATTTCCTCTAGGCTCGTATCTTCAGGGAGGGATCCAACCTTGGCGTAATGGTGGTGGGAGATCCCCTCCCTCTCTGCTTGGTGACAGGTTACTTCCCATTCCCCAAGGGTGAAGGAGGGTTGTAGCAGGAGTGGCACTTTATTTAATGAGTGTTCCCACACTGCTACAACTAGGGATGAGTCATTGTTGAAACAGTGAATCTCGCCTTGGATTACATACTTGTACAGGAGGGAATCATGCAGGGCAGAGGACACATGGGAGGGGTTGGTGAAAACTTGAGCGCCGTTTTAGACTCGGAGGAGGAAGATCACCCTCGGTTCTTTTACCTGTTGTGGGGGCTTATCATTGGTCCTTTGGGCTTTCCCATTGGGCCGTGGGGGTGAGGTGGCTCCTCTTTTCGAAGCGGTAGTGGGGGCTGGAAGGGAAGTGAAGGCAGAGGCCATGTCCTCGTCCATTGCGGGCGACGTCGTTCTCTTGAAAGACTCAATTAAAACGTGCTATAGACCAAACTTTTTTACATTTCACGGATCTAGACTGTAGCTACTTTCAAATACTTTTATATTGTTAAAAACCGCTGTATTTTTCTTGCAGAACAAGTTCAGTTCATCTTTAAACTATGGTCCACGTGGAATTACCAAATCACTCAGCAATCTCTGCCTAGTAATAATACTCTATGCTTAGATTTGTTGTTGTTATTTGTTTTTGAGGGCTTTGATACCTTGTGGCGTATGTGCCCTGTTGCTCAAGTCCCGCTTTATAGTCATGTGAGTTGTTGGGATTTCCTCAGGAATTTGAAGGTGAGGCGGATGATGGTGAATCGGATGTGAGGAGAGACAGGAGGGGGGAGGAAGAAGCCAGTAGTCTATGCACCAGGGCTTGGCTGGGGGAGTAGAAGCGGAGTAGGAAGTGTTCCACTGTTTCCTCTATGTTCTGGCACCAGGGACAGAATGGGTCGGGGGAGAGGTTCAGTCCTTCTTTGTTTGTAAACAAAGAATGTAAATGTCATTAGGCCTCTAGTTTTCCTACCGCCATCTTTCATATCAGAAACATAGGCCTCATACCTGAATACTAGGTATTTAAAGCAATAATATTTTCTTTCAAAACTGATTGATATGATATCTCCATATCATATTTTAATTCAGAAAAAAATTTGCTTCAGAATGATACAAAATATGATACATTAAATGCTGTGCAAGTCTAATTCAATTAGACTTAGGAAAATAATTAAAGGGCTTATATTGGAGTTAAATACTATTAAGTCATCTGGCCCAGATAGTATTGCAGTAGCTCTTGAGAAGATATATACTAGATCACTAGTTTCGAGAAATACCTAATGATTGGAAATTAGCAAATGTAGTGCCAATTTTAAAAAAGGTAAGTAAAGAGGACCCGAATAACTTTAGGTCAGTAAGCTTAACTTCTATCGTTTGTAAAATTCTTGAGAAGATAGTTATGAAGGGGATTTCTGACCATCTAGAAAGTAGTAGGTTAATAAATGATGCTCAGCATGGGTTTAGAAGAGGTGGATCGTGTTTAACAAATTTACTGGATTTTATGGATTATGTTACTAAACAATTAGATAAGGGAGAAAATGTTGATGTAATTTACTTAGATTTTAGCAGAGCTTTTGATAAGGTTCCACATATGAGACTAGTTCATTAATTAAAAATGCATGGGATATGCGGTAAAGTTTTGAATTGGATAACTGGATTGCTGAAAGACAGGAAACAGAGTTGTGCTGAATGGGGTGAGGTCACAGTGGAGGGACGTTATCTGTGGCGTACCTCAGGGATCCATTCTAGGCCCTAAATTATTCATAGTTTATATAAATGATCTTGGGGAGGCTGTAATAGCAAGGTGTCAATTTTTGCTGATGACACTAAATTGGCACTAAATTGAGGGTAGTTTTAAAATGCAGAGTGACTTAAATAAGTTATTAGCTTGGGCTCAGAAGTAGCAGATGACTTTTAACCTTAAAAAATGCAAAGTTCTTAACATGGGAAGGGATAATAGGGAATTTAGTTATGAAATGGATGGCATTGGCTGAATTCAGTTGAGGATGAGAAGGACTTAGTCGTAGTAGTAGATAGGTCACTCAAGTTTTCAAAGCAGTGTATTGAGGCAAAAAATAGAGCAAATAGGGTGCTAGGATACATTAACAGGAATGTCAGCTACAAGAGTAAAGAGGTTATCCTTAAACTCTACAACTCGTATGTCAGGCCACATTTAAAGTAATATATACAAGCATGATCATCACATTTTAGACATGACATCAACCTGCTAGTCAGTACAAAGGAGGGCAACAAAAATAATACCTTCGCTGAAGCACCTTGAATATGAAGATAGACTGAGGGTACTAAATATATTCTCATTTGAGAGAAGATGTGTGAGTGGAGATATGATTTTTTAAAATCTGTTCTGGAATGGATGAATTGGATTTTAGCAAGTCATTTGAGTTGGAAGGTAATAATAGGACTAGGGGTCACCACTTAAAAATTAAAAAACAGAGGTGCGGGTTGGATGTTAGAAACTATTTTGGTAACACTTCAGATTTGGGGCGCACGGTAGATGGCGCTGTTAGTCAGCTACAATTTTATGCTACAATATATCTCTTATGACGTCAGACCGGAATGTCAGATGTGAACAATCATGGCGTAATATTTTTTTGTATATGAGTATATACTGGGGGGCTGCGCCCCCAGACCCCCCCAATTGATTGAAACAGGATTATCGCACGTTGGTCCCCCTCCAGTGATATCTCCCCCACTATAAGTCCCCTTGAATTTACTCAGGGGGTTTTCTCCCCAACAGCTTTTTACTGGCAGAAAAACCTAGCCTAATAACAAACAATTCTTACTTTTATAGGTTTCTTGATTAGTTTATGTGCCTCTAAATAATCTAAAAGTTTTTCGCGATCATACAAACTAAAGCCAAATTTGAATAACAAAGAAGCACATGGAGAGCACAAAAACACAATAACGAAAGAAAAACATCTGCAAAACGGGTCCTATTTATAAGCTACGATGTTGCCCGTAAGAAGCTGTTATCGTTCAAGGCAAACTAAAAATATGAAAACAAAACAAAAAACAATAAAAGATATCAAGAAACCTTACCTAACTTAGAAAAAAACTATAAACGAGCAAGCGCAGGTATTTAGTAAATAATAGACTAAAAGTTACAAATCCTCAAAACAACAAAAAAATATAATGCAGAGATTGTCACATCTGACGCTACCGTCTGACGTCATAAGAGATATGCTGTAGCCCAAAATTGTAGCCCACTAACAGCGTCATCTACCGTGCGCCCCGAATCTGAAGTATTACCAATATTTTTTCACCAATAGAGTGGTAGATTACTAGAATAGTTTGCCATCTGAGACGGTAGACAGTCCAAACTTGAACATTTTCAAACGCAGATTATATGATTATATAAGGAGGGAGGGTTATCTTTGGGGGGTATTCTGGACTCATTCCTGTGGATGTAGTTTTTTATTATTGTATATTATGATTGATTTTGATAAATCTTGATGATGATGCTCTTTGTTTTTGACACATTCTTGTGTTTGGGTCGAATTGTATATTGTAGATGCATGATCGGACACAATCCTATGGATGCATTTTGTGGGTGGGTTTTGACAGATGCAGATCACCTTTAATAGGCCCTTGTGGCTTTTGTCATCCGTGAAATTATGTTATGTTATGTTTCCTTTTCTCTCTCCCTTGGTCTCACATATAATCAAATTGTGGTCTGAGAAATCTATAATTTCTCCTTCCTCGTCTATTTTCATTTTCTCTATCACGTTAAAACCTTCTTTGTTTGTCATTACAAAGTCAATCACACTTCTTCAATTTCTTGTTGCCCATGTGTAGGTCCTTCACATGCTTCTGTGGGATTAACTAGAATCAGGTCTCCCTTCTCCAGTAATGTCATTACTATTTCTGCATTCTTGTTAATCTCTTGCTGCCCCAAGAATCCCAAGTGTGCATTAAAATCCTCTAACATTAGCAATGGTCTTGTCTACTTGCCTATAATTCTTAATAATTCTTTTTGTAGCCTTTTATTTCGCTCATTATTTCTTGTGAGCATGTATACCAAGATCTGTCTGACCCTTTCCTCTCTTACCTTCCTTACTACACCCACTATATTTCTTTTTTTTTCCTTTCGTGGAGGGGTTCACTCCTCTTGGATGGAGTATGTCTTCCCACCAGACCAGTATTTTTTATTTGTTCTTCATTAATTCGCGTTTTTTTTGGAGGTGTGTTAATGATAGTGGGTCTAAGAGAGTTAGACACTACACAGTTTGCTGCACTGTATAATTGGTATAATTATGAGTTTATATTATAATTAGGTGAGCTAATGATTCTCTCTTTTCTTTCCTTTTTTTTTATCTTATTAATTTATTTTAATATGTAAAATCTTATTGATTTCTCTTTTAAAGGTGAATACCTGTATAAATACGTTTAAAGATATTTATTAATTTTGAGTTACATCTGGTTCCTGAGATAATTGAAAGTGATAGTTAATAGAATAGAAACCCACACTAATCTTCACCTATGAGGCTCCTCTCCATAGGGCTTCAGAAAAGAAGTGGAACCTTGTTAGTATCCTTAATATTTGAACCAGAATATGTTCTTGACTGGATTTGGTCAAAGGTAACATTTACGTAGGTATTTATAGACAAGTTAAATTTGTTAATCGGGTAATTAAGGTAAAATACTGACTGATCAAGCAGACTAGTTTATAGATATTGAGTTATTTATAGTTATTGTGATAATCAAGTTGGAGTATACTAGGTACCTATAATAGTAATATATCATTATTTTTAAGCAGTTTTAGTTTTATAATTTTTATTTTATAGTAGAAGCAAGAAATTTAAAAAGTATTTTTTTATCTTTTCTTGGGTATGTGGGTTGACACTACCTCCTCCCAAAAGGGTTTTGAGAGTTATATTTTTAATATTCAGTAAGCTTAGATTGCTTATCAGTTTTTGTCTTTTTATATTATAAGCAGGACATTCTAATAGAAAATGTTTTACTGTCTCAGGTAAATTGCAGTGATCACAATTTGGTGAGTTTTTTAACTTAATTTTGTTTAGGTAGCAATTTAAGCCTACATGTCCTGATCTCAGTCTGACAAGTGCAGTTTCGAGTCTCCTATGTTTATCAAATGACCATGGCCAATGATTAAATTTGTTTTTTATTTCACCAAATTGAGTAGAAATTACAGATCTTTCCCAAATAGAGGAATATTCTTTTTGTATCCTTACTCTTAATAGTTTACAACTTTGCTTTTAAAGAATGGAGTGGTTTCAATGTTATTAAAATTGTGGGAGGCTTTAGCTAATAGGTCTTCTTTTTCATTTCCCACTATCCCTATGTGAGAGGGTATCCATTGGAAATATATTTTATGATTGTTGCTCCAAAGGGAATAACACAATGATATTATTTCATTAACTAGGTTTGAGTATGTTTGGCTTGTTGTGTGGTCTTCTAATATATAGAGGCTAGATTGTGAATCAGTAAGTATAACGGCAGATGTGGCAGAGTAGTTTTTGCAATGACTAAGTGCCTTTTTAATGGCAAATAGTTCAGTGAAAAGTACGGTATGATCTCCATCCAATTTCCTCGAGTAACACTGGCCAGAGTCTTGAATAAAGATAGCAGCTGAACATGAATATTTATCATTTAGGAGTACTTTCGATCCATCGGTAAATATTTTTTGGATTCCGGTACAATTGTTGTTGATGTAATCTTCTATTAGTGTTTTGCTAATATTTGACATTGATTTCGGGTAAGTTATTGGTAAATTCGATTGTATCGGTAATTTCATGTTTTCCCAAGGTGGTATATTACTAATATAGGATTCCTTATATATGAAGTGGTCTAGGCCAAGTTTATTACATAGATTGATAGCTCTATAGTAATAAGGCGGTTTGTTTCGGGCGGTCAGTGTCAGTCTTCGACTGACCTTCGAACAGATAGCACGTGTTTCGTAGAGCTGTCAGAATATTTTGATTATTTGATATACTTTGGTGTGTGACATAAACATAAATATTAAGTTATTAGATCATATATTTGGTTAATATAACGAAGTTAAATTGTGTTTTTTTGTATAAATTGTGGTTATTTTGTTTTGGTGAGAAAGTGAGTTTTGTTTACTTCGGTGGCCATCTTGATTAGCAGGTTTTAAACTTGCGCGCACAAATTTGGGTCAAATTCTTGTTGTTTGTAAGTTTTTGTTTCTATTATTGTTCTTGTTTAAGTATGGCTGACTGTTTGGATGTAGAGAGTATGCCTTTTGAAAGTAGTGTGTATGTAGTGTGCGATGTCTGTGGTGTAGAGGGGAGAGTGAATGTGTCTGAGTGCTGTGTATGTGCTTTGACTGAGGAGGTGAGTCGATTACGTGTGGAATGCTTGAGACTGAACGATTTAGTGTCTGAAGTGAGAAGAGATGCAAGTGTACGTTTGAAGAGTCAGATTGGGACTAGGAGGGAGGAAGTTAGGCCTAGAACAGGGACTGGAGAGAAAGCAGTAAGTGAAGTAAGTGATGATGAGTGGTGGGTGAAAGTGAACAGAATAGATAAGTTAGGACAGGTTAGGTGTGTGAATGAGAGGAACATGGAAACGGTTAGGCTAACTAACAGATTTGATGCCCTGAGAGAGGAAGAATTTGAAAGAGATTTGTCTGGTGTGGCCGTGCCTGAAAGTAGAATAGGAGGTCGAGTGAGTGAGAGCAGGAGGGAGGGTAATACTAGGCCTAGAGAGAATAGGAGAATGACTGAGGTGATTGTGATGGGTGACTCTCAGATTAGGTATTTAGATAGGAAGTTGAGTGAAAGTAAATGGAAGGGAGTGAGCGTTTGTCTGCCGGGTGCTGGTGTAAATGATGTGTGTGAGAGGTATGATAGGTTGGTGTCTGGGTGTGAGAGGGAAGCAGTTGTGATTACACATGTCGGAGTAAACGATGTAAAAAAGGTGGGTACTTGTGAGTTACGACAGCAGTATAAAAGGCTGATTGAAAGGATGTGTGAAAGTAGAGTAAAAGGCGTTGTTTCAGGTGTGCTTACGAGAATGGATGTGGGGATGGAATGGTTGTCTCGTGCAATGGGGTTGAATGAATATGTGAAAGGTTTGTGCGAGGAGTCAGGATTGGTGTTTGTAGATGTTTGGAGTGGGTTTTATGGGAATAAGGGTTTGTATGCGATGGATGGACTCCATCTGAGCCGAGATGGGGTTGAGGTTTTGTGGTGGGAATTAGATAGTGTTATTAGGTCTTTAGAGGCGGGAAACTAGGTTTTGATAGTGGTCAAGGAAATTAAATGGCTCAAAGTGAGGCAGGAATAGGAAGCAAACACAGATTTGTAGAAGGTAGGCAGGCTAATGGAAGTGCTTTAGGGTTAAATTACTTGAGTAGTGATAGTGGTCAGGGAAATACAAGAGTACAGGGTCGGGGAAGGGGAGAAAGGAGATGCAGAGGAGATAGGCCCTCAGGTGCTTCAGGGATAGGTGGGCTGAGTTGTCTTTATACAAATGCTCGTAGTCTTAGAAATAAGAGGGATGAATTATTTAGTTATATCATTCATGAAGATATAGATATAATATGTATAGTCGAATCATGGGTTAATGAAAATATATTTAATGATAATGTCAGTGAATTTGAACTAGAATGTTATACTATGTACATAAGAAGATAAGAACATAGGAAAAGAAGGAGACTGCAAAAGACCATTAAACATAACATAACATAACATAATTTCATGGATGAAAAAAGCCACAAGGGCCTATCAAAGGTCATCCGCATCTGTCAAAACCAACCCACAAAAAGCACCATCACCACTGGAAGACAAAATCAAAGTCCCCCACAATATAATATAACAGATGACAAAAGCCACAAGGGCCCATCATAGGTCATCTGAGTCAAACGGCCTCTTTTTTAAGGCAACCAAACTCCCAAGAAAACTACATCCAGAGGATTGCATACAGAAACAAGGAAAGTTTAACTTTTGAATATGACCCAAAGTGACCCCATGCAGCTATATGTGGAGCTTTGCATACACTTTTCTCACTCAATAAACGTGTAAATTTGAGGTTACTTTGCGTTTGTGGGTACTTGGATTAAATAAAAATAGGTTACATAAGCTTGTGATGAAAGGGAAAAATTTACTGTTATTTAAATGGAAATTGATGTAAGTAGGAGCAATTGTTAACAAAATAAAGTTCTTTTTCAAAATCTAAACCAGAAAATCTATAATTTAAGCACCCGTCATTAAAGGATTTAATGAAAATATATGGTTGCCCCAAGGTATGACCCGCCCTATTGGTAGGGATTGGTAGTATGAGAGAACCTGTGATTGGAATGATAAAGTCAGCTGTTTGAATGCATGGTATGTTGATGAATGAGTGTGAATTCTCTGTGATTGATGGTGAGTAGTGAGTATGGTGTGATTTGGGGGTATGATTTTATGAAAGTGAACCATATGGTTGTGCATCCTGCGAGTGATCAGATTGAGAAAAAGATTGGTAAAAATGGGGTGTATAAGTTGCATGTAGAGAAAGATGGTAGTGTTTTGAGGAGTGTGTTTGGCAGTATTGAGGTGACTGCTATGGAGAGTGTAAGGCTTCTGAAGGGTGAAAAGGTGTTTGTTAGAGTCAGTTGGAGTAAGGATGTGAGTTTGAATGTGGGTGAGAACACTGTGATATTCATGGCCTACACTTGAATATATAACATAACATAATTAACATAATTTCCCGGATGACAAAAGCCACAAGGGCCTATCAAAGGTCATCCGCATCCGTCAAAACCCACCCACAAAAAGCACCATCACCAGGGAAAGACAGCTCCTATTCCAGTTAACACACAAAAGACTTCTTACCAGAGAAAAGTCATCAACATTGTCACCCTTTACAGGAGTTTGTCAGATCTAATCTACAATATACATAAGAACATAAGAAATGCATCCAGAGGATTATGTCCATTCATCCAACCGCAAAATATAATCTCCCCACTCCTTAGAAAATTATATACATATGTACATAAAAAAGTCAGTCCCATCTAGCAGCTTCAGCCATATATTTATCTAATCTATTCTTAAAACTACCCAGAGAGGAGGCTTCTATCACATGTCTAGTGAGCCTATTCCATTCATCTACGACACGATTTGTAAACCAATTCCTCCCAATCTCCTTCCTAAACCTATACTTATCAAGCTTAAACCCATTGCTACATGTCCTGTCATGTTCACTAAGTATAAGAACCTTACCCAGATCCCCTTTATTATATCCTTTTACCCATTTGAAGACTTCAATCAATTCCCCTCTGACTCTTCTCCTTTCCAATGTATGTAGATTTAGTTTTCTGAGCCTTTCACCATAAGGTAAGTTCCTTAGCCCACCAATCATCTTTGTCATCCTTCTCTGCACAGACTCAAGCAAATCAATATCCTTCCTATAATATGGTGACCAAAATTGTACTGCATAGTCTAGATGAGGCCTAACTCTGCTTGTTGCAGAGGTTCACGCTTGAGATGATTATCCCATGCAGGGTGTCTTTGATTTAGATCACCACAAATAATTAATTTATTGGTGCTTTTTGTGGGTGGGTTTTGACGGAGGCGGATGACCTTTGATAGGCCCTTGTGGCTTTTGTCATCCGTGTAATTATGTTATGTTATGTTATGTTATGTTACCTAGTTGAGATGTATAGAATTCTAGTTCTTGTTCAATGGAATTGTTTGCATGGGGATTATATAAATTGATTATATCTACAGCTTTATTATTTTTTAGATAAATTCTGATAGCCTGAGCTTCAAGGGTTTTGTTAATATAGTCATTTAGATTTATTATTTTATATTTAATGTCTTTGCGAATTAAGATCATTATACCTCCACCCCTTCTATCTCTGTCTCTTCTAAAAATTGCATAGTTAATAAAATTAACATTTGATTTGATGCCCAATCGTGTTTCGCATATACAACACAAGTGGGGTTTGTTAGCATATAAGTAAACTTTGAATTCCGATAGATGAGAAAATAAGCTCTAGCAATTCCATTGCAAAATCTTTATCTTGTTTGTTTTATTATCCATTTTACTTGGCTTTTTTATTTATAGGTTCAGGTGCACTACAAATGGGTCTTTTATTTGATTTGATTAGGTTTAGGTTATTAGTTTTGCCATTTCTTTTATTTTTTTCAGGTTCAGAATTTAGGGGAGTTTTATTTTTACCTTTGAGATTAACTGCATCATTTGCTTCAACAATGGGAGGTTTTTGTCTACTTTTATCTGGGGCTACATTTTTATGAGATATAGTGATGTTTAGTTTATTTTCTTTAGGTTTGGGAATACTTGCGTCTTTCCTGACAGTTTGCCTGAGTTTCATTATTAAGCGTTGTATCAGCAGATTGAGAATGTATAGCTTCTTGTTGCATTTATTTTGCTTCAACTAATGCTTCTTCAAATTCCTTCTGTCCCAAGAGTCTTTTAAGCAAAGCAATTAAGCGAAAGTTGTAAATATGTGTATTGTTTGCATTATTTTGAAGATTACTAATTTTGAGGAGGTCAGTAGAGGATGTATTTGAATTAGTAAGAAAATTTGAATTGCTCGTCTTATCATAAACAATTGGGTTATTAATCAAGGTTTGGTGGTGAATTGATTTGCCATTTGCTGTATTATTATTGATGGTTCTATCTTGTAGGTTAGTTTTTAAGATATGCGCATAGCAAGCTTGGTTAACTTCTTGGGGGTTTTAAATAATTGAAGCAGTTTCCTTGGAAGTAGAGGATGGATAAGAGTTTATATTATAAGGTTTATTATTGTTTTCTTTTATTTGTATTTTAGCACTTTCATAACTAATATTTAACTTTTTTGCTACGATTTCAACTTTCTTAGCTTCCTGGTATCATTTGCATCCTTTGAAGGTTGATACATGGTTTAAGTTGCAATTTGCGCATTTTAAAGTGACACTTAGGCAGTCTTTAGCTGAGTGGACATTGCTACATATTAGACATTTTGCTCTTGATCGACAGGAATTAAATGTATGTCCATATTTTTGACATCTGAAGCATTGTATCGGTAGTGAAGTATAATCGTTTACATGGAAATTTGTATACAGTATTTTAATTATAGTTGGCTTATTTTCAACTGAAAAGTCAATTTTAACAAATCGTGTTCAAGTGTTATCTTTTTTTATTCTTTTATTGATACGAGACATTGATAGTATAGGGTAGCCTTTAGATATTAATTCATTCTTTATTTCCCCTACATTCTCATTTAGAGCAATTGGGCCAATAACCCCAGAGGATTTTGGAAGATCTGATAGTAATTTACAAGTTACTTTCCACTCACCTAGTAAGAAACCTGCACTATCTAAGAATATATTTTTAATCTTAGTACTGGTACTAATAATGCCATTTTTTTGTGCGACCAGTAAAAGTTACGTCATGATGTTGGATATCATTAAGTAAATTACTGTTTTTAAGGGCAATGCTAAATTGAAGGGGCTTGTCATTAAATTTATGGTGAATATGTAGATTATCGGCCCGGCCGATCCACCGTAGTTTTTTCGTCCGTGTTCCAAAATGTTTCACGTTTTTGAAGTACATTTAAGGGGACGGCTTGTGTAGGGGTAAGCACACGGGGGGGACCACACTACGATGATCCTGAGTTTCATTAAATTGGGGGGGTTTGGGGGGCACAGCCCCCCAATATATAATCCTAATTGTTATAATGTTCTGACGTTTACAGAGGTGAATGCTTTAACTACATCATGTCAGCATCTTTAATCATTTTGCAAATTATAATGGGGGGTGGGGGGTATGACGTCAGAAATGATTAATTTCAATTTTTTTTTCATACTTAATAGCTTTTTATTATCCCCATTCGGAGTCATTTTTATTTTTCAATATATTTTTCCCCATTTTACTCTTTTTATTACCTTCTTTTATACAATTAAATGTAATTAGCTAGATCATTTCAAGGAACTACTTGTTTTTTAGCAGTTTGGGTGTCAAACATTCCTCTTTTACGCAGTTTGAAAATTCTCAATCGCATGTCTTCTCCGCAGTTTCAAAATGCAATCGAATTGTCAAGTTTGTCCATCGTCTATTGCGGAATTATTAAGCCTAGTTTCTGCTAGAGATAAATTAAACAACTTTTTGGAAGTGCATAATTTAGTGCGAACTAAAAGTGAATTGGAAATCTGTGGCCGGCAATTAGAGGTGACCCCAGAATATTGAACGCGTCTGGCGAGATGCAAGAGGTTCAATTCCCAAATACGGGAGAAAAACCGCTCAATTCGACGCCTATCTTGCAACCACCATCTTCTGCAAGCGCTTCCCGTTGACCTAAACGGGAATTAAAGAACGATTCCACTCCTTCCTCATCGCTATTTCTGAAGTGTACCCCCCGAAATAAAGTAAGTTAACAGCGCTTATCATTCTTTATTTTTGGATAAGAAAGATGGCGTCAGCTAGATTTCGAATACGACGCAGACGCGCAAAATAAATAGGCTTCCCTCTCCGCTATTTCGGAAGTATAACCAATGCAAATAAGTACAGGAAACAAAGTGTTTCAGGTTTTTTTCGGGCAATTTGGTAAATAAAATGGCCTACGTAAACAGCATTTTCGGTGGGTTTAATTTCGAGATTTTTTAAAAAAAGGGCGGCAACTAGCATTCGAACAAAACTCAAACACGCATGAATATTCAAACACAGGTGAACGATAACGCGAACAAAGATTCAAACACGGGTGAACGATAATATTTACACAAAACCATTTTTCCCAGGCTGGGCCGATAATCTACATGTTTACCAAATTTATCATCTTCTTTTACAGGTACTATTAATATTTGAATGGAAGATTTATATTATCAGAAGGAGACCCATCGGGGTCATCCTCCATTTCAAAAGACCTACCGGAAATCAGTAGGCCTGTATAAGCTCCCAATTATAAATAAGTGCAGCAAACCTTAATTACTACAAATATATATAGAAAGATTTAGTTAATGAAATATTATTTATGCGGAGCTAATCAGATACGTCAACACCATCTCACGAAAACCATCCTTCTTTGTTTGTGAACAGAATGTAAATGTCGTTAGACCTCTAGTTTTGCTACCTCCATCTTTCACATCAGACACATAGGCCTCACCCTCACCCCTGAATACTATTTAAAGCAATAATATTTTCTTCCAAAAATGAATGATATGAAATATCCATACCATATTTTAATTCAGAAAAAGATTCTCATCAAAATCATACATAATATGATACATGATGAATTTCCACAAGATGGCGGCGCCCAGCGAAAATGTAAACAATAATAAAGCGGTGGCTCTCCAAAATGAAAATTTAGAATCCAGAAGTGAAAGTGAATCTAGTATAGATGACAAATCAAGAAATAATAAAGTTGACAAAGGAAACGCGGAAAACAATTGTGAGTGGTGCAAAAAACCTTGCATTTCAGGTATAAAATGCAATGGCCCATGCAAAAAATGGTTCCACTATTCGTGCACAAGTCTACCACCATACTTTATTATTATCTTAGAACACTCAAAAAGGCATTATACATGTGTAAACTGTGTAAAAGGTATGGTAGACACATTTGAAGCAGATCATGCTAGGATCGATGCCGAAATAGCAGATGAGATCCAAGAAGAAGAAATTGAAATTCATAATCGTGAAAGGAAAAAGAATGAAGCATATAACCAAAACGAAAATCCAAACAAGACAGATAACCACCAAGATAAAAATTCAAAAAAAGAAGGAAAAAAAACTGTAGATGTAGGAAAATCAACAACTGCCAGTATGCAACAAGAAGCCACACACAAACCAGTATGTAGGTTTTACAGGAAAGGAATATGCAAACATGGGGCTAAAGGAAAAGAATGTGCTTTTAGCCATCCCAAGCCTTGCCAAAAATGGGTAATGCATGGGAAAGACCACATTAAAGGCTGTAAGCTAGGTCCCAAATGCTCCAATTTCCATCCTATATTGTGTAGATATGCAGTGGAGCACCAAGAGTGTCTTAGAGAAGGATGCACCTATGTACACAGAAAAGGAACCAGACGAACAAAACAAGACGTACGTCCAAAACCCAGGGCCAATGCCCCAGAAGAGAAACCGAGGGATATGAGACAAGCTTCGACTGGACCCAAAACCCAAACAACTCCCAAAGAGAACTCTTTTTTAGAAATGATGGTGGGTGTAGAAACAGTTATGGAAACACTAGTCAAAGCGATAGAGTCCCAGGGCCAATGCGCCAGAAGAGAAACCGAGGGATATGAGACAAGCTTCGACTGGACCCAAAACCCAAACAACTCCCAAAGAGAACTCTTTTTTAGAAATGATGGTGGGTGTAGAAACAGTTATGGAAACACTAGTCAAAGCGATAGAGTCCCAGGGACAAATGCTAAACAACATGGTCAGGGACAACCGGGGGTACTGGATGGCACAAAATCTGCAAATTCCTGGCCAAAGGATGGGCCTACCCTGGGCAAATACAATAATAGCCCATTAGAGAAAATTATGATGGGTAATATACAGGGTCTATATCCCAAAACAAACAGAAGTAAACTACCACTCTTAAGGGACATAGTAAAACTAGAAGACCCAATGTATATTACCCTCACTGAAACGCACCTAAGGAGTGAAATACATAACTCAGAAATAGCAATTGAAAATTACAGTATATATAGAACGGACAGAGTGAACCGAAAAAATGGTGGGGTGATCACATATGTAAGAGATGATATTGCTAGTAAAACCCAACCACTGATTGATTGATTTAATCTGTTTTATAGGTGCTGAAACCCTATAAGGATTATTGGCACTGTGAAATTACAGTCAAGATAGTCACCATCACCTCTTCAGTCTAGGGACTCCACTCCTAGACACTCAAGAATAAAGAGAAAGGTGGAGTCTGTTAGTATGAGAAGATAAGCTAAACTAGACGGTGCCAACAGTTACACAATTATGTATACAAATACTCATATCTATATATGTACATAAATGGATATACAACCTGAAAAAAATTAAAATAAAATAAAAATAATAATAACAAAAAAAAATAAATAAAATCAAATAAATTAAATGTGTCTATATAATGATGTATCTCTTAGAAACTTTAGTACTAGTTCAAATGGGACTGAGGAATTTAGGACAGTAGCATATGAAAATCTTAAGTTGTTTTCCAAGCAGAAATTTAATAAGGGTTTACGACTTAAAGCATATTCAGGGCATTGAGTTATAGCATGTTCTGGGGTAAGTTGTGTATTGCATTTTCCACAAAAGTGGAAAAGTGATGGATCAAAGAAGTAGCCATGGGATAGTCTACTGCAACCTAATCTTAGTCTAGTTAGTACGATACTGTCACGACGTGACATTCTATAAGGTCTGTTATTGTTTAAATTAGGAATTATTTGCGGGAGAATGCCAATATTTTGGGACCATTCATTTTGCCAGAGGTTGAAGACTGAGGGCTGCAGCATGCCTATCATTTCTGATACTGAGAACCCCAGGTGTGTCGTATTAGCATTGTGTATTGCTGCTTTAGCTGCTGTGTCAACCACTTCATTATCTTTTATACCTGCATGACTAGGAACCCATAAAAAAACAGCTTCCAGGTTGATTTTATGTATATAGTTAATTATACGGTGGGTTAAGTAGTGACTTTTTTGTTCTTTCACAGCTAGCAAACCTGATAGGGAGTCTGAAACTATGAGTAGTTTACAGTTGTCTAGTTTTTGATTTATGTACTTGAGTGAACTCAATATTGCATATAACTCAGCAGTAAATATAGAGCAGTGATGGGGCAGTTTGAAGGTCTTTATGGTTTCCCTCCAGCTAAAAGCACATGCTACTCCTTCATTACTTTTGGAACCATCTGTGAAAGTTACATTAAAACCTGAGGATTTATATAACTCAATTAATTCTAAGGACAATGTTTGGTAAATACATGAAGGAGTGTTGTTCTTAGGGTATGCAGTTAATGAGAGGTTAAAGTGAACTTTAGTTAGTGTTATATAGCAGTTAGATATTTTTATGGTGTTTAAATCAATGGGGTCATATCCTAAGTTCATTATATATTTTTTAATCCAACCACAAAAAGGTTTTGGATGAGGCCGAAGGTCATAGAAATTATACCAAAAGAATTGTAAAATACATATACGTGTGGGGTGATTTGCAATACTGAGTACTTTAATACCATATCTTAGCCCTAGCAATATCCTACGAAATTTAAGAGGCATTATATTAGCTTCTGCCTCTAAAAAATCAACTCTGGTACAATTTAATGCACCTATAGCTAGTCTAATACACTTAAATTGTATTCTATCAAGTTTTAATAGGTTGCTTTCTGATGATGTATGGTATAGGAAAGAGCCATAGTCTATTTTACTTCTAACAAGGGATTTATATATATGTAATAGATGCATTCTATTTGACCCCCAGTTTGTATTTGCAAGATATTTTAGGAGCAAAATGCTAGATATACATTTCTCTATTAATGACGTAATATGAGCTGTCCAAGTTAGTCCCTGATCTAATACCATGCCCAAGTATTTATGAGTTTGCATGTAATTAATAGGGTAATTTAATATTATCAGTTCTGGCAAGTTATGTTTCCTAGGGCGTTTTGTAAAAATTATACACTTAGTTTTAGTAGGAGAAAAGGTGGTGCCCCATTTTTGTGACCAGTCAGATATAGAATCCATGATTTTTTGCATCTGGTTATGCATTTGATCCAAGTTTTCACCAGATAGCCACACTGCAATATCATCAGCATACAAGGCATGGTTTATGTCTAAATTTTTGAATAAATCATTTAACATGATTGAAAATAGGAGTGGACTTATAACGCTGCCCTGTGGTAAGCCGATTTGTACAGCAAATTTTTCTGAAGGGAGATTAGCTATAGAAACTCTTATAATTCTAGAGGAAATGAAATTTTTAATAAAGTTGGGGAGGTGGCCACGTAAACCCATCTTGTATAGTTTTTTATAAAGACCATGGTGCCAAATGGTATCATATGCTTTTTCAATGTCCAGAAAGATTGCCATTACATATTTATTGCAGAGGAACGCTTCCCTTATGTCACATTCTAAGCGTACCAAACTATCCATAGTTGAGAAGTGCTTTCTGAATCCACTTTGGTAGTATGATAAGTACTTTTTTTCATTAAGGTATTTCTGTAATCTAATGGTCAATATTCTCTCTAATGTCTTGCATAAGCAGCTTGTCAAGGCTATAGGGCGGTAAGAAGATGGTTCCTGACTTGGTTTCCCTGGCTTTAAAATAGGGATGAGTAAACTCTCTTTCCATGTATCTGGATAGGTATTATTTAGAAATAGGTGATTGTAGAAATTTAAGAGATTATGTTTATTTAGGTTACTAAGATTTGCTAGGAAGGGATATATTATGTCATCCATGCCAGGAGAGCTTGGTTTGTTTTGGGGAATAGCTTTTTCTAATTCATATAATGTAATTGGGCAGTTATATTCCTCATTGTTAGATACCTCAAATGAAATTTCATTAAATTCAGCCTCCACCATAGTGTATACAAAGGGTTCTATGTAGGAGTGAATACTGCTAATAGTAGCAAAGTGGCCGGCTAATATTTGGGCAGTCACAAATGGGTCAGAAGTAAAGTTACTGCCAGATTTTAATGTGACGAGTGGATGGGGTTTATGTCCTTTTGTAAGTCTCCCTATCTTATCCCAAACTTCTGCTGTATGAGTGTTATGATTAATAGTTTGTACGAACCTTCTCCAAGAGAGACGTTTCGATAATCTAATTACCCTTCTGGCTAAGGCTTTAGCTTTATGATATAACAGTAAAGACTCTGGATTCATGTACTTCTTAAATAGTTTATAGGCTTTTTTTTTAACTTTTATTGCATAGGCACAACTATCATTCCACCAGGGATTGTTATATTTAGGGAATATTCTTCTGTATGACTTTGGTATGGTTTTGGCTGCACATTTGGTGATAGCAGAGGTTACTAGAAGGCAAGCATCATTTGCATTAAGTGAAATATTGACTTTTGGAATTTGTAGCTCTTGATGAAATTTTTTTAAATTACCTTTATATAGCCATTTGGGCCTGGTATTATACTTCATTTCATACATCGTTTCCATAATTATGGGGAAGTGGTCACTATCATAAAGATCAGGTAGTACTTTCCACTCTAAGTTTAGTTTTAAAGAATGGGAGCATAGAGATATATCTATATGAGAAAAGTGTCCTCTAAATTCATTGCAATAGGTTGGGGCCTTTGAGTTTAGGATGTATAAATTTGCTTCTTCAATAAAATCTGTTATTTTATTTCCTCTAGGACAGCATTCTGATGAGCCCCACAGGTAGTGATGTCCATTCAAATCTCCAGATATTAATACTGGTGGAGGAAGTTGGTTATAAAGATTCATTAAGTCTTGTGTAGTTAAAGGAAATCTTGGAGGTATATAGATTGAAAAAATTGTGAATTTTAAAGATGGTAAATTAATTCTAGCTGCTATAGCTTCCAGATCAGAGGTGATATTTAAAGTTACAAATGGTACCCAGGAGGCTATGGCAAGTAAAACTCCTCCTCCATTACGGCTTCTATCTTTTCTTAAGATGGAATATCCTTTTAAAGAAATGTTTTGCTCTATTCCTAACCTTGTTTCTTGTAGCATTACAATTGATGGGGAATATTCATTTAAGATCATCTGCAAGAATGGTAACCTAGTTGTATAACTGCGTATATTCCACTGACATATTCTAAAGTTCATTATCTATATATAATTTAAACTATTAATCACCAAATAATATTCTGTAACCATCCCTTGAATCAATTTTTTTTGTAAAGCCCATTTTATTAAACACTATAGCCATTTTGTTAACTGCCTGTTTAGGGGCAATGTTTGCTTCCATGATTTTCTTATATTCTTTAAGGATAGACCATAGGTATTCATTTGAGACATCTACATTATCAACATTATGAGAGTTTTGTTTATCTTCATTATTAATACTTTTTGCAGGTAGAGATTGTGGTCTAGTAATGGGTAGGTCGCATTGTGTTTCTTTTGTAGCTTTTTCAGTTATAGTTTTTTTCTTGTTATTTGTATATATGTCACTTGCATTTATAGGATGATTTTTGAAATATACCTGTCGAGCTTCCAAGAAGGATAATTTTTTATCAATTTTTAAATGAATAATTTCTTTCTCCCTGATCCACACAGGACATTCCTTAGAATTTCCTAAATGGTTGGGAGAAGAACAGTGAATACATAACATAACATAACATAATTTCACGGATGACAAAAGCCACAAGGGCCTATCAAAGGTCATCCGTATCCATCAAATCTACCCATATAAAGCATCCATAGGATTTTGTCAGATCATGCATCTACAATATACAATTTAACAATCCATAGGAATGTCCAACCATGCATCTATAATATATAATTTTAAAGCCTCCATAGGAGTCTGTCAAAAACAAAATCAAAGTCCCCAAAAATATACAATAAAAAGAAACATATCCACATACCGAAAGTAAGAAATTAACCCTCCATCCCCATATAATCATCCAATCTGCGCTTCAAAACATTCAAGTTTGGGCTGTCTACAGTCTCAGGTGGCAAACTATTCCAATAATCCACCACTCTGTTAGTGAAAAAATATTTCCTAACATCCAGTCTGCACCTCTGTTTTTTAATCTTTAAGTGGTGGCCTCTAGTTCTATTACTACCTTCTAACTCAAATAACTTGCTGAAATCCAATTTATCCATCCCAGAAAAGATTTTAAAAAGCTAGGCATATCTCCCCTCACACACCTTCTTTCAAATGAAAACATATTTAATACCCTCAGTCTAGGACTGGGAACAGTGTGGAAGTTGTGAGTGATGATGAATGGTGGGTGAAAATGGATAGGATAGATAAGTTAGGACAGATTAGGTGTTTGAAAAGGAAGGACATAGAACCTGTTAGGTTGACTAACAGATTCAATATCCTGAGAGAGGAAGAGTGTGAAAGTGATTTGCCTGGTGTGATTGTGGATGAAAGCAGGATGGGTGGTAGTGTGACTGAGAGCAGGAGGGAGGGTAATGTTAGGCCAAGACAGAATAGGAGAATGACGGAGCGATACAATCCTGAGAATTATGTTGCTCATTACAATAAAGACATCTAGATTTATTTGTACAGGTCCTACTTCCATGTCCAAAATGCCAGCAATTAAAGCACATCAAGGGATTAGGGTAGTGGTTATCAATACTGAACGTAAGGTATCCATAATATAGTTTAGAAGGCAAGACATTTCCAGCAAAAGTTAATACTAACAAGGGGGTAGGGATTCGGGAAGGGCCTTTATTGAGGCGTCTAATTTTCATAACGGACTCATTTTGAATTTTTAATTCATTAAATAATAATTCTTCCTCAAAGTATAGTAGATCAGGTGCATATATGATACCTTGAATAGTGTTTAAATTTTGTGCAACTGAGCATTCTACATCATATTGTCCATTGATAATGGTTATTGTATTTAAAAGGGCTGTTGTCTGATCTGAGGATTTTGTATGTATTCAGAGGGATCCTGTTCTGCAATATTTAACCTCGATGACAGGGCCATGACAAATGGATTCAACAACTGTTTTAATTGTTAATGGACTTAATTTTGTCAAATTAACTGTTGGAGAACTTAAATATACCCAAGAAACAAATTTGGGATCAATATTCAATTTGGGGTCATTTTTGTTTATGGAAGTCACATTTATACTACCTGTATCATTGATCTTACTTTGTGATGTTACAGGAGCTTTATTACTGTGCGTTGAACTATGATATATAGCAGGGTAATTCGGGTACTTGTTCGATTTCTCTGAACCAGAAGTTGATGGCTGTGAAGAGAAACGAGAGACAGCTTGGTCAGTCTCTTTGATCACTTTGTGTAGTTGTTTTAGAGTAGGATCAACGTTAGGGGATTCGAGATCAGTATTAGAATTAGGTCGTTTTAGTTTAACTCGAGATTTGTCCTTTTGAGACATCTCGAGAGAAGAACGCCCCCGTGCCCTAGGGCACGGGCGACTTTCGTTAAAGAAAAGGTCTTAGGTTATTAAGGCAGTAGATATAAGGAGATAACCTAGGTTAAGCAAAATTCTCACTAAAGTACCTAACGATTAATCACTTATATCAAGCAAGATTTGGAAAGTGTGGAGCAATACAACCTTTCGGGAGAAAGTCTACAGAGGGAGTGAGTCCTATTTTTCAACCCAACCACTAATGCTACACTCGGATGGCCAGGTGGAAATGATGGCTCTCCTGGTAAAACAAAATACTGGCAGCCAAATAATAGTAAATTGCTATCGACCTCCACAGTGCGAACAAGCAAACTTTGAGGCCTGCATAAAGAAAATAATGGTCACACTGGAAAAGCTGCAGACACCTATGCCAGAGATAATCTTCTGTGGGGACTTTAACTTCCCCCACATTAGGTGGCCAGAGGGCCTAATATCGGGAGGCACAAGGGAGGAACAAAACCAAGCTAGCCTCCTGCTTGAAACTACAGAAAAGGCTTTCCTGACACAAATGATTGTAGAGCCTACAAGATTGGCTAACGTATTAGATTTGTACTTTACCAATAACTCAGAGGCCATCAGCAATATCAGGGTGGAAAAGACAATCATATCGGACCACAATCTTATAATCCTAGAAACTAATTACAGTACAAATAATACCAAAGGGACAATTCTCTGCCAGAAGGAAACATCTACACTTGCATCCCTAAACTTCTTCAGTGAACAGGCAAATTGGGAAGAAATTAAACAAAGACTTGGTGAAGTAGATTGGGAATTGACCCTCGATAGGACGGGGAAAAGTCCCAGTGAAGTACTAGATGTGATCATGGCAGAGATAACAAAAACATGTCAAGAACATGTCCCCAAAAAGAAAAGGAAAACAAACAGACCTACTGCAATACCAAAGGACAGAAGGGTTTTAATGAAACAAAGAGCAGCCTTAAACAAACAGTTGGACAAGGCACACAAGAAAGAGAGGATGCAAGCTCTTAGTGCAAAAATATTAAAGGTAGAAACCCAAATCATGGAATTCCATACGGAACAGAGGGAAAGGGAAGAAAGAATAGCGGTAGAAAACATCAAAAGAAACCCAAAATACTTCTTCAGCTACTGCAAACGTTCCACTAAAGTAAAAACTAAGATTGGGCCACTACAAACAGACCAGGGACAAACTACGAAGGACCCAGAAGAAATGTCCAGGATTCTGGTCAAACAGTACAGTAGAGCATTCAGTACGCCACAGGTAACAAAACAAGTTAAAGACCCAGCTACCTTCTTCACTGAAGCTCACCCTGGACCAGCCATCACGGACATGGATATCACACCCAAAGAAATTGAGAGGGCAATAGGAGAGCTAAGAAACAATGCAGCTCCTGGACCAGACGGAATACCTGCAATTTTGCTCCTCAAATGCAAGGAAATCCTGGCGGAACCCATCAGTAGGCTTTGGCGCTGTTCAATAGACGCAGGAGAAATTCCAAGCCCACTCAAGAAAGCAGCAATCAGCCCCATTTACAAAGGAGGAGACAGGACCCTGCCCAAAAATTATAGGCCAGTAGCCCTGACCTCACACTTAATTAAAATATTTTAAAAATGTGTCAGAAATAAGATACTAGAGTATCTGGAGGAAAATAAGCTACTCACACACTCACAACATGGTTTTAGAAAAGGAAGATCTTGCCTCTCAAACATGTTGGCCCACTATGACTGGGTCCTACAAAGCCTAGCCAAAGGAGAAAATGTTGATACGGTGTTCTTGGATTTTTCTAAGGCATTTGATAAAGTGGATCATGGGATATTACTCCATAAGCTAAAAGGTCTAGGAATAAAGGGTAAAATAGGTGAGTGGATACATAGCTTCCTCTCAGACAGAACGCAGTTTGTGACTGTAGAGTCCCAAAAGTCAGAAGAGGCCAAAGTAATAAGTGGAGTACCACAAGGTTCGGTTCTTGGCCCACTATTGTTTCTGATACATTTGAATGATATTGGCGCAAGAGCCGGAGCATCCCTCATGTCTTTCGCCGATGACACGCACATCAGTCGGCAAATCAAGAAGGAAGAAGAAGTGCATCTGCTCCAAGAAGACCTGGACAAAATATATGACTGGGCCAAAGAGAACAACATGGACTTTAATGAAGATAAGTTTGAAGTACTGAGATATGGCACAAACCAGCATATAAAATCAAACACAAAGCTCCTCACAGAGAGTGGTAAAGAGCTAATACCAAAGGAACACGTGAAATGCTTGGGTGTATATCTGGAAAGCGAAGTTACCTTCAGCCACCACATTGGAGAAGCAGTGAAGAAAGCCAGAGGCATGAGTGGATGGATCCTTAGAACCTTCTCATCGAGGGAACCTGAACCTATGCTAACCCTTTGGAAAGCCCTAGTACAACCCATACTAGATTACTGCAGCCAACTGTGGTCCCCATCCAAGAAAAGGGAAATACAGATGCTGGAGACAGTACAAAGAATGTTCACCAGACAAATCAGGGGCATGAGGGAATTGGACTACTGGCAAAGACTCAAAACTCTAGGCCTCTACTCTCAGCAGAGGAGAAGAGAGAGATATAGAGTAATCTATCTATGGAAGATCTTAGAACAATTAGTGCCAGATCCAAATCCCTCTGTACTGTACATCCATGAAAATGAGAGAACTGGGAGAAAATGTGGAAGAAGATCCTTACCTGCGGGAGCCCCAACAAGAATAAGATCACTGTTGGCATCAAGCTTGCTACAAGAGGGGCCGCGGATATTCAACACACTCCCCAAGGAAACAAGAAAGTTGACCTCCTGCCGTGTGGAGCGATTTAAATCAAGCCTGGACAAATACTTAAGGTCGCTACCAGACGAACCCACAGTACCGGGATACATAAAGTATTGCCGAGCATACTGTCGGTGTCGGACGCTTTAAGCTGTGCTCCCGAATTTATTACTAAATAATACATAAAAGAGATATTAAGTCGACTATAAATATTCTGGGACTCAATTAATTCATCCTAGATAGCAAAAAACTTATAAAGATCGAAAAGAATTAAGGATTAATAAATATTAGCGATCTAAATCATACTAGAGAATTGGCGCTGCCCTGGAAGACATTTGTTTACATTTGTGCTGGGCGCCGCCATCTTGAATTTCCGAGTTTGCGACAGTTGAAAAGTTAAACAGGGACATTGTGTAAAGTGATTTTAATAGAGTTACTTACCAGAGTTAATAGAGTTCCGGCCCTAATTTTCTCCCCCCTCTTATATGCCAAATTACCTACTTTGCCTCAGGTTGGCCGTTCGAGGGGTTGACCCGCGGTCTTTCTGTTGCATTGGAGGTGGCTGTGGGTGGACGTTGAAGATTGATTGAAGATTAAACTCCGTGCTCTCCACTTCAATTTACTTATTTACTCCTATGTTTGATGTTACAACATGGCAAATACTTCTGGAGGAAGAAAAGGGAAATGTGGAGCTATGTGTGGTAGCGCTGCGGGTAGAAGGACTGACTGGATTGGGTGTTCTACATGTGAAAAATGGTTTCATCGTCGTTGTGTTTACCTAGATGGTCTGAGTGAGGAGAATGTTAAAAATTTGTTTTGGAGCTGTCGACAGTGTTATGATGGCTTTTGCAATGGGATGATTGAGTTGAAAAGGTTGAGGGAGCAGAAGAAGAAATTAGAAGAGAAGTTACAGCTACATGAGGACAGAATTGCCAAGCTGGAGTCAGATGCAAGTACTAGTCCCACTGATGGCATGAATGATGGTTTGCATCAGGCAGTTGGTGTTAAGTTAGATGAACTTGTAAAAAAAGTTGATGTGTTGCAAGATATTGTTAAGAACATTATTCAGTCTGGAGGTGAAAGTAAAGTGAAAACTTATGCTGATAAAGTAAAGGAGAAAAATTTACTTGTTATTAAATCTGCTGATGCTTCCAGTAAGATTACTGACAAAAAGAAAGAGGTAGCTGAAGCATTGAGAGACATTCCAATTGTTGACACTGGATTTTCTCCTGGTGGCAATGTTGTGGTTAATTTTGAGGATGAGAACACTAGAGACAATGCTGCAAGGTTATTACAGAGTCAGGTTGAAGGTGCTGTTACAAAAAAAGTTGGTAAACTGCAGCCAAAAATAATGGTTTGTAATGTGCAAAATGATGAAGATGATGTATTAGAAGCAATGATAGAAAGAAACCTATACCTAAGTTCTATAACTGATATTAGAGATAAGATAAAATGTGTTTTTAAGAAGAAAGCTGCAGGGCGTACTACCCACTACATATTTAAGTGTACACCAGATGTTCGCAGAGCAATTCATGATAATGGTGACAGGGTTATGTTACAATGGGGAAGATATGTAGTACGTGACAGGTACCATGTACTTACTTGCTTTTATTGTCAAAGGTATGGCCATGTTGAGGACAATTGTAAGTTTAAAGATCAAGATAGAATATGTGGTATTTGTTCTGAAAATCATGAAACTAAGAATTGTTCTTCTCAGGCTACTAGATGTGCAAACTGTATGAGACAGAAACGTGCAGATACTGAACACAGAGTAAACTCCAGGGATTGTAAGTCGTTTGAGACAGAAATTTTAAGTTTAGCAGCAATTACTGATCATGGATATTAATACTGAGTTTTTCACTTGTGGTTTTGTAAACATTCAATCTGTTGGTAACAAAACGCTTGAAATTAGAGAACTGCTTAATGAGAAGATGTTTGACGTATTTGCTATTGCTGAAACTTGGTTGCATAGTTTTGACTTTTCTAAAATAAATGAGATGACGCCTTCTACGCACACTTTTCTTCATGTTGCTAGGGAAGAGGGGATAGGAGGGGGTGTTGGAGTTTTTGTATCAAATGCTTGTACATATTTAAAGACTGTAAGAAGAATAGCAGTAAGTAGTTTCGAGTATATGGAAGTGAATTTCAAGTGCAATAATCAGTGGGTGTCTTTTGTGGTTGTTTATAGACCACCTTCATCTAGTGGTAATGTGTTTATTGAAGAATTTGGCTCATTGCTGGAATTGATTGATATGGTGTCTTTAAAAGTTTTTATTGTAGGGGACTTCAATATATGGATGGACGATCTAGTTAACCGTGACACGATTAGACTATCTGAATTATTAGATTCCTATCAATTGATAAACAATGTGTGGACTCGAACTTCAATTACGGGACATACTTTAGATCTGGTCATAGGTGATGCATCGACAAATCTGATTACCAATATTGATGTGGAAGAGGAGTGCAATATTTCACCAGTCCATAAATTAATAACTTTTAGTTTGGGTATTCCCAAGGCGAGGGTAACTAAGAAAATATTTTTTAGGAATAAGTTGGAATTTTCTTCTGTATCATTTATTGATGTGGTAACACAGAAAATGGGTACTGAATTTAATGAACCTTGTAACCATAACAACATATTGCTAAAATCTGAGTGTGTGGATTGTGCCACTGATGTTTATAATATTGTAATTAAAGGTGAATTTGAAGAACAATGTCCTCAACTGGAAAAGGTCATTACAGTCAAGGACAAATCTCCATGGTTTAATAGTGAGATCTTACAACTGAAAAGGGAGAAAAGACGTAAAGAATGTAAATGGCGGAGGCTGAAGACTGCCAAGACATGGGAGGAATTTAAAAATGTTAGAAATAAATATAACTACATGATAAGGAAGAGGAAAATAGAATATTATAACTTGAAAATTAATGAGGCTGGATCAGATACAGCAAAGTTATATAAGTTTTTGAATAGTTTATCTGGTAATGTAAGAAGGAAGAAACTCCCTGATGGTTTTAGTGACTCTGAATTAGCTGAGGCCTTTTTATTGTTCTTTAGAGATAAAATGTTACATATAATCAGTGGATTTAATGATACACGTTCTGTAGCTGTGGTTGTACCTGTTACTGAATTTAGACTATTGAGTTTTCAAACTGTGAATAAGGATGCTTTTGTTCGAACAATAAATAGATCAAAGAAAACATTCTGTGCCATTGATCCAATGCCAATGTCAGAATTGAGTATGGCAGAAAACTTTTCCCAACTTATAGATATTTTGATAATATTGGTGAATACTAGTATATCTACATGTTCTTTTCCTGAATCTGAGAAATCTGCCATTGTAAAACCTATACTGAAGGGGTCATTGGATTGTCAGAGTTTGAGCTCGTATAGACCAGTTTCTAATTTGTCTTATTTATCTAAATTATTAGAATATGTGATTCTTGAACAATTGACTGATTACTTGGAACAGATCCATGCTTTTCCTGACTGTCAATCAGCTTACAGGCAGTTGTATTCCACTGAAACTACTTTATGTTCTGTTATAAATGATGTATTGGAAATAATGGATGAGGGTAAATGTGGGATATTAGTCTTGCTTGATCTCAGTGCAGCCTTTGACACTGTTGTACATGAGTTACTTTTAAATGACTTGAGATATATTGGTATTGAAGACAGGGCACTTCAATATTTAGATAGCTACATCAAAGATAGGACATACAGTGTACAAATTGGTAATTCATTTTCATCAACGCAAGCCTTGACACGAGGTGTCCCTCAGGGAAGTGTATTGGGCCCCATTCTCTTTTGTATTTATACCATTGGTTTATCAGCAGTTTTAGAAAGACATGGAGTTAAATTTAAATTATATGCTGATGACACCCAGTTTTATTTCTCAATCTCTGACATTGAAAGTACTGTTCAGGATCTTAATGACATTTTACTAAGTATTGAAAATTGGATGGATTTCAAACAATTAAAGCTTAATTCTGATAAAACTGAATATATGTTAGTTGGCAGCAAAGATAAGCTAAGAATTCTGGGCAACATTGTATTGAATTTAAATAACAATCCTGTTAATTTTGTTGATAAGGTTCGTGATTTAGGTGTCATACTTGACTGTCATATGTCTCTCAATGCTCAAATCAATAATGTTGTAAAAATTGCTGGCTACCACTTGAAGAACATTGCATTTGTTAAAAAATATTTAAATGAGTGTTCTGTTTTAAAACTTGTAATCAATTGTGTAATTAGTAGAGTTGATTATTGTAATTCAATTTATTGTCATTTACCTAGGTCACAACTAAAAAAATTACAACTAATTCTGAATAGAAGTGCAAGGCTTATTAAGGGTATACTACGAAGAGACAGGATTACCCCTGTATTAATTGATTTACACTGGCTGCCTATCAAGGCTAGAATTATTTTCAAAATTTGTGTCTTAACACATCAAGTATTGCACACTGGTTCACCATTATATCTGAGAAGCTTAATACATGTAATTCAACCAACGGAGGACACCATCAACACCCGTAGAGCTGCTACCGGAGTAACCCTTTTTGAGCCAAGATTTTTAACAGGTGCTGGCTTTCGCACCTTCAAATGTGCTGCTCCAAGATTTTACAACCATCTTCCCCTGAACATTAGACAAATTGAAGACATTAAGAACTTTAAAAGAAAATTGAAAGCACATTTGTTCTCCGAGTGTTATGATTTAAGTGATAAGACCATTTGTGAATCATTTGCTCTTTGAAAAAGAAAACTATATGTCAATGGTCCTGCAGAGCGCCATTTCGGCGGAGTGGGACCTGTTAAATAACAACAACAATAACAATAACAATAACAATAATGAAACGGGACACAAGGGACGGCAGCAGCGGTGGACCACCACGACTGTGAGGCGTAGACCTCTAAACACGACCAAGTATACCAAGTAAGTAAGTATACGTTAAATGCTGTACAAGTCTAATTCAATTGAACAGAATGACTTGTAAATAAACTTGCAGAAGTAAGAAGTAAGTAAGTAATATGTATAATATGATGCGATCCAGTGGCGTATATAGGGATGATATCTTGAATGACATGAAAACAAATATTCCTGCAATTCTTTTGTGTACTCTGGTATATTTGATAGTGTGTCAAATAAAACAATAAAATAAGTAAGACACTTTAATAGGGAATGCCTATCTATGATTAAAAAAATAAATTACAATATATGAAACCCAGATATTACATATTGGACTAATATACAAGCCAAAATTCATATTGATAGATTCTATCAGTTTGATACAGCAACAATAAAAATAATTATTAAGACGCTTTAATACAGAATACTTATTGATGATGACTAGAAAAAAATACAAAATGTGAAACCGAGATATTATATTTAGCAAATATAAGTTTATATGGATACATTTTATCAGTCTGACACAGCAACAATATAAGTACTGATAAACACAGTTTAATTCAGAATAAACATTAACATAATTTCACGGATGACAAAGGCCCCAAGGGTCTATCAAAGGTTACCCGCATCCGTCAATACCCGCCCACAAAATGCTTCCAAAGGATTGTGTTTAAACACATTTTCGTTCAAACACATTCTTTTTCAGCCATCATTCGAATCAATTATTTTACCTGATACTAATGTACACCTAGCAATATTTTATTTTAAGAAAGAAATATTAGTATGGTATGACGATACTTCTGTGCTTATACTTATCCTAGGAATCCAATCTTGGTCTCGCCATAAACACGTTGATAGAGGCGAGACTTATATCAATTATAGGATTTGAGATTGAGCAGTTTCTGTTCTTTCATCGTAAAATACAACAACATCACAATTGTTTTACTTTAAGCAACTTCTTATACTTTGCTTGACTAAGGCTTGAATTAATATTTGTCTATATTTTTATTGGTCTATATTTAACCGTTTTATGAACTGTTTTCGCCATTCTAAAAAGGAATGGGTCACTCGTTTATAGCCCTCTCCACGGAGCTCAGCATAACTTTTAGTTTTTTTACCCTTTGCCCCCCCCTACCTTAGCTACGCCATTAATGTCATTCGAATTAACGATGTGGCTACCATAGGTGAGCGTTATCGCGATAACGATATCGGGTTATCAGGTATCCGATATTTTTTTCGTGTTATCGATTCATCGGTATCGCCGATACTTTGGGTTCCAAACTAGCGATAATCGATAATTTCACTTTTTTTTGTTCCAGTTTAGCACAGGGGCGAGCCGTGAGTGCCTTGGTGGCGAAATAGGTAGGTCCGAGCTAGGCTGAGGATCCTCAAAACCTGTGAATAGATAAGGAGAGCCTCACTATGTAAGAAAAAAGGAAACAGTATCCAAATATTCTTATATTGTATTATAAAATAACGCTATATATAGTCGATAATCAATGTTGTATTATAATTTTAGATTTATCGAATCGGACGCATCTGCTAAGCTATTTCGGAGTTCTTACTTTACTTTGCTTAGTAGAGGACTAAGAGCACCGCTGACGAAGGAAGCAGCCTAACCCGCAAGTCTTGTGGTGAATTTCAATTCTCCCCAAATAAAGAGAGATATTATTTTTTCATTTGGAGAATTGGTAACTAGATGAGGGCTTAAGAACCTCCCTGCTCCCGTCCATAGACCAGCATGGGAACCTGCCTCGGATGTCTGCCATTCATGAATTTCGTCTTAACTCTGCCGACCCCTTGGACTGACATGATTAAGGGCTTATGTGGAAAGTGGTTTGAGGAATAACGCACAGCGGAAGCATGAGTAATAAATTTTCCCGAAACTGGGACTTAAGTGGAGCCTTCTGGTGGAGGAGAAATCCTCACACCAGAGGGACCCACCAGAATCATAGGGAGAAGTAGCCCCCGTCTCTTTGTATGCTGGAAACGGTTATAGCGCAAGTACCCAAAGGGCGGTGTCAAAAAAGGGAGCGGGAGTTGATTCGGCCGCTAATTCCATCAAGTCCATCATGAGTCATCCCTTTCGAGGTTCCCATTCGAGATTCATCCCATCTATCCATCATCATCCATTATCCAGGCAGCATCTGAGCGGGGCACCAACAGTGAAATGGACGACGGGAGCGTTCATTCCAGATATTCTGACCACACTTCCCTAAACAAATGCCGCTTTTACACCTTTCTACGTCACCCATTCACAAAATACAAATTAATTACACTTTGTTTTCAGAGAAAGGAAGATAAATTTAAGAGAAAAGCAAGAATGAACCTAAGAATACCATGGAGGCAATAACTAAGAGGTTCCCCCTCAGGACCATTCGAGGATCGAAGATCCTGGACAAAAGTAAACTGTGCGAAACCCTCTACATTGGACTAAAGATGGCTCTGGGGGAACTAATCGAGGTTCCAACAGGATTCATCGCTATCTCCGCCGAAGCTAGAGATTTCGACCGGCTTCTATCGGAAGAGAAAGAAAACATTCAAGACCACCGAAAGACAATGGCCCGAAACGACGATGAATAAAAAAAAGAACGAAGAAGAGCAGAAGAAGGCAAATGAAATGTCCTACGCCAGCGCCGCCGCCAAAAGAAGCGAACCAGCGAGGACATCAACACCCAAATTTAACATCTCGAGCAACCTAAGTGCGAAGATTCTTATTTGCATTACACATACAAATGTAGCTAATACCGTCAAGCCTGGCTGCTACACTGAGGTGCTGAATGCCTTAATGAAGGATAACAACATGCCTTCCGTAAAAATGCCCGACAACCTAGTGACAGTTGGCAACTAACTAAGAACTTAAGAGCTACTACCCGTCACATGCGCTTTTTCAAACGCCTACGAGACTTGTTCAAAACTTGTATAACTTCCACTCGGCGAGTATAGTCTACTTTATTTTGCAGGATAAACATGACACAGCAGTAGGATTGCCAGATGTATTTAAATACAAATCACGACACCCTTTAAAATTTGAATACAATAACACCCCATATATCCTACGCATAAGTAAAAAATAACTCAATGTTTTAAAATTGGAAAACACATTGTACAATAGAAAATTAAATAGAAGATAATTAGTATATTTTAATATAATCACCTTTTTAGTTATATTTTGCTGACGATGCTTACTTTAATAAAGCTTTATCTTCTACATTTTTTGTTTAAACTCTGTACAGTTAAAATCAAAGCTCCATTTACATCTTAAAATCGCTTCGCTTCTACGGTGGTTACATCTAACTTATTTCTTTCTTCATTAAAGAGAAGACCCATTCAATATTCGCATTATGAGAAGGCATGCTGAACAGGTATTGACAGAGTTAATAATTTTGAATATTGCTCTTCAACTTTTATTTCAGTAAACACAAACGACCATCTTTCATGACACAATTTGCTTTCCCACTACTCACGATCATGTTGAATCTCTTGATCAACAGCTTTGTTAAGGATTGTCCACTGCTCGAAGAGAGCATTATCATCAATTTTAATTCCTTATGTTTTTAGAGCTATGAATGTTGCTTCCAACTGCCCCTAGGCTGGTAGATTATTTAGCAGCATCCATGTAAAGTAGTGAAACTCTTGCAGAGCTAAAATCCATTTTATGGGATATTGATAACACATAGCATAGTAATTGTCCACATCTAGTCTAAAATTAGCTTCAAGTTCACGGGAAATGTCGCTTTTTTTAAGTACAGCATTGACACAGAGTAGAATGAATATTTCGTTATGTCTTGTTTATCATTATCTTATTGCTAGGAACATATTGACGGGTGTGTATAAGATTTAAATAGGCTCCAATTCATGAGTCATTAAAAAAGTGGAAGAGAATTTTAGGGGGCTTTACTACTGAGTTAAAGTATCATTTTAGTACTTCAAAAAAGCTAAGAATTCGATCAACTGCATTTGTTAGAGATAGCCAACGTTTTTTGGAATGTGTAAGAACTGATGAATATTGAGCTCCAAGGAATACACTAAACTCTTTTAATCGTTTAGTTCTAACAGAATAAATACTGAAGTAAGAGAACAACTTCATGATAATTGACTTCAATATCAACAAAGAGTGTCAGCTGCTGTTTATGCCGCATTGTGAACGTGAGCTGGACACCAAACTACTTCCAAAGAATTATTCATGCTTTCTCTTAACTTTGTGTAGCCATTATTTTGACCTTTACGCATGCACCCTCCAAAGTTTCGTTCATATAGCACGAAGGAAAGCTCTTATTAATTGGTTATTAACTTATTCGCTAACTGCACTTATTAGGCGGAAATGACATCGACATTCTCTCACGTCAGAACTCATCAGATAACTGTGAGTGCCCCGGAGCCGGACTCGGAGGCCGCCAAGGCGCCAAAGTAACTGCAGCCACGCTGCTTTGAACCAGAATGAACGACCATCAAACACGTTCTGTACATAAACTGAACAAGCAAATGACTGGACTCAAATGCGATTATTTATGCTTTAGTCTCTTCCAGACGTTTCTTTTAGGAAAGAGTGGATATTTTTGATGGTTAAGAGGAATAATTCCGATAAATTTGTTATTGACTAAACATTTTGAATAATTCAGGACATTTAAGCGTCCTAACAGAGTTGATTTAGGATACAGGACAAAATCATGCAAAATCAGGACATGTCCTGAGTTTTCAGGACGTCTGACAACCCTACACAGGAGAGAACACTTTATAAACAGAACTCATTCACTTTTCATTAAATTCTGTAAATGGCCATAAATTTATACTTTGCTT
The DNA here is from genome assembly GCA_963969495.1 of Ceratothoa steindachneri. Lineage (NCBI taxonomy): Eukaryota > Metazoa > Arthropoda > Malacostraca > Isopoda > Cymothoidae > Ceratothoa > Ceratothoa steindachneri. The sequence continues at coordinate 104,644,878 of OZ018333.1, forward strand.
ATAGGGTTAATACACCACTGCTGAGAGGTGATTTCCCAGGTACTGGAAGGGTTCTACATAGTCATGTTGCCCTCCCTCCGCGGAACTTGAAGGAGGGTTGCAAGGTCTTGATGGTCTCGGCTAGTATACAGTTTTGGTCTTCTGCATCTTCATCTTCAGACCAAGCTTTCTGTGAGCGTTGTTAAATGCACACCCGAGATTCCGACCACAGAGCGAAGCAACCCTGTCTGTGCCCCCTGGGAGCACTCATGGCCTAAGTACTCGAGGGGAGGTGGCAAAAGGGTAGCACAAGTTTATTGGACCGAATAAAATGCTAAGTATTAAAAAGTACTATTTGGAAGGAGAGGATGATCAACATTACCTTCCACACAAATAAACGCCACATCACGTTACAAAGGGTGGCATAACAACCAGAACCTGGAAAAAGAGGATGAAAATTGAGGGAAAGTGCCCCACTAAAACGTTGCTCCAGGCAAATTACTTCTCTTGTAGAAGGCTGCTGCTCGGTTGTCCTTGCTTCCATGCCCATTCACCATGTGCTTCCACCATCTTTCCTCGAGGCCAATCAATGAGGAAAACAACCCCACGAGAAGTCTCAAAACCCCCTAACACTGGTGAAATAACAACAATCAGACCCAATCTCACCGTCTTCTCCTCCACGTCGGTCGAGTCTACGGAGAATGAGTCAATTTGAAAATCCCGCCAGAAGGAAATTTCAGAATTCCATTTGTTGGCTCAGCTCAGAAGGGGGGGGGGGCATAGAAATGGAGTCTTTAGTCCTTCCACTGTTCCTTGTTTTCACGCGAGGCTTCTTAACTTGATACCCGTAAAAGCCCCGCGCCCGAGTCCCGATTGAATCCATCCTCTTTTCTTCAATAATATAAAATATCCATGGCGGATTTTAATGGAGAAAACCCCTTCGAAATGGGATGCGATGCCAATTGACGATGTGATTTCTTTTCGCTCTTTCGGGGTGGGACGGCGGCGGTTGCATTTGGACGGGGATTGAACCCTCAGAGGGATTTATTTAGAGACAATTTATGTAGAGATGTCCCCTCTACCGTTCTCGCTACCCGGGTGGATTTCTGAGGTCAAGGCAGGGGTTTTATCCCAGCAAGTGAGGATAAAAACTTGAGCTGGGTCATGAACTGGCCACCCATTGGGCGGACACACTGATTTATAACCCATCATAAGTCGTATCACAGCTCCTAATTAATCACGACACCGCTATCATTTCTCTCGGCTTCATCCTTTAGGAAACCTTCCATATGGATTAGTAGCGTTCTCTTTTGGGGCAATCATAGGCACCTGACCCTGACACAGATAGCCTCCCGCTCCCCTCTCCTCCTCCTCGGTTTACCAAGGGTTGCCTCATCGCTGATTAACTCAGTGGAGTTAACATCTGACGGAAGAGTTGACGATGTGTGTGTTTGTTTGTTTGTGCGTTTGAAGGCCAAAAAATGAAAAGATTCGTTGGTCACGTCAACTCTTTGAACGGCGTCGCTTTTAGAAGGTGCAATACTTCTTAACCACCGGTAGGAAAAAGGAAAAGTTGCCGATCAAAGGGAGGATTACGGAGACGAAGAAAAAAGAAGAAACCACCGAAGGCAAAAACCGGCTCCCCCCAGGGTGTTGTAGAGAGAGAAGTATATATATACCATGAACAAAAATTATTATAAATCTCAGAAACGAATCAATTTACTCAATACAACGAAGTAAAGAGATTTAAGAAGAGCTCAACTAATCGAAGCCTCAATCATGCCGCATCTCCCAAATAACTTCACTTAGGCAAGAACGAAGACGACAAGAAGAATTGTACAGGGAAGCGGGGATAAGTCCCATTAACAAGCATTTAATTATAAGGTTTATCAAGAATTGGCTGACGAAATCAACGAAATGATTAACCAGAACAGAACAGCTACAAGGAATCCAAGATTCCCATTTTACGCTCGCCTTTTGGCTAACCGAGACGAAGTGACGTTCTTCGCAGGATAAAAGGTGATTAACATCGGAAACTAAAGATAACGAATATAAAAGAAAGAAAACAACATAAACCGCAGTATAAATTTAATAAAAAGAATACTATTAAAATAAGTAATATATTAATTATATCATAAAACAGCAGCAAATGCTCACTACATATACCTAACACATTAAAGATTTTAAGGTAAAATGCTTGATGATAAGGTTAATCAAGAATTGGCTGACGGAATCACCGAAATGATTAACCAGAACAGAAGACCCACAATCCACCCAGGGTTCCCATGTTTTGCACGCCGTTTGGCTAACGGAGACGAAATGACGTTCTACGTAGGGTAAAAGGTGATAAACCACGGAAAAGAAAAATAATTCTTAGTGCTTGATGAAAATCGCGGAACTCAGAAAATAGCAGGTAAAAAATTAAAACTACCTACTATGACTCGATAAAACCGATTATGACAACGAAGAAAGAAAAATACAACATAGACCGCAGTTTTGAAGATAAATTGGGAGGAATTTAGGATCGAGTTCTTTCTCCATTCCTGTTTTTTTTTCTAATCATTGTCTTTGTAATCAAGAACGTCATAAGAGAAACTGATTAATAATAAATTGTGCGAAAACGGAAATAATAAAGATAAATATGGAAAACCCGATAGTGTGCAAAATAAATGATTAGGATGTTAATGAAGTAGAAAATTTTAAGTGCTTGGGTATGATTGTATCGAGGGATGGTTCTTCAAAAAATAGTTTGAGGAAAGAATTAGGAAAGCTAACCAAGCAGTGTGCATGTTGAAATCTGGGTGGAATAATTATAATTTTTAAATACACTCTAAGATAAAAATTTATAAAAGTATAGTGAGACCAATTCTTATATATGAACATGAATCGTGGTATAGTACGGCAATCACAGATGTAAAATTTGTGGCTTTTGAAGATAAAACTTTGAGAACAATATTAGGTATACGATGGCAGAATAGAGTGACAAATGAGATTGTTAGAGAAATTATGAAAGTACAGCCGGTAGATGAATATGAGATTGTTGCGATGGAAATGGATGGGGCATATTTACAGACGAGAGGGACGATATGTGCAGTATGCACTAAGGTGGGAGGCAGCTGGAAGAAGGGGAAGTGGTAGACCGAAGAAAACATGGATAAGGACGATAAGGAGTGAGGCAGGAGATAGTTGGAATGAAGAAGTGAAGTAGATGGCTGAGGATAAGTACTAGTGGAGAGAGTTTAGAAAGGCCGTTTGCATCCCGTGGGTGCCATAGGAGATTGATTGATTGAAGTAATAAGTTAATTATATCTAAACAACAGCAAACGCTCACTACATATACAAAAAACATTAAAATTTTAAAACAAAAGGCTTGAACTTGCTTCATATATAATTAAAACAAGAACAACAAAAGATACACAAAACAAAGAAATAATGAAAGTGATAGACCTGATCACCTGGCGCCTTGTCTACCTTTGCTACACTACCTTCTTTTCCACCAATTTTATTTCGTTCCAACAGACTGAGTCAAACAACGAAATAGGTCTATATGTGCTGTTTAAATGTTTGGGTCACGAGGACCCTTAGTTTTATAGAGAGGGGTCCACAAGAGTGTTTGCAGTCAGTATTCAGGGGAAAGACTTGACAGTTTTAAAGAAGGTGGGAAAAATTTTAGTTGTAGCCTCGAGAGTAGAGGGTAAGAGAGGGAGAGATGCGCTTAAACAGTGGCACGTGAGTAAGAATCGTCATTCTAACCATGAAAGAGAGGATTTCTGTGGTCTGTGTATTGTTAAGACAGAGCGCCAGCATGGATGAGATGCTTGGCGTTTGACCACTTCTGATCGCCCATAAATTGTTATAAAATCCAGTTTTTTATCTACCAAGAGGGTGAGAAGACTTGTGAGAAAGAAATGCCAGAGCAGGAGCCCTGAGGTCAGTAAAAAGGGTTACCTTGTAGCCTCTTATTGTGGGAACAATTTTTTTACTAAGGAAAAAGCCGCAATTTTGACTGAACACTACCGGAGGCCAGACGGCGTCGGTGGGGTTCGGGTTGAGTTCCACGGTCTGGAGAGACGACCAAAGAGGTCGAAAGGGAAGGGAAGATCTCCGCCCGGACGTCGCAATGGGAACACCCGCCAGGAGGATGGTTTAGAAGGCTAGTTGCTCGCGGGCAACTAGCCTGCACGGGTGTATCTGGGAAAGCATGGGCAACCACTCTAAGTTTGAAATCTTGAGGATCGTACCTCTCTTGCCCAAGCACTTGTAGAGGAATTTGTGGCGATATGACTTCCGCCCATTTTCACTTGATCTTCGCCTCTTTCTTTACACATCTCTCCTTACAACCCCTCTCCCTAAAACGACCTCGTGGAAGGGGTGGTCGTGGGGAGGGGGGGGGGGCGATTTGACTTTGAAGGAAAAGAAAAAAGAAAAAATCTCCGCTGAAAAATACTCGCGGTCACCTTCATTTGGCTACCCAAACGAAGAAGAGAAGAGCATAGAAGAAGATAACAGAAGACGTCTCCTGAAGGCATTGAGGTCAGGAGGCCAATCTCAGAGTGTTGAGAGCGGTAAGGCACACAATCCCACATAAAATCCCGGTGTGAAATATGGATTTTAGTAAACGAAACCCTCACCCTACACACACCTTCTAACGCTCTTTTCGGGACTCGAACCCTGCCCTGAAGAGAAGGAGCTGTGAGAAGACCAATGGCCTCAGACAGCGCTATGCAAACATTATTATTATTATTAAGACCTACTATTAGGATCTCCACCCCAAAAAATGGGCAGGAAAAGTTCATACTTGGGTAAAGTTTGGTGAATTGAAAAGGTGTGGATGTTACATAGCCAAAGCAGTCTAAAGAGGAGACTACTAAGAACATAAGAAAATTCATTGCCTATACGAAACACCTCCAGCTCCTTTTACACACTTGAAAACTCCAATCAAACCCCCTTGAACTCTTTTCCTATCTCGCTAATGTAAGAACCATATTTAAAAAGCAGTAAATATCTACCTAGTAATTATCGTCCAAATAGTTTAACCTCTGTCTCTTGCAAAATGTTAGAAACACTTATACGCGTCAAACTCGTTAACTACTTGGAATTAAAGAAGCTACTTAGAGACATCCAACACTGCTTTCGTAATAAAGTCTATTGCCTATTGCCTAACGAATATATTCGACTTTTTTAATCTCATTTTTAATGAAATTGATGAGAGTAAATCAGTTGACATAATTTACCTGGACTTTCAAAAAACCTTTGATATAGTTACCCACAAACGTTTATTAACTAAATTAAAAACGCATAGAGTTCAAGACGTCATGACGAGGAGGATAGAAAATTGGTTGAAAGGGGGAAAAACTACAAGATACTCAGAGGCCGATGAATACCGTTGGGACATGGCAGCAACCATAGTAACTGCAGCAATAGTCATGATTTAATTTAAAGAATTAATTCAACTTCCAAAACTTGAATTCAGCAAACACGTCCGTAACGTCACTCGTTCTTTAAGGAAAAGTTTTAGATATTCTATACAATTCTAAAAGTTACTGGTGACAGATGTATTTCATATACCAAATAACTTTAGCTTTTTAATATATATTATTTTGTCAGCTTTGGTATAAAAAATATCTTTACAAATAACCTTTTTTAAGAGAATTTAAATAACTTTCAGTAGTGAAGCTTGTGTCTGATGTGAAAGATGGCGGTAGAAAAACTAGAGCTCTAACAAAGTTTACTGCATATCGCCCTTTAGAAGTTGAACTGATATTAATTGTGTATGAAAATTTAGTGTGGAATCTACATCTTTTCCTCTCCCACGGCAGGCTCCACTTCCAGCAACGCCTCCCATTCCACCTTGGATATCACTATCCGCAGTGATATCACCCTCCCTCCCATGTCAATGGACAAAATATGACCCACCCCACAAATTGAGAGCAATCTTCTGCAGCCTAGAAAATGCCACTTACAAAGACTACTTAGCCATATTCACAGACGGCTCCCACCATACGGATCCCCCCTCAACTTCTTAACATACTGTCGGTGTCGGACGCTTTAAGCTGTGCTCCCGAATTTATTATAAATAATACATAAAAGAGATATTAAGTCGACTATAAATATTCTGGGACTCAATTAATTCATCCTAGATAGCAAAAAACTTATAAAGATCGAAAAGAATTAAGGATTAATAAATATTAGCGATCTAAATCATACTAGAGAATTGGCGCTGCCCTGGAAGACATTTGTTTACATTTGTGCTGGGCGCCGCCATCTTGAATTTCCGAGTTTGCGACAGTTGAAAAGTTAAACAGGGACATTGTGTAAAGTGATTTTAATAGAGTTACTTACCAGAGTTAATAGAGTTCCGGCCCTAATTTTCTCCCCCCTCTTATATGCCAAATTACCTACTTTGCCTCAGGTTGGCCGTTCGAGGGGTTGACCCGCGGTCTTTCTGTTGCATTGGAGGTGGCTGTGGGTGGACGTTGAAGATTGATTGAAGATTAAACTCCGTGCTCTCCACTTCAATTTACTTATTTACTCCTATGTTTGATGTTACAACATGGCAAATACTTCTGGAGGAAGAAAAGGGAAATGTGGAGCTATGTGTGGTAGCGCTGCGGGTAGAAGGACTGACTGGATTGGGTGTTCTACATGTGAAAAATGGTTTCATCGTCGTTGTGTTTACCTAGATGGTCTGAGTGAGGAGAATGTTAGAAATTTGTTTTGGAGCTGTCGACAGTGTTATGATGGCTTTTGCAATGGGATGATTGAGTTGAAAAGGTTGAGGGAGCAGAAGAAGAAATTAGAAGAGAAGTTACAGCTACATGAGGACAGAATTGCCAAGCTGGAGTCAGATGCAAGTACTAGTCCCACTGATGGCATGAATGATGGTTTGCATCAGGCAGTTGGTGTTAAGTTAGATGAACTTGTAAAAAAAGTTGATGTGTTGCAAGATATTGTTAAGAACATTATTCAGTCTGGAGGTGAAAGTAAAGTGAAAACTTATGCTGATAAAGTAAAGGAGAAAAATTTACTTGTTATTAAATCTGCTGATGCTTCCAGTAAGATTACTGACAAAAAGAAAGAGGTAGCTGAAGCATTGAGAGACATTCCAATTGTTGACACTAGATTTTCTCCTGGTGGCAATGTTGTGGTTAATTTTGAGGATGAGAACACTAGAGACAATGCTGCAAGGTTATTACAGAGTCAGGTTGAAGGTGCTGTTACAAAAAAAGTTGGTAAACTGCAGCCAAAAATAATGGTTTGTAATGTGCAAAATGATGAAGATGATGTATTAGAAGCAATGATAGAAAGAAACCTATACCTAAGTTCTATAACTGATATTAGAGATAAGATAAAATGTGTTTTTAAGAAGAAAGCTGCAGGGCGTACTACCCACTACATATTTAAGTGTACACCAGATGTTCGCAGAGCAATTCATGATAATGGTGACAGGGTTATGTTACAATGGGGAAGATATGTAGTACGTGACAGGTACCATGTACTTACTTGCTTTTATTGTCAAAGGTATGGCCATGTTGAGGACAATTGTAAGTTTAAAGATCAAGATAGAATATGTGGTATTTGTTCTGAAAATCATGAAACTAAGAATTGTTCTTCTCAGGCTACTAGATGTGCAAACTGTATGAGACAGAAACGTGCAGATACTGAACACAGAGTAAACTCCAGGGATTGTAAGTCGTTTGAGACAGAAATTTTAAGTTTAGCAGCAATTACTGATCATGGATATTAATACTGAGTTTTTCACTTGTGGTTTTGTAAACATTCAATCTGTTGGTAACAAAACGCTTGAAATTAGAGAACTGCTTAATGAGAAGATGTTTGACGTATTTGCTATTGCTGAAACTTGGTTGCATAGTTTTGACTTTTCTAAAATAAATGAGATGACGCCTTCTACGCACACTTTTCTTCATGTTGCTAGGGAAGAGGGGATAGGAGGGGGTGTTGGAGTTTTTGTATCAAATGCTTGTACATATTTAAAGACTGTAAGAAGAATAGCAGTAAGTAGTTTCGAGTATATGGAAGTGAATTTCAAGTGCAATAATCAGTGGGTGTCTTTTGTGGTTGTTTATAGACCACCTTCATCTAGTGGTAATGTGTTTATTGAAGAATTTGGCTCATTGCTGGAATTGATTGATATGGTGTCTTTAAAAGTTTTTATTGTAGGGGACTTCAATATATGGATGGACGATCTAGTTAACCGTGACACGATTGGACTATCTGAATTATTAGATTCCTATCAATTGATAAACAATGTGTGGACTCGAACTTCAATTACGGGACATACTTTAGATCTGGTCATAGGTGATGCATCGACAAATCTGATTACCGATATTGATGTGGAAGAGGAGTGCAATATTTCACCAGTCCATAAATTAATAACTTTTAGTTTGGGTATTCCCAAGGCGAGGGTAACTAAGAAAATATTTTTTAGGAATAAGTTGGAATTTTCTTCTGTATCATTTATTGATGTGGTAACACAGAAAATGGGTACTGAATTTAATGAACCTTGTAACCATAACAACATATTGCTAAAATCTGAGTGTGTGGATTGTGCCACTGATGTTTATAATATTGTAATTAAAGGTGAATTTGAAGAACAATGTCCTCAACTGGAAAAGGTCATTACAGTCAAGGACAAATCTCCATGGTTTAATAGTGAGATCTTACAACTGAAAAGGGAGAAAAGACGTAAAGAATGTAAATGGCGGAGGCTGAAGACTGCCAAGACATGGGAGGAATTTAAAAATGTTAGAAATAAATATAACTACATGATAAGGAAGAGGAAAATAGAATATTATAACTTGAAAATTAATGAGGCTGGATCAGATACAGCAAAGTTATATAAGTTTTTGAATAGTTTATCTGGTAATGTAAGAAGGAAGAAACTCCCTGATGGTTTTAGTGACTCTGAATTAGCTGAGGCCTTTTTATTGTTCTTTAGAGATAAAATGTTACATATAATCAGTGGATTTAATGATACACGTTCTGTAGCTGTGGTTGTACCTGTTACTGAATTTAGACTATTGAGTTTTCAAACTGTGAATAAGGATGCTTTTGTTCGAACAATAAATAGATCAAAGAAAACATTCTGTGCCATTGATCCAATGCCAATGTCAGAATTGAGTATGGCAGAAAACTTTTCCCAACTTATAGATATTTTGATAATATTGGTGAATACTAGTATATCTACATGTTCTTTTCCTGAATCTGAGAAATCTGCCATTGTAAAACCTATACTGAAGGGGTCATTGGATTGTCAGAGTTTGAGCTCGTATAGACCAGTTTCTAATTTGTCTTATTTATCTAAATTATTAGAATATGTGATTCTTGAACAATTGACTGATTACTTGGAACAGATCCATGCTTTTCCTGACTGTCAATCAGCTTACAGGCAGTTGTATTCCACTGAAACTACTTTATGTTCTGTTATAAATGATGTATTGGAAATAATGGATGAGGGTAAATGTGGGATATTAGTCTTGCTTGATCTCAGTGCAGCCTTTGACACTGTTGTACATGAGTTACTTTTAAATGACTTGAGATATATTGGTATTGAAGACAGGGCACTTCAATATTTAGATAGCTACATCAAAGATAGGACATACAGTGTACAAATTGGTAATTCATTTTCATCAACGCAAGCCTTGACACGAGGTGTCCCTCAGGGAAGTGTATTGGGCCCCATTCTCTTTTGTATTTATACCATTGGTTTATCAGCAGTTTTAGAAAGACATGGAGTTAAATTTAAATTATATGCTGATGACACCCAGTTTTATTTCTCAATCTCTGACATTGAAAGTACTGTTCAGGATCTTAATGACATTTTACTAAGTATTGAAAATTGGATGGATTTCAAACAATTAAAGCTTAATTCTGATAAAACTGAATATATGTTAGTTGGCAGCAAAGATAAGCTAAGAATTCTGGGCAACATTGTATTGAATTTAAATAACAATCCTGTTAATTTTGTTGATAAGGTTCGTGATTTAGGTGTCATACTTGACTGTCATATGTCTCTCAATGCTCAAATCAATAATGTTGTAAAAATTGCTGGCTACCACTTGAAGAACATTGCATTTGTTAAAAAATATTTAAATGAGTGTTCTGTTTTAAAACTTGTAATCAATTGTGTAATTAGTAGAGTTGATTATTGTAATTCAATTTATTGTCATTTACCTAGGTCACAACTAAAAAAATTACAACTAATTCTGAATAGAAGTGCAAGGCTTATTAAGGGTATACTACGAAGAGACAGGATTACCCCTGTATTAATTGATTTACACTGGCTGCCTATCAAGGCTAGAATTATTTTCAAAATTTGTGTCTTAACACATCAAGTATTGCACACTGGTTCACCATTATATCTGAGAAGCTTAATACATGTAATTCAACCAACGGAGGACACCATCAACACCCGTAGAGCTGCTACCGGAGTAACCCTTTTTGAGCCAAGATTTTTAACAGGTGCTGGCTTTCGCACCTTCAAATGTGCTGCTCCAAGATTTTACAACCATCTTCCCCTGAACATTAGACAAATTGAAGACATTAAGAACTTTAAAAGAAAATTGAAAGCACATTTGTTCTCCGAGTGTTATGATTTAAGTGATAAGACCATTTGTGAATCATTTGCTCTTTGAAAAAGAAAACTATATGTCAATGGTCCTGCAGAGCGCCATTTCGGCGGAGTGGGACCTGTTAAATAACAACAACAATAACAATAATATATATAACTACAGCAGCAGTCATCTGCCTAGAATGCCCATTTGAATTCACATGGCATTTAGATCCCCTGCACAATATCGTGGTGGCTGAACTGTATGCCTTGTTCCACGCTCTTAAAATAGCCCGGACACTAGTCCCCTCCAGGAAAATAATCATCTACACTGACTCAATGTCCTCGCTTCAGCTTCTCCTCTCCTCCGCACCCCTCACCCACCCACAACTCTGCTACGAAATTCAGGCATTGCTACTTGACTTCCTCATCCACCCTTTATGGCATGTGAAGCTGCAATGGATCCCAGCCCACTCTGGTATCATCGGCAATGAAAAAGCGGACAGAGCAGCAAACCAAGCTCACTCCACTCCCATTTTGGGAACACTTCCCATCTCTCCAGCCACACGAACCTCCCTCTGGAAGGCACACACCATAGCTACATGGGAAGAAGACCTCCGCCAACAGCTCCATGGATCCTTCAGATCCATCCTTTATGAGGACTCTGGCCCTATACTTTGGTCAAGGTCAATCAATCGTCGTCTTGACTCTGCCCTCGTCCGATTGAGAATTGGACATTCTGGTCTGTCTGCTCATCTCTTCCGCCTGGGTCTCTCTCCCTCTCCAGACTGCCCCTGGTGCCCCAATCAACCAGAAACCATCCAGCACTTCCTACTAGAATGCCTGCACCATCACTCCCATCGAGTACTACTCCATGAAAAACTCAGAGAAATTGGAGTAATGCAACTCACAATCCCAGTCTTCCTCAACGGAATCGGTTACCCCATCCCTATCCGCCAAGCAATTTCCAATTATCTCCAGTTCTTTCTGACTAAAACTGGACAGTTACATAGAATATAAATCATAGATCATCCCCTCCCTCCTGTACTAACATGGCTTATCTCCTGTTAGATTGCTAAGTCAGCCCAGCAAGCAAAGTCCGCTAAATCTTTCCTAAGCCAAAGTACAGAGAAATATAAACGGCATTGACCTTCTCCAGGGCCCATAGTGCTGACCCACGCACTCTCTGGCCCTCAATTTACCAAATTACCAAATCTACATCTTGAATAAATTAAAATTTTGTTACAAGTAAGCCAAATTACATCGAAATCTCGGTAATTGTTAAGTTTATGCCACTCTGAAATTAGGCCGTTCAAACTTGAATGTTTTCAAACGCATATTAGATGATTATATGGGGAGGGAGGGTTATTGTAGACTCATTCTTGTGGATGCAGTTTTTATTGTATTTATGATTGATTTGGATTTTGACGTCTCTTGATGATGATGCTTTTTGTTTTTGACGCATTCCTGGCAATGGTCTAATTGTAGATGCATGATCTGACCTAATCCTATGGATGCATTTTGTAGGTAGGTTTGACAGATGTGGATGACCTCTGATAGATCCTTGTGGCCTTTGTAATCGATGAAATTGTGTTATACTCACAGATACTCACAGACGTTGCCCGGGCTGGAGGCTATTCAGTCTATGTGACCCGGCTCCTCATCAATGACCTCGTTAGTTGTGTGTCTTGGGTGGACGTTTCTATTTTTTCTAATTTAGCCCTATAGTCATACTTTATCGGCTGGCCACCCCATACCCTATCAAGTGCAATTTCAAATTTCAAAACATTTTCAGCAGATATTACGTATTCTGGTAGGTCATTCCATTTTTCTACTACTCTTTTGCAGAAAAAGTTCTTCCTAATATTAAGTCTTGACCTCTTGGTGTAAAGCTTCTTGCTATGTCCTCTGGTGCGACCATCCTCTTGCAGCTCAAAAAGCCCCTGACATGCCACCTCATCATATACCCCTTGCAATATTTTGTAAGTTTCAATCATTTCACCCCTAGCTCTTCTGTATGCCAGTGTTGGTAACTTTAATTTCCTTAAACGCTCCTCATATGACAAGTCTTTTAGGGATGGTACTAGCTTCGTAGCTCTTCTTTGAACATTTTCCAGTGCTGTTATGTCTTTTACCTTATAAGGGCTCCACACTGGGCTTGCATATTCCAGGATTGGTCGGACCAAGGCCACAAACAATGATCGAAAGACCTCTTCATCAAGACACGATATGGTACGACGTATGAGACCCACTATTCTATTAGCCGAATTTATTTTCCCTGATATGTGCTTTTCAAAGTTCAGATCCTTGTCAACTATTACCCCTAGATCTTTCTCTTCATTGGTGAGTGTTAAGCTCTGCTCCATGACATAATCACCATGTGGTATTTCTGATTTACCAATCCTCATAGCTTTACATTTATCAGGATGGAATTTCAAGAGCCACTTATTTGACCACTCCTTAAGGTCAACCATGTCATCCTGTAGTTTTCTACACTCATCAACATCTTTAATAGACCTGAATATTTTCGTATCATCAGCGTACAAAAATAGTTGGCTCTCATTGGACATCGATTCTGGTAGGTCGTTGATGTACATGACGAACAGCAGAGGTCCGAGTACGGAGCCTTGCGGTACCCCGCTTATGACGCTCTTCCAGCTGGACCTTTCACCATTAACCATGACTCTCTGCTGCCGTCCACACAAAAAAGACTCAATCCAACCAATGTAACTGGGCCCCAGATTAAAGGCTTTCAACTTTTTCAGCAATCTTTGGTGGGGAACCTTATCAAAGGCTTTCATAAAGTCGCAATATGCGACATCTGTAGCCCATCCTTCATCCAGTGCTTCAGTCCATTTGTTGGCTACTTGTAGCATTTGCAATGTTGTTGACCTACCAGAAACAAAACCATACTGCTTTGAGCTGCACAAGTTATTTTCTTTCATGTGTGTGATGATACGGTCTTTGATGACTGATTCCATGATTTTTCCAATGATGCAAGTAAGGCTCACCGGTCTGTAGTTGCTGGGGTCGCTTCGATCACCTTTCTTGAAAATTGCTGTGACATTAGCCCTCTTCCACTCTTCCGGCAACTTTCGATTTTTGAAGGAGAGTTCGAATATGATCTTCAGTGGAGCCACTAATTGTTCTGCTAATTCCTTAATGATCCTAGCGTGTATACCGTCTGGCCCTGATGACTTGTTAAGCTTGAGGCTATCAAGCTTTTGCTTTATGATCTCTTCTGTCCATGTTATTTCCTCCAGTACTGGGACCTCCTTGACCTCTATCTCTGGGACCTCTCCCTGTGGCTCTTCCGTGAAAACCTTGCAGTAAAACTCTGACAATACTTCGGCCTTCTCCATATCTCCCTTGGTTTTTTCATCCCTTTGTTCATTTATATACAGCTCTGGTATCGTACAAGTACTCCTTGTTTTAGACTGCACAGCTTTCCAAAATATTTTAGGGTTCTCCTTAACATTTTTAGCTATTACTTTATCTTGTTTGATTGCTTCATTCCTTGTGGCTCTTCTTACTTGATTATTTATCCTTCTGTAATTATCGTACACATTGCTTAATTCACCAACATAATTTTCTGCACCAGTTGTCTTGATCTGCTTTAGTCTTGACCATAACCTACGTTTTTTCTTAATTTTGGACCACAACTTCTTATTCTGAGTGTACTTTTTATGTACTTTATTGTTTTGCTCCACCCTAAACTTTCTCTTGGGAATACAGTTATCTACATCTCCAAATAGCTTTGTCTTAAATTTGTTCCAAATTTCATCCACATTTAGATGTTCATTAAGTCCCTTAGTTTCCCCCAATTTGCTCTCTCCACCATGTATATCATTTTCTCAGAATACTTATGTTGAATCTCCAAGTCACAAGAGAATAATATACACCCATGGTCACTCTTCCCAATAGGGCTATCAATTGACACTTCCTCAATCAACTGATCATCATTGCAGAATACCAAGTCAAGTATATTCCCAGCAGACCCCTCTCTGAATCTTGTTACTTCATCCACCTTTTGAAATAGGTACCCATCCCGTATTTTCTCTATAAAAACTTGGCTGAACTGCTCTGTGCTGGTCCAAAATCTCCAGTCAATGTTTGGTAGATTAAAATCCCCACACAATACCTTAAATTTATCATCTAAATCATTAAATTCACTGATTAAACTTAGCAACTTGTGATTATTTTCTTCCGTGCTGTTAGGGCTTCTGTATACTGATACAAGTACAACATTATTAGGCTGTGTCCCGATTCTTATACCTAAATATTCACAATGGTGCTGGTTAAAATTAAGAATACTATATGGCAAACTTTTTCTTACATATATCAAGAGACCACGTCCATCATCATTTTTCCCTAAATTTTTCTCAATAGTCTCGTACCCATCAATATTATACTCCACAAGTTCCCTTTCAAACCGAAAATTCTTAGGCTTAACCTCTTGTAGAACCAAAGCAGAGGGAGCCTCCCTCATGGTACTTATTCTTGTTTGTAATTCAAGCACTTTGTCTGGGCTAAATATATCCACGTTACTAAGCAAAATACTAAACTTATTACGGCTATCATCATCACTAGTTGATGTATAAATTAGGCGTTCTCCTCGACCCTGTGCACTATTGCTAGATCCACGTTTGTCTTGGTTTGTTCCTCCACTGGCACCGCTATTTGTGCCTCGTTCCTTCTTGTCATGTCCCTTCCTGAGGCCGTCTCTTCCACCGTTGTTCCTGGTGCTCTCCTCCTGATACGTATAACTTCTCTCTCCCAGGGTAGACCTCTCACCACATGAAAAAACTCTGATCCACTTGCTCCCTGATTTTTCTTTTTTGCCTCCTGCTTCAGCAGGCTGTCCCTAATCCTTTCCTCTTTGTTCATGTCATGTGCAACACCAATATTCTTTACCGCCTCATTTGTACAGTTCTTCAGTTTGTGAACATTCCTCAGCACTTTCTCCTTCAGTCCGTTCTCTAATGTTATCAGGATAGGCCTAAGCTTCACATTAGAGTTTGTCTCAGACATCGGCACATACTTGCCAAGTCGCCTAATTTCACTTATATCCTCATTTTTACAATCTACTCCAATTTCAGTACAGAGCTTCATAAATAGCAACTTATCCTGTTTTGTTTTCTCTTCCCTAAAATTTGAGTTCATTCCAGTGATCCACTCTTCTGGGGCCTTATACAATACTAACTTCTTCAGCCTGTTTAACCTGTCCTGAATTCTTGTTGTAGTTGCATCAACAATTCCCTCACTCTTTGGTTGCCTGTTGTCCTCAACATTTCCTGACAAAGCTACTCTCTTTGCTTCCGCCATCAGAGCATCCTTGTAATTAGAGCCGACTTGCTGGATTTGCACCGTGACCTCATCTTTAACCTTATTTTTCAGCTCTGCAAGGTTATCCTCTACCGCTTTCACTTTACCGTTGACCTGAGGTACCAGCTGATCTTCTAGGCTCACCATCCTGGCTTCAATAAACCCCAAACGGTCCTCAAGTTGCTTACATTTATCTCTGTCCTCCGTCAGACACTCCCTCATTTCACCTACTGTTCCTTCCAAAATTTGCTGCTTTGTGCCAATTTCCTTCACCTGGACTCCTATTTTCTCAATCTTAGCATTAACTTTCACCATACCTCGTTGGCAGAAGCTGCAATGCCAGGTGAGCTGTTTTCCAGCAGGATTTTCCACCATGAAATCATAAACTGCCTTTGGCACTCCCTCACACCTGATATGATACCAATAATCACATAACTCACAACATAGGGCTAGATGGGAGTCCAAAACAGCCTTAGCACACTTTCCACATGTGGTTTCCTCTCCATGCTTGGTTTGTTTACATCCTGAGTTGCTATTGTCCCCATTTACGTCCTGATTCGTTGCCATCTTGTTAGAGCCAATACCTTATTTTTCAACTTGAGAACGCTTCACAAATGTTTCACAAATATTTATATTAAACCAATCTTGGCCTTAGCCAGGATGGTCCTATCTCATTCTATGACTCATTCTATTGAACTTGTGAGTTGATGGAAGTTACTTTTTTTTTGCACATAATGGGCTACATGCCCCATACCCATTTTACTTTGGTGGGTTGCACCCCCACACGATAAACATATAGATTGGTGGCTCAGCCAAAAAAGTGGATTTTTGTGTGTTTATATTTTGTTCACCCGTGCCTGAATATTCATGCATGTTTGAGTCCCATTTGAAATATACCTGGTGCCATTTAAATGTCTAAAAAAAAAAAAAAATTCTAAAAAGAGGGAAATGGGGATAAATATATTGGCAATTAAAAATGATGGTAAATATATAGATTATCGGCTCGAATGATGGGATGTACTATTTCGTCTGTGTTCCCAAATGTTTCACGTTTTTTTAGTAAATTTAAGGGACGGCTCGGGTGGGGGTAAACACAATGGGGGGACCACACCGATGATCCTGAGTTTTATTAAATTGGGGGGTCTGGGGGGCACAGCCCCCCAGTATATAATCCTTATTGTTTATAGAATAAACAAAAATTGCGGCAACTATAATTCGAAAAGGACTCAAACACTCATGAATATTCTGACAAGGGTGAATGATAATATTTACACCCCCAAATTTTTTCCGGCCGGGCTGCTAATCTACATATTTACCAAAATGACTCCAAATGAGGATAATAAAAAGATATTAAGTGAAAAACAAAATAAAAATTCAATTCAGTCATTTAAGATGTCAGACCTCTCCCCTACCCCCATTATAATTCACAAAATGATTAAAGGCGCAGAAATGATTTGGTTAAATCATTTATTTCTGTTAATGTTAGAACATTATCCTATAAACAATTAGGATTATATACTGGGTGCCCCAGACCCCCTCCCCCATTGATTGAAAACTCAGGATCATCATAGGGTGGTCCCCCCATTGTGTTTACCCCCACATAAGCCGTCCCCTTAAATGTACTCCAAAAATGTGAAACATTTTGGAACACTGACGAAATAGTACGTCCCATTATTCGAGCCACCAATCTACATATTTACCCCCCCACACCCCCGCTATTAATAATCACAGCATGATATCGGTGTTTTAGTTGACAGTTCCATGGTCATATTAATTCTGTTGTGAGAAAGGCATCAGTACTTTAGGGCAAGATTCTTTCTTCTACCCTTTGCCGCTCGCATATTTTTATGATGACCTTTTTTCTAACTTGTGTTTAGACCAATTATGGAATTTGCATCTTGTGTGTGGAACTCAGGTTATCTCGGTGACCTGAAACTTCTAGAAAGCATTCAGCGTAGGTGGACTAAGCAGATTGAAAGGTTGGAAACTTTGTCTTATAGTGAGAGACTGGAGGCTTTGAACTTGTATTCTGTCAGGGGAAGACTAATCCGAGCAGATATTATTAAGTACTGGAAGATATTTCATGGGAAATGCAGTATTAGTCCTGATGATTTTGTTAATTTGTCACAGCCATATTCACTGTTCCACAGTGTGTAAGCGAAGATTTTTCAGCTTGCACTGCATATGTGTGTAGAACTTTCTTTCAGATGCTTTTGTTATTGTGGAGTCTTTAGACAGTTTTAAGAGACAATTGCATGACTCTTGGACCTGTGCTTATGAATATGTTGATTAAATTAATAATTTTGTATGTTGTGTACCGAATTATGCATGTGGCACACAACTGCTCACTCTGCATACCTTCAGATATGTGCTGCCTATACTTAGTTCCCATCTTTGATTTGTGTCAGTACTGAAATGATATAGGAGAGCAAATCAGGTGAACTACTAGTAATCACTAACAAAATTTGGTAGTATAATTTATGGTAAATATTCGTTTTAACAGAAATGTGCACAGTAATTTAAAAATGTATTTTTTCTATGCAGTTTTATATGTACTTTTCTGATCTGACACTCGTTTTTCCTGGAAATGTATACTTTGCCCATAATTGACCAGTTGATATGTTCTCTTACCTAATCTGCTATCGCTTAACTTTACAGAGAGTAATCGGACTAGGGGTCACCACTTAAAAATTAAAAAATATATGCAGGTTTTGGTAATACATCAGTTTAGGGGCTCTCAATAGGAGGCACTATTTTGGGGTTACAATTAATGCCATCAGCTCTGCCTCTTTATCAAAATAATAAAGACAATAACACCGCAACTTTAGGCTATTTCCGCCCCAAAACTAACATTCTTTAGTTACCTTCAAAATGGGGGCTTCACTCCTATATCCCCCACTTAGTCAGACCTATTTTGGAATATTGTTCACAGGCATGGAGGCCTACTAATCAACAAGACATAGATAATATAGAAAAAGTGCAGAGAAGAACTACTAAAATTATTACTGATTTAAGAAATGAAACATATGAAAATAGATTAGGAAGTTGTATATCTTATGACATTAGAAATGAGATGACATAGAAGTGATTTAATAGAGATTTTTAAGATAATGCATGGTTATGAAGGATTAAGAAGTTTTTTTTACAATAAGTGATGATAGAAGAACTAGAGGTCATGGCCTGAAAATCTTTAAGGATAGATCAAGATTGAATATCAGAAAGTTCTCTTTTAGTCAAAGAGTTATTGATGAATGGATCAATTTAGATGATCAAACGGTCTATGCAAGGTCAACAAATTCATTCAAATCAAAAATTGGCAAATTATTTGAAAAATGTCCGGAGCTACGAATAAGTTTGAGATGGCTGCCTGCTCCATTAACAAGAAGACCATTGGGTGCTGCTTAACCAGCTCTGGCAGGGCTGGTAAGTTTAATTGTGGTGGTTGTACCCCCATATCCCGCAACTTAAAAAAACTAATAATATTCCAAATTTGAAAGGTTAACATTTAGGAAATTGTTAAATGTTGGCGGCCCTATGTTCATCTTAAATTACTTAATAAATGATCACTTCTGCAAAGGCTCAACCATCTCCACCTTTGCTATTATAATTTAGCTGCACTTCTTTCCCCATACCTGTCACAAATCTTCGCTTTAAAATGAGGCCATGATCTATACAAAAGTCATAAATTGTTTGAGGTATTGTCAAAAGTCCTATTAAAGTTGAACAAACTTAATTCATTAGAATCGCACTCTTTTAACTGCTTGGCACCAGGGTTGCACTTGTTTAAATGCGGACATTAGAAAGCCAGATTGTCCTTTAAGGCACTAACAGAAAATTTGCACTGGGTTTTTCACCCTTTCAAATCCTTTAATTCAGAACTAGCTCAGCCACCACATATAAGTATACCATATAAACTAAAAAAAAGACAGTTGCAAATCATTTAAAATATACAGGAATCTAAAAGGAAATCCTATTGGCTAATTGGTAAAAGATGCATGCACTGATCGCCTGCAGATCAGTGCACACGATCATTCATGCATCGGTAGCAATCAGATGTATTTTCAGCGATCTCTCTATTCAGTGATGTTTTTTCATTTGGGATTTTTTGGTGTAATATATTTAAGTTTAGAAAGATAGTTAACATAAAACATAACATAACATAACATAATTACACGGATGACAAAAGCCACAAGGGCCTATCAAAGGTCATCCGCCTCCGTCAAAACCCACCCACAAAAAGCACCATCACCAGGGGAAGACAAAATCAAAGTCCCCCACAATATAATATAACGGATGACAAAAGCCACAAGGGCTCATCATAGGTCATCCGAGTCAAGCGGCCTCTTTTTCAAGGCACCCAAACTCCCAGGAAAACTACATCCAGAGGATTGCATCCAGAAACAAGGGTATCACCAATCAAGGCTTGTCAAGAACTAAATCATGCAGCTATAGATATATACAAACAATATTAATATATACAAAACTTAGGAACCATCACAACCTTCCCTTCCCATAAACTCATCCAACCTACTCTTAAATACATTTAGATTTGGACTACCTACTACCCTCTGCGGCAATTTGTTCCAGAAGTCTACCACTCTATTGGTGAAAAAATATTTTCTTAAATCCAACCTACACCCTTGCTTTTTAATTTTCAAGTGGTGACCTCTAGTCCGATTTCCATCATCTAACTCAAAAAACTTGCTAACATCCAATTTATCTATCCCGGAAAAAATTTTAAACAGCTCAATCATATCCCCTCTCACACACCTCCTTTCGAACGAGAACATATTTAATACCCTCAGTCTATCTTCATATTCAAGGTGCCTCAGGGAAGGAATAATCTTTGTTGCCCTCCGTTGCACTGACTCAAGAAGGTTAATATCGTGTCTAAAATGTGGGGACCATGCCTGTATACAGTACTCTAGATGTGGCCTAACATAAGAGTTATAGAGTTTAAGAATAACCTCCTTACTTTTGTAACTGACATTTCTCTTAATAAAACCCAGCACTCTATTTGCCCTATTTCTTGCTTCAATACACTGCTTAGAAAACCTTAATGACTTATCTATTACTACTCCTAGATCTTTCTCATCCTCTACTGAGCTCAGCCAATGCCCATCCATTTCATAGTTAAATTCTCTATTATCTTTTGAATATTAGACATAATACTAAATAATTTTTAATTATACTTTGAAAAGTTTCTCAGTATGGCTGTTTCTTTGGAGGAAGTGAGTATGCCTTTTGATGTAAACAGTTTGTTGTTTTTTGTGGTGTTGAAAGAAGAGCAAATGTATTTGAATGCCCGGTTTGTTATGTGACTAGTGCAAATGTGGCTTTGGTAGAGAAGGTGAGTCGGTTACGTGATGAGTGCAAGAGATTGAGTTGGTAAATGAAGTGAGAAGGGATGCAAGTGTACACATGAAGAATGTGGCTGGGCCCAGGAGGGTGGAAGATAGGCCTAGAGTAGGGACTGGAGAGAAAGAAGTGACTCATGTGAGCGAAGATGGATAGAATAGATAGGTTAGGACAGGTTAGGTCTGTGAGTAAGAGGGACATGGAACCTGTTAAATTGACTAACAGATTTGATGCCCTGAGAGAGGAAGAGGTTGAAAGTGATTTGTCTCAGGTGGTTGTTCCAGAAAGTGAAATAAGTGGTAGTTTGAATGAGAACAGGAGGGAGGGCAATGCTAGGCTTAGGGGAACTAGGAAGATGACTGAGGTGCTTGTGATGGGTGACTCTCAGATTAGATATTAAATAGGAAGTTGAGTACAAGCAAATTGGAGAGAGTGTGAATTTGTTTGCTGGGTCCTGGTGTAAATGATGTGCCTGAGAGGTAGAATATTCTGGTGTCTGTGTGTGAGAGGGATGCAGTTGTGATGACGCATGTGCGAGTAAATGATGTAAAGAAGGTGGGTTCATGTGAGTTACAAGAGAGGTACAAAAGGTTAGTTGAAAGGATAAGTGAAAGTAGAGTGAAAGGCGTTGTTTCAGGTGTGCTTCTGAGATTGGTTGTGCGGATGGAATGGTTGTCTCATGCAATTGGACTGAATGAGTATGTGAAAGGACTGGGTGAGGAGTCGGCATTAGTGTTTGTAGATGTTTGGAATGGGTTTTATGGGAATAAGGCATTGTATGGACTCCATCTAAGCCAGGCTGGCATTGACGTGTTGTGGCAGGAGTTGGGTCTTTGCAAGTGGTGAAACTAGTTACTGATAGTGGTCAGAGAAAGGAAAGAGATGCAGAGGAGATAGACTGGAAGGTATAAATTCTAAAAGAGGTGCTTCTGGGACAGGAGGGCTGAGTTGTCTTTATACCAATGCTTGTAATCTTAGAAATAAGAAAGATGAGTTATTTAGTTATATTATGGATGAAGAGTAATTGTTAGTGTAATTGTTAGAGAGCCAAAGGTGACCCATTTCTCTGATGGGAGCCTTCTGGCAGATGCGGTGGATCCATCCGAGGCGGCCAAGATAAGTGCTCTTTGGGCACTTAATGGCACCCCGGTGAGTGTGACGCCACACTCTACCATAACTTTGTGAAAGGAGTAGTTTATGCAAGGGAACTCGTGAAATACTCTATAGAAGATATCACACTAGAGCTGGCGGAGAGCCGGACCCCGCTTCTTCAAAGCAATGTGGTGCATATCTCCTTGTGAAAGAAATCCTGGCCATTCAGGCCCAGGACCCACTCTCATTCAATGAGGCTAAGAACTTGGTCCTGGCTTGCCTGGGACGACTTACGCCTCATTGGTTAGAAAGACACCCTTCTGCTCCTGGCCCATCCAGGCCAACGAGCATGGTTGTTTCTGCGCCCATTTGGAGCCCTTTTGCAGGTTCTACTCAACCCGGGCGCTCCCCTGGTAAAGCTGACAGCACAAAGGGCTCAGACCCAGCTAAAACCAGGGCTCCCCCTCCTTCCCCTAGCATGACCGTTTCCTGTAAGGCGAAACAGCCATGCGCCTCTACTGAGTCATTAGACTCACAGGAGGCAACACCCCTGAAGTTGGTCGTCAGGCCATCACCCAGGGTTCCTAAAGCTTTCCCCATAAAGGAGGACAGCAACAAAAGAGCTTCAGGTCCTTTGCCCACACCGAGTGGTGGGCTGAGTGGCTCAGAGACGGTGAATCCTCAAAAAGAGCCCCCCTCCCACCACCGAAGCTGGAACGGCCACCTAAGGTTTTGAAGCAGAGGGAGGAAAAAACTTGCATGGCAAGCCCAACCTCCCCCAATAAGTCCTTGAAGGCGACAGTGCCTTCAGTGCATTGTCTGGCTAACAGCAC
Organism: Ceratothoa steindachneri; assembly: GCA_963969495.1. NCBI lineage: Eukaryota > Metazoa > Arthropoda > Malacostraca > Isopoda > Cymothoidae > Ceratothoa > Ceratothoa steindachneri. The sequence goes on from OZ018333.1 coordinate 104,668,035, forward strand.
CCTGGGTTTGAAGAGGGCCCACGCGTCTCCTCTGTACGACTGGGACATGTGCCCCCTGCCCACCCTCCCAGGGTATAAGGGTTTTGCGACCCCACCACCCCAAGATGGGGGATGTGCGGTTTACACCCGGCATGTTGCCTCCGTTCTTCTTTTCACTTTAGATATCTCCTTTCAGGCAGTGGCTGTGCAGCTTCACCTGGATAGGAGGTATACTATTATTTCTGCGTACATTCCACCCTCATCCGACTTCAACGCGGAGGACTTCCGCTGCATTATGGCACGGTTGCCGAGGCCCTTTCGCTTGCTTGGAGATCTGAATGGTATACATCCTCTCTGGGAGATTACTCCATAAATCCCAGGGGACAAGTCCTTGACAATCTGATCGAAGAGTTTGAGATAGGTGCCCTAAATGTGGATGAATTTATGCATCACTGCCCCCAAACCGCCTCATTTTCTTGCCTCGATCTATCCTTGTGCTCTTCGGATGCACAGCATGATTTTGATTTGGGGTAGTTGATGACCTCCATGGTAGTGATCACTTTCCCATTCAAATATCATTTTCAGGGCAACTGCAGCCTGAGAGCCCACCTCGGTGGTGCTTGGCCTGCATTTCAGGAAATGACTGAATCCTCTATCTCAGTCGGAGTTTAGGTCAGTAGATGAGGCCGTTGAGTTCTTCTCCGGCAACCTCATCACAGCGGACCTGACTCCTATTCCCAGAGCGTCTGGCCATTTTGCACTCTGACCACTCCCGTGGTGGTCAGCCAAGTGTGAGAGTGCCCTCAAACAGAAGCGTTATGCATACATGCGCTATAAGCGCAGGACCCCTCTCCCATTCTGCAGGAGAATGGGACCGTAATCTCGGACTCCGCGTCCGTGGTGGAATCCTTTGCGACCGCTTTCTCTGCATTCTCTAGCCGGGATGTCGCGGTAGGCCGCCGACTAGACTTTACCTCAAGAGGTGGAGAACCCTTCAACGACATTTACTTTGAGTGAGTTGCATTCCCCTCTTGCTTCTGCGCAGACACCGCCCATGGTTCCGATGATGTCCCGTACGCCATGCTTCAACACTTGGGTGAGCGAGGCATGGCCTTTCTGTTAGATTTGTTCAACAGGATCTGGGTGGAGGGTCTCCTCATAGATTCCTTGTGAATCACTACTTTGCTTGCCTTTCATAAACTTGACAGAGATCACTCTACTCCGGCCTGTTTCCACCCAATCTCTCTAACCTCTTGTGTGTGCAAGATGATAGAGAAATTGGTAAATGTTAGATTACCCTCTTTTCTTGACAGCGCGGCCCAGATGCCCACTCTGGACCATCGACTCCAGCAAGCATTGAACTGCAGCTCTCGCTATGCCGAAGTGCACAGGTTTCAGTTTTCCTTGGCCAAGACTAAGGTGGTGCACTTCTGCCGCCATCCATGGCTCCACCCAGATCCAGACTTGTTTCTTAAAGGGGTACACCTGGAAGCGGTTGAATCGCACCGTTTCCTCGGTCTTGTATTTGACCGATGCATCACCTGGGAGGCTCATATTTACAGCCTTAGGGTATCTTGTACCTGCGCCGTGGATATTCTGATATGGCTACTGCGTTACTTTTTTATCAATCCTTTGTTAGTTCCAAGATCAATTACAAATGCGAGTTTTATGCATCTGCAGCGGAGCATTTATTGCGGAAGGTGGACTCGATCCACCACAACAGCCTTTCCCTTGCGACCGGTGCCTTCTGCATTTTCCCCATTGAGGGCCTACTAGTCAATGCTGGGGAGATGCCACTCACTCTATGCCGTGTACAGTGCATCATTCACCTGTATTCCCAAGCCCGGCGCCTCCCTCACTCGCCAACAGCTCTCAGGGCATTTGCAGCTGATTTCGACGGTACCTATGCCGCCAAGAGACGCCAGTCATACCCTAAGCCCTTTGGGTTTAGGGCCAGGAAACTCCTTTGACAGCTAGCTATATCTCATGCTGGTTTCGCCTCTGGTTCTGTCCAGCATGGCACCCTGGAGGGTACCACATTTGGCTATTTGTCGCCATGCCTCTGCGTTCAACCTTTTTGGAGCATACCCTGTTTCACGCTGGAACCATGCTATTGTTTACGGATGGCTCCAAGTCCAAAGAGGTGGCAATACACCACTCAGTACTGGAGATTACGCGATGTGCCCGGTTCGGAGACTGGATTGTGATCTATATCGACTCACAAAGCGCCCTGAGTGCTCTCGGGGCATTGGAATCTCCGCATCCCCTGGTTCGCGATATCCGTGACACTACGTTTTTGGCGAGCTGGGCAGATGTCAAGATTATCTTCTGTTGGGTTCCTGGACATGTAGGAATTGCGGGGAATGAGGGCGCCAAAGAGTCTGCGAGGACTCTGCGACCGGACCAGCGTTTCGCTCTTCCTCACACTGACTACATGGCAGGAATACGGGCAGCTCTTCGGACAGCTTGGCAAAGAAGATGGGAGACAGTCGAAGGGAACTTAAAGTTGCGTGCCATTGCGCTGCGACTGTTCCCATCGACCTATCCCCCAATTCTGCGATGGCGTTCAGGTCGCTTTCTGTCATCTTCGAATCGGACACACTCATATGACGCATCGCTATTTGATGGAGCGCTTGCCTGTGCCCTATTGCGATGACTGTGTCTTCCCCCAGACTGTTTGGCACATTCTTGTCGAATGTCCCAGTTTGGGTGATCTTCGCACACTTTACCTGTCCCAGTACCGGGATGGGCGGGGTTGCTACCGCCTGTCCCTTGTACTCAGGACGAGTGCGTGCACCATGACTGGTGGACTTATTGACTTTTGGGGGGAGGCCGGCCTTGTCCCTTGTATTTAACTTGTTTTTTTTGTTATTGTTGTTTGTTTTGGTTTTTGTAGGTCGCAGGCTACTTTAAAGTAGCCTAGAACTGGGCTGTTTGTTTGCGACGACTTATGCACAAGTGGGCAGTCACCAGATAGCCCCTTGAAAAAAAAAATAAAATAAAAAAATCCGTGACACCACAGTTTCGGCAAGCTAGGCGGATGTCCAGATTATCTTCTGCTGGGTTCCTGGACATGTAGGAATTGCCCAGAATGATGGTGCCAAAGAGTCTGTGAGGACTATGAAACCGGCCCAGCATTTCCCTCTTCCTCACACTGACTACATGGCTGGAATATGGGCAGCTCTTCTAGCTGCTTGGCAAAGAAGATGAGAGATGGTCGAAGGGAGGAACCTTTCAACGACAGGTTTACTCTGAGTGAGGTGCGTTCCACTCTTGCTTCATGCGCGAACACCGCCCATGGTCCGGACGATGTTCTGTATGCCATGCTTCTACACCTGGGTGAGTGAGGCATGGCCTTTCTGTTAGATTTGTTCAACAGGATTTGGGTGGAGGATCTCCTCCCAGATTCCTGGCAAATCGCTACTGTGCTCGCCTTTCGCAAACTGGGAAGAGATCACTTTACTCCGACCGGTTTTCTCCCAATCTCTCTAACCTCTTGCGTGTGCAAGTTTATGGAGAAATTGGTAAATGTTAGATTAGACTTTTTTCTGGAGGGCGGAGGCCATAACATAACATAACATAATTTCACGGATGACAAAAGCCACAAGGGCCTATCAAAGGTCATCCGCCTCCGTCAAAACCCACCCACAAAAAGCACCATCACCAGGGAAAGACAAAATCCAAGTCCCCCACAATATAATATAACAGATGACAAAAGCCACAACGGCTCATCATAGGTCATCCGAGTCAAACGGCCTCTTTTTTAAGGCACCCAAACTCCCAGGAAAACTACATCCAGAGGATTGCGTCCACAAACAAGGGTATCACCAATCAAGGCTTGTCAAGAACTAAATCATGCAGCTATAGATATATACAAACAATATTAATATATACAAAACTTAGGAACCATCACAACCTTCCCTCCCCATAAACTCATCCAACCTACTCATAAATACATTTAGATTTGGACTATCTACTACCCTCCGCGGCAATTTGTTCCAGAAGTCTACCACTCTATTGGTGAAAAAATATTTTCTTAAATCCAACCTACACCCTTGCTTTTTAATTTTCAAGTGGTGACCTCTAGTCCGATTTCCATCATCTAACTCAAAAAACTTGCTAACATCCAATTTATCTATCCCGGAAATTTTTTTAAAGAGCTCAATCATATCCCCTCTCACACACCTCCTTTCGAATGAGAACATATTTAATACCATCAGTCTATCTATATATTCAAGGTGCCTCAGGGAAGGAATAATCTTTGTTGCACTGACTTGAGAAGGTTAATATTGTTTCTAAAATGGGGGGACCATGCATGTATACAGTACTCTAGATGTGGCCTAACATAAGAGTTATAGAGTTTAAGAATAACCTCCTTACTTTTGTAACTGACATTTCTCTTAATAAAACCCAGCACTCTATTTGCCCTATTTCTTGCTTCAATACACTGCTTAGAAAACCTTAATGACTTATCTATTACTACTCCTAGATCCATTTCATAGTTAAATTCTCTATTATCTTTTCCCATGTTAATAACTTTGCACTTATCAAGGTTGAAAGTCATTTGCCACTTATTTGCTCAGGATAACAATTTATTTAAATCCCCCTGCACTTTAAAATTATCATCAATATCTTTAACTACAGCGTCTAATTTGGTATCATCCGCAAAAATTGACACTTTATTATTAACTGCCTCCCCAAGATCGTTTATATAGATGACAAATAATAATGGACCGAGAACTGATCCCTGAGGAACCCCACTGATAACATCCCTCCACTCTGACTTTACACCATTTAGCACTACCCTTTGCTTCCTGTCTTTCAGCCACTCAGCTATCCAATTTGAAACACACCCACATATCCCAATCATTTTTAATTTATGAACTAGTCTCCTCTGTGGTACCTTATCAAATGCTTTACTAAAATCTAAGTAAATTATATCTACATTCTCTCCCTTATCTACTTGATCTGTTACAAACTCCAGAAAGTCTAGTAAATTAGTCAAACATGATCTACCTGATCTAAACCCATGCTGAGCATCGCTGATTAACCCCCCCTCCCTCTCTAGATGTTGGCAAATCCCTTTTTTAACTATTTTCTCAAGAATTTTACAGACTACAGGAGTTAGGCTAACCGGTCTAAAGTTATTTGTATCCTCTTTACTACCCTTCTTGAAAATGGGGACTACATTCGCTCTCTTCCAATCATCGGGTATTTCTCCATATTCAAGTGACCTAGTATATAACTTCTCCAGAGCTATTGAGATACTTTCTACCCCTTCTTTAAGTATCCTAGAATGAATATTATCAGGGCCGGAGGCCTTGGTAGTATCTAACTCACCTATTAGTCCTTTTATCATCCTCCGATCCACACTAATGGTAGTAAACACCTCTTTCCCTGACCCATGAGTACTATACATAAGACTATTTAGTTTCTCCTTTGTAAATACTGATTCAAAATGACCATTTAGTACCTCAACTATTTCCTCATCAGTTTCTCTCACAACCCCTTCATATTTGATAGGTCCTATTTTAACTCTGCCAGACTTGTTATTAATTTTATAGTAACTAAAGAACTTTCTAGGATCTTTGTTGCTATCCTGAGCTAATTTAATTTCTGACCCCCTTTTGTTCTTTATAATCTTGTTTAACTCATTCCTAGCTATTCTATAATCACTTAAATTTTGAATATTATTTTGTACCTGTAATTTTTTGTATGCCCTTTTCTTCCCTGAAATTTTTCTAGCTATCTCCTGATTCCACCATAATGGTTTCCTACTTTTGTTCCTAATGGCCTTCATTGGGATACATTGTTCTTGGACTACATTTATTATATGCTTGAAAGTATCCCACATCCCATAAGCATTTTTACCTCTGAATTCTACATCCCAGTCTACCAAATTTAGCAAGCTTCGAAGTTTTACATAATCTCCCTTATGAAAATTTGGAACTTTTTCAGCATTCTTGGTTATTTTACCCTTCTCAATTCCCAAGTTAAAACGAACTATCTGATGGTCACTATTTCCCAATGCTTCCCCAACAGTCAATTCTTGAACTAAATGATCACTGTTAGAAAGTACTAAATCTAATATATTGTCCCCCTTCGTTGGCTCATTAACAAATTGATTAAAAAAATTATCTTCAAAGCATTCTATGAACCTGCCACTTGTTCTATCCCTACCTATCATATTTTCCCAGTCCACAGAGTTTAAGTTGAAGTCCCCAATAATAACTGCATCTGTTTCACATCCCTTACTTATTTCCCTTATCATTAGTTCATCTATATCATCAGTCTGCTTAGGTGGTCTGTAAAAAGCTCCCAAATGCACCATTCTATTTTTACTGAACCTAATATCTATCCAAAGTGACTCAACTCCATCCTGCTTTATTGAAGTATTTAAACTTGAAACAATGTTGTTTTTTATATAGATAATTATTCCTCCACCAATCCTACCTGTCCTTTGACTAATGTACATATTATAGCCCTGTAAATCAAATTCACTTATAGTGTCACTAAATTTTATTTCATTAATCCATGATTCAGTAACATATAATATATCTATATCCTCATTGCTAATATAACTAAATAGCTCATTCTTCTTGTTTCTAAGACTACGAGCATTTGTATAAGAAACATTTTAACCCCCTTATCCCTGAAGCACCTCTTGAAACCTGAATGACCTCACCTCTATTGCCTTGGAACCTATTTCTGTTATCTGGCAAGTCCATTCTACTTTCAGTACTATAATGTCCTCTCATAATTCCCTGACCACTATTAGTATCTAGTTTCCCGCCCGCAAAGACCTAATAACACGATCATACTCCTCCCACAACACATCTACCCCCCCCCCCTCTACTCATATGCAGTCCATCCATCGCATACATTTCTTTCATTCCAACAAACCTATCCCACACATCCACAAACATGACACCTTCCATCTCACACATCCTCCTCACATAATCATTCAGCCCAATTGCACGAGACATCCATTCTTGGAAGCACACCTGTCACAACACCTTTCATTCTACTTTCTTTCACCTTTTCAATCAACCTCTTGTACCTCTCACGTAACTCACATGCACCCACTTTCTCCACATCATTCACTCTTACATGTGTAATCAGAACCGCATCCCTTGCACAACCAGACACCAGCTCCTCATACCTATCAGACAGATCTCTCACTCCAGCACCCGGCAAACACACCCTCAAACCATTCAATCTACTTGCATTCAACTTCGTATCTAAATATCTAACTCGCGAATCACCCATTACAAGCACTTCAGTCAGACTCCTATTCCTAACCCCCACAGACCTAACTCCATCCCCACTCCTATTCTCATTCAAACTACCAGTCACTCTACCTCCACCCCCACCCCCATCAGTCATAACACTTCCAGTTACTTCCTCTCTTAGGGCACTGAATCTATTACTCAAGCTAATAGGTTCTGTGTCCCTCTGACTCACACACCTATTCGCCCCCTGGCTAACAACCTCAACAGAGGCAACCCTATTCTCACAAAGATCAGGAGAAGCCTCCCTAGCTTCACATTTCCTAACCACTCTCAACTGTCCCCCATCCTCACTAGGCCTATTTCTAACTAATCTAAGGGGGCTAACTTCACTATCCCTAGAACTATCATATCCTACCTCCACCGGCCCTCTACCTTCACGTGAAACATCTAACTGGCCTACCTCACCACCTAACCTATTCCCAGCTCTAGGCCTAACACTAAGTTCCCTCCTGAGCTCAGCAACTAACCCCTCCAGCCTACATATCCTGTCTAAATCCTGCCTTCTCATCCCCTCTAAATCTACAATGCATTCACGCAGACCACATACAACACATGTATACCCCTCACTTAATGCACCACAACCAATGCATACATTCTGACACTCATGCTCACTTTCATCCCCAAACTCCATCAATTATTCAAACAAAGAAAGAACTTAAGTAGTAATAAGAAAAAAAAAGAAGAGCAACTTAGCTTTCGCTGATTGTGGTGAGAAAAAAAAAAAAACTGTAGAAAAATCTGAAAAATAAATCAACAGACTGAGAGCTCTATGAAACACGTGCTACCTGTTCGAAGGTCAGCTCCACTCCGACTGAAAAATGGCATCTGCGAGGCCTTCCTTCGTAGACAGCACTATGCCACAGTGTTTTTTGATCTGGAGAAAGCCTATGATACCGCATGGTGATACGGTATCATGGAGACTCTCCACACGATGGGGGCGAGGGGACGCCTCCCAATGTTTATATCTAAATTAGTGCGAGATCGTCGATTCCACGTATTGGTTGGGGGAGCCTTCTACAGCCCAATGGAGCAGGAAGAGGGTGCCCCGCAGGGAAGTGTCCTCCTTGCCACACTCTTTGCCCTGAGCATCAACAGCATCACCTCGGTAGTGCCGCAAGATGTTCTTTCTACGCTCTACATGGACGACCTTTCGATCTCTGTTGGCGCGGCCCAGATGCCAACTCTGGAGCGTTGTCTCCAACAGGCATTGAACCGCGTCTCTCACTATGCTGAAGAGCACAGGTTTTGGTTTTCTTTGGCCAAGACTAAGGTGGTGCACTTTTGCCACCATCCACAGCCCCAGATTTTTTTCTTAATAGGGTGCGCCTGGAAGTGGTTAAATTGTGCAGTCCCTTGGTCTGGTATTTGACCGGGGCCTCACCTGGGAGGCTCATGTTCGCAGCCTTAGGGTGTCTTGTACCCGCATCATGGATATTCTCCGCTCTGTGACGTTCCGTGCTTGGGGCGCTGATAGTGTTACTGCCTTACTTTTTTATTGATCTTTTCGTTCAAAGCTCGACTACAGATGCAAATTTTAGGCATCTGCAGCCGAGCATATATTGCGGAAGATGGACTCGATCCACCACACCAGCCTTCGCCTGGGGACCGGTGCCTTCCGCACTTGCCCCATTGAGAGCCTACTAGTCGATGCTGGGGAGATGCCTCTCGCTTTACGATGTGTACAGTGCATCATTCTCATGTACGCGCAAGCCCAGCGCCTCCCTTATTCGCCACCACTTTCACTGCATCCGCAGCTGATTTAGACGGTGCCTATGCTGCTGAGAGATGCCAGTCATACCCTAAGCCTTTGGGGTTTAGGGCCAGGAAACTCCTTTGCGAGCTAGGTATAGCTTACGGGCCGGTGCGCCCCTGCTTCTGCCACCCTGGAGGGTACCACATTTGGCTATTTGTCGCCACGCCTCTGCTTCCAAAGCTTGCACAGCGCCGGTACTATTGCGTTCAACCTTTTTAGAGCACACCTTGTGTCACGCTGGAACCGTGCCAGTGTATACAGATGGCTCCAATTCGGAAGAGGTGGTCGGTTTCCACGCCGTATCTCCTCTGTTTGCGTCTGTCTTCACAGCCGAGCTGGAGGCAATACACAGCTCGGTATGGGAGATTACGCGATGTGCGCTTTTCGGAGCCCGGATTGTGATCTATAGCGACTCATAAAGCGCCCTGAGTGCTCTTGGGTCATTGGAATCTCCGCATCACCTTGTTCGCGATATCCGTGATGCCACGGTTTTGGCAAGCCGGTTGGATGTTGAGATTATCTTCTGCTGGGTTCTTGGACATATAGGAATTGTGGGGAATGAGTGCGCTGATGAGAGAGCCAAAGAATACGCGAGGACTGCGACCAGACCAGCGTTTTGCTCTTACTTAAACTGACTATATGGCAGGAATATGGGCAGCTATTCAAGCTACTTGGCAAAGAAGATGGGAGATGGTTGAAAGGAATGTAAAGTTTCCTGCCTTTGCGCAGCGACTGTTCCCATGGACATACCCCCCAATGGCGTGAAGGTTTCAGGTTGCTTTCTGTCATCTCCCGAATTGGACACCCTCGCGGGATGCACTGCCATTTGATACAGCGCTCACTTGCGCCCTACTGTGAAGACTATGATGTCCCCTACACTGTTGGCACATTCTTTTTGAATGTCCCAGTCTGGGTGATCACTGCGCATGTTACCTGACCTGGTATTGGGATGGGCAGGGTCACTACCTTTTTCCCTTGTAATTGGGACGAGTGCATTCACCTTCACTGGTGGACTTGTAGACTTTTGGGGGGGAGGCCAGCCTTCTCCCTTTTATTTAACTAATTTTTTTTTTGTTTTGTTTTGTTTTTTACCCTTATAGGTCACACATTCCTGCACTGGGGCACCTCCCCCCAACACAGAAGCTTGCTTGGTGTTGGTTTGGGGTTTTTTTATGTGTTTTTGAATTTTATTTTCAAGTAGCCTAGTACTAGGCAAGTTTTTAATACAGCGACTAATGCCCAAGTAGCCAGTCGCCAGATGAGCTCTAAAAAAAGAAAGAAAAAAAAGGCAATCCAACATCCTTCCATGTTCAGACAAACAGCTCTACCTGTGTAGGTTTGTCACTTTGTTCCTCAGACTGTAGAGCAGATTACAGCTGGTCGGTGGATCCTGATCTGAGAGGAAGCGATCACTTCCTAGTTGTTCTGACCTCATACCAAGCAATAATAGGTGGAACACCAGGAAAGCCAATTAGCCAAAGTTTAAATACCACTCTCACCATTCTTGGCACTTCCCTCATGGTGTCATTGGCATGGTCCTGGAGAACTTCCATGATCATGTCAACCAGGTTGCAAATTCTTCCATTTTCCTCTCCAAAACTGCTTTCCACAAGACCCATCTTCCTTTTTGGTCTGAGGAATTCTGCAAAGTGGTGACAGAGTGTAAGCGAGCTTGTCATCCCTACCATCGAAACCCTGCTGCCATCAATAAGTATGCTCGTAGTTTAGCCAGGGCAGTACAGCAGCCTACCCTCCGCTAAGCTCCCTGAATTTCCTCTAAAGGGTACATCAACTCTATCAACCACCAAACTCCAGCAGACAAAGTCTGGAAAAGAGTGAAAAAGCTCATGGGCAGAGCAAGTGGTTTCTCTGCCCCCAATATAGTTTTAACAGGCGAGCTTTTGGGAGACTTGGCCAGAATTTCAAATGTCCTGGCAAAGACATTTACTGCCATTTCCAGTCTTCTTCATTGATGCTCTTTAATCTGATTTTATAATTCTTAGTGCAGAAAATAATCTTTCTATGATGACTTCGGGTGGAGAAATACTGTTACAGTCATAGCTATATTTCTTAGAATCTGGAATTCTTCTATAGCCAGTTTTGATGAGTGGTTATATTTTTCCATCAATGAAGATGGAGATCTTCATTGATGTGCTTTATATTTACCTTTTCGATTCTGTCTAAATAATTTGAAAAATCTTCATTATCATTTGAAGAATCTGATTGGCAGCTTATAATATTAGTTGATTTTTGGTGTTCCAGCTTTCTGTGGCTACTTGCCCAATTCTGATAATTATAATTTCTATCAATTTAAAAAAATATTCACCGTGAGGTTTGCATGTGTATCTTTAACTGCCAGTGTTTTAATCAACACTTTATTAGTCATTAATATATCTGATATTACTCACAAAATAATTAACTATGTCAAGTGCATCCATCCATTTTCTAAGTTTTTATTGGTGCAATTTGTCCAATAGTTTCATATTTCCATTTTAATCAGTCACTTGAATATTTTTATTGTTGATAATTTCATATATCTTTGGATGAAATCTCTATAGATGCCTTTTCAAATTTGTTTTGCCAGTCATAGTCAGTTTTTTTTTAATCAGAGCTGGTAGTGGCGCTTGTAGTGTTCAAGGAGCTAATTTTGATTCCACATAATTTTTCATCAATATTAGCATCATCATCATCTTTCTTGCAATGGCAGATAAAATGTTTGCTGAGACAATAAAATGCTCAAACCAGGCAGATCTTGCTTTTGTTTGAGTGTTTGAGATATAGTAACCATTTTAGTGGGGTTCAAGAAAATAAATTATACAACCTAAGTAAAAAAAAGTTTTGTAAGTTACAAATTACAACATTGATTCTAGATTATTATGTGAAAGAAAAAAAGAAATGGTTAATTTATTTGGGAAAATAATATTATTGTTAAAAAAGAGGAAAGTTTATGCTGAACTTTTGGTGTATGGAGCTGGAGCTAGTACATTTTGACTGGCTCCAGCTCCAACTCCACAGCCCTGGATACAAATCACTCTATAGATGACAAAGTTGGGGTAACCAAAGTCTAAGTTGCTCCAAGGCCATACAGGATAAGTCCAAATCATGTGGGGCCAAGTGTGTCAATTGTGGAAAGCTGCATCCTGCTCCTCAAAGCAATGTTGTGCATATCTCCTTGAGAAGAAAATCCTGGCCATTCAGGCCCAGGATCATCTCTAATTTCGCGAGGCTAAGGTCTTGGTCCTGGCACTGCCTGCGATGACTCAAGCCTCAATGTTAAGAAACACACCATCTCTTCCTGGCCCATCCAGGCCTATGAGCATGCTATTTCCACCCCCATTCTGCACACATCTAAGGGCTCTACCCACCCTGGGCGCTCCCCTGGTAGACCTTGCAGCAGAAAGGGTTCACACCCAACCTTGGCTAAAACCAGCGCTCCCCATCCCCTCAATGTCAATGTAACTTTTTCCAATAAGGCAAAACAGCCATGCACCTCCAATCATTAGACTCACAGCAGGCAACACTCCTGCATTTTGTTATGATTCCATCTTCCCAGTTTCTAAAGCTGCCTCCCGAAAGGAAGACGCCACTAAAGAAGTTTGAGCTCATATACCCACACCTAGTTCTAGGCTGGGTACCTCAAAGGCGGGGGATCCTCCAAAGGAGGCACCTCAGCCCTCGAAGCTACCCCACCTGCCTAATATTTGAGACAGAGTGATAATAAGCCTCGCATAGTGAGCCCAACCTGCCCTGATAAGTCCTTAAAGGTGACAGTGCCCCCAGTGCATTGTTTTGATTACATCCTTATATATAATCAAACTCTAACTGTACTTTGTTATAATGATAGTGTAAATAATAATAGTAATTAAAAAATGATCAAATAGGCAAAAGATTACAGCTCAGAAATTCACCCAAATGTACATTACCTTCCGAAGCTAAAACTGCCGCATCTGATGGAGTCATTCCATTTTCCCAACCTCCTCCTTGCTGCCCCAGCCTCCCTGCTTCAGCTAACCCCTATGGCAATAACAAGCAATCTTCCTTCCTAAGTAACAAAATTCTTTATCACCACCGACTAAATTCCTGTGGTTTTACTTTTTTTTGCAAAGGACATTTTTGAGTAAATGTTGTTGGGCTCCACCTCTAATCACCTTGAATTATATAGTATTGGTTAATACTAAGGTAGGAGTATCCTCCAACACATTCACTCATTTGTCAGAAATTTCTACCCTCTTAAGCTTATGATAAAGTTAACTGGATAGTTATCGTAAAAAAAACATCCTACTGTGTTCAATGCTCTATATAACCATTGGCTCAATTGGAAAAACCTCAAAAAAAACTTAGTAACTAAATCACATCTAACTGGACTATTATTATATATAACCCCACTCACTTTGTAGTGGGCTAAAAATCTAGACTAACCCCCAATCAATGCAACCCGCTTCCTACACTAATCCGGACGTGAGAAATCGAAGGAGAATGAAACGGATTGTATATACAGTCCCTTTACTTACAAAAAAAAATGTACAATGATAATTACAATGGAGAGGGGTGATATATTAGAGATCTCTTTCCTATTCACACAAAAAATATTGCTAAATTTCCTTTATACCTGCAATAAAAAAAATAAACAAATCCTACTTACAAATCCTATTAATTGATCCTAAGAAACATTAAAAAAATCAACAGCCAAAAACAAGATCCGTACTATAACAGTCAATATATAGTTTACAAAAAAGAGAAGGCCTCACAGGGTACAAAGAGAGGGGAGGGAGGGGGCGTCCAGCCACCTACCACTCGAGAGAGCAAGATGCCTACGTCTTCAAAACACTTGGCGCCTCTGCACTTGATGGAAGATAAGTGATCTTATCACTCTTGCGTGGCTATTCTAAGCCCTCTTTCATTAACGATACTAATAGGGCTCTTCGTTAAATTTACTTAAGACAAAGTAATATTTTGTTTGCTATATAAAGATGTGCTAGACTAAGTCCTTTCCAGAATATGGCGCCTGGAAAAAAACAAAAAACCTGCTAATTTATTAATACCTAAAATAACGAAAAAACAAAACAAACCCATTCCGATTAACACACACACATTCTTACAGAAGGACGGACAGTGTATTGGGAAAAAGGGTGGGAGAATGGCCCCTTATACACACACTCACATTCGCTCCACCACAACTTGACATGAGCATATAAAAAATTCTGAAACTTCTTGTGAGAGAGGAGTGTCTCAACATAAATCCACCACTTTGAAGTTGTCTCATTACATCCTTCCGTCCCTTCTAATTCAAAATAACTGATTCATATCTTCAAATGACTGATACTCTATTCTATTGAGCATTGTGCCTTCTCCGGTTGTAAGAGAAGACGTGACCAGCTGTACTGTGAAGTACTTTCATCACCACTGGTATCAGATGACATTCCAAGCTTCATGTTTACTCCAGTCATATAAGACGCTTTTACCAACCGGAAACGGGCGTAATCTTCCTCAGCAGTTGTATCAGACAACGTTTCGAGCATCGTGCATTCTCCAGTCATAACATATGATGTTATCAGCTGTAACTATTGTCCGGTTAACAGTGCCCGGAGTTCTGCCCCTGTGAAGCGTATAGCCATTTCCGCTAGTGTTTTTCTTCTTGAAGAGGGTCCCCTACATCTCTGAGCTAGGCCTGAAAAGCAGATTCTTTCAAAGGAATTGCTGGGGATTCCGGGCCAGCTGCGGAAGCTCATCTCCTTTTTTCTTTAGATTTCCTTTTGCAGGAGACCATGCTGGGTTCAGGCCCCCTTCCCACACTCTTGGGAGGAAAAGGGTTTGTGACCCCACCACCACTAGATGGGAGCTGGCAGAAGGATGCACCACTTGAACCTGGCATGATGTCCCTCTTCGTTTTAGACACCTATTTTCAGGCAGTAGCTTTTCAGTTTCATCTAGAGAGGAAGTATAGTGTTAAAATTCATATTTTTTTTTAATTGTGAAGGTAACTATTTATGGCCCCCAAAATTTATTTTAATTACAGGGGTGACTTTGATAGCCCTGTATCAAAGTCACCCCTGTAATTAGAAATAATTCTTTTGGGGCCTAAATAGTTTCCCTCACAATTAAAAAAAAATATGAATATTTTAATGCAAAAAAAAGTTTAAGTGTTATTAAATAATAATACAGTACCTCTAGGTTGTAATGCCTGAAAAGTCCTCCCAATTAATTAAGAACCTATATTAGTCAATGCTTTAATAACAGCTGCTTTATAAGCCTATTTATTTTTTACTTTCTCTCTCGAGGCTGTTATGACCCCACCATATCCTTTGCAATCTCAGTCACTCATTGGCCTGTTCATTCATTGGTATGCATTTTTAATTACATGGTTGATCTAGTATTTGTTTGGCTCACCAAAGTTATTGCCATAAAAAAATTAAATTTAACATATCAGAAAATTAACAAAAAGAATAGCAATTTTCAGATACTACATCAGGCAAACCTATATTTTGCACAAGACTGATGCCAATTGAATTGGCCATGTGTAAAAGCACATAACACAAATTTATCATCACATTAATGTTTCACATTAATAGTTTAAAGGTTTATTACCTCATGTTTATGTTTTTAAAAAGTTAATAGCTCCACATCTCCAGAACCCCTTAAGCTAATAGGTGCTATTTATCTTTTCTCATTCATGTTGATAAACATTCATTAATTTTAATGTGGAATGAATAACTAAATCAATCTCATCCCAACCATCACCTTACAAGAAAACTACTTCCACCCATCCTCAAAATTAATCACAAGACCAGTCCTACCAGTAGCAGCATAATGGCTTTGCTCTTCCTTCTTCAATTCACAACTTATCAAAACACATCCACTTAAACCTGTATTGACAAACACTTAAACAAACTCCCACCAAACGAGACTAAATGAGCCACCACTCTGAGAAATTACCCACATGTCAGAGAGAGCACCTTTAGCATTAATTAACTAATGAGGCAATAAATTGAATTTTTTTAGGAAATTGAAGTAACTTTGCTTTTATTTGTTATAGGATTTCTCCAGAGGTTACAAAAATGGAAAAAATTAAAATGGAAGTTATTGAATATCCACTTAATTTTCATCTAGATGATAATAATGTAAGTATCTCAGGATTTTCTTATTTATATTAGCATTCAACATCATTATTTTGTATTCATTTTAGTTAATATACTTTTACCTATCTAATGATTAACTTGTAAATCTTTACTTGTGTAGAGTTACAGAAATTAAATTCCCTATTTTTTTATATTAGGATATTTATAAAGAAACCGCCATCAAAGAAATGAAAGAAGAGTTATCTGATTCAGATCATGGAAATGAAGTAAAATTGATCACAGGTCAAGAAGGAGCAGTTCTTGATGGTTCTAATGAGTTGCTGTTAAAAGAATGCCCAGTCAAAGAGGTAGTTACAATGAGTTGCTTGTTATAATATTTAGCAATGTTCCCATGGTAACTTAATCTCTCTACAACCTATTATTGGTTAAAGAGAAATATGTTGAGATGCTGAATTTTATCTAGTCCTTTATTGAAAGCCATTTCATGAGAATTTTGGTTCAGATGCTAGCTAGCTACATGGTCTAAAGCCCTGCTTTAACTGAGATAAAAGTAGTGCTAGCTTCTTAGTGTTCTTGATTCGATCATTATTCCTGCCTTAATATTTTGTAATGAGGAAAAAAGTTTCCAGAAAAAAATCATTTATCTATTTCCTTATGGTATTACTCATTCTATTTCATCATTCTTTCTCATCCATCCCGTAAGGGTCACGGTAATTTGCTTTCCTGCCCCAGTGCTAAAGTGACTCTGTGCATCGTCTGGCCCCGGCTTAGCCTCTCGTCCCACCTTCTGACACCCTGTATTATCCTGCTTCCTCACTTTCCATACAACCCATCCCTCAACTTTCTCTGGTCCGCCTCTAATTTCATAGGGTGATTGGCTGTCGTGCTATTAGGTGGGAGGACTGGTCCCAAATGCTGGCAGCTGGCTTTGCCAACCCTGTATTCACCCCTCGCAGAGCGGGATACTGTGTGGGGTGATTAGCATTTGAATCCTGTGAAAAAAATAGGGTCACCATGCCCAATGATGAAATTTTTCATTTAAATACTCACCCTTTAACTTGCCCTCTACCACCCCGTAAGGGACGTGGCGATTTGCCATCCTGGCCGCTGTGCTGACGGGACTCAGCACCCCATCCGTCCCCAGCTTAGCCTCTTCTCCTTCTTTCAGACAGCCTGTATTTCTCCCCTACTTCGTCGCTTTTCATACAACCTCTCCCACAACTTTCTGTGGTCAGCCTCTAATTTCACAGGGTAGATGCTGACCTTCTTCTCAGGCAACCGTCTCGGATTGGGGCTGAGGGGGGAGGGGACAATGTTCCCTAACCCCTGAGCTCCGGTTTGAGATGGTGGGTTTTTAACAACCTGCTTCATCCCCACCCATACCTTCCTCACATCATTTTTACTTCACTCCACCATCTATTTTTTTTTTACGCCGTGTCCAAGGTGGAGCTGCCATGCTGAGGGACTTCCAGGCCACCAGGTGGGAGGGGTGGTCCTGAATGGCGGCACCTGGCTCTGCCAGCCCTGTACGCACCCCTTGCAGGGTGGGCTACTGAAAGGGGTGATGAACTATTGCATTCCGTAATAAAAAGGTCAACATACCCCCCCAGGTGTGGAGCTCCTGACTATGACTAAGACGAAAAGTGTGCAGGCGGAGCCTCGATAACATCGGGGCCCCTCATTCAGAGGTTACCTGGCGTTTTCGCTCCCGCTGGCTTCAAACGCTTCCTCGTTATTCGCTCCACTGATGGCACCATGTTGGCCAAGGGTACTATTATCCATTAGAGGAGAGCATTAGCTAGTGTAATTGGTAGAGAGCCGATAGCGACCTGTTTCTCGGACAGGAGTCCTCTGGCGAATGCCGCGGATCCCTCCGAGGCGGCCAAGATAAGTGCTCTTCGGCCACTTGATGGACCCCCGGTGAGTGTGACGTCGCATTCTACCATGAACTTTGTGAAAGGAGTAGTTTAAGCGAGGGAACTCGTTGACTACTCCATAGAGGACATCACCTTACTGCTGCCCGACCATGGGGCAGTCAAGGTCGAACGTGTGATGAGAAACAGGGAGGGGCCTTGAGACCCACCCCTACACTCTTTGTCACGTTCGACTGTCACAAGCTTCCTGACTCGGTTTGTGCCGGTTGGTACCGCTACTGCGTGAAGGCATTCGTGCCACTGCCGCGGCGGTGCTATTGCTGTCACCGCTTCGGCCATACGAATCGTTTCTGTAGACGTGCAAAGTCGGGGTCACTTGAAGTATGTGTAAATAGCTCTAAGGCCCCACACGATAAGTCCAAAACTTGTGTGGACAAGTGTGTCAATTGCGGAGAGCCGCACCCCGCTTCTTCGAAGCAATGTGGTGCATATCTCCTTGAGAAAGAAATCCTCCCCTTTCAGGCTCAGGATCGTCTCTCATTTTTCGAGGCTAAGGACTTGGTCCTGGCGCCCCGCGGGGCGTCATATTCCTCAATTTTGAAAAAGACACCCTCTGCTTCTGTCCTCTCCAGGCCTATGATCACGGTCGTTTCCGCGTCCATTCGCAACCGTTCTGCGGGTTCTGCCCACCCCGGCCGCTTCCTTAGTAAATCTGGCGGCACAAAGGGTTCACACCCAGCTGCGCGCCTCCACCGAGTCGTTAGACTCACAGGGGGCAATGGCCCTGAAGAGATTGTGAGGCCATCTTCCGAGGTTCCTAAGACTGCCCCCCAAAAGGAGAGCAGTACTAAGGAGCTTCTGATCCTTCGCCCACACCGAGTGTTAGGCTGGGCTTCTCGGAGATGGTGGATCCTCGAAAAGAAAGACCCCCGCCTTCGAAATCGCCTCGCTCGCCTAAGGTTTCGAGGCAGACGGAACAAAAGATACGCATGGCGAGCCCGACTTTCCCCGATAAGTCCTCCAAGGCGATAGCGCCCGGAGGTCTGCCTCCGGGAAGCGTATGACCATTACCGTAATGGTCTTTCGTCGAAGCCGGCCCCCGCGTCTCCTACGAGTTAGGCCTGGAGGGCATATTCCTTCAATGGAATTGCAGCGGCCTCCGGTCCAACTGGGAGGAGTTGCGGAGACTCGTCTCATCTCGTTCCCCGTTAGCTATCTTTTTCAGGCAACCATGCTGGGCGCGTGCCCCCTGCCCCCCCTCCTGGGGTATAAGGGTCTTGCACCCCTCCACCACAGGATGTGGGCTGGGCAAGAGAATGCGCAATTAACACCCGGCATGGCTCTCTTCGCTTTAAATATCTCCTTTCAGTCAGTAGCTGTGCAGCTACACCTGGATAGTAGGCCCTTTTTCTTGCTCGGAGATCTGAATGGTAGACACGCCCTCTGGGGAGACTTCTCGATTAATCCCCGGGGTCAAGTCCTTGCTGACCTGATCCACGAGCTTGAGATGTGTGTCCTAAATGTGTCTTAGTTACGCATCACGGCCCGAGAACCGCTTCATTTTCCTGCCTCTATCTATCTTTGTGCTCTCCGGATGCATAGCCTGATTTTGGGTGGAGGGTGGTCGATGACCTCCATGTTAGTGATCACTTTCCCATTTGAATATAATTTTCTGGGCCGCTGCTGCCCGAGAGCCTGCCCCGGTGGTAGTGGCGCGGGCGCAGTGGGCTGCATTTTAGGAAATGACTGATTTCTCTATCTCAGTCGAGTTTAGGTCGGTAGATGATGCCGTTGAGTTCTCCGGCCACCTCATCGCCGTGGGCCTAACTACTATTCCTAGAACGTCTGGCTGCCTTGCACGCCGATCACTCCCGTGGTGGTCAGCAGAGTTTGATACGGCCTTCAAACAGAAGCATTATTCCTACATAAGCGCCGCCCTAACGATTTCACTGGCAGTGAATTTCGTCTAGCTAGGGCTAGGATCCGCTATACTTGGAAGCACGCCCGCTGCTCTTCTTGGTGGGCATACGTGTCTTCACTTAACTGGAAGACCCCTCTAACAGATGTGTGGAAGAGAGTCAAAAGGATTCGGAGATAGTTCTCCAAGAGAATGGGACCGCAATCTCCTGGAGAACTTTACCCGTATTCTTCACGACCGCTTTCTCAGTATTCTCTAGCAGCTGCGATGTTGCTCCGCCATCATTCACTGCGCGTCGTGATTTCGCGGAAGGCCGCCGACTGGACTTTACCTCCAGGGGCGGAGAACCCTTCAACGGCAGGTTTACTCTGAGTG
Source organism: Ceratothoa steindachneri (assembly GCA_963969495.1). Classification (NCBI taxonomy): domain Eukaryota; kingdom Metazoa; phylum Arthropoda; class Malacostraca; order Isopoda; family Cymothoidae; genus Ceratothoa; species Ceratothoa steindachneri. Next base: position 104,688,302 of record OZ018333.1, read on the forward strand.
AGTTGCCTTCCACTCTCGCCTCGTGCGGGGACGCAGCCCATGGCCCGGACGATGTCCCGTACGCCATGTTTCGACACGTGGGTGAGCAAGGCATGGCCATTCTGTTAGATTCGTTCAACAGTCGCTGGGTAGAGGGTATCCTCCCAGAATCCTGGCGAATTTCTACTGTACTCGCTTTTCGCAAACCGAGAAGATATCATAAACCTTATTACAAAGGCTTGAATGCTGAATAACCAAAATATAGCAAAGTGAAATACAACAAATGAAAACATTTAATGAGGTAGCCAGACAACCTGCCACACATGCCCTACTACTAAAAATAACACCTTTTCGATCTACTTCCTACGTTCTAGCCACACACCTATCTTTTACAATCGTTTATCGTTGACCACTCTACCCAGGCCGGTTTCCGCCCAATCTCTAACTTCCTGCGTGTGCAAGCTGATGGAGGAATTTGTAAATGTTAGGTTAGCACGTTTTCGGGACCGCGGAGGCGATCTGTCTTATGTACAGTGCGGTTTCCGCAAGTTCCACTCCACGTCGAACGCTCTGTTCCTACTCTAAAATGCCGTCTGCGAGGCCTTCCTTCTTAGTCAGCACTACGCCACGGTGTTTTTCGATCTGGAGAAAGCCTATGATAGCGCATGACGATACAGTATCATGGAAACTCTGCACACCATGGGGGTGTGGGGACGCCTCCCAATGTTTATATCTGAATTCTTGCGAGATCGTCTATTCAGCATACGGGTTTGGGGACCCCTCTCCGGCCTACTGGTGCAGGAAGAGGGTGTCCCGCACGGAAGAGTCCTCAGTGTCACACTCTCTTTGCCCTGAGAATCAACGGCATCATCTCGGTGCTGCCGTAAGATGTTCTCGCTACGCTCTACGTGGACGACGTTTCGATCTCTTTTGGCGCGGCCCAGATGCCAACTATGGAGCGTCAACAAGGAGTAACAACAAGGAAAGAAGGTACCTTAGAATACCTTACGGTCCATTCAATGAGGGTACCTTTGGACTAGCAGTCGAGCGGGCACATCTCTGCTCAAATGCTTTACGTCCTTTCACGGCAATTTTTCAAGACCCTGTCTAGTCTTGATTTGAACTGGTCAACAGATTCACTGTTGACAACTTCCATTGGAAGTGCGTTCAAACTACCGCAGATACTGTAGGTGAAAAAATTTCCACACAGATCGCGATTGTAACGCTTCAGTTCAAGTTTAAAGCCGTGCTTTCTAGTTCTGCTCTCAACAAGTGTGAAAATATCCCGGTAGTCAACATTGTCGACACTCGAAGTATTTTGAAAACCTCGATGAGCTGACCACGCAATCTACGGGTTTCCAACGAGAACAGATCTAATTCCCTTAATCTATCTTCATAACTTTTATGCTGATAGATGGAATCAGTTTGGTTGCCCTGGCTTGCACACGTTCTAATATCGCGATGTCCTTTCGAAATGAAGGACTACAAAATTGTACGGCATACTCCAAGTGCGATTGGACAAGTGAGCTGTACAAACACAGTACAATCTCCTTGTTCCGTTATCCAAACTGGCGCTTTATGTAGCCTAGCATCCTTTGGGCCTTTTTCTCCGCCTCAATGCATTGTTTCGAGAACTTGAGGTCACTACTGATTGTTACACCCAAGTCCTTCTCAGTGTGACTCGATTCAAGAGCAGTGCCCTTAAGGATATACTGAGATTGGATGTTTCGGTGGCCGATATGCATTACTTTGCATTTGCTCACGTTAAAAGGCATTTGCCACGTGTCCGACCACTCCCCAATCTTCCGAAGATCTTCCTGCAGGCTTGCGGTATTTCCATCCTTTGCAACGTTCATACCAAGCTTGGTATCCTCGGCAAATTTTGAAATCTTGGCAACGATGTCACCGTCCATGTCGTTGACGTAGATGATGAATAGTAGTGGTCCCAGGACAGAACCTTGAGGCACCCCGCTAGTAACGGGCACCCACTCAGAATCCTGTCCATTCACCACCACCCGTTGCCGTCTGCCACTTAGCCAGTTCTCGATCCAGTCGGCTACTTTTCCGTCTATGCCCAGCGCTCGCACTTAGCGGAGAAGGCGGCGGTGTGGTACCTTGTCAAAGGCTTTCTGAAAGTCTAAGTAGACCACATCCACCCCCTTGTCCCGATCGTGCTCACTGAAGACGAAGTGGAAGAATTCCACAAGGTTGGTTGGGCATGACCGTTGCCTTCGGAAGCCGTGCTGGGAACTCCTCAGTAGCAGGTTTGACTATAAATGCGAAGTCATTTTGTCCACCATGATGCTTTCCATGAGTTTACCGAATATCGAAGTCACACTGATAGGTCGGTAGTTCGCGGTTGGCTACGGTCTCCTTTCTTGAAGATAGGAGTCACCTCCGCTTCACGCCATTCTCTAGGAACGCATTCGGTCCGGATTGACATGTTGAAGATTGCGCTCAGGTGTCGTGACACTTGATCGCGCACTTCTTTCAACACTAGGTAGAAACCCATCCGGGCCAGGTGACTTATTCGTCATTAGGTCTGTGATCTTCTTTTTTATTTCTCCTTCGGTGAAGTCCATATCCTCCAGCTTTTTCCCCGAGTAAGAACTCTTTGGCTGGGGGATGGGACCACACTCTTCAGTAAACACTGAAGAGAAGTAGTCGTTGAGTAGGTTAGCATTTTCTGCATCTGAGTGCTTTAATGTCCCCTCCTCATTCCTCAAAGGGCTAATCGTTCGACGGATTGTTTTATGGCTGTTTACATATTCAAAGAACTCCTTGGGATTCTCTTTACCAAGTTTCGCCACTCGGATTTCCTCAGACCGCTTAGCCGCCCTTATGCTGGACTTCACTCTCCCGGATAGCCTCCGGTATTCGCCATAGTCACTCGAGATCTTCGATTGCCTGTACCCAATTCTCTTCTCCCTAAGCAGTTGGCCGATTTCTCGATTAAACCACTTTGGTTGAACAGAAGACCGACGGAGGCATTTCAAAGGGATGAAATGCGATTGAAGACTCATTAATGTGGTTTTGAAACTGTTCCACGAGTCTTCAACAGCATCGCACACTTCTAGCCTCGCGTCAGTCAATCCAGCACGAAGACCTGCAAAGTCTGCTCTTCTCAAATCAAGTTTCCTCGATTTACTAGTTGCAGGCCCTGCCTTCGGGACTTTGACTACAAATCTAATTAGTCGGTGGTCACTGCCACCGAGCTCTTCGCCAACAGAGAGGTCTTCAACGACATCATCCTCAGAGGTGAAAACCAAGTCGAGGATATTGTCTCCTCTCGTTGGCTCTCTTACCCATTGAGTCAAGAACTCGTTGTTCGCGAACTCCAGGAGTAGTGCGTTCTCGCCACAGGGTTCTCTGGTTTCCCAGTCAACTTGTGTGTTGAAATTCTCCATGACGATACACACTCTGTCTTCGAAAAGTTCTCCTAGTAGCTGGTACAGATCTCTGTCCTTTTCAACGAGTTGGGCAGGAGGTCTATAAAGCACCAGGGTCCTGTATTTGGCAGGACCTATCTCTAGGTCAACACCTAGTAGTTCATGGTCGGATACGATGTTGCAATCCGTCGAGTTGAGAGTATCCTTGACATACAACATCACAACGCCACCCTCTCTGTCTGGCCTATCTTTCAGGAAGAGCTGGTAACCGGGAATCATGAATTCACCTTCAAAGTCTCGGCTTGAGGTTTTTATCCACGACTCTGTTATAGCCACCATCTCAGGTTCTTCTGTTGCTACGAGACCACGAAGTTCAAGAAACTTGTTTCTGATAGACCTCGCATTAAACAGAAGAACCTTGAAGGAGTCCCCGACTGTAGGACTCCTTACGCTCTTCCGTTTCCCGCTTTGTTTCCCTTTCGCGGGGTTACTCACCTCTTTGTGACCTCACAAAAGGTAGTTCCTGGAGTAACACGGGTGTACTGGCGTACGTCCTCCTTTACTCGGGGCCTGACACTTCTTTGGGTCCGCTCCACATCTTGGATCATGTTGGCGAGTACAGCTTACCCTTTAAAGGAAAGATGCACTCCGTCCCTTTTATACAGGTCGTTTCTCCCGTAAAAGGTGCGGCAGGGGTCTACAAAGGAGACTCCTTCTGCCGTGCAGAGATCCGCCAACCGTCGGTTTACTGCGACGTTTCTCTCGTGAGCGGTTCTAGATGGACCTCTTCTCGGAAGCATCCCAACCGCGACACGTTTTCGGGTTTTAAGCCCTATGTCATCCACGGCTCCCATCGCCGTTTGGATGGTCTTGCCACTGAGGCCAACCTTGCCCCCTCTGAGGTAGAGGTCATTGCCACTCACCATCAGAGCGACAACTGAATTTTCAGAAATCTGAACTTTCTCTGCCTCTACTCTGATGTGGTTACCCCGTCCTGGCAGGCAGCTTACCTTCACGCGAAGGCGGGCCGCTAGCAGCGGCTGCAGATCCCGTGTTTGCGAGTTACCAATGAGGGTGACCTTCGGACACTTGGTCTCTGAAGACGGGGTCTTCCCTTGTGGAATAAGCCTCTTATTTTCCTCTTTACTCTCCACATTCTTATCCTTATTTTTTATTTTTCTTATTCCCCTTTTTCTTGTTTATGCGTTTTTCTTTTATTTTAGGTTCTTCTTCTTTTGTTTCAACTTTATTTTTTTCTTATTTTTCTTCTTTTTTCCTTTCTTCTTTTTCTATTTTTCTCTTGCCTCAGCTGGCTTAACCTCGGATGATGCCGGAATCTCCGCTTGGGTAAGAACTACGGCACTAGAAGATTCCGACACGTCAGTGGGCGATGCCTCTTCTAGGCATCGAATATGAGCTGCGTGAAGGGCTTCAAATTTCTCCACCTTTCTCTCAAGAATTTGAGCTCTCTCCTCTGAGGCTCTATAGAGGTCTTTTAGTTTCTCCACCTCTCGCGTCAATATGCAAGTAGTGCAGATACTTTCAGGGCTGCATTTTGAGTAGCAGCCCTCTGGAAAGTCAACGCACCACTTTTCTAACTGGCATGCTGCACAGTTATGTTTTAGACGAACGGGTCCTTTTTGCTTGTCATTTTGAGCTCTTTCGCTCTCTAAAAACTCGTGACCAATCAATGATAAAAAAGGGAGGTTGGTGAGTTCACCCTGCGTGAGTTGCTCCCGCCTATCCATCGGAGAGGTTTCGGATCTTTCAGAAGGCACGCTCCATGTGCTGCTGTTCGTCCGACCAAGTCTTCAAACCTCGGCGTGCCGTGGCTCCCAACCAAGCAGCACTGACGGTCCCCGAAGGAGCCATCGATTTCTCACCAGGTGAACAACGGAGCACGCCTCGTACTAAACTCCTACTAGTTCCCTTCACGACGGCCAGGATCTCGGAGCAGCGTTCAATGGATATCCCGCCACACCAAGAGACTAACCCAAGGCTTTTTATTGGCCTGGCAACCAACCTGGGAACAAAGGGCCGTCACCTCGGACAGATGCTACCAGAGGCACCCGTCAACGGGCACTGGGAATGGTCAATAATTACGCGCCAGGCAAGGGGTTAACGGGGCACTACCCTCATCCCATTTATCGTGCCCCAACGCCTAGGACACCTCTAGTCCTAGTCTCTTGCAACCAGTGAACGTCGATTGGCGTTATTTATAGAGGTTCCAAAGCCTCTCTTCTGACACAGGAGGTAGCTGCCAGCTCCTTATATGTAGATAGAGGGAAAAAAAGGAAAGAGTGACATGATAGGAGTAGGCTTCTTTTTTGTTTTTTTCATTTTGTATAAGTGGGAGAGATAGGATAAAAGTAAAAAAGGAGAAGGATAGTGTAGAAAATGGAAGGAATGACGCACTTAGTCTGGAACCTCGTTTCCGACCAAATCAATAAGGAAAGCCCTACCAGGGGTACCCAGAAGAGAGGTACCCCCGCCGAGATAGCTCTAAAAGTCAAAGGTACACACCAGCTCTCTTCCTGCGACAAGGGGGCGTCACCTCTCCCTCTACTTTATTGAGAGAGAGAGGCATTGAACTGCGTCTCTCGCTATGCCGAAACGTACAGGCTTCGGTTTTCTTTGGCCAAGACTAAGGTGGTGCACTTCTGCCGCCATCCACGGCTCAACCCTGACCCAGATTTGTTTCTCGATGGGGTACGCCTGGAATTGGTTGAATCGCACCGTTTCCTTGGTTTTCTATTTAACCGACACCTCACCCGCGATGCTCATATTCGCAGCCTTAGGGTCACTTGTACCCGCGCCATGGATATTCTTCGTTCCGTGACGTTCAGCGCTTGAGGCGCTGATAGGGCTACTGCTTTACTTTTTTATCGATCCTTTATCCGTTCGAAGCTCGACTACGGATGTGCGTTTTATTCCCATCCGCAGCCGTGCCTGTATTCGCTGAAGGTGGACTCGATCCATCACACCGGCCTTCGCCTTACGACCGGTGCCTTCCGCACTTCCCCCATTGAGAGCCTGTTGGTCGATGCTGCGGAGATGTCACTCGCTCTACGCCGTGCACAGTGCATTATTCGCCTGTACGTGCTAGCCCGGCGCCTCCCTCAGTCGCCAACAGCTCTCACTGCATCCTCAGCTGATCTCGACTGTGCCTATGCTGCTAGGAAACTGCTTCGAGAACTAGGTATTGCTCTCGGGCCCGTGGCACCCCTGGTTCTGCCATGGACGCCACCCTGGAGGGTACCACTTTTGTCTATTTGTCGCCACGCCTCTGCTCCCAAAGCTTCTACAGCGCCAGGAGTATTGCAATCGACCTTTTTGGAGCACACTTCGTGTCACGCTGGAACCGTTCCAGTGTTTACGGAAAGCTCAAAGTCCCAAGAGGGGGTCGTTTTCCACGCCGTATCCCCTCTGTTTGAAGTAAGCGGGGATCTGTCAGGCGCTGCGTCTGTCTTCACTGCCGGGCTGGTTGCAATACACCACTCGTTGCGGGAGAGTACGCGACGTGCCAGGTTAGTAGACTGGATTGTGATTTCTAGCGACCCACAAAGCGCCCTGATTGCGCTCGGGGCAATAAAATCTGCATTTCTTGGCTCGCGATATCCGTGACTCCACGGTTTTGGCGAAGCGGGCGGATGTCAAGGTGATCCTTTGCTTGGTTCCTGGACATGTAGGATTTGCGAGGAAGGAAGGCACGGATGAGGCGCCAAAGAGTCCGCTATGACTGGGCGACCAGACCAGCCTTTCCAAATTCCTCATACCGATTACAAGGTGGGTATACGAACAGCTCTCCTGGCTGCTTGGCAAAGAAGATGGGAGACGGTCGAAGGGAACTTTCATGCCATTGCGCTGCGACTATTCACATGTACCTGAATGCCGCGACGGCTTCAGGCTGCTTTCTGTCGTCTTCGAATCGGACACAGTCACAGGACGCACCGCCATTTGATGGAACGCTCGCCTGCACCCTACTGTGAAGACTGCTTTGTCCCCCAGAGTGTTCGAAACATTCTTGTTGAATGTCCCAGTCTGGGCGATCTCTGCATCCGTTACCTGTCCCGGACGAACGTGGTCGCTACAACCTGTCCATTGTACTCGGGACGGGTTCGTGTACGCAGACTTATGGACATTAGGACTTTTGGAGGAGACTGGCCTCCTCCACTTTATTTTACTTTTCCTGTGTATTTCTTTTTGTAGGTTGCATGATCATGTTCCAAGGGAGGGGGTCATACCCCCCGACGCAGGAGCATGCTTCCTTTTTGCTTTTCCATTATTTTTGTAACCATTTTTATCCTTTGGTTTTGTTATTTTCATATTTTTTTATTGTTTTTTTTTATATAGCCTAGGATTAGACTTGTGTACGATAACTTATGCCCAAGTGGACAGTCGGCAGATGGGCTACCACAAGAAAAAAACCCGAACGTGTGATGAGAAGACAGGGAGGGGCCTCGAGACCCACCCCTACACTCTTCGTCACGTTCCACCGTGACAGGTTTTTGAGTAGGTCCGTGCCAGTTGGTATCGCTACTGCGTGAAGGCATTCGTGCCACTGCCACCATTTTGGCCATTCGACTCGCTCCCATTCGCAATAACCTCACTAACGCTCTCTGGCCAAACCTGTAGGGCACAGAATAGGTGACTATATCTCGTGGTTGGGTGTCCCTGTCGTGCCGTCTCTTCCATCAATATGTCCACCCTATTAGGCCTCTTCTCCAACACATATATATGGAATATGGTTTTATGAAAAGGATCCATTGACCCTGTTGTACTCTGCTCTTTCTTTCTGAAACATGTCTCAGTGATCATTCCCTCGGCGGTGACCACCAACAGAGATAGCGCTCTTGAATTAAAAAAAAATATATCTCTTGCTCAATCCATACAGAAGATTCAAAGTCGAGTCGCAATTTGAGCGCAGCAGCGGTGTAATAGCCATCATTGCACCTAACTTTGCCTAGGATATCCTCTATTTAACTGTTGAATTATCACATATTCTTTTAAATTTCCGCCTTATTTTTACTTTTCACAATTATATTATTCATACTGATTCTAGAACTTTTGGAATCCTTTCGTTCTTTCGGCTCTTATCCCTTTGTCTAAGAAATTTGTGAGTGTCTGGTGCGAAATGCCTCAGGATATAATATCACTTTATGTTGAGGTCATAATAAGATGGCAGTTCTACAGAATTAATTTGGGATGGGTGGGTCCATACCCTTTCTTCCTATTGCAGGAATACTCTTGTACCCCCAGAAAGATCGTGAACGAGAGATTTTAAAATAAATAATTGTTTCCTTTTCAGATGAAATTGGGTTCATCCAGTAACCTTAAGGTTATTCCACAGTTTAGTGGTATGATGTCACCTCGGGCCCTTTGCCCTAATCAGGCTGCCATAAAAGTTACTAAGACACATTCATATAATCACAATGGTGAGAAGCCGTTCAGATGCAACGTTTGCCCTTATAAAGCTGTCACAAAAACAAATGCTAAAAGACATTCAAGGACTCACACTGGAGAGAAGCCTTTTAAATGCAGCCTTTGTCCGTATCAGACTGCAAATAAAGATAATCTTAAAAGCCATTTATATACGCACACAGGTGAGAAGCCTTTTAAATGCAGTCTTTGCCCATATCAGGCTGTAAATAAAGGACATGTTAGAATACATGCAAGGACTCATACGGGAGACAAGCCTTTCAAATGCAGTCTTTGTCGTTATCAGGCTGCAACGAAAGTTCTTCTTAAAAGACATTCGTATACTCACACAGGTGAGAAGCCTTTTAAATGCATTATTTGCCCTTATCAGACGGCAACTAAAGGTTCTCTTAAAAAACATTCATATACTCACACAGGTGAAAAGCCTTTTAAATGCCATCTTTGTCCGTATCAGACTGCAAATAAAAATAATCTTAAAAACCATTCATATACTCACACAAGTGAGAAGCCTTTTAAATGCAATCTCTGCCCTTATCAAGCTGCAACGAAAGTTCTTCTTAAAAATCATTCATATACTCACACAGGTGAGAATCCTTTTAAATGCACTCTTTGCCCTTATCAGGCAGCAACTAAAGGTTCTCTTAAAAACCATTCATATACTCACACAGGTGAGAACCCTTTTAAATGCAGTCTTTGTCCGTATCACACTGCAAAGAAAGAGAATCTTAAAAACCATTCATATACTCACACAGGTGAGAACCCTTTTAAATGCAGTCTTTGTTCGTATCAGACTGTAAAGAAAGATAATCTTAAAAGCCATTTATATACTCACACAAGTGAGAAACCTTTCAAATGCAGCCTTTGCTCCTATCAGGCGACAAAGAAAGGTTATCTTAAAGACCATTCATATACTCACACAGGTGAGAAGCCTTTTAAATGCAGCCTTTGCCCTTATCAGGGTCAGAGAAAGCATAATCTTGTGGCACATTTAAAAACGCACACTGGTGATAAATAAACCTTAAAGGGAAGCAAAGTGTTAATTCGCTATAAGCGTCGCCTGAACTATTTCACCGTGGGTGAATTCATCGAGCGCTTCCGTATTGGTCAGCCGAGTGTGAGGCGGCCCGCAAGCAGAAGGATGCTGCCCTACTCTCATTTTATTTGACTAATTGGTGTTGGTCGCATTCTCCAGGGGAGCGCAGGTGGGCGAAAGACGAGGAAATGTCTTTTCTATTTTGAAAAGAAACCGCAGAGTTGACCAAAGAGGACAGTAGGAGAGCTCTAAGAACTTGGAATGAAAATATTAACCATAAAACATAAAGGATGACAAGACGTACACCAGCATGTCATTGAAACCACTTTCCCAAAAGATGGTGCTGGTGCGCATCATCGCCACAACCGATATGAATGGTGATGCCAACGGGTTTATTCCCGGCCCTCTTTTAAAAAGAAATAGACTAAGGACTCCTCTCCCGCCGCAGGTACGGACGACCCGTCTGGTACTGTTTTGGCCAGAGACCAAGCCAAGGTCGGCACCTCCGGCCCCGTTGCTCTCCTTCGGACACTTGATAGCATGCCGTTGAGTATGCATGAGGCGGTCAAGGTGAAGCGTGTGATGAGAAAACAGGGATGGGCCCCGAGTCCCACCCCTACACTCTTCGTCACGTTTGACGGTGACAAGCTCCCTGAGTGCTGCATGCGTGCCACTGACATGGAGGTGCTACTAACCTCACCGCCTCGGACATGTTAATCGCTCTTGTCACACTCTTGCCCTGAGCATCAACGGCATCACCTCGCTGCTACCGGAAGATGTTCTCGCTACGCTCTACGTGGACGTCCATTCGATCTCTTTTGGCGCGGCCCAGAGGCCAACTCTGGAGCGTCGACTCCAACAGGCATTGAACCGCGTCTCTCGCTAAGCCGAAGCGCACAGACATCGGTTTTCCTTGGCTAAGGCTAAGATAGTGCACTTCTGCCGCCATCCACGGCTCCACTCTGACCGTGATTTGTTTCTAAATGGTGTTCGCGTGGAAGTGGTGGATTCTTACAGTTTCCTTGGTCTCGTATTTGACGTAACGCCCTTTTAGGATGCTCATATTCGCAGCCTAGGGTCTCTTGTACCAGCGCCATGGATATTCTTCGCTCTCTGCCGTTCAGCACCTGGGGTTCTGATATGGCTCCCGCTTCACATTTCTCTATCGAACATTTGTTCTTTCAAAGCTTGCCTACGAATTCGAGTTTTATATATACGCAACTGAACGTATATTGCGGAAGGTGGTCAGAATACACCACACCGCTTCCCGCCTGGCGACCGTTGCCTTTGCACATCCATTAGGAGCCTACTTGTCGGTGATGGGTCAGTGCATTAGGGGCCTGTGCGCGCAAACTTGGCAACTCCCGCAGGCGCCAACGGCTCTCACTCCATCAGCAGATCTCGACGCTGTCTATACCGATGAGAAACGCCTGCCATACTCTAAGCCATTTTGGTTTAGACATAGGAAACTCGTCCAGAGCTCTGTGTAGCTCTCGGGGCCGTGGTTCCCCCTGTGTTTGCCCAGGACGCCACCCTGGAGAATACCACCTTTGACTATTTGTCGCCACGCCTCTTCTCTCAAAGCTTCTACAGCGCCGGGAGTATTACTTCGGCCTTTTGGGGGGCACACTCCGTGTCACACTATAACCGGGCCATTGTATACGGATGGATACAAGTCCCAGGAGAAGCTTGGTCTATACGCCGTGTATTTCGTGTTTGAAGTCACCAGGGCTCTGCCAGGCATCCCGTCTTTCTACATGGCGAGTTGGTTGCAATGCACCGTTCGCTACGGAAGATAATGCATCGTGCCTGGTTCAAGAAACCGTATTGTGATCTATAGCGATTCAAAATCGTCTTAAGTGATCTCGTGGCATTGAAATCTCTGCATCCTATGGTTCGCGAAATCCGTGACGCCACCATTTTAACGAACCAGACCGATTTCGAGATTATCTTCTGCTGAGTTCCTTGAAATGTGGGAATGAGGTTAGCAGAGAGTCCGCCAGAACTGGGCAACCGGACCAGCGTTTCGCTCTTCCTCACACCGATTAAATGGCAAGAATCAGGGCAGCCTTCCGGCCTCCTAGGCAAATATTAAGGGAACTTAGAGTTGCGCGCAACTTCCCATGTAATTTAAGCCCTTATTTTGGGACGGCTTCAGGTTGCTTTCTGTCGTCTCCGAATTGGACGCATCGCCATTTGATGTCGCGCTCGCCTGTACCTTATTGCGATGACTGCGTTGTCCCTCAGACTGTTTGCCCATTCTTGTTGAATGTGTCAGAGTGGCTTATCTTCGCGTACGCTACATGTCTATTAACGGCAAGGACGACCGTGTCGATACCACTTGTGCCTTGTACTTGTGATGGGTTCGTGTACACACACCTGGCAACTATTTTACTTTTTGGAGGAGGCTGGCCTCCCCTTTAGTTGAGACTCATCGTTGCAAGTCCCATATTGCTCCGCCGGAGCGCGCTTCCGTTTCTTTTTATGACTATCTTGTTTTGTTTTTTATCTTGTTTCTTAGTCTCTGTTCCTGTTTTATCTTTCGGTGGTTGCCCCTTTTCTTTCTCACTTTTCTCAAACTGTAGAAATATCACTCTACCCCGGCCGGTTTCCGCCCAATCTCTCTTACCTCCTGCGTGTGCAAGTTGATGTAGAAATGAGTAAATTTTAGGGGGCCTCTGCTGTCCAGAACAAAAAAGCTAAGCTGTCTTCTGCACCGTTTCCTTTTTGTCATTTTTGCCCGAAGCTTGAAATGGTAGGCTCATATTCTCAGCCTTAGGGTTTCTTGTACCCGCGCTATAGACTTTCTGTGTTCACGTGATATTCATCACCTGAGGGGGGGGGCATATTGGGCTACTGCCTTACTTTACTACGGATGCAAGTTGTATGCATCCGCAGCTCAGCGTGTATGACCCGGCGTCTCCCTCAGTCGCCAACGCTCTCACGGCAGTGGTTGGCAGCCGATCTCGACTGTATTTATGCTGCTGAGAGACGCCAATCTTCCCCTAATGTCCTTGAGTTTAGAACTCGCTATAGCTCTTGTTTCGGTGTCTCCCCTGGTTCTTCCCAGGACGCGACCCTGGAAGGTACCACAGAGACCTGCTGTAATTTATGGGTGCATTTATCCTGTCAGTTGAGTTCGACACAGGAGACTTCCGTCACGTCGTGGCATGGTTGCCGATATAACGGTACGTGCCATATGAAGGGTAGATACCACCTGTACCGAACCTATTCGATTCGGATGACCTATTAATTTTATATACCTTTCTTACCACTTTGGTACTCGTGAAGGGGACCCAAGAGACCGAGATGTTTGAAGGGTTCCCTGTTACTCCGTACGCAACGCCGGAAGGTGCCGGTAGTGCACCCACAGGGATGGTCACCAGATTTTGAATACTGAAATATGGGACCCCTAAATTGGAGAGGTAGTTAAACACTACTGGACACATACCACTTAGGTGAAGTTAGGCACGCAACGCAAACTCGCTCTCAGCTGGGGTCCAGATTGTCCAGGATCTGCTTCATAAACTTTTCTTTTATTTTAAGGTTTGTTCATTGTAGATTTTGTTATAAACGGCTGTTCATTAAATATGTCAAAGCTTATATTATTGTATTCGTGCATATTTGGCAGAAAGTCACTTTATAACTAAAGTGACTTGCTATAATATAATGAGTAAATTGCAAAAAATAAAAATGCATATGATGAAAACCTTTCCATAATCCTTTCAAATTAGTTTCCTGATTTTATTAGTATGTTATTTTTTATTTGTCATACCTTGCACTCGATCCAACTGCTATCAAGAGACGTCATCCTTATTTTAATTACGAGTCCATATCTCCTGTGTTTGAGACCACCCTGACAATTAGATCGCTCATGCGGACAGTGTTTATTTCGGGGCAAAATCGAATAGAGCCACGTGGCCACCTCCAAGATTTAGTATTGGGAAAGTGAAGAAAAGAATGGAGTCACTCGTACACACACTCTTTTCGGGTTCCACAAGCCAGATTATTCAATGCTTGTAGTCTATCATATGTCCCTGTTACTCCCCACTTCACCCCGGCTTGCGTCAAGCTACCGAACATTGCCAAGGACCTCCAGACTAAGAGTCCGGGTAACATGGAAATAAAGATGACTTGACGAATGGTTTATACCATTTGCCCTTGCATCCGAAGGCAAGGCATCAGTTTAAGGTGAAGATCGGAGACAAGTGCTGGCAATTCAAAAGACTGTCCATGGTCTTTTGGGGAGCCCTTCTTAATGCAGACCCGCTTCGATAGCATTGCTAACCACTGGGCCAGCTCTAACAATATACAGGCTTTTACTTACATTTGATTGGCCTGCTTGTAAAATGTTTCATCTGCAGCTCCCTATAACTGAACAGCGCTAAAATCCATCCCTTTACCAACCTCCAGTATCGACTACCTCCGGGTCCGCCTAAATCTTAACCGCTCTAACTCCACCCATGCACGATAAGGTACGCAGAACCATCTCCTCTTGCAACGCTCTACCGAAACTTCTGGCAACGGCTTAGCGGCCTAATTAACTATCCTCCAACTTCCTTTTTTCTGGACCCAGCTTTGTAATCATAATCAGCGCCATCACCCACAGGAAGAGCGCTTCTACTCGCTCCTTCCTCTCATCGACACTCTCTGGAGGTGCTGGTGGAGACACAAGGAATTCAACACGGTCATGGCCATTACCAGTAGTTTCGTCTTCGTCGTTATTGCCACCATCTGTTTGAAGTTGCCACTACTGGAGCCTGGAGAAGTCCTCCATGGACCCTCGCATCATTAAGAGCCTGTTCTTAGAGCATTCGACCTAACACAAACAATGCTGCCCACTATACACGGATGGCTCTAAGTCGGACGGTGGCGTGGGCGCCGCAGCCATCTACCCAGGAGGAAAATTCCTAACTCTATGTTTGCCGCCAGCAGCATCCATTTTTACCGCTGAACTTTCAGCAATCCTTTTAGCCTTTAGACTCATCCAAATTTTACCTTTTAGTGATTTTGTCATTTTATCCGACTCAAGGAGTGTCTTACAGTCAATTAGATATTTTAATGCGTCCCATCCCCTGGTCACAGAAATTTGCAACTGGCTGATCCAAAATGCATCCCGATATAGAATTATTTTTTGCTGGGTCACTGGGCATGTGGGGATCCTGGGCAACGAGAAGGCTGATCGCTGGCCCACTCGGCACATTCTGTGTCCCCTAAGAACACGGCTCTGCCTTTTAGGCTCCACTTTCCTTCAATAATAAAGTATATTTTTCACCTGTGGTAGAATGAGTGGGATGACTGTTCATCATCCAAACTATACAAAATTAAAAATTCTATTCGCTCTTGGCCCTCGAGCCGTCATAGAATGCGGTCGTTGGAGGTGGCCCTTTGCCGAGTTTGCATTGGCCACACAAGACTTAATCACGGCCATCTTGTTTCGGGTGATGTTTATATCAGCCCTCGCTGTCGTTTTTGAGGTGGGGAGCAATCGGTTGCCCACCTTTTATTGAATTGTAGCCATTTCGCCATTCTCCGGTTTTCCTGTTTCCCGACCCTTTTAGCTATCCCTCAATACACCCGTCTTCGATTCATATTGGCGGAGGAATCTTTTAACCCTTCGTTTTTTTAATTTTTGTCACAAAGTGGTCTCCTCCTCCACCTTTTATAGATTATTTGCCTCGTTTCATCCTAGCTGCTATATAGAATCCACTTGGATTGGGCAGCAACCCACTGCTTCCTTACCTTAAACCTAAACCAATACTCGTGTTAATGCCCCTTCCGGTTTAACATGTGCAGGCAGCGGGGCGCTTTTAATAATGACCATTTCTGGAAGGTACAAAGATAAAGACTTCAATTGAGGAAGACACAGCTTTGTAAGGGTCAAACAACGCGACAAATTCCATGTAAGTTAATGATCACCAAATGTTCAAAATTGCGACACTTCTCAAAGACCTTTTGGATGAAGTGGGTAACCCCTGGTCTCGTATTCCAGACGGACGTACCCGATCGAGAAGAGCCTCGAATCGGGTTATTCCAGCGTTTGTTAACAAACTGGACAACATTAACTAAGAAGGAAGGTTCTAACAAGGAGAAGATTCCTTCCATGACCAATCAGGGAGGTCTTCAATGGTCCTTGTCATTTACTCTTCACGGGCCTAAGGGTGAGGAGTTGGTTCTCAAGCAGAATTGGACCACTCAAGAAACGGCCGCTCCCAAACACCTAAAACAAAACACAAAACCATCAATTTAGAGTGGGTGAGGATTCTATGCATTTTCACAGTTGAATCTTCTCTCTTTCACACACCATTTCACTTCTCTGATGAGGAAACAGGAATGGCACCGTCGTGAGTTTCTAAATATGACAGCGTGGATGCACGAGAGGTGAGACTGAAGTAGGGAACCTCCCAATCCTAGCTTTTATGATACTCTTATAGGAAGGGGAGGGGGCTTTCTTCCCTAGTCAAGAGCAAGCGTGGATTCAGGGGGAGGGGAGTAATTTGCCTTTTTAAGCATAAGCTAAAAAGGCAAACTAAAAACAAGAACCAAATCAAAAATAAAGTGCGAGGCAAAGGAAGGAAGAGGCCCCGACGTCGGGGATATGTCCCCCTTCACACGGCGCCGGAAAGAGCGACCAACAAAAAAAAAGTCAATGAAAGTGGAGGAGGCCAGCCTCCTCCAAAAAGTCGCTCGCAGGTGCGTGTACACGAACCAGTCCCAAGTATAAGGGACAAGCGGTAGTGACCCCGATCGCCTAGACACCAGTATAGGTAGTGTGCACTAAGATAAATAAAATGTGCCGAACAGTGTGGGGGACAACGCAGTCTTCACAGTAGGGCGCTGGCGGACGCTCCATCAAATGACGGTGAGTCCCGCGATTGTGTCTAATTCGGAGACAACAGAAAGCAACCTGAAGCCGTGGCGGCAATAAGGGGCAGGTCCATGGGAACAGTCACGGTGCAATGGCACAGAACTTTAAGTTCTCGACCGTCTCCCATCTTCTTTGCCAAACATCCCGGCGAGCTGCCATGTACTCAGTGTAATGAAGTGCGAAACGCTGGTCAGGTCGCCCACCCCTCGCAAATTCTTTGGCCACGTCATTCATCGCAATTCCTACATTTCCATGATCGCAGACGAAGATAATCTCGACATCTGACAGGCTCGCCATAACAGTGACGTCACAGATATCGCGAACCAGGGGATGCGGAGGTTCCAATGCCCCGAGAGCACTTGGGTCACTTTGTGAGTCGCTATAAATCACAATCCTGTCTCCGAACGGAGCAGGTCGAGTGATCTCCCGTATCGATCAGTGTATTGCAACCAGCTCGGCTGTGAATACACGCAGCGCCTGACAAAGGCGCTGCTCAGTTCAAATATAGGGCAAACTGCTTAGAAACCGACGCCCTCCTGGAACTTGGAACCTTCCGTATACATTGGCACGGTTCCAGTGTCACAGAAAGCGTGCCCCAAAAAGCCCGAACACAGTACTCCCCGCATTGTAGATCTCCGGGAGCAGAGACGTGGCGAGGAATAGTCAAAATGGGTACCTTCTAGGTTTAGGGCTTAGGGTCTGACTTGCGTCTCTCTGAGGCATAGTCACCGACGAGATCAGCTTCGAATCCAGTGGGAGCTGTTGGCGATTGAGGGAGCCGCCAGGCTCCCGTGTACAGGCGAATAATGCATGTCGCAGAGCGAGGGGGATATCCCCAGTATCCACAAGTAAGCTCGGATGCGGATACATAAAACATGCGTAATCGAGCTTCGAAAGAACAAAGGATTGATTAAAAAGTAAGGCAGTTCCAGGTGATGTGTCGGTCAAATACAAGAACACGGAAAGGGTGCGAGGGCACCACTTCAGGCGATACCCATTTAGAAACAAGTCTGGGTGGATAGCGGCAGAAGTGCACCACCTGACTTAACCAAGGAGAGACGCGGTTCAATGCCTGTTGAAGTCGATGCTCCAGAGTTGTCATCAGGTCCGCGCCAAAAGAGATCGAAAGGTCGTACACGCAGAGCGTAGCGAGAACATCTACCGGCAGCATTGGATGATACTGCTCATGCTCAGGGCAAAGAGTGTGACACTGAGGACACTTCTCTTACTACATTGGGCTGGAGAGGGCTCCTCTCACCCGTGCGCAGAATCAACGTTCTCGCAAAAAATCACATATAAAGATTGGGAGGCGTCCCCTAGCCCCATTGTCCCCGTAAGAGGCACAGCGATATAACTTTCTGGCTGCCGTGCTGACGTGACTCAGCGCCTCATCCGGCACCCAGCTTTTCCTCTTCTCCTCCTCTGACAGCCTGCGTTTTCACCCTACCTCCTCACTCCCTACAACCCCTCTCGCAACTTTCCCTGGTCGACCTCTAATTTCACAGGGAAGATGCCACCCAACTTCGTCTCAACCAACTATCCCGGATCGGGGCTGATGGGGGAGGGGACATCGTCCACTCACTCCTGAGCTCCAATCTGGGGTAGTGTGTTTATAAAAACCTTCTTCATCCCCATCCACACCTTTCTCAGATCCCGTTTCTTTCTCCTTCCACTATATATCTATTTTACGCGGTGCCTAAGGGTAGCCGCCATGCCGATAGGTTGCGTAAACTCATCCACATTTAGGACACCTATCTCCACCTAAACGATCAGGTCAGCAAGGAGTCAACCCCGGGGATTAATCGAGTAGTGTCCCCAGAGGGAATGTCTACCGTTAATATATCTCCGAGCAAGAGAAAGGGTCTCGGCAACCGTGCCACGACGCAGCGGAAGTACCCGCGTCGAAGTCGGCTGACGGTGGAATGTACGCGGAAATAAAGTATACCTCTTATCCAGGTTCAGCTGCACAGCTACAGACTGAAAGGAGGTATCTAAAGAAGAGAGAAGAACGCAGACATCATACCAGGTGTAATCGCGCATCCTCCTGCCCGGCCCCCATCCCGAGGTGGTGGGGTCGCAAAACCATTATACCCCGGGAGGGTGGGCAGCGGGCACGTGCCCAGCATGGTCTCCTCCAAAAAGAAAGCTAATGGGAGGAGACTAGCCTGGGCAACTCCTCCCAGTTGGCCCGGAGTCCGCTGCAATTCCATTAAAGGAATATGCCCTCCAGGCCTAACTCTGATGAGATGCGGGGCCATCCTCGAAAAGCAGACTCTCTCAGGAATGGCTGTACGTTTCCCGGAGGCAGAACTCAGGGCGCTGTTGGGCGGATAAAGCGCTGTCGCCTTCGAAGACTTATTGGGGGAGATTTGGCTCGCCATGTGAGTCTTTTGCCTCCCTCCTCCTCGAAGCCTTAGGGGAGAGGGCTGGCTTCGGAGGCAGGGTCCCTCTTTTGGAGGACCCACCGTCTCCGAGCCACCTAACTCACCACTCTGTTTGGGCGAAGAACCAAAGCTCCTTTAGTGCATTCCTTCTTTCGGGGGACAGTTTTAGGAACCCCTTGAAGATGGTCTCTCGGGCAACTTCAAGGATGTTGACTCCTGTCCCTCTATGGAGGCGCGCGGCCGTTTCACCTTACGGGAATCGGTCAAGGTGGGGGGAAGGGAGGGGAGCCCTGGTTTTTAGCAGGGGCTGGGTGTAAACCCTTTGTGCCACCAGCTTTACCAGGGGAGCGGCCGTGGTGGGTAGAACCCGCAGAAGGGTTCCGAATGAGCGCGGAAACAAGTTTTCGTAGGCCTGGTCGGGCCTTGAGCAGAGGGTGTCTTTCTTACTACTAAGGCATAGGATGTACCCAGTAGCGCCGGGCAAGCCAGGACCAAGTCCTTAGCCTGCCTGAACGGCAAGGATTTCCTACTCAAGTAGATACGCACCACATTGCTTCGAAGAACCGGGGTGCGGCTCTCCGAATTTGACACAATTGGCCACACATGATTTAGACTTATCGTGTGCGGCCTTGGAGCAACTTACACAGAATAAGGGTAACCCCGACCTTGCACTTCTACACGAGCGATTAACATGACCGAAATGGTGACAGGAGTAGTACCTTCGCAGCAGTCGCGAGAATGCCTCACGCGTTACTGATACTAACCGGCACGCACGTTTTTTCTTGTCTTGGTAGAAGGGGGCAGGTATACTAATATAGTATTTGGTTATTAATGGGTTTTATTTTATAGTATTAAATTAAAATGTCATGAATTATGACAATTGGAAGAAGGATGCTAAAGATAACAGGCGATTTAAAAAAATGAACACGTGAATAAAAAATGCTCTTCAAGCGAGGCTTTCAGAAAAAATGACGCGTAGAGTTCAAGAATTACTCTAACGTTTAAACTTATTTATTGATTGACGGGAGATTATTAAACTTTGAGCACCACTTTATAGTATTTAGTTATTTATGGGATTTATTTTTGTTGATAAATCAGCCTAAATAGCTATTTGAAAACCATTACCATAAATTTTGAGTTTACATGGAAATCGTCGTCTGCTAATGTTTAGGCCTTATGACTCACGTGAAATGAACTTAGAAATTTTCTGAACTAGGTTTGTAAGAAAAACAATTAAACAAAATAAATATATTCACAAAATTAACGAATGCATAATGAGATAAATTGGATTAGGAATACAATGTAAGATATTATAAAATATGATTTATAGTAACAAGATGTAAATTAAGATGTGAAGTGAAAATGAAGTAAAGGTGAAATAAAAGTGAAATAAAAATGAAGGAGACTATGATGGACTGAATTGGGGAATGCACTGCGAGAAATAAGTAGAATTAGGAGCTACTCTCGAATGGCAGTTTGCAGAGAATAAGTGTGAGAAGATTTATAACTGACCTTGATTGAAAGTAAAGTTGAACCGGAATGGATGGTGACATGAACACAAATGAGAGAGTATTCGTGTTATTTCAAAAGTGGTGAAATGCGTATGTTTGTATGTATGTGAAATTCTAAGAGATGTTGTTTGAACCAGTAGTACATTAAATGCAATCAGTATTTCGTCACAGGATATTTGAATTATTAAACGTTACATAAAATAATTGAATTGCAAAAAGTTATGGATAAATTAATTGAATGATTGTATTGGCAAAAAATGAATTAAAATAAATGAATGAATTAATTATTAAGTTGTACATAATTTGCATGAATGATTTAATTGACAAAAGTTAAGTAAAAAGAATTGAATGATATGAATTTTATACATAATAAATGATAATGTATATATTTTAATGTATATATTTCCAGGGGGATTTTATTATAGGAATCCCCAGAGGGCATTGCTATAGTAACCCCTTCCAGGTTATTCACGCACGCACGCAGGACATCAAGGGCAGGGGCTGACAGCCTTTGCCATCCCTTGCTCCCAACGGGAGCAGGGAATTATAGGGAGCCTGCCGTTTTTTTTTATTTTGGGAGCCCATCTGGCGACTGCTTGCTTGGGCATAAGTCAGCGCGCACGACAGAGCCGTCGGAATGTTCCTTCTATTTCCCGACCATCTTGGATTACGTTACCATTTTCCTACTTTATATTCATTCTTGGTTTTGACCCTCTCGTTTGTGAATTCCTCTCTAATTTTCCTTCGGTGTCCTGTTTAAATCAATTTCCTTAATAAGGTTATCCCAGCTTATTTCCTCCAAGCCCGTCGATATTATTAATGGATTAATTCTAATTCTATTTAACGGCTAATTATGCTCCGTCTGCCATTGGAATTTCTTGTGTACTTGAGGCCTCTTTTGATTGCTATGGCCGCCCAGTCATTTCTTTGTCCTGTTGGATTTTTAGTTAAATATTTTTAATATATTTTCTTCGCTAATTATTACACGTTCCGAGATGTGCACAGGATCGGGATCGATCTTTCTGGTGTTATTACCAATTGTTCTTCCTTAACCAATCCATCCGCTTGTATTTACTATATATTTCGCTTGTCATTTTCCCGTACTTGACTTCAGTAAGATTTGCTAAATAGGATTATAATTTTAATTTTCTTTATTGGAGATTTCGTCGCGTAGTTCTCTTTCCGGTTTTGCCACTTTGGTTAATTTTTTAACTTTTCACTTTTCATAGTTACCATTTGAGAGAGTTCCCACATCACCTGGGTATACTCTCATTCTGCCTTCCCTCATAAGTTTTTTCACCTGTTTTTCCTTTTCTTGACTCTTGTATGACCATTTGCACTTATATTCGGCTTGCTTTAGTTTCCCTGGCAGTGACATGGCTTCGTTTGCATAGATCTTCAAACGAAGATCTTTAGCTTCGCAGACCATTCCTTCTTTTTTGTTTAGGTCTACTTTTAAATGTCGTTGCATCTCCCCAATTTCACTTGAAGATGGAGAGTTTTCTTGATTTTTCTGTATCCATTTATTTTTTTCATTTCTAGATTTTCCCTTTTTAGTCTATCCATTCCTACGATTCTGAGTTATCTGGTAACCACATTTCCTTGATTCCATTTTTTAGCAATAATTGGTTGAATTTGTATTAGAAAGTACGTCTTTTGGCTATGTTGGCCAAATTCGCCCATAATACACTACTACATAGATGGTCCGAGCCTACTCCTTGTGGTATGGTTATATTTGTTTCATTTCATTTATGGTTGTCTTTGCTACTCCTGTATTCGTGACACTTTGCACCCTTTGTTTATCTTGAGTTTTCTCTTTTATTTTGGGGGCAACTCATTACTAAGGTACAATGATTTCCTTCACATTGTGAGGGGTAGGGTTATATTCCTTCTATCCATGTGCACCTGAACATTCAAGACATCTTTTCTCTGTAACTGAAATTTATGGTAGTAGTGCATGTCAATTGTAGCACATTTGAATATTTGTTTCTTTTTCTTTGTAGCTATCTTGTTAGCCATAGTCGTACATACCACATTGATTGTGTGGTTGTTTTGTCAAATTTGATTATCTGGTGCACTTTGATTGTTTGGTTGCTTTTCTCATTACGTTTCTCAGTTGAGTGGGATCCTACCCAGAAATTGACTTTCAGGCAAATTACGCTACTATTAGCGATAATCTGAGGGTGAATTGCTGGGTTGAGCCCAACTTTCCTTCGCTGCCTTCTTGGAATACTCGCGTTCCTACGTCTCTCTCTTGATGACACATCGCCAAATACCCTGTGGCGTTGCCAATCAGTCTTTCTAGCGCCACTTTCACATGTCGGCACATTTTTTTTTTTTTGAAGAGCTCATCTGGCGACTGCCTACATGGGGATTAGTCGCCGTATTAATACTGGCCTAGTTCTAAGCTACTTTAAAATAAAATTAAAGAAACGAAAAAAACACCCCAAATGGGAAAAGGAAGCAAGCTTCTGCTTCTGGGAAGGTCCCCGCCGGCGCAGGAGCGTGCAACCTAAAGAAAAGGAAAAAAAAAAAAAGGCAAAAAAAAAAAACAAACCCTGCTTAAATAATAGGGAGAAGGCCGGCCTCCCCCCAAAAGTCAACAAGTCCACCAGTCGATGTGCACGCACTCATCCCGAGTACAAGGAACAGGCGGTAGCGACCCCGCACATCCAGGTACCGGGACAAGTGTCGGGCACGAAGATCACCCACACTGGGACATTCGACAAGAATGTGCTGAAGTCTGGGGGACGGCGCAGTCGCTGCAATAGGGCGCAGGTGAGCGCTCCATCAAATAACGATGCGTCACACGAGTGTGCCCGATTCGGAGACGACAGAAAGCAACCTGAAGCCGCCGCGGCATTGGGAAAAGGTCCATGGGAACAGTCGCGGCGCAATGGCACGCAAATTTAAGTTCCCTTCGACCGTCTCCCATCTTCTTTGCCAAGCAGTCCAAAGAGCTACCCGTATTCCTGCCATGTAGTCAGTGTGAGGAAGAGCGAAACGCTGGTCCGGTCGCAGAGTACTCGCGGACTCTTTGGCGCCCTCATCGGCGCGCTCATTCCCCGCAATTCCTACATGTCCAGGAACCCAGCAGAAGATAATCTCGATATCTGCCCTGCTCGCCAAAAGCGTGGCGACACGGATATCGCGAACCAGGGGATGCGGAGATTCCAATGCCCCGAGAGCACTCAGGGCGCTTTGTGAGTCGCTATAGATCACAATCCGGTCTCCGAACCGGGCACGTCGCATAAGCTCCCGTACCGAGTGGTGTATTGCCACCAGCTCGGCCGTGAAGACAGACGCAACGCCTGGTAGAGCCCCGCTGACTTCAAACAGAGAGGATACGGCGTGGAAGCCGACCCCCTCTTGGGACTTGGAGCCATCCGTATACACTGGCACGGTTCCAGCGTGACACGATGTGTGCTCCAAAAAGGTCGAACGCAATACTCCCGGCGCAGTACAAGCTTTGGGAGCAGAGGCGTGGCGACAAATAGCCAAATGTGGTACCCTCCAGGGTGGCGTCCTGGACAGAACCAGGGGCACCACAAGCCCGAGAGCTATATCTACCTCTCGAAAGAGTTTCCTGGCCCTAAACCCAAAGGGCTTAGGGTATGACTGGCGTCTCTCGGCGGCATAGGCACCATCGAGATCAGCTGGGGATGCAGTGAGAGCTGTTGGCGACTGAGGGGGGCGCTGGGCTCGCGCGTACAGTCGAGTGATGCATTGCACGCGGCGCAGAGCGAGTGGCATCTCCCCAGCATCGACCAACTGGCTCTCAATGGGGGAAGTGCGGAAGGCACCGGTCGCAAGGCGAAGGACGGTGTGGTGGATCGAATCCACCTTCCGCAATAAACGCTCGGCTACGGATGCATAAAACTTGCATCCGTAGTCGAGCTTCGAACGAACAAAGGATCGATAAAAAAGTAAGGCAGTAGCCCTTTCAGCGCCCCAAGTGCTGAACGTTACGGAACGGAGAATGTCCATGGCGCGGGTACAAGAGACCCTAAGGCTGCGAATATGAGCCTCCCAGGTGAGGCGTCGGTCGAATACAAGACCAAGGAAACGGTGCGACTCAACCACATCCAGGCGCACCCCATTAAGAAACAAATCTGGGTCGGGGTGAAGCCGTGGATGGCGGCATAAGTGCACCACCTTAGTCTTGGCCAAAGAAAACCGAAACCTGTGCGGCACAAAGTTTTCACCTGTCCAGTTTCGAGGCTCCCCCAGTTGTTCGATGCGCAACTCTGTTGCACTTGCATCTCTATTTTACCTGAATATTATTTTTTTTCCCTTTCTCTTTTTGTGTTTTTCTCTTTCCTACCCAAAAGAATTCGGTCACTCCTCGATCACCCCACCGACCTATTCCCTAGCAACAGTTCACAGTTCGTTTCAGGCTCATTCTCCATTTTTTCCTGCCATTTTTCTCTTCTTTTCCTTAGCGTTAATTCAAGATGGCCGATCGTAGCCATGACCTGGAGTGGCAACTTTCTGCAGCGCTCTCGTCTACGTCATCCTGTTAGGATGAGGAGTGTTTTATTGTGCATTGGTTGAAGTTTGGCCATGTTGGTTTTAGACGAGGTGAACAGAGGGGTAGATGAGAGTGGACTGAACAAAACATCTTCTTTTGTTCAATCATCTAAAACGGAAGAGGGCTCGGAACGCACCTTTCCTTTTACCTAGGGGTAGCTCCCTTGAGGCCGATTATCATCATCTTCCGTATCGATGGCACCAGTTGCTCTTCTGAATAAAGGGATGACTTTAAATTAATCATCGTTTGTTTAGATTTTCCATTTCTTCTCGTCATCGTCGATAATGACGATCTCTCGAGGTGTCATTCTTGCGTGGAGGGTTTGATCCTTCTCATAGATGATTTGTGTTCGATCTTCGGGGAAGTGAAGGGCCGATTGACCTGGGAAAAACGATAGGTACCTTTGGGTATAATGGGGCATAAAACTCGCATCCGTAGTCAAGCTTCGAACGAACAAAAGATCGATGGAAAAGTAAGGCAGTAGCCCTATCAGTACCCCAGGTGCTGGACGTCACAGAGCGAAAAATGTCCATAGCGCAGGTACAAGAAAACCTAAGACTGGGAATACGAGCCTCCCAGGTGAGGCCCCGGTCGCAAATAAGACCAAGGAAACGATGCCTAAGACGGGGGCCTCCTCTGTCCAGAAGAAAGACAGTCTAACATTTACCAATTTCTCCATCAACTTGCACACGCAGGAGATTAGAGAGATTGGGTGGAAATCGGCAGAGGTGGACGGGTCTCTATCCAGTTTACGAAAAGCGACAAAGAAAAGGGGGCACCTGCTCCAAGTGAAGAGTCAACAGGGGGCAAACCTTCAAAATGGAGTAAGGAGGAAACCACTAAGCCCGTCAATAGAGGAGAGGGAAAGACTCTCTCTCCGCTAGGACTCTTTAGAAGTAAGGGGAGAAACTCCCGAGCCCGTATATATTAGAGGGGAGAAAGCCCCAGCAAGGAGAATTTTGGAGAGAGCTTTGATATATCACAGGGGTCTCCTTAGAAAAGGTGGAGCTAGCCCAAGGGGGCTCCAAAAGCCATAAAGGAGAATCACCCTTTATCAATCAGAGTCGTTTTCGACAGAGGGGGTCGTCGGACCAGCGGGTATTTTCTTTTCGTGCCCTTTGCACAGCGTAGCTCGAGCGTCACCTATCCACCCTCAACAAACATCCCCTAAATTGGGAGTGTGCGGAAGGCAACGGCTGCGAAATTAGATTGGTGCGGTTTATCGTCTCCACCTTCACCAATTCACGCCTTTGCGGATGCATACAATTCGCATTAGTCGAATTTCGAGGAAATAAAGGGAGGGTAGAAGAGGAGAGCATTGCGCTAACAACATCTCAGGTGCTTAATCTTGGGGATCGAACAATGTCCATAGCACGGGTGTAAGAGACGCTAAGGCTGCCAATACGGGTTTCCTGGAGGAACATTTGGTCGAAAACAAGACCAAGATAAAGGTGCGACCCTACTATTTAGGATCAAGTCCTCAACGAAATGAAGCCCTGGTAGGCGGGCTAATTGCATTACCTTAGTCTTAGTCCAAGGAAACGGAAACACATGCCCTTGGCCACAGGGAAGATGCGGGTCAAAGCCTGGTGGATTGGACGCTCCAGAGTTGTGGTAAGAGGACGAATGTGTGAAGCTTTTTTTATTGTAAGAGCAAAAGAGGAATAGAGACAGACAGACGGGTCCACTAAGGAGGAGAGCGGATGACACTACACATCACCCGAAAGGTGGATGGCGTGGTAGGTGATGGTTTGCTTCACAGGTGAAGGCATTTTCACATGCCCAAAAATGAAAGGTGCCAATTTTAGTGACCTCTCGAGGCTGTTTAAAAGACCTATTTTCATTTACAACAATTAAAAGAATTTTTTTTATAAAGATTTAAAAAGGGAGACACTTTCAGAGGTCATTTTATAAATAAACAAATAAATCTCTGTTTAAAGTTAAAGTTCGCTGTTTTCAGTCCTCCATCAAGCTGCTGTGTTGATGCTTCTCAGGCGGACACTCAGCCAGGGCAATCCCCAACTCCTCACCGTGATGCCCAGTCACGGTGGTAACCTCCCTGGTAAATAGTGTCAGCTTAAAAAGAATCCGGACAGAGAGAGATTCGAACTGCCGACCCAGCGATTGCAGGGCAAGCACACTAACCACTATACTAGCCGGGAGGCTAGAAGGTTTTTAAAGCTAAAAATTGCTAGACCTCCTTATTCCTTTTTATTTATTCACGCGTGACCACTTTCCCTAATAATATCGTACGATTCAATAAAGTTTATCACCTATGTTTTCTTTTTTATCATTCATTTCTTCCTAATTCTCTTCTTCTTTTTTATGGTTTTAAGTCATGGGCTTCTGGAAACCCGAGTCGTCGATCGATCAAAGGGAATCGCTCTATCGTAAACCTGACGTCTAAAGTCATTGATCCCTGGGAAATATTCCTCCTGATCCCCGTCCCACATCCTTCCAATGGCATCGAAACCTTCCATCTTTTATCACCATCATAAATTAAATGGAAAGGAAGAACAAAGTCCGGAGCTTGTGAAAATAAGGCGCTGGATCGGAATCAGTTTCCTCCACAACCGACCAAACACAACCGAGCCATGACTTATAAAGGGTGAAAGAGAGGATGTTACCCTTTTTTGGAAAGAAAACAAACCCCCAAAATATCTATTTGACATTGTTCTGGATTCGCTAATGGAAAGAAAAGGTGAATTTCAACGAGGGCATTTCTGTTCAGGAAGGATATTTGTGGTGGGAATTGAGAAAATAAGAAAAAATGAGTGAAAAAAGTTTGATGTAGGAACGATTGTGCCGATTGACCCGAAGGCGTGGGTGAGGGGAAGTGTTGTGGCGTGAAAAATAGAGAAGTGAATCGGCTACAGATCCACCCCCTCTCTTGGGGGTATTTTTAGCTCCTTGGGAGTTGGATCGTGATTTTTGGACGCTTGCTATAAAACAACGGCTCATTACTCCTTTGTTTTTCTGCCGAGATGTGGTGAGCCATTGGCTACTATGCATCGTTTCGGTTGGTTTGGTTGCACTGCCAGCCTTATACCTTCCACATACCAAGTCTTTGTATGTTGTACCGTGTTGGGTAACTCAATCGCCAAGAAAGATCCTTATTCCGTCATGGAGGAGTAATTCCTCAATAACATCATCCTCTTCTCCTGTCTTCCCGTCAAGGCCCATTTACATGTTCCTTGACGTAGGGCTTTGACTACGTCTTGTTGCCCCCCGCCCCCCAGGTTGGTAGGGTATATTCTTCAATAACGTATACTTTAAGGTTGAGGGCAGATGCCTCAATTTCCTTTCTTCTTCTTCTTCGTTGGTTGCAGTTCTTGTTCGGGGGAATGTTTCTTTTTGCATAATTTCTGCCGTATTAATCTCTCTCCTCGATACTGAAGGAAAATAAACATCTACTATATTACGAAAATTGCGTTTCTATATGTAAGGAAATAGAAGGCAAAGAGGAATATCCCCTTAATTTGTTCCTTAGATTTCTTCCCTCACTCCGATCTAAAAATCTCACTCTACGTGGAGTAACGTGAGAGTCCAAAGAAGCAGAGAAAGAAAGAAAGAATTGGAATATCCACCAGGTACCTCGTAGATGGTGCAGTTAATTAAGTTGAGCGCGCCAAAAGATTTAATCCCACCGTGAAAACGCTAATCTCCGTATTTTGGAGGCTGCTCGCAGTCTCCCGCACACATCGTTGGCGGCCATTAAGTCCTGGGTCGTGCGACCAACGCTAATCCCTCTAGGTGGCCGAAGTCTTGGGCGAGACGTCTGTGCCTTCCAGCGATTGAGCATTAAAAATGGCCGTCATATAAATATCCTGGGTTTTCGAGTCTCTGGTCAGATTGAGAACCCGTCGCGTTCGGTTCAGATCGTTGTGTGTTTCCTCAAATTCCTCGGTATTCACTTATACCTCGAGATCGGATCTCACCAGGAAGACCCATCTCTTTTGTGAAGCCTTACTAAGTTCAGACCAAGCCTCGAATCGTTTTCGTCCCCAAAGGATTGACCGGCAATCCTCTCGTCTCATTTGCCCCCCAATCCTCAAGGGTTTTCAGTCTCCCGTATGAGACTTCGTGCCGAGCCGCTGCAGAGTCTCGATTTGGAGATTGTATTTCTCTGGAGCAGAGGTGCCATCGTCCGTTTCAACAAGGATCGTGAACTTGTCTTCTGAAATCAGGATATTCGACCTGGGACCACGTCCGTTGGACTTCTCGAATCCTCGCGCCGACCCGCTGAAGGATATTCACTCGAGGGCCGCGTCTGTTGGCATTCTCCTTTCCTCGAGCTGACCCCATTAAATGTAAAACGACCGTTTGCTTTAATCTCACGATAATCAACTCACTTTCCGACATTTAAACATTCCCTCTGTATAAATGATCTGTAATATTCCATGTAAAAGCTGATTAACGAGTAATTAACTTTCCGATTGCCCATTAACTTATATTATGTCAGATTAATTTGTAATATTCCATTTAAAAGCTGATTAACGAGTAATTAACGTTTCCCGATTGCCCATTAATCTGTATTCTGTCAGAGTTGTCCTATATTTAAATTACCCATATTTCCCGTATGTATATATATATGTTAACTAGTGACACATTAAAAATTATATTTTGGGTTTTCTTCTTTAAATATACCTTTGAACTGCAACTTGGCAAACTCAGTTAAACGCTATCGGCCTCTGTAGTAAATCGCACTCTTATACCTTGTAACTAACGGATTACTTTTACGAAGTGAACATACTTGTACGTAGCAAGGGCGTGTACGTACATTAGGGAATATATTTATGTATAACTGTATACATACATATCTCCTTGGTCTTTATCTCTTTCCTCCCAACCAATATATATATATATATATATATATATATATATATATATATATATATATATATATATATATATATATATATATAGAGAGAGAGAGAGAGAGAGAGAGAGAGAGAGAGATTAAAGATGCTTCTACGGGTTCTCAGACTTTTCTCATACTATTTACCGTGGATAAAGGATGTCTCTACAATGATCGGCCTTCTCATTGTTACTCATAATTTCCTAATTTCAAGTTAAGCGACATGCGTTCATTCAACTCAAATGTGACGTCGAGAATTGTGATCAAAGTGATTGAGGAATCCCTACCATTTGAAGATGAGACGGATGCATCCGATATCCCAATAGCGGAAACACTAAATCAGGGACGCACTGCAACATTTTGTTCGCGCACTCTGCAGGGACCTCAGAAGCGTCAACTCTGAATTGAAAATGAGGCTCAAGCTTTTACTAAGACTGTTCGTCCTTAGAGACATTATCCTATCGCCAGATGATTTACACTGAAAACGGATTAAGTTGTCTGTTTGACAAATGACACCGCAGAAAGATAGAAACGTTTATTTAAGTTCCCTCGAGTTCGATAACTGTGAACATCATTGGTATCTTGGTTATGTTCACTTAGCCCAGTTCTGCTCAATAATCAATGTACAAAATGGACCATCAATTAGAGGAACCACAACTACTCTAGAATAATCCTCAGTCCGCATAGCATGGCTAATCTAATCTTAGAGATGCCAGCGCGCGAACTCGTTGATCAGTCTAGTGGCGCATTGCCAAACAAGAGGATTGTTGAAATTACGCACAGAAATATCATCAGCAGGAGGAAACTACGGTGCCAAACGGCCCGACATCAAGCAATACCGTGCTATCGAGCTCACGAAATCTGCCACGCTTCTTATCAAGCATCCAGCGACACGCAACACTTCCGACGCTCGGAACGTTGACATCATTCTCCTAATCATTTAAATTTATAATTCTCTTTATTGCTTTGTCACACTTCAGGAGAAGACAGAGGAGTGGGACGACAGGGAACCCGCCTCCTGGAGAACGTCAGAAAAGAGACAGCCAGAGGGGGCGAGCTGCCTTCGCACCCTACGATGGGCCTCACGTAAGTCCAGCCTGATCGAGTCCCGAAGAGCCAGGATCTCCTCAAAAAGGAATACGGGACAAGTACGCGAAACCACAGCATGGGACCCTCCACAATTGGCGCAACATTCAAGATTCCCACAAGAGGAGCCATGGTACACCAAAGCACAGGTCACACAGCGACGAGCCTGCGACAATTGCTGCTCATATGACCAAACTGGTGGCAATTAAAACTATGTCCTAGAAGCTCGACATAACGGGACACAGGGACACGAAGATAACATACACTAACAAACTGGCGCAGATCCTGACGCTCAAAGGAGACGATGAGCAAACTCGCAGGAACCTTAGCGGGACCACACACTTAGACACCCTATAAACGTCCGTAACCCCCTGGGACGAAAGTTTATCCTTTAGTCTTGAGACATCATATTGCAGTAATTTCTTGGAGCGAATCACTCTTTTAACAAAATTAAAGCGAGAGTGGGGCACAACTGAAACAGGGACCTTCGAAAGGGAGGACAAATCCCGCACGGGGCCACACTGCTCCCGTGAAGATACCTCAACAACTAAATCGCCCCTACCACAGGCCCACATACGGCAGAGTGCGCCGCAGCGAGACTAAAACTCCTTTCCAAACCAATTTGGAAAGCGGAGACCCGGAACTGGAATTTAGCACCAGAAAAAAATGATAATCCAAATCAGGATCCATCTCTTCTTCGAAGGGATCTAAGAAACACGAAAAAGAGGACTTATTGATAGGAGTATAGCAATGCTTTCTGGGGATTCCTATAATAAAATCCTCATGGGAAACTTAATATATATATATATATATATATATATATATATATATATATATATATATATATATATATATATATATATATATATATATATATATATATATATATACATCAATTATTATATAAAATTCATATCATGCAATTCTTTTACTTTTGTCAATTAAATCGTTCAATTTTTTTACTTAACTTTTGTAAACTAATTGATTCATTTTACTTAACTTGTCAATTCATTTAACGTTCTACGGTTTCAAATAACATCTCTTAAAATTTCACACACAGACAAACAAACACACGCTTTCAGCTCGACCATAAAGGTCGGTAATTATTGCTTCTACAATTAGTCATTTACCTCCAAACAAATCATGCTTAGTTTAATTCCACATCCATTCACAATTCTCTGCAAACGGCCATACGAGAGTAGGTCCTAATTCTATTTACTTCTCGTATTTGCAGCCCCCAATTCAGTTCATCATAGTCACCATATTATTTCATATTTATTTCACGTACTCAATTCTCTTTACATCTTGTTACTGTAAATCATATTTTACCATATCTTACATCGTATATTTAATCCAACTTATCTCATTGTACATTCGTTGATTCTATGAATATATTTATATTTGTTTAATTGTTTTTCTTAAAACCCAGTTCATTATTTCAAAATTTATTTCGCTTTCGTCTTAGGTCTCAAAACTAGCAGACGACAACTTTGATCAAACAAAATTATGGTTATGGTTTTCGAAACGCTATTTAGGCTGATTTATTAACAGAAAATAAATCCCATGAATAACCATATACTATAGGAGTATTACGAGAACCACAAGTTTGCGACTTCGGATTAGAATGGTAAAATCGTGCCTCTAAAAGACAATAGGGCGGTCCACGTGTGACTATTTCTATTTACTTACTTTGATTTCCTCCTTTTAAAATTCAGTCAATTCCGCCCCCTCACATACCGTTTCTAAGAGAAATACCTCATACCTCTGTCGCCCAATTCTAACCTCAAACTCTCTGAACTGGACGACCAACTGTGGGAAGCCGGAACTAACCCTCACGAGGAATTAAACAAGTTCCTCTCGCACCTTACTGAAAAGTTAGAAGCTTTCCAGGAAATGTGGTATTCCTCATATCTACTAAGCTTGCGAGGGCACAGCCGAGACATTTTTCACAGTTCCTGGGTTAATCGGTGAAGGTGGGGGGCGTAGTTTTAATTTTCATCCCATCCAAGGCTTATCATTTCAGGCAGATGGGGCGCATCCTCGAACTAATCCCTGGTGAAAACAACAGGGTCCGAGTCGTTATCCTAAGGAGAGGGGGATGGTCAGGTTTTACGGTACCCCATAAAATTGCTCTACCCACTCGAGCTATCTATTACACATACTGGGTCGGCAGGCCCCAATCCAGCCTCCAGCAATTTGGAAGGTAATGAAAAGGCCTCCACAAATGGTACATTTAAGATAAAGGATTCAACCTAAAGCATCTCTGTGGCCGAAATGGCCACGCTTCCCCGGCCTCAAAGGCAAACTGCCTTGCGAGCAAAACGTAAAATTAAGGAAATTCAAGACTAAAAAAAACAACTTGAAAACAGACTTCTCCCCCCCCCCATCATCTTTCAAATAATTACTCTGCAATGCTGTTCTAAATTCCGAAACCTAACCTAACTCTTATTTATTGGGTTCTCTTTTCCCTGGCCTTTAGCCACTCCCTTTTTTGTTAACACCCCTAAGACGTTGGTTTCGCGCCTTTCAAGCTAGGCGTTGTGACTAACAGCCTTGCTTGGCAGCCCCTTAAAAAGTATAAAGGGGGCACTGCCGCTGAAAAGAGGGAGGCACCCAAGGGCACCTCTAGAGAAGGGGGATGAGGGGGGAGTCCCTTACACCCGTAGGCAAAGGAGATGAGTAAGCCTACTCTCCAGTTAAAGCGTTTTGGAGGATCCCCTGCGAGAACACAGGTGTTGGGGGGGGGGGTGACCATTTTTTCAGTGGAGGCGGCTCCGTCCCGTCGATGGTGTAGGGGAAACTGGGAGAATTTGATCTTTTAAATTATCAGCATCGGGTTTGGGGACCCTATTAGTTATACGGGAAGCAAACGCTATCACCCGCTCTGCGAGGGGTGAGTACGGGGCCGGCAGAACCAGCTGCCGCCATTTGAGGAGACTCCTTCCCCCTAGTGGCTCCTCCATGAGCACGGCGTAAAATGGATTGAGTTTGAAAGGAGAAAGAGAGGATTTTTTTGTGGGGGGGAGGGGGCATCTGACGACTGCCTACTTGGGCATAAGTCGCCGTACACGACGACACAGCCTACTACTAAGCCATATTAAGAAACAATTAACAAAAGAAAATAACGCTAAAAGGGTTAGATATGAACCGAAGTCTTCCCCTTCCTTGAAGAAAGGCAGTTTGATAGATGCGGGTTGTTGTATCCCCCTGTCGTAGAATGACTCCCGACGATACCATATATCACTATTCGTTGAGGGAACTTCCTTAATTATCTTTAGAGTGCGTTAATGTCTGGCGGCCGATATTATGTATCTTCGATATGCTTAAGAAGTGGAACTGAGCTCAAGGATAATAATATTGCTATCATTAATAAAATAGAGTTTTATTAATAATAACTATCAACAAACACAAAAACGGAAAATATTGACATAAACAGAGAATTGAAAGGGTCGTGGGGGCTCGGCTAATCCGAGGATTTAAAGGATTTAAAAAGGTTAAACAAATATAGAGTTAAAGAGATGGGATGGTTCGATAAACCATTTAAAGCACAGGATAGAATTGACAAAAGGGTTAAGTACTCAAAGGTGACGTTTGGCTTACGTAACTTTTACACTAGTGGTGCAGTGGAAGGTGGCGCGAAGGAGTTTCGGTCCGCTGGCGAGTTCCAGCCGAAGGGGGGAAATAAAAGGATCCTGACGTGGCGTCTTGGGAAGGAGAACCGTTTCTCGACGAACGGCTTGAAGAACAATGGCTGTTCTAGGTTGTTCTCTTCTGAACAAAGGGGGGATGAGAACCGTCTCTTGTCTACGGGCTCAAGAACAATGGCTGTTCTAATGTTGTTCTCCTCTGAACAACAAGGGGGAAGGGTGAGAACCGTCTCTTGTCTACGGGCTCAAGAACAATGGCTGTTCTAATGTTGTTCTCCTCTGAACAACAAGGGGGGAGGGTGAGAACCGTCTCTTGTCTACGGGCTCAAGAACAATGGCTGTTCTAATGCTGTTCTCCTCTGAACAACAAGGGGGAAGGGTGAGAACCGTTTCTTGTCAACGGGGCTCGAAGAACAATGGCTGTTCTAATGCTGTTCTCCTCTGAACAACAAGGGGGAAGGGTGAGAACCGTTTCTTGGCGAAGGCCTCAAAAGAACAATGGCTGTTCTAGTGCTGTTCTCCTCTGAACAACAAGGGGGGAAGGGTGAAAACCGTTTCTTGTCAACGGGACTCGAGCGAACAATGGCTGTTCTAATGCTGTTCTCCTCTGAACAACAAGGGGGAAGCCTTTTGGACTCGGCGTCGCAAAGGCTCGAACTTTGGCACTCAAGGGATATTGTCCTCCTTCTGGACAAGTGATGGTGAATCTCGAGGTCGAGGTCCCTTGGCGCACAAAGGGAGAGAGGGTCGTGGTGATGTTTCGCGACGAAAATCTGGATCTCCAATCTGATCTTAGTGGTAAAGTTTCCATATAAATAGCCAGGACATCTCCTTGGTGTGGGGGACAATGGGGAGGGAGCTTCGAGGGAACGCACAGCCAAGCCGGAGAACAATGCCTTATCTGCCCATAAGCCTAACTCAATCTGGCGAGGTCGGCGTATGGGGGCGAACGGGGGGGACGATAACCTCCTTGTTTAAACATTGACATCCGGTAGCTGTGATAAGACTCCAAGCTTCGAATCGAAGATGCACGTGGGCAGCATCGTGGTTTTAAATAATATGGGATAGGAGTTGAAATTAACGCAGCTTCAACTCGTTCTATCACCCCCCCTCAGTCCCTTGATTGTTTCGTTCCTCGTCCTTCTCATTTATAATTCCTGCTAACGAATTTTGTCCCTTTCTTCTCTTTCTCCTTCCTTCACGTTATTTCTCTTCTTTCCGCTCTTACTGTTCTCGTTTCTTCTTGAATAAACGACATTAGGTCTTTTCCAGTCAGACCCAGTGTTTCTCCTTGTGCCTTTATGGTTTCGAATGAAAACATGCGTTCGTATCAACTGTTCACACTTAAAAACCCGAATTAATTGTGTTTTATTTAAACGCACTTAGAAACACTGTCGGAAGTGCTACCTGGTTTTACTTGATCCAATATTAAATAAAAAAAACAGGCGAAAAAACTCACTTATTTCGCACGATACAAATTCTGTGATTGAGACGAAAAGTCTCAGCGCCTACCCCTTAGGTACGCCAAACAAAAAATTTTTTTACTGAATCTTTCAAATGACGGAATATACGAGACCGAAAGAAACAAATATAAACTCAGCATAGGAAAGCTAGTGATGCACAGTCACCCAAAATAATAAATACTAAAGTAAATAAATTCAAATAGTCAATGAGAGCGTGTATCAACCTTTTGAAAGTAGCCTAGCAAGAAAATTATTGCTTCACGGTTTCCTTGATAGCCAGAACCAACAAACTTATCAAAGCCTTTAAGAGTCTTAAAAAAACCTCCCTAAAACCATTATAACCTGCCACCAGTTTAATAATGAAGTATATATCTATTCTATGTCGTAGGTCAGGTATGAGCTCCCTGAACTTCGCTTGCCTTCCTGGGTCACAACGAAAATATATACGAGTGCTTATTTTACCTTTGGCCGATTTCAGTCAAATGGCTATGTGGTTCTGGGAATCAAACGGGGTATACACAAATAATATTTACTACTATACAAACAATACAATTTAACAACAAAGGAGACACTATAGGAAATACACCAGACTAATTGGAAAGCAAAATGGATTTAAATGGATGCCTTCAGCACGCGCCGCGAGCAAGCACAAAAGACTAATCGACAGGAAACGGGAGGAGGGGATCATGGGTGAATCTTCAAGGTCGAATAGCGTCAGGCCTCTTCGAAGTTGATAGAGAAAACGTAATTGTCTTACAATTTCTGTGGTGAGCCTCGAGGGTTTGGAATAAATGTTTTTTGCCTGCGAGTTCTTGGGGTGCGAGAGTCGCCTGAGAATTTACGCGTCGTGTCCTTGGCTGATTCGGGTGAATACTGATTTTCTCATGTCCGTGCTGGGAATATTATACAGGGTGGGCGGAAGCGCGTCCCATTCCATCTGAGCGGACGCAGCGGACGTGAACTTCGCACCCTCTGGCTGATCTTTGCCCGGGCTCCAGTTTGGCTCGGCTTATCGCCCCGGAAGTTTACCCAAAGACGCCGATTGAAGGTCTTTTCGTCTGTGAGATACTCTCTAGTTCTTTGCGCACGCGTGATGCTTTGTCTCTCTCTGATGTTATGTTTGAAGTGCGTCCCAAAAATCTTCGGGGACGAAGAGCCTGCTATTACAGGATAAGAGATCCTGGAAGGAGCAGTGACAGGTGACATGTCCGTTGGTATCAAGGAACCGGCAGAGGACCCTGCCTGTAATTGGGGCATACAGCCCGGTAGAAACAGGGGGTCAAGAAGTAGTTTTCGGACGCTAGATCCGGAATCATGGGCCGAGGGCGCTTCGATGCCTGAGTTGATCCCACACCCGCAGCTGACGATGATGGAATATCATCGATTTTTTTTCCACCGAATCATCAGTAGGAGGGTGAGCAGGCGATATGGGTAAAGTACGAGGAACTGGGCGGACTTCTGCTACAGTTTGGGCCGATAAGGGGCCTAGGCCCTGTGAATGGCTTGAGGACAGAGAATATTCAGCAACTGGAGATGAGCCTATTGAAAATACTCGAGGCTCAGCCGAGTCAGATACAAAGGCTGCTAGCTTACTGGGGGCCGATGAGCCAGATGAAGAGTCTCTCCTCTTATGACGAGGCTGTGGGTCCCATGGCCGGGTAGAACATTCACTGGTGAATATAATTCTTTCAGATAACGCCTGATTAATGTCGTCAAGTGTTTCGCCCTGAGCGGCAGTCCCAACTTGAGCTGCGGGGAGAGGGGAGCAACATTAAGTCTCTCGGTATGAGATGGATGCTTGGCCGGTATATCGAGAATACGTCTGACACTAACGGTACATGGGCGATGAGATGCTTCAGACGTGTCGGAACTCGAACGAGACGGTCTGTTTCGTTCAGCGACACGTATAACATCTAATATGAGACGGCCAAGAGGTGAGGTTTGTACTCGAGCACGTTGGCGAGCCTTTCTCACGTACATACAAAGAGTGGCGCACAGCGAGGATCTCTTTTTGAATAAGAAAATTGGGCAGATTTTCGACGCAGCACGGTGATTTGGCGCATTCAGAGCTATGGTAATCAGAACTACAATTTACATAGGAACTGGAGTACCTACAGCAATGACCAATTCAAGCAACTTTGTGTAGTTCAACGTAAGGGCATGCCATGGCACTAATGCACCAAGCTTTAATATAAAGGGGCAGTTCCTGACGTTCGAACGCTAAAATAAATGTGGCAGTTGCAACTCTAGCAGAGCCTTCAGTTTTAGTCACCCTGCGTTTGTGTGAATCGTTGGGTACTAACTTTACTCTTGAGACGAATGAGGTCGTGGTTCCTTAATTCGTTTGAATGCATGGCACCTTTGGCAAAATTCAGACGTGGATGGGGCTAAAGGGTTAAGCGAACTTGTGCTATCGAAGGCAGATTTCGCACGAGATTGAGTTGAGTTTAAGATGACACCTCGACTACTATATCATCACTACCTCATGGCCACATCCGGCGGAGTTCACAACAGCGGGATCAAATGTTTGGTTTACGTCGAAAACAACATCTACTCAAAACCAGAAAGCGGGGATAATCCAAATCCGGGTCCACATCGTTGGCATAGAGATCCAACGAGCGAAGAAAGGCTGAAGAACGTTTGGCATTAAGAGAAATAGAGGGGTGTATTAAAAGTGTAGTTCGCAGGACCAGGGGGCAGGTAAGGAGCGGATGGAGCCCCCTCTCCAACGACAAGGCAGGGGCACTGTCGCGGTGAGCCTCTGGAAACACTGTGAGTGAGGAGGGGTGGGTGCTCTTGATGACATTAAATCTAACCACCCCATATATGCCATATTAAGCAAAAGGACACCGATAACTTTAATATAATACGGTTACCGAGTCATGATAGACAATCCAGATTTGATTAACATTGTCTTGCTTAAAGCCCATATCTGAATGGGTTTCTTAAAAGGAAATGGCGTGGGCTTGGATTGCCATTTTGAGATCAAGACGATGGCAGGAAAAGATAATTATGCCATAATTTCAAAAGGAGATGCCGTGGAGTTTATCTATCATCAGGTTTGTTGTTTGAGAGGGGAGTTTACTAAGGTAAATTTTTCTTCTCCTCGTATGTGAGGCACGAAGACTACCCATATCGGCTTTCGGCGAGTGTCGTGAAAAGTGGCTAAACACAAATAGGGGCCGGTTACTTAGGGGCTGCACAGCAGAATTTTCGCACCTGCGAGCGATATACGTAATGGCGGTAATGGGCAGGGATGCCACGGACATCACCATTCATACCGGTTGTGGCGCTGATGAGCACCAGCACAATTTGGGGGGAAAGTGGTTTCAATGATATGCTTGTGTACGTCTTGTCATCCTTTGTATTTTAGGGTTAATATTTTTATTCCAAGTTCTTAGTGCTGTCCTCTTTAGTCAACTCTATGGTTTCTTTTCAAAATAGCAAAGACATTCCCTTGTTTCTCGCCAGCCGTCCCTGCCCGGAGAATGTGACCACCACCAAGAAGTCAAATAAAATGGGAGTAGGGCACCATCCTTCTGCTTGCGGGCCGCCTCACGCTCGGCTGACCAATACGGTAACAGTATATGAATTCACCCACAGTGCAATAGTTCAGGCAACGCTTATAACGAATTAACATTTTGCTTCTCTTTAAGGTTTATTCATCACCCTTGTGGGTTCTTAAATGTGCCACAAGATTGATATTCCTCTGGCCCTGATAAGGGCAAAGACTGCATTTAAAAGGTTTCTCACCTGTATGAGTATATAAATGGCTTTCAAGGTGACCTTTTCTTGCAGCCTGATAAGGGCAAAGATTGCATTTGAAAGGCTTTTCTCCTGTATGAGTGCTTACATGTATTCTAACATCTATTTTCCTTGCAGCCTGATAAGGGCAAAGACTGCATTTGAAAGGTTTCTCACCTGTGTGAGTATATGAATGAGTTTCAAGGTGACCTTTCGTTGCAGCCTGATAAGGACAAAGAACGCATTTGAAAGGTTTATCACCTGTGTGAGTATATGAATGTATTTTAAGGTGACCTTTCAATGCAGCTTGATAAGGGCAGAAGCTGCATTTAAAAGGCTTCTCACCTGTATGAGTATATAAATGTTTTTTAAGATTAACTTTCGTTGCAGCCTGATAAGGGCA
Organism: Ceratothoa steindachneri; assembly: GCA_963969495.1. Lineage (NCBI taxonomy): Eukaryota > Metazoa > Arthropoda > Malacostraca > Isopoda > Cymothoidae > Ceratothoa > Ceratothoa steindachneri. The sequence continues at coordinate 104,728,637 of OZ018333.1, forward strand.
AAGGCTGCATTTGAAAGGCTTTTCTCCTGTATGAGTCCTTGCATGTATTCTAACATCTATTTTCCTTGCAGCCTGATAAGGGCAAAGGCTGCATTTGAAAGGTTTCTCACCTGTGTGAGTATATGAATGGCTTTTAAGTTGACCTTTCGTTGCAGCCTGATAAGGACACAGACTACATTTAAAAGGTTTCTCACCTGTGTGAGTATATAAATGGTTTTTAAGATTAACTTTCCTTGCAGCCTGATAAGGGCAAAGGCTGCATTTGAAAGGTTTCTCACCTGTGTGAGTATATGAATGACTTTCAAGGTGACCTTTCGTTGCAGCCTGATAGGGACAAAGACTGCATTTGAAAGGTTTCTCACCTGTGTGAGTATATGAATGGCTTTCAAGGTGACCTTGCGTTGCAGCCTGATAAGGGCAAATATTGCATTTGAAAGGTTTCTCTCCAGTGTGATTATATGAATGGCTTTTAAGACGACCTTTCCTTGCAGTCTGATAAGGGCAAAGGCTGCATTTGAAAGGCTTTTCTCCTGTATGAGTCCTTGCATGTATTCTAACATCTATTTTCCTTGCAGCCTGATAAGGGCAAACGCTACATTTGAAAGGCTTCTTTCCAGTGTGAGTCTTTGAATGTTTTTCAATATCTTTTATGGCAGCCTGATTAGGGCAAAGTGTTCGAGGTGATATCATACCCCTAAATTGTGGAATAGCCTTAAGGTTACTGGACGAGCCCAATTTCATCTGAAAAGGAAACAATTAGTTATTTTACAATCTCTCATTCATGATCTTTTTGGTGTACATAAGAGCATTCCTACAATAGGAAGAAAGGGATGGACCCCACCCATCCCAAATTCATTCTTTAGGACTCCCACCTCATCATGACCTCAACATAAAGTGATATATCATGAGGCATTACGTATCAGACACCCAAGAATTTCTTAGACAAGGGGGATAAGAAGAGACGAAAAAACGAAGGGATTCCAAAAGTTCTAGAATCAGTATGAATAATATAATTGTCAAAAGTAAAAATAAGGCGGAAATTTAAAGGAATATATAATTCAACAGTTAAATAGAGGATATCCTAGGCAAAGTTAGCTGCAGTGATGACTGATACACCGCTGCTGCGCTCAAATTGCGACTCGACTTTGATCCCTCTGTATGGATTGAGCAAGAGATTTTTTTTTTAATTCAAGAGCACTATCTCTGTTGGCGCTCATCGCCGAGGGCATGACTACTGAGACATGTTTCAGAAAGAAAGAGAAGAGTAGAACAGGGTCAACGAATCCTTTTTGAAAATGGCATATTCCTCTATATATGATGGAGGAGAGGCCCAATAGAGTGGACATATTGATAGAAAAGAGGGCACAACACGGACACCCAAACACGAGATATGGTCACCTATTCTGTGTCCTACAGGATTGGCTAGAGAGTGTAGCCCATCAGAGAGCGCTGATGAGGGAAATGCAAGAGGGAGTGAGTCGTATGGCCAAAATGGTGGCAGCAGTAGCATCTCGGCGGCAGTGGCATAATGCCTTCACGCAGTAGCGATACCTTTTGCGGGGGAGGGGGGGAGGGGGAAACCCATCTTGCGACTGTCTACTTTGGCATAAGTCGCCGTAAAAGACACAGTCTACTACTAGGCTATGTTAGGAAACAAAAAACAAAACAAATAACGCTAAAAACGACAAGGGCTAAAAAAATAAAGAAATTAAAGCAAAAAGGCAAGGAGGCGCGCTCCGGCATCGGAGGTATGCCCGCCTCTCCCACCGGCACAGGAAAATACAACCTACGAAAAACAACAGTCCAAAAGTCGTAAAGTCCACGAATAAGTGTGCACGAATCTGTCCTGAGTACAAGGGACCCCGGTTATCCAGGTACCGTGAACGAAGATCACCCAGATTGGGGCATTCAACGAGAATGTGCCGAACAGACTCGGGGACAACGCAGTCTTCACAGTAGGGCGCAGGAAGCCTACTCCAGAAAATGACAGTACGTCCCGCGAGTGTGTCCAACTCGGAGACGAAATAAAGCAACCTGAAGCCGGCGCAGCATTGGGGGTAGGTCCATGGGAACAATCGTGGCGCAATGGCACGCAACTTTAGGTTGCCCTCGACCATCTACGATATTCTTTGCCAAGCAGCCCGGAGAGGTGCCCGTATTCCTGCCATGTAATCGGTGTGGGGAAGAGCAAAACGCGGGTCTTGTCGCCCTATCCTCGCGGACTCTTTGCTCCATCATCGGCGCGCTCATTTCCCGCAATTCCCACATATCCAGGAAGCCAACAGAAGATAATCTCGACATCAGCCCGGCTCGCCAAAACCGTGAAGTCCCGGATATCGCGAACGAGGGGATGCCCAGAGAGAACTCGGGGCACTTTGTGAGTCGCTGTAAATCACAATCCGGTTTCCGAACCGGGCACGTCGAGTAATCTCCCGTACCGAGAGGTGTACTGCAACCATGTCGGCCGTGAAGACAGAGGCAGCGCCTGGCAGAGCCCCACAGACTTCCAACAAAGAAGATACGGTGTGGATACCGACCCTCTTGGGACTTGGAGCAGTCCGTATACACTGGCACGGTTCCAGCGTGACACGAGGCGTGCTCTAAAAAGGTCGAACGCAATACTTCCGGCGCCGTACAAGCTTTGGGAGCAGACACGTAGCGACAAATGGTCAAAGGTGGCACGCTCCGGGGTTGCGTCCTGGGCAGAACCAGGGGTACCACCAGCCCGAGAGCTATACCTAGCTCTCGAAGGAGTTTCTTGGCCCTAAACCCGAAGGGCTTAGGGTATGACTGGCGTCTCTCTGTGGCATAGACACCGTCGAGATCAGCTGCGAATGCAGTAAGAGCTGTTGGCGACTGAGAGGCATCGGGATAGCGTGTACAGTGAATAATACACTGTGCATGGCGCAGAGCGAGTAACATCTCCCCCAGCATCGACAAGTAGGCTCTCAAAGGGGCCGGTGTGGAAAGCACTAGTCGCCAGGCGAAGGCGGTGTGGTGGATCGAATCCACCTTCTGCAATACACGCACGGCTGCGGATGGATAAAACTCGCATCTTTGTTGCGGATTGCAGCAGAGATGCACCACCTTAATCCAGGCCAAGGAAAACGGAAGCCAATGCGCTTCGAGATAGCAAGAAACATGGTTCAATGCCTATTGGACTCGACGCTCCAGTTATCATCTAGGCCGCGCAAAAAGAAATTGAAAGGTAGTCCACGTAGCGGGGCGGGCTTTCGGGCGCCAGCGACCCAGAAAATGAAGGGAAAAATAATCACTACCATGGAGGTCATCAACCACCCACCAACCAAAATCAGGCTGTGTATCCGGAGAGAACAAAGTTAGATCGAGACAGGAAAATGAAGCAGTTCTAGGGCAGTGATGCGTAAACTCATCCACATTTAGGACACCCATCTCAAGCTCGTCGATCAGGTCGGCAAGAAATTGACTCCTGGTATTAATCGAGTAGTCTCCCCAGAGGAGGTGTCTACCGTTCAGATCCCCGAGCAAGAGAAAGGGACTCGGCAACCATGCCACGACGCGGCGGAAGTCCTCCGCGTCTAAGTCGGTTGAAAGAGGAATGTACGCGGAAATAACAGAAAAGTCCAGGTGTAGCAGAACAGCTACTGCCTGAAATGAGGTATTAAAAGTGAAGAGATGAACGGAGATATCATGTCAGGTGTAAATCAGTCATCCTCCCGCCTAGCCTTTATCCCGTGGTGGTGGGGTCACAAAACCCTTATACCACGGGAGGGTGGGTATGGGTCACGCGTCCAGCATGTTCTCATGCAAAAAGATAGCTAAGGGGAACGGGAGGTTTGGAGTCTCCGCAGCTCTTCGCAGTTGGCCCGGAGTTCTGGAAATTCCATTGAAGGAATATGCCCTCCAGGCCTAGCTGAAGATGCGAGGTCCATCTACGAAGAGAGAACCCTCACGGGAAAGGCCGTACGTTTCCCTGAGGCAGAACTCGGGGCGCTCTTCTCCTGACAATGCGCTTAAGGCGCTATCGCCTCCGATGAATTATCGGGGAAGGTTGGACTCACCATACGAGTCTTTTCCTCCGTCCGCCTCGAAACTTAGGCGAGGGTGGAGGATTCACCTTCTCAGACACCCCAGCCTAGAACTAGGGGGGCAGCTTTAGGAACCCTGGAACATGGCCTCACGACCGAGTCTTTTTCCTATTTTTTTAGGAGGGGAGGGTGGGGAAAGTTCCCACTTCTCTCCTCCGCCAACAGGAGCCCCTCTAGGCCAGATGGTCAGCAAGATCATTCTCGGAAATGGAGAAGTTGTTGGCTGTCACAGGGGCACCAGCTGGGGCAGAAGATCCCTCCTCTCCTTGTAAGGCCTCGGGGGCCCGAGCCACCCGAGGAGGACCTTGCACAGGGGCCAACTCAAGCCCAGTGCTTGGCACTGAACTCAATATTCGGCTGCCTTTGCGCTTTCTTGGCAGTCCCTTTGGAAAGCAAAAGGGGGACTGCTGCTATTACGGAGTCACCCAAGGGCGACTCCAAAGAAGAGGGTGAGGGGGAGTCACTTACACCCGTAGGCATAGGGAAGGAGTAAACCTCCTATCCGGTAAGAGAAGTTTGGAGGCTCCCCTCAGATAGTTTCGGGGGGGAAAGTACCACCTTTCCTACTGTTGAGCTACTCAAGGGTGGCTCCGTCATCACACGTTTGACGGCACCATGATCAGCTAGCTCTAAGGTGAAATTATGTATAGAGTAGTTCATGAGTTCCTTCGTGCAAACAAATCTTTTCACTTAGTTCATGTTAAAGTGAGGCGTCACACTCACTGGGAAGACATTAAGTGTCCGAAGGTCACTAATCATGGCCACCTGAGAGGGATCAGGCGCACTCACCAGAAGGCTCCCGTCCCAGAGAAACCGGTCACCTTCGCCCCTTTCCCAATCAAGGCAACTAATGCTCTCCTCTGATGGATCATGTTGCCCTTGGCCTTTTGCTTCCATGGGTATGTGGACCAGCCCTTGTGATCTATACCCCAGTTCTGCCTTTTCTGAATGTTTTGATGAGAAAGCAGAGGTTTCTTGATGGCGGCTCTTCCATGATATCCGGCTTTAGTGAGCTCACGGCTAACAGCTTTGATCAAAACTGGGCTCATGAGATGATTCAACTCTGCAGTCACAATGCCTTTCAACACTCGTTGGTCTCTTTCAGCGAGCTTCGAAATCTGCCGAAATTACCCTTCTTGCAGGAGGTTTTGCCCTGCTTCTTGAATTATGTCATGGTCATTGAGATGATAGCTCTCGAAAAACCAAGGAGTTTAGCTGGGGAGGTGCGTGGCCGTTTCGCCTTACGGGAAACGATCACGCTGGTGAGGGGGAAAGGGAAGAATGAATGAATAGTGGCGAAAATAAATGCTGCAAAGCCCAAACGGACAGGCCCACAGCCAAATTCAAGGACGGGTAATTTGCATGAAAATTCTCAATAAAAATATAGATATCTAGAGAATATCAAAAAATATAGTATGAAATTAAAATCAATAGAATGGAAGTAGAGGAATTTAAAACCATCAAGGGGTGTAAAAGGATATCAAAAATAAACTATTGAGGACTCGACAAAGGATAAAATCATAGACTATTGATGGATCAACAATAGATACAAGAACAGGGAATATAAAATCATGAAACAATATATTAAATTTTGGCTAAAAGATTATATTCTTCTAAAAATTTAAAAATTCTATTCCCACCCAAAGAGACACCAGTCTCAGACAAGATGCCCCGCAGAACCTGTTGGGGGGCCATCTGCCCAGTAATGAAAGGGAAGACCCTCCCCCCAAGATTTCTCAGAAAGAGACAGCTACACCCCGCAAAGGATGCACAAAGGTGGGGGCTGCCCATTCATCAAATGCCCATGAGTGAGGCACGGCACAAAATAACCTGCAGTCTACGTGGTCTCATGGTATGTGGCCATGGGAGGACTGAAGGTTTTATGGAATGGAGCTTGGTGGGAGGAAGCTCATCCCACATCTTCTGCCATTAGACGACTATATATTCGGTGATGAGGGGGATAGATATCACGAAGTGTGACTGAGGCTGATGGGGGTATCCCCAATGATGCCGCCTCCTTGGCCGCAGCATCCACCTTTCATTACCTGGGATGCCTACATGACTAGGCACCCAGCAAAAAGAAATCTTATGAATAGGAGAAAGATAAAAAAGCCACCACTGTATCTTGGAAACCAGAGGATGGCTAGAACCAAAAGCACTCAGTGCCTCCAGAGAACTAAGGGAGTCAGAGAAAATCGTAAGATAACTGGATGGCATAGGAGCAATAACAAAGAGTGCAGCAAGAATGGCAACAATTTCTGCTGTGAAAACAGAAGCTGCACTTGGTAGGCGAACCAATGCGGTCTGAGATGGGAAGAGAGCAGCAGCTCGAACCCATTCTGATGACTTGGACCAGTCGGTGAACACAAAGGTGCTAGGCCAATGGTGGGAGTAGTGTTGATCATACATCGTTCTCAAGGCTACAGGCAAGAACTGATCCTTGGGCCTACCAGTAACCCCCTTGCATACCATTACAGGTGGTATGAGCCATGAGGAAATCTTTGGTATTGAAAACGGAATAACAGAAAACTCCCTTAGACGCCCTGTGTGATCGGCCATGCACAGAGCAAAGGGGCAAGCCAGGGATGGAAATCTATCATATGAGGCCACTGTTCTCAAATTGAACGTGCACTCATATACTGGCGACCATGGTAATTGCTCAAGTCTAAAAAGATATTTGAGGTTAGACCTGAGCCTGCGAAAATGAAGAGACTCCACATAGGGGAGGACTTGAAATCTCCAGAAGCCAGGCGCACACCCTGATTATGCACAATATTTAATTTTTCAAGAATGGACGGCCAAGCAGAGGAGCACACCTGTGATCCATAGTCCAGTTTTGCCCGGACCAATGCTGAATACAAAAGCCACAGGGTACGTCGATCACTTCCCCAAGAAGTGTGTGACAGTAGTTTCATTATGTCCAATCTGTTCAGACAAGACCTTTTCAAGGCGTCCAAATAAGTCCTCCAAGAAAGCCTCGAATCAAAGATCACCCCTAGAAATCTAAAATGGGACTCAAAGGTGACAGGGACACCATAGAGTGACAAATCGGGAGGGTCCCATGTCACTGATCTATGATTGTAAAAGTAGACAGCCTTGGTCTTCAATGCGGAAAAGCGCAAACCCTTGGAAGAAGCATTATTAGCTACGGTATTTTGAACCCGCCCTAGCTTACGGATGACAAATGGAAGTCTGGGCGATGAACAGATAAGTGCTAAGTCATCCACATATAGAGTTGAGGAAATCTCAGATGGGAGATTTGCGATAATGCTATTGATGGCCACAGAGAAGCAGGTGACACTGAGGACACTTTCCTGTGGCACACCCTCAACTTTCTCTACGGACTCTGATAGGGCATTTCCAACTTTTACTCGTAGTGTGTGCCACATGAAGAATTGCTCGACAAACATGGGGAGAAAGCCTCACAGGCCCGAATCATAGAGTTGCTTAAAGATACCACGCCTCCAAGTGGTATCATATGCTTTCTCAATATCAAAGAAAACAGCAACAGAATGCTGCCTCTTTGAAAAAGCATCTCTTATATAAGACTCCATTCTAACAAGCAGGTCGATGGTAGTCTGTTTTTTTTCTGAACCCTGATTGAGAGGGAGATATAAGATGGTTTGTCTCCAAAAAACACACGAGTCTTGTATTTATCATCCTCTCAAACAATTTACATGGACAACTAGTAAGGGCAATAGGGCGGTAATGGGTGGGTTCCGTCCCATCCTTTCCTGGGTTTCGGAAATGTAAAACTACAGCCTCCCTCCACATAGAAGGGAAGCAGCCCCTAATCCAGATGAAGTTATAGATGTCCAGCAAATTTGAGAGGAGGGATGGATGCATATTCCTAATCTTATCATAGGAAATGCCATCCGATCCGGGCGCAGTGGATCCACAGTGCTTCAGTGCATTATGGAGCTCATAGATAGAAAAGAGCTGGTTATAAAGCTCATTACCCATGTTAGGCTCCATAAAGTTGATAGGATGCTGCTCCTGTTGGAGCCTCAAGCGCTAGAATTGCATGGAATAGTTGTCTAGGCTTGAAATATTAGCAAACGATCTGGCCAAGACATCGGAAATGTGGGATAAGTCTCCAAACAGTTCTCCGGCTTGAACAATGTTGGGAGCTGTAAAGCCATTGGATTTCTCCAATAGCTTTTTTACCTTCTTCCAGATTTTGTCTACAGGGGTCTGCCAACATATCGATGCGATGTAACCATCCAAAGAGGTCTTTCGAGCTCGTCAAAGGGTGCGTCGCCGTGCTGCCCTTGCTCGTACTTTACCATTGTGAGGCACCGATGGTAACGTCGGCAAGCCTGTTTACATTCAATGACAACTCTCGAGCATTCAGCAGACCACCGGGGCAATTGTGGTCCATAAGCAGTTGAGCCGGAGAGCGGGATGGAGGAATTAGCTGCATGATTGACGTGGACTAGAAGATCATCAATAGCCACTTCAATATCTTCATGATGGAAGGACCCATCATAGCTCGAGAGGTGCCTGAACTTAGGCCAGTTTGCTTTTTTAGTGTAGTGTCCATTTTTAAGAGGGGAAAAAATACCTAAATAACTTTAGGTCAGTTGGTTTGCGAGTTTGTAAGCGTGTGGTCAACGATGCTCACAGCATGGATTTAGAATAGCTAAATCATGGTTAACAAACATGGGCTGAACTCAGTTGAGGTTGGAAAGGAGTTTCAAGTAGTAATAGATGAGTCAGTCAGGTTTACTAATTAGTGTTTTGAAGAAAAATAAAGAAAATAGTGTGTTGGGCATCATAAAAAAAGGTTACTAATGTAAAAATGTTATCTTTAAACTTTATAACTCAAATGATAGGCCAGATTTAGTGCATTTTATAGAAGCATGGTTAACACATTTTAGACATGATATCAACCTGTTAGTTAGTGCAAAGGAGGACAACAAAGTTATTACCTTCCTTGAGGCACCCTAAATATGTACAATGAGGGTATTAAATATGTTTTCAATTGAAAGGTGTGCGAGAGGGACCAGGTACAGGTAGTAGGAACCCCACTCATATAGATGGGAGAGGTACTGTCTACAGAGCACTACATGATAAGGACATTCAGGCAAGCACAATAAGTCTATAAACTCTACTATTATTATTTAAAACTAAGACATGGCAATTTTGAGTGATAACATTGGTGTGAAGAAAATATGAAATAATGTTTGCCATTATACAAATAAATTCAGCAAAAACTAAGCATAACAAAGATTACCTTTTCTTGATGGAGGTTTTGTTGAAAAAACTCAGTGGTATTGTTTGGTAGAAAGTCTTCAGATTTTGCACACAATATATCAAAAGTAACAGGAGAACTGATCTCTTTATGAAAGAATTCTTCACTAACTTCTTCCTTCAATGAAATCTCCCCAAAGTCCTGCTTGAAGAAGTACAAAGTTAATTCTTACAGAGCATCCAGAAATCTCTGTTGTGTTCTTTTCATACATTTATATTCATGTTTTTAATGTCTTACTTTGGAGAATTAGATATGTCCACTTTCAGGTTAAAATAATGAGAGATGGATGAGATTGCAAAGATTAATGTCTGCAACTAGCAGAAGTGTGCATGGTAACAGCTAAATAGTGGTGTCAAATGTGATGTTGGGAGATACGGCGTGGAAACCGACCCGCTCTTGGGAGTTGGAGCCATCCGTATACACTGGCACAGTTCCAGCGTGACACGATGTATATTCTATAAAGGTCGAACGCAATACTCCTGGCGCTGTAGAAGCTTTAGGAGCAGGGAAGTGGTGACAAATAATAAAAAATGGTACACTCCAGGGTGGCGTCCGGGGCAGAACTAGGGAAGCGAACTGGCCGAGAGCTATACTTAGCTCAAGATGTAGCTTCTAGCCCTAAACCAAAAGGGTTTAATGATATGACTGGCATCTCACGGCGGCATAGACACCGTCGAGAATAGCTGTGGGTGCAGTGAGAGCTGTTGGCGACTGAGGGAGGCGCCGGGATCGCGCTTACAGAGGAATATTTCCCTGTGCACAGCGCAGTTAAAAATTAAGACAGTAACCCTATCAGCGCCCCAGGCATTGAACGTCAGGAAACAAAAAATATCCATGGCATGGATACAAGAAACCCTAAAGCTGCGAATATGAGCCCCCATGTGGTGTCGATCAAATACATGACCAAGAAAATGGTGTGAGTCCACCACTTCTAGGCGCACCCCATTTAGAAACGAGTCGGCGTCAGGATAGAGTTGTGGATGGCAGCAGAAGTGCAGGTAGCTGAGTCTTGGCCAAGGTCGTCCACGTAGAGGGTAGCCAGAACATCTTGAGGCGGCACTGAAGTGATGCCGTTAATGCAACACTGAGGACACTTTCCTGCAGAACACCCTCTTCCTGCTCCATACGGCCGTATAGGGCATCTCCCACTCATACGCGAAATTGACGATCTCGCAAAAGTGAGATATAAAGATTGAGAGGCATTGAGAACCCTCATAATGTGCAGAGTCTCTATGATACTGTAGCGGCGGGATCGCGAGTCCCCAGCCAAAAGTTCCCGCCGCCCTGACAAGGTCCGCTCGGTGGTTCAAGGAGAGGGTATTGAGGAGAGAAGAGTATTTTCTATCTTTAATTTACACAAAAAAAATAGAAATCAACCACAACCCCAGAAAACAAAAATGCAAATTTACACAATTACCAAAATATTAACTATTTTTAACCACAACCAAAAGATATTTATATATATATATATATATATATATATATATATATATATTTATATAGTGGGCCTTACAACTTTACCCTGGCCACACACACTCAAATAAGGAAATGTTTAGGGCTTCACAACCAGATTGCCCAGTGCCACCATGTGAGTCTGTCCAACTTTCTTCAGCTCTGGGAGCGCTATTACCGGTATGGGAGGGGGGGGGAGGGAAAGGGAGGCGGGCCCGCTTTCTTGAGGGAAGAGAGGTTCTTTTTTCTTAAGGGACTAGGAGTCCAGCTCCAGCCAAGGCGAATGATCCGCACTCAAGGATGGGGAAGTGGTGGTTCCAGTCAGAGCGGAAAGTGCGAGGGCTCAGGCTCCAATCGATGCGTCCCTTTACTGCCACACGAGAGTCAAGATTGGCTTCAGCCGTCTCCGAAAGCCTGATGTCGGCGACAATCGGTACACAGAACTGGAAAAGAGAAGGCGCATTCAGTCACCTATTCACTGCCACACTCAAACATCTTTACTCGTAACACATTCAACCATATCCACTCTCACACAATCTTCACTCACCTATCCTCCGTCTAGGCAGTTCTTCCTTCCTCAGTCACAAACTTTACTTCCAAACTTTTACCTAACACGTTCTAAAATATATGCTGAAAGAATCCGCCTAAAAAGAAAACAGGAGATGAATGGGGGAGCACAATAGAGATCCATCGAGTACCCCCACACAAAGCAAAGACGGTGATCACACGATCCACACACACACACATTCTGCAAAAGAAGAAAGAGATTAGACATAGGGAAGGGGAGGCGGACAACCAAACTACTACATCCCTCCCAGCTAAATTCGCCTCACCTCACCATGTCTCAATCCCTATCTTCATTCATTCACAATGCTTTTGACATCACCCAGTCATACTCTTTCACTCTGCCTCTCCTCCTAGTCACAGGTCCATCAACTGTCTCTGTCATCTGTCGTAATGTTTCCTCATGTCTGTCCATGGTCCCTTCTCTATGTACTTCATCCACACACACATCCGACATTCCCTGACCAATCCCACTCAAATCCTCAACTAACCTCTCTACTACATCCATCAAACCTTCCCATTCTTTCATGGCATTTATCGACTCTTGTTCCAATTTCGCACTTATCCCATTTATACTCTCTAGCATAGACTCAGACTCATTCAACGGAAACTTACAAATACTGTACGTTCTATCATATACTCCATCTCGATCTTGCACAAACCCAGAAAACTCTCTCACATCACTCTCACCGAACTGTTCCATCCATTCATCCTTTCTCAACCGTTTACTCTTACGCTTCCCCCTTCCATGTTCAACTAACACTAACTGCTTCTCCTCTAAAGCACTAGCTATATCATCCACCATTTCACAGTCTTCCATTCTTTCAGACAGATATTCATTCACCGGATGTTGCACCAAATATTGAGGAGGTTCACGCCACTTTCGCAACTGACTTTGATGCGCTCTACGTTCATCCAAACTTCCATCCTCTCTTTCACGAACTATCACATAACTTACCCCATTCGACCAAACCTTTCTTACTACAAATGGACCTTCAAACTTCTCTTTCAACTTATCCACATTCAGTCTACCTTTTGTCTCAATCTCCTTTAGTACTTTATCACCCACAGAAAAACTCTCAAATCTTTCATTCCCTTTTCTCCACAACTCACGATCCTTCTCACTAAGTCCCATATGTGGCCTAATCATTCGTTCAAAGTTCATCAAATACTTACATGGTGACATTCCAATCGCCTTATGCACTGTCATGTTATACGCCCAAAGCACTCTTCCCATTCTTTCCCATCTTTCACCATCAATCGTAACATCCCACTCAAAGTTCTTATCGTTCTTTCAGCCAAACCATTCGCACTAGGCATATACGGTGTCGTTCGCACATGATCTATTCCCCATTCACTCAACATCTCCTCAAAAGCACGTCCCACAAACTCAGGTCCATTGTCACTCAACATTTGCACAGGCTTACACATGCACATGGGCAACATTCTCTCACTCACTTCTCTAGCAACAGTCAATGGAGATTTATTTGTCACAGGTGCAGCATACACAAATTTGCTCTTATGATCCACCATCACAATCATCCCTACATACCCTCTTGCAGTCCTCGGAAAAGACACGCAATCGATCACTACCATTTCAAAGGGTTCATTCACACTCAACTTTAATACAGGTGGGGCAACATACACTCTCTGATACTTTCTCTTCTGGCACACTTCACACGTAGTTGCTACATCCAAGCAAATCTTTCTCAAAAAGGGACTAAATATACATCCTTTCATACATTCCCACAATTTATTCTTACCCATATGTCCAAACCTATCATGCACAACCTTCACCATTACAATCGTGCCACACATGGAAAACACCGGAACATATACATCATCATCATCTATACATTGCACAAAATACACTAAACCCTTGGACACTACAAACTTTCCAGAAAATCTTCTAAACTCTCTTAATATGCAACTCCATTCATTCACAGGAACACTGGTCATCACGCACCATCAGACATGACTCTTGCATGCTCTCTTAATCTTCAGCAGTCAACAGCGCTTCACTCAAATCGACACCTGCCACTCCTACAAATCCAGTTGAGCCTACTGCAACTTCCCAACTGTTACACCATCTTTCACTAAACATTCATTACATACATCCACTAATTCCTATTCTTACGCAGAAAATTAATCCCAAACAGAAAACAATAAGGTAACTCATTCTCGCTTAGCACAACAAATTCATGCAATATATCATTCAACTTCCCCATGCTTACAGACAAACTCACTTCCTCCCATGCCATAATACGTCCACTTCCGAGTCCACTTATCGAAACTGTCACACCTTTTCTAGAAACATTCCAACTCATATTATCAACATCACGCACAACTTTTGCATTCACCAAGGAAATTTGCGCACCTGTGTCAATCATTGCACAATAGCTCTTCCCATTCATAGTCAAGGTAACTTGCACTCTCTCTTCAATTCCATGTTCACACATTATATTCAACACTTCGGTCTGTTCCACAAACACTTCTGCAGCATCCAAACCTTCATCTTCACTAACAGGAACAATTCCTTTGCAAACATAGTCAATCTCTCTTCTTACATAATTCTTCTTCTCAATCAGCCAATTATAATGCACACCACTCAAACATTGCAGATGCAACTCACACCTATTCACTCGGTCTACACCTTTACCACGATACATCACTGGCTTCTCCACACCATAATGCACATATATTCTCACACCAAACAGCTTACTCACTATCGCTAATACTTCCTGAAACATCATCACTCCTGGCATACACATACTTCTCAACTCTTTTCTTAATCTACTTGAATTTTCCATTCCCAATTGCTCTGGTCTCTTGCACGCTTCTTCCATAACCACCTTTCGTAATGCATTCACACTTTCAAACATAGAATCACCTCTACCCTTACATTTTCTTCCAACAACTACACCTGCTGGCAAACAATCAGGATTTATGCTTACAGTCTTGCTCTCATTCAAACTACATGGCAAATGTGACATCAAATCAGCAATCACATTCCTTTCACCTGGCAAATACTCAACCACAAAATCAAAATCACTCAAATCCTCTATCATCCTTGCAAGCCTACTATCAACTAACCTCATACGCTGCAAATACACTAGTGGCTGGTGATCTGTTCTCATTACAAACCGTACTCCATACAGAAATGGTCGTAACGACTTGAGACAGAGTCTTAACACAACCAGCTCTCTTTCAATCATTGAATATGCACGCTCTGCCACACTAAACACCTTGGAAACATATGCAATTACTCGCTTTCTTTCAACCCCATTCACAACTTGATCTTGCATCAAACATCCACCCATCGAATGACCACTTGCATCCGTATACACTTCAAGCATTCCTGTATTTTTTCCATATGCTGGATACGCAAGTTCCACATCTTTTGCAACTTCCGCTTTTAACTTTTCAAACACTGCATTCATAGTCATTCCACTTAATCACAGTACTCTTCTTTTTCCCAGTCCATACACTCAACGGTTTCATTACACCTGAACAATCTTTCATAAACTTTCTTCCAAACTCAACTAAACCAAGAAATCCACGCAACTCTCTCACTGTGGTAGGCTTAGGGAAATTCCTAACCTTTCCCACGAACTTCTCCGATTTATGCAATCCAACCGCACTCACCTTATGTCCTAAAAACTCAACTTCACTAGCAAACCATACACATTTAGACAACTTCACTTTCACACCAACCTCTTCCAACTTTCTTAAAACATCATTCACCAAGGTCATATGTTCTTCCATGTTCTCACTCATCACCAAAATATAATCCAAAAATACTCGTACATTCTTACACGGAAAACCACTCAACTCTACATTCATAGCACGCTGAAAAGCAGCTGGGGCATTCGCCAACCCAAAGCTCAGGTTTCTGAACTGATAATGGCGCTTTGAGGTAGAGAACGCCGTAATAGGACTACTCTCTTCAGCCACAGGCATCTGGTAGTATCCACGTACCAGATCCATCTTAGAAAATACTTTCATTCCATACATACTGTACATACATTGACACAACACTCATAGGAAACTTGTCTTTCAACGTTCATTCATTCACTCTTCTATAGTCAATACACAGTCACACACGTCCATCTGGCTTTCGTACAGGTACAATCGGACTATTCCAGGCACTCACACTCGGCTCGATCACGCCAATTCTCTCTAATTCCTCAATCAAATGAGCCACAGGGGCAGGGAAATGATGAGGCCTTTGATATATTGGCATATCCTTGCTCAAAATTATTTTTAACTCAGGCAAGCGAGCGCTGCCAAAGTCCTCATCCCCTTGACTCAAAGCACCTCTCCTATTCCAAAACATCCTGTAAACTTTTTGCTTCTCACATTCACTCAACTTTTCTTCCAATTTCACTTGCTCAATCAAATTTTCATACTTCCAAACATTCGACGTTACACTCACGGAAAGCACACTTGCGTTCACCACATGCATATCATTCTCCATATTCACCATTGTATTTAACACACCCAATTTATCTCCCACTTGCACTCCTCTAAGACTCTTCCTTCGCAGATCAGGCCAAACTTGTATGCAGACACGCGGATCTTTCATATCAATTATACCATCAAACACATTTACCACTCGCCTTAAAAGATAGTTCGCAGCACTACCATCCAAGACATAAATATTCCTATCATTCTCATTTATCTCAACATCCGAATTCCATCCAATCCTTACACTCAATGTTTCATTCTGCTTGACAGGCACACTTTCAATTGCATATACCTCCAGACCTTTCATGATCTTCACTATCACACTTCCATCTGGATTCGCACACCATTGACACTTCATACTTCCATTCTTCTTACATTCAATCATCTCTAAATCAGGATGAATCACAATACCATTCGCTTTCAAAAACTTATAACCTAATAGCATGTCATACTGTAGCGGGCCCGAAAATATATCTCTAATCCCAATCGATAATCGATCCAACCTGCTTCCTACACTGTCCGGACATGAGAAATCGAGGGAGAATGAAACGGATTGTATGTACAGTCCTTTACTAACAAAAAATACAATATTTACAAAAAATATGGATAAATATGCACAAAATATCTACAATAGAGAGGGGCGATTATATTGGAATTCTTACTTTTCACCAAAAAATACAAAAAGAAAATCCTATATATATGAATACTATTTAATCTATCCTAATAAACATAAAAAATCAAACAACCAAAAAAATCCTGACTACAACAGTCAATATATAAACAACAAACAAGGCCTCACTTTATACAAAGAGGGTGGGGAGATGTCCAGCCACCTGCCACTCGAGCGAGCAAAATGCCTAGGACTTACAACAAGTGTGGCGCCTCTGCGCTTGATGGAATATAATGACCTTAAAAAGCTTGCGTGGCTATTATAAGCCCTCCTACATTAAGCTATACTATTGGCCTTTATTTATTAACAATAATAATATATAGCTTTCCAGGATATAACGCTTTGTTTGTAATATAAGGATATACGAAACTAAGTCCTATCTTTCCAGAATATGGCGCCTGGAAAGAAAGAAAAAAACATGGTAATCATTTTTATACATAAAATAAACAAAAAACAACAAACCCATTCCCATTCAGACACACACACATTTTTACAGAGGAAGGGATAGGGTACTGAGAAAAGAGGTGGGAGAATGGCCCTTTTACACACACTCACATTCGCTCCACCACACCACTTCTTGTTTGCACCTTCTACTACACAAAATTCATCTTCATTCATCTGGACACCGGCAATCAAAACACTCTCTCTAAACCTTGCAACAATCGGCACATCCTCTTCACCTAATCCAGTCAAATGATATCCACGATCCTTAACTTCACTTACTTTCATTCCTAAAAATGCTTCATAGTACACCACATTCACCTTACATCCTGTATCAATCAATGCACTAACTTCTCGTTCTCCACACTTAATTTTAACACACATACACCTATTCACTCTCTGACCCCAATTCACTTCACGATTTGACAATCCTTCTCTCATATTTATCACTTGCAATCTAGAGAATTCCCCAGAAGGAACCCTCTCATTCCTTAGTTTCCCTGAGTCGTATCCTCTCGATTAATGCTTCATTCCCATCCATTCTTTCATTCATGCGTCTTTCACCAGTCCTACACAACCTTGTTGCATGACCTATCATTCCACATTTACCACAGGTAGCTCTTGGACTGGCACACATCCTGGCATAATGCCCTATCTGCCCACAATTACCACACACTCCAGGTCCACTCATATTTACTGGATCACCTTCCCTGCAATCTCATATCAAGTGGCCCATTCTCCACATCCATAACACGCTCTTTTCCTTGCACGACTACAATCTTTTATCATGTGCCCCATTTGTCCACAGCCAAAGCAACTTCCTTGTGACCAGCGACAGTCAGCCCTCATATGCCCAACTTTCTTGCACCTCAGACACCTAGGCTCATTTACTCTAGATCTACTGCATTCCTACCATTTGTGCAAACACTATTCCGACCCATTCTGAACTCTACTCCAACCATTCCGACTCTCACTCCTACTTTTACTCCCTCTCAGTTCACAGCCAACATACACACTCTGTCGTTCATTCTGCCCGCTGTAATAATTTTCCAAAAATCTCGACATCACTTCGATCAGGTTCTCTGTCAATGCGTCCCGATACGACCGGAACTGGGGCAACTTACTTCTAATGAGTTGCGCACAGTGTGAATTGAGGCCTCCTCCCTTCCATAATCCTTAAATTCATGGTCCTCTAACATCTCCAGTACATCCTTCCATAACAATCTTTCACCAGCCCATTTCATCTTCTTTTTCCTCTTATACGTCACATACTCAATTCATTCGGAACCGTATTTAAAAACTTCTTCATCAGCTCCTTATTCCCATTTATTATGTCATCTCCAAATCTCATTCGTGCCAAGGACTCTAAGCGATGCGCATAAGAATTCACATCCTCATTCTTCCCCATTCTCGCTTCCTCAAACCCATTTGTTTTCTTATATTTCACACTTGTCTTCATCCTCTTACAGTGCTCTGTTATTCTCTCTTTCATAACCTCCCACTTAGGCTCACCCACACTCATAATTGTCAGGTAAAAATCCTTCATACGCCCATCCAGAAACTTGCACAACTCTTTCACCCAAAACCTATTATTCTCTCCAAATTTTTCCTTACAATAATTTTCATACTCTTTCAAAAACACTTTCACATCTTTTGCTCCTTCTACTCTAAACTTACTTAACTTTAGCACTTTACTGATCAGTATACTCCGATGAACATCAGCATCACTTTCACTATCACTCACTTCTCTCCCACTTTCACTCATGCCTTCATTCGAGCTGAAATACAAGGAGTCAATACTAGCCAGTCCGGTCCTTTCCTGTCGGTCTGGGCATCTAGTCTTTCGGGTCTTCTTTTTTCGGTGCCTAGTCATTTGCATGGGTTCCTTTATGCCTGTCAATC
This sequence comes from Ceratothoa steindachneri, assembly GCA_963969495.1. NCBI lineage: Eukaryota > Metazoa > Arthropoda > Malacostraca > Isopoda > Cymothoidae > Ceratothoa > Ceratothoa steindachneri. The sequence continues at coordinate 104,747,454 of OZ018333.1, forward strand.
CCTTTTTATCAGTCATGTTCATTCCAAGTGGAGTCAAGGCCACACCCCCACCAAATGCACCTGATTCTCCCATTTTCTCATTCAGCATTCGCATCAATCATTCCTCCATTCGCACCTCACTGTCTTTAATCCTCTTTTCCATTCTCACTTCCATCTCCCTCATTTTTCTTTTCAAACTATCATTCTCTTCTCTCAAATGCGCATTTTCTCTGTCTTTCTGCCGCACTAACTCATTTAGTCTTCTCATCTCCAACTCCATGGCCCCAATCTGTTCCTCCTCCATTAGGGACAAAAAACACAGGCTCTCACTCCTCTCCTTCCTCAAACCAAGATTTCCTTCTCAAAGAGATACGCACCATATTACTTCAAAGAAGCGGGGTGCGGCTCTCCACAATTAACATACTTGGCCCCATAAGATTTGGACTTATCATGTGTGGTCTTGGCATAACTTACACAGACTTGAAGTAACCCCGACTATGCGCATCTACAAGAACAATTAGTATGACCGAAGAAGTGACAGTAGTAGCACCTCCACGGAAGTTGCAAAAAGGCCTTCACGTGGTAGCGATACCAACCGGCACGCACCAATCGAATGTGACGAAGAGTGTAGGAGTGGATCTTGCCTCCCCCTTCCCTGTTTTCTCATCACACGTTCGACCTTGACCGCTTCATGGTGATGTCATCTATAGTGTATTCCACGAGTTCACTCGCAAAAACTAATTTCACGAAGTTCATGGTAGAGTGCGGCATCACACACCAGTGTGCCATCAACTGTCTGAAGGGAAATAATCATGGCTGCCTCAGAGGGATTCAATGCATTCACCAGAAAGTTCCCGTTCAAGAAATGGGTCACCTTCGGCTCTCTACCATTCAGGCTAGCTAGAGATCTCCTTTGATGCATCATGTTGCCCTTAGCCAACAGTGGAGTGAATAATGAGGAAGCGTTTGAAGTCAGCGGGCTTGAAAATACCAGGTAACCTTTGAATTAGGCTCCCCGATGTAATCGAGGCTCTGTTCTCACCTCACTTTTGGTCTTGGTCAGGGACTCCCCGCACGGGGGAGTAACAGGGCCAGATGTGCCGATCTTCATTTGTCGCTTGCCGAAACACCAGCAAACTTGGCCGACCCCATTGCTCCTAGGGAGGGAGAGGAGCCCTTAGCCTTGTTCCTCTGTCTTTTCTTTTTAGGAGAGGAAGGTAGGGAATGAACCTGCGTCTTTTCTTTTTAGGAGAGGAAGGTAGGGAATGAACCTGCTACTCTCCTCCTGCGGCCTAAGCCAGCATAGGATGGTGGCCCTATCGCTTTTACGGGATGCAAACACTAATCACCCCACGCAGTAGACACTCTGGACGGGGTCAAGACAGGATTGGCAAAGCCAGCTGCCACCATTCGAGACCACTCCTCCCACCCAATGCCAGGCAGCCCCGGGAAGGATGAGGATGAGGCAGGTTGTTAGAAACCCAACAACCCAAACAGAACTGAGCAGGAAGGGTATCACCCCTAGCCCCAATCCAGGATGGCTGGGTGAGAGTATGCTGATCTGTCTACCCGGTGATATTTGAGGCAAACAAAAGAAAGTTGTGGGAGAGGTTGTAGGGAATGAATGAATAGTACAAAACAGACGGGTGCTACGTAAGTCCAAGTGGGCAAGCTCGCAGCCATTTTCAGAAAGAGGTGTTTCATTAAAATTTCAAATGTTATTTAAAAACATAGACTATGGTTAACAATCTAATATATATATATATATATATATATATATATATATATATATATATATATATAAAAGGAAGGAGTAAAAACGTAGAAAAATAAATGCCACTAGAATGCTGTAAAATCAAAGTAAAATCATAAGACACGACACGTCTATCTGGTTCTAAAAATGATAAAACATTAAATTTCCTTTAAGAGATTTGTCTCTGATAAAACTTTAAACACTCGGGTCATGTTAAAGGTGCACTCATGTTCGGAAAGGATGCTCCTGAGAACCTGCTGAGGACACATCCCTTGGCAAATAAAAGGAAAAAGCCTTTGCCTCAGAGTATGGAGACGTAGGCATTCAGCAAATAGGTGGAGTACAGACATTGGTACTCCACAGTGAGTGCACATTGGAGGCTGCTGAAGGCATTCCATCAGAAAGCCATGTGTCAGACGACAATACCCAATTCTCAGATGGCATAGAATAACATCCTGAGTACGGGTCCTAGTAGTGCGTGGCCAGGGGCGGACTGACTGTTTGATGGCATACAGTTTAGTTGGGGGGAGTTCATCCCAAGTCCTCTGCCACTGGTCGACCACGAACTCACGGATGTATGGCACGACATCACTGAAAGGAAGAGGAGCAGGGGTGGAGGTTCCTAGATGTGCAGCTGTCTTGGCAACAGCATCTACTCTCTCAATTCCTTTTATACCTATGTTGCTAGGTACCAAACAGAATAAAACTTCGTGAAACGAGTATAAATAAAAAAGCCACTGTTGGATTATTGAAACCAGCGGGTGATCTGGAAATAAAAAGACTATAGCCTCTAAAGAGCTGAGGCAATCAGAGAATATTGTATAAGATCCTGATGATGAAGAAGCGATGGTATACAGTGCAGCCAGTATCGCAAAAAGCTCAGCCGTGAAGATAGAGGCTGTATTGGGCAGGCACACAGACACATGATGGGACGGGAAGATAGCAGAAGCTCCTACCCCATCAGAGGATTTAGATCCATCTGTGTAGAAAAAAAGTGCTTGATTTGTGACACACAGTGTGTTCATAAAAGAGGCTTTGTAGAACCGAAGGCAAGAACTTGGTCTTCGGTTCACGTGCCAGCACCTTGCAAACCCTCATGGGTAGCAATAACCATAGGGATACTTAGGGATCTGATATGGAATAACTGATAATTCCCTCAGTTGACCTGTATCTCCAGTCATACGCAGGGCAAAGGGGCAAGTCAGTGAAGGAAACCTGTCATATGAGGCCACCGAGTGAATATTATAGGTGCACTCATATACAGGTGAGTGGGGGAGCTGTTGCAGCCTGAAAAGGTACTACAGGTTAAAATTAAGGCGGTGAAAGGATAGTGGAAGGACCCCACTCTCTACATGGAGACTCCATACTGGGGGGGACTTGAATGCTCTCAAAGCTAGACACACTCCCTGGTTCCTAATAGAGTTGCATTTATCTAGGTTTGAGGATGAGGCTGAAGAGTACACCTGTGACCCACAATCCAGCTTAGACTGGATCAAGGTTGTATACAAAAGCCACAGGGTACGGCGATAATTTTCCCATGAAACATATGATACAAGTTTTAAGATATGCATTCTCTTCAAGCAGGATGGGCGACCCAGGAGAGCTTTGAGTCAGAGATAACTCCAAAAATTTACGATGAAGCTCAAACGAGATGGGGGAGCCATACAAAGATAAGGTTGGCTGTTCTCAGTCAACTTATCTGAAATTCTAGTAATGAACTACCTTTGTTTTTGAGGGTGACAGTCGGAAGCCTTTTGCAGCGGCATTCTTGGCAATGATGTAAATGGCCAGTTGCAATTTACAGATGACAAATGGCAGCCGAGGCGATGCTGATAAAGTTGCCAAGTCATCCACAGAAAGAGTTTTCATTAGCTCTGCAGGAAGATCATTAATAATGATGTTGATAGCCCTCTATCTGATCAACAGGCTCCGATATGACATTTCCTACCCTAGCCAGTCATATAGTTGCTTCATTATACCATACCTCCAGGTGGTATCATATATATGCTTTTTCTATATCACAAAAGACAGCAATGGAGTGTTGTCTTTGAGAAAGCTTGTCGAAAGCAATCCTCCATCCTGACCAGCAGGTCTGTGGTGCATTGTTTCTTTCTAAAACCTGACTGTCAGGGAGAAATAAGGTTGTGTTTCTCCAGAAACCATACCAACCTGGCATTCACCATCCTTTCAAAAAGCTTTCATGGGGAAAAAGTAAGGGCAATTGAGCGATAGTGGGTCGGAAGTGCCCCTTCCTTTCCTGGTTTACGAAGGGGGAAGTATGATTGGTTCCCTCCAATTGGAAGGGAAACAGCCCTTGATCCAAATATAGTTAAATATATCAAGAAGATGTGAAATGAGTATTGAATGCATATTCCTGATCATATCATAAGAGATACCATCAGGACCAGGTGCGGTGGATCTACATCTTTTAAGAGCACTTCGAAGTTCATGAATGGAAAAAGAGCTTATTGTATGGTTCATTATCCATAGAGGGATCCATGAAGTTCAAGAGGCACTGCTCTTGTATTTTCCTGACATGATGAAATTCTAAGGAATAATTGTTAGGGCTGGAAATGTCAGCAAATGTGTCTGCCAAGACATTTGAAATTATAGCCAAGTCTCCCAAAAGCTCGCCTGCTTCAACTATATTGGGGGCAGAGAAGCCACTTGCTCTGCCCATGAGCTTTTTCACTCTTTTCCAGACTTTGTCTGGTGGAGTTTGGTGGTTGATAGGGTTCATGTACCCTTTTAAGGAGATTCGGTGAGCCTGGCGGAAGGTGCACTGTCGTACTGCCCTGGCTCGGCTACAAGCATACTTAATGATGGAAATAGGGTTTCGATGGTAGCGAAGACAAGCTCGCTTACACTCTGCCATCACTTTGCTGCATTCCTCAGACCAAAAAGGGAGATGGGTCTTTTGGGAAGCAGTTTTGGAGAGGGGCATGGAAGAATTTGCCGCCTGGTTGACATGATCATGGAAGTTCTCCAGGACCATGTCAATGTCGCCCTGAGGAAAGTGTCCAGAATGGTGAGAAAGGTATTTAAACTTTGGCCAATTGGCTTTCTTGGTGTTCCACCTATTGCCCGGTGGGGAAGGAGGGCGATCCAACCATGAGATCAGAACAACTGGGAAGTGATCGCTTCCTCTCAGATCAAGATCCACCAACCAGCTGTAATCTGCTCTACAGTCTGAGGAACAAGGTGACAAATCTACACAGGTAGAGCTGTTGGTCTGGACATGGAAGGATGTTGGAGTGCCAGCATTAAATAATGACACATCCAAGGTCTGCATAAGTCTCTCAATCAGATTTCCCTTGGGGTTGGCATCATAGTCTCCCCAAAGGTGGTGTCTTGCATTAACTTCTCCAACTAGTAGGAATGGGGCCGGGAGTTGGGAGATGAGATTAGCTAATTTGTTAGCCAAATCTGAAGCAACTACTACTTCACCAAGAGGAAGATACAGTGAGCAGACTGTGTAGAGATGATTGGTATACACACGAAGCGCCACTGCCTGAAGGTCTGTTCTCAACAGGATTGCTAAGTGAGAACAGCCTTCATGGACAAAAATAGCCAAACCATGAATGGGTTCTGGTAGATTCTTAAAATATCCCACATAGTGATGGACTCAAGGCAGATTCAGTGGGAGGAGGGTTGATGTCCAAAGGTGAAACGAACACCACATGAACATCCTCGGAGTCTGCCTCCATGTCTTCAGGACATGTTTACGGTTGGTTAGATGCTGATGGGGTGGAATCTGAGGAACGGCGAGTCCTCATGTGCCTTGGTTTAGTAGAAGCAGGAACCTCCCTAATGATTGGAGAGGGAGGAGGATCACCATTCTGAGGCAGAGATTCTATTAGGGCTTCTTGATGGATATTCTGCAGCTATAAAAGTGGAGGTCAGCATCGTTTCTGCTGTCTGTTATGGACTGTTCTGGTCGATCTAAGAACGTCCACAAAACTCACTCTTGGGTGTATGCATAATTCTTTAGCTCTCCTTCTAGCATCCTTAATGCTAATTTGAAAGTTATTCCGAAGAGCAACAACCTCTCTCTTATACAAGAAAAAGGTGCACTGCTTAGAGGTGGCTAGGTGATTGCCACCACAGTTGACACAACAAGGGAAATGAGGGCACGGTGTTCCATGGAAATCAGAGGAACAATTGACACATACCATCTCCTGTCTGCAGTGCTTACTGACATGTCCAAAACATTGACAATGAAAGCACCTATGGGAATTCTCCACGTAGGGCTTCACGGAAATACACAGATAAACAGCCTTGATATTCTTAGGGAGTTCCAACCAAATGAAAGTTAATATAATAGAAGCGGAAGGAACACTGGTGTCATTAACATTACGAGTGATGAGGTATGCACCAACTACCTTCTGAGAGTCAGTTTAGCAACAAGCCAGTCCACATCATATTCAATAAGCTACCCGGAACTGATAACCCCCCTTATATGTGTTAAAGGTAGGATGGGCTGAAGAGGAGATATTGAGGGAAGCAAGAGAATCTAGTGCTTTGATTTTTTGATGCTGATCAAATGAAGAGGACTCCACAACAGGGCAGCCATCATTCCTAGGCCACATTTGGGCAAGTTCACTACATTTGTCGACAAAGTCTTCATAGACATTGAAAATGTCAGCCTTACTTAATGGTGTATCATTGTCTGATTTTAAAACTACAAATCTATCATAATCAAGATCATCATCAACTCAGAACTAAAAGGATCGAGTCTATGAAGATCACAGTCATTGGTGTCAGGGGGACAGGAGGCCGGGGGCCTCTGGGAAAAGTTTTTATAATTTTTACCCATAAATATTTGGATTAAAGGAACACGTATCTCTGGGAAAGTGGTCATGTTACTGTAGTTTCCCCCAGACTAGCCGCTTTACACCGTCCTCAGGGTAGCCCTCCCCCACACTAGAGCTGTCGTTTTAAAAACAGTGCGATGTCATGAATGGAAGTTTGACGACGGCTAGGCTCAGACCCACGCTGTGAACCGCTATCAGCCCCAGAACAAGTTGAGCCTTCAAAGTGATACCTCCGGCGAACATGATCGGCAACCACAAAGGCGGGACTCAACACACAGGTGTGAGGATCTTTAGTCTGACTCCTCCACAGTGGCCTGTTCAGCAAGGTAGGACCCCTGAAGACAGACTGAGGGACAATAATGTCCATCACTGTCTTCAGTGACATAGCCGACTGTGTCATTGAAGTATGCAAGCCCCTTCACCATGACACGGTGATCCTCAGGGAGGGGCAGGTTGTAGGGAAAGTGAGGAAGCAGGGTAAGAAGAGAGGGTCTCAGAAAGAAGAGGCTAAGCCGGGGCTAGATGATGCACTGAGTCCCCTCAGCAGTGGGGCTGGGAAAGCAAATGGCCATGCCCGTTACAGGATGAATGTGAGCGAAGGATGAAATAGAATAGGTCATAAAATAAGGAAATTGATGATTTTTTTCTCTGGAAACATTTTTCGTTATTACAAAAAATCCATGATTGAACCAAGAACACTGAGAAACAAGCACCACTTTAATCTCAGTTAAAGCAGTGCCTTAGACCACTTAGCTAGCATCTGAAAATAATTCTCATGAAATGGCTTTCAATAAAGGAAGGGAAAAAATTTAATCTTCTACACTTATTTCTCCTTAACCAATAACAGGTTGTAGAGAGATTAAGCAACCATGGGAACAGTGCTAAATATTATAAAAAAGCACCTCATTACAACTACCTCTTTGACTGGGCATTCTTTTAACAGCAATTTATTAGAACCATCAACAACTGCTTGTTCTTGACCTGTGATCAATTTTACTTCATTTCCATGATCTGAATCAGACAACTCTTCCTTCATTTCTTTGATGGCAGTTTCTTTATAAATATCCTAATATAAAAAAATAGGGAATTTAATTTCTGTAACTCTACACAAGTAATGATTTACAAGTTAATCATTAGATAGGTAAAAGTATATTAAATAAAATGAATACAAAATAATGATGTTGAATGCTAATATATAAAGGAAAATCCTGAGATGCTTACATTTTTATCATCTAGATGAAAATTAAGTGAATATTCAATAACTTCCTTTTTCATTTCTTCCATTTTTGTAACCTCTGAAGAAATCCTATAACAAATGAAAGCAAAGTTGCTTCAATCTCATCAAAAATTCAATTCATTGCCTCATTAGTTAATTAACGCATCTGTATCTTTGGTGGATAGTTGAGTGGATGGAGCTTAGTTGTGCTAAAGGTGCTCTCTCTGACATGTGGGGTAATTTCTCTCAGTGGTGGCTCATTTAGTTTTATTTGGTGGGAGGTTGTTTAAGTGTCTGTGAGTAGAGGGTAGAGTGGATGTGTTTTAATAAGTTGTGAATTGGAGAGGGAAGAGCAAAGCTATTATGCTGTTAATGGTAGGACTGGGCTTGTGATTCATTTTGAGCATGGGTGGAGGTTCTTGTAAGGTGATGGTTGGGATGAGATTCATTTAGTCATTCGACATTAAAATTAATGAATGTTTATTGAGATGAGTGAGAAAAGATAAATAGTACCTATTAGCTTAAATGGTTCTGGGAATTGGAGCTATTAACTTTTCAAAAAGGTAAATATGAGGTAATCAACTTTTAAATGTCACACCTCAGCTTTAATATTTATAGAACTCATTCGTAAATATTAATGCGAAACATAATGAAACAATTAACAGTAGCCTTCACTTTTATACATATCAATATTTGTCTTTTTTGGTTTTCAACCAAAAAATATCTTCTGTTGATCACAAATTTGTGTTAAGTGCTTTTACACATGGCTGATTCAATTGGCATCAGTCTTGTGCAAAGTATAGTTTTGACTCATGTAGTATCTGAAAATTGCTGTTCTTTTTGTTACTTTTGTAATATGTTAAATTTAGTGCTTTAATCTCAATGACTTTAGTGGCCATTCATCACCAAAAGAACACAGGATCAACTATTGAAATGAAAAAAGTAGAGCAAAGAATGAACAGGCCAATGATTGACTGAAGTTGAAAAAGAATATACTTAGGTCATAACAGCCTTTAGCAGCAAGGTAAAAAATAAACAGGCTATTAAAGCAGATGTTATTAGAGGATTAAATAATATAGATTCATAATTTATTGGAAGGATTTTTTTATGAATTAGAATCTAGAAGTACTGTAATATTGAATAACATTAGAACTTTTATATGCATTAAAATTTTCATATATATTTTTAATTGTGAGGGTAACTATTTAGGCCCCAGAACAAATTATTTTTAATTACTTGTATTTAAATGAGAAATAATGTTTTGGTTTTGTCATTTCTAGTTTTTGACCTCCTCCCAGGAACCAAATAATGGCAAGGGCCAAGGGTCCAATTTATATAGTATATTGAAGACTAAATTTTACAACATACACTTCATTTTTAGCTTTAAGGTGAAAGTAACTGTCTTCACACCCCTCCTCCATTCAGTGTTGATGTCTTTAAGGACCTCATCTCTCCAAACAACAGTTCTAAAATGTTGTAAAACTTATATAACTTTAATACACAAAAGTTGAGGGCTTGTTGTGTCCAGTGAGAAGAAAGGGGTTAGGTGGCTATATCCTGTGTCCAGCCACTCCTACCTATCCTATTTGGAGTTTTCAGGCTTTTAGTGGCCATGTTAGTGTTTGTGATATGTGCAGTAAGCAGGGGTTGCCCAGTGGACCAGTCTCCAACCAAAGGCTGCATCTGCCAAGTAAGCAGCCTGAGATACAGTCCAACCGGATAGAATTCCTTAACAAGAGAGACTAATCCTTGAAATAACAGCCAAGATGTGAGACTTTTAGTTGGCCTGGTAGCCAACAAGGGAGGAAAGCTCGCACACCAGAGAAAGTATAGCCTTATGCACCCTAGAAGGGCTACAGGGAGGTGGTCATGCAGATTGGTTATTGGGAATAAACTAATCTTCCAATTAATCATGCCCCACTGCCCAGGGTCCCTAAAGTCCTGGCTCTTGGGAAATACTAGATAAAACCACCATAACCCCAAATATCAATGGCATTAAAAACATTAAAGGAAACTAAGTTTTGTTTTGTTTTTAATTTTAGGAGTCCATCTAGCAAGTGCCTACTAGGGCAAAAGCTGCCGTACTCACACAAGGGCCTACAAAACAAAAAGAAAAAGCAAAAAGATGAGAAGGAAGCTCACTCCAGCATCTGGGGTAGGTCCGCCTCCCCACAGCGCAAAACATGCAACCTACACACACAAAAAAAGTGTTAAATAAAGTGAAGGAGGCCAGCCAACCCCCAAAAGAGACAAGCAGTAGTGACCAAGCTCATCCTGGTACCAGGACAGGTAATGTGCTCTAAGATCACCCAGGTCGGGACATTCAACAAAAAAGTGCCAAATAGTCTGGGGGACAATGCAGTCATCATAATAAAGCACAGGCAAGCGCTCCATCAGATGGCGGTGCATGCTGCATGTGTGACAAATTGGGGGGATGAGAGAAAGCAACCTGAAGCCATCTCAGCATTGGGAGGAAGGTCCATGGGAACAGTCGGGGCACAATGGCACATAACTTTAAGTTCCCCTCAACCATCACCTGTCTGCTTTGCCAAGCCGAACATATTCCTGAGGAAGAGCAAAAAGGTGATCTGGTCACCCAGTCCTCCCAGACTCTTTGGCACCCTCATTACCAGCAGCTCCTATATATCCAGGAACCTGGCAGAAGATAATCTCAACATCTGACCAGTTCATCAAAACTGCAGTGTCACAGATATCGCGAACCAGGGGATGCAGAGATTCCAATGACCCAAGAGCATTCAGGCGCTTTGTGAGTCGCTATAAATCACAATCCAGTATCTGAATCGGGCACAGCATATTATCTCCAGTACTGAAAGGTGTATCGAAACAAGCTAGGCAGCTAAGACAGGTGCAGTGCCCCACTGAGTTCAAAAAGAGGGGATTTGGTGTGGAAACTGACCCCTTCTTTGGCCTTGGAGCCATCCGTATACATTGGCATGGTTCCAGCATGACACAAAGTGTGCTCAAAAAAAGGCTGAAAGCAATACTCCCAGCACTGTTGAAGCTTTGAGAACAGAGGTGTGGTGAAAGATAGTCAAGAGGTAGTAACCCTACAGGGTGGCGTTCTGAGCAGAACAAGGGGCACCACTGGCACAAGAGCTATACCAGTCTCTCTAAGGAGTTTCCAAGCCGTAAACACAAAGGGCTTAGAGTATGACTAACTCTCGGTGGCATAGGCACCATTGAGATCAACTACGGATACTGTGAAATCTGTTAGCGACTGAAGGACACACTGGGTGTGCCCATACAGGCGAATGATGCACTGTGCAGGAGTAGTGGCATCTCCCCAGAATAGACAAGTAGGCTCTCAATGGAGGAAATACGGAAGGCACTGGTTGCCAGGTGAAGGCCGGTGTGGTGGATCGAGTCTACCTTCCGCAATACATGCTCGGCTGCATAAAACTCGCATGCATAGTCAAGCTTTGAATGAACAAAATAGAAAAAAGTAAAGGAGTATCCCTATCAGCGCTGAGTGTCACAAAGAGACCTTGATGCTGTAAATATGAGCCTCCTATATGAGGTGTCAGTCAAATACAAGAGCAAAGAAATGGTGCGAGTCCACCACTTCCAGGTAAACCCAATTTAGAAACAGGTTTGGGTTAGGGTGGAGTTGTGGATGATAACATAAGTACAACACTAGTCTTGGCCAAGGAAAACTGAAGTCAGTGCACTTCGGCATAGTGGGAGACTCGGTTCAATGCCTGATGGAGTTGATACTCTAGAGTGGGCATCCGAACCAAAAGAGATCAAAGGTCATCCACATAAAGTCTAGCGAGAACATTTTCCGGGATCACTGTGGAAATGCCGTTGATACTCAGGGTAAAGAGTGTGACATGAGGACACTTCCCTGTGGGACACCTTCCTGCTAAATTGGACCAGAGAGGGCTCACCCAACCAAAATGATGAATCAACAATCTCACAAAAATTCAGATATAAAGATTGGGAGGAGTCTCCATGAAACCATTTCATCATGCGGTATCATAAGTCTTCTTCAGATCGAAAAACACTGTGGTATAGTGGTCTATGAAGGAAGGCCTGGCTGACAGCATTTTACAGTCAGAGCAGAGCATCCGACATGGAGTGGAACTTGTGGAAGCTGCACTGTGGAGATGACAGATAGCCTCCGCTGTCCAGAGAAAAAAGCTAATTTAACTTTACCAATTTCGTAATCAACTTACACATGCAGGAGTTTAGAGAGGTTGGGTGGAAACTAGCTGGGGTAGAGTGATCTCTCGCCCATTTGCGAAAAGCAAGCCCAGTAGCGATTTGGCAGGAATCTGGGAGGATACCTTCTACCCAGATTCTCAACAAATTTAACAGAAAGGCCAGACCTCACTCACCCAAGTGTCGAATCATGGTGTGTGGGCTATTGTTTGGACCAGGGGTGGTATCCACGGTTAAATCGATAGCAGAATGCAACTCACTCAAATAACCTGTTGTTGAAGGGTTTTATGCTTCTCAAGGTAAACTCCAGTCGGCAGGCTTCTTCGAGAAGCAATGTGCATTGAATGCTGGTGGGGTAGAATATTGGGGAAAGATGGTGAAAAGTGGTCGCAAAGGATTCTGCCACATATGCAGGGTCCGGATTGTGGTCCCATTCACCTAGAGTGGAGGAAGAGGGTCATGTGAGAAGTTGCCACAAATCGTTTTGACTCTCTTCCACACATCTGCTAGAGGGGCCTTCCAGTTAAGTGAAGACATGTATACCCACCAGGAAAAGAGGCGAGCATGCTTTGAAACATACAGGAACCTAGCATAGCTAGACGAAATTCATTGACAGTGAAGTCGCTCAGGCGGCACTTATAGCACATGCAAGCATAATGCTACTGTTTGAGGGGCGCCTCATACTCAGCTAAACACAATAGAAATCGTTGGCATGCAAACTGAGCAGACATTCTAGGAATAGTAGTTAGGCCCACAGAGATGAGATTGCCTGAGAATAACTCAACAGCCTCATCAACCGACCTAAACTCTTTGACTGAAATAGAGAAATCCGTTATTTCATGAAATGTGGACCACCGTGCCAGCAACAAGCACCACCAGTGCGGTCTCTCGGGAAGCAGCGGCCCATAAAATATTATTTGGATGTCAAAGTTATCACTACCAATGAGGTCATCAACTATCCCCACCCAAAATCAAGCTGTGCCTCCAGAGAGCACAAAGATAGATCAAGGCAGGAAAATGAAGCGGTTCTCAGGCAGAGATGCATAAATTCGTCCACAGGGTATAAATGATGCATCCACCAGCCCCCCATCCTGTGGTGGTGTGATTGCAAAACCCTTATACCGTGGGAGGTATGGGCAGGGGACACGCACCCAGCATAGTCCCCTGCAGAAAGATAGCTAAGGGAAATCAGGAGACAAGCCTCTGCAGCTCCTCTCAGATCCCTGGAGTCTGCAACAATGCCATTGAAAGAATATACTCTCCAGGCCTAGCTCTAAGGTGATACAGGGGGCCTCTTCAGAGAAGACCCTAGTGGGAATGGACATACACTTCACGGAGGCAGAACTCTGGGCAATGTGTTATGGTTGGTATAGAAGATTAGGCCAGTTTACGGCTGGTAATGTTGTCTCTTACAACTGGAGAAAGCACAATCCTCAAAACATCATTTGATACAACTGGTAAGGAAATTATGCCATTTTATAGCTGAAGAAGGCATGATGCTAGACGGATGAGGAGAGTACCAGTTACTTGAAGATATGAATCAGTTATGTTGAATTACACATGACAGAAGGACATAATGAGACAATTTCAAAGTGGTGGATTTATCTCTGTACATTTTTCTAAGTATGCTCATTTGAAGTGCGTGTGGTTACATAAAATATTAAACATGCTGTACACCAGGCGTGACATTGTCCAATTTGCAAAGTTTTCAGTAAATGTGCATAAACGGCTTTGTTTGAAATATTGCAAAGTAGCATGATAAATACATTTTTGAAGAAGACAAACAGACCTATAAAATGAGATATAAAAAGTTACCCCACAGGCTCTGTGGGAGAAGTGAGGGTCATTTGAAAATTAAGAAAAAAACAAAACTTTTTTTTATATTTTAAATGGTATTCTGCATTTCTATAAAAAAATGAAATGCAAGGGTGTGTTGTACACGAAAACACAGATAAAATCTTTGACTTTCACATGATTTTTGTCAAAATGATTGGCGGTCAAAGTGAAAGGGGTGACAGTGACCACCTCAAAATGGCCTTTTGGAGGTAACATTAACCACTGTCATCACCAATTTTACATTATTTACTACATTATTTTTTTTATGCATTTTTTGTATTTAATGATGATTAATACCGGTACTGGTAGTTATACTAATATTTTTAAATATTTTCAGATTTCCCAGGAATTAGGTACCGGTGCCTTAGCAGTACATATTGACCCCAGGTAATACAGTACAGTAGGTGATGACGGTATACCAGCCGGATGCCAAGGATGTACAGGAAAAAAACAGGAAGTCAGTGCTATGCAGATTATGAGGAAAGGTTTTAGATGATGCTGTAAAAGCTGTACAAGAAGGCCAAGTTAATATCACTAAGGCTGCCAAAGATTTCAAAATTGCAAAGGGAACTCTCATTAACCAAATTCATGGAAAGTATACTAAGAAAGTGGGGGCTCCCACGCAGTTGTCGACCGAGGAAGAGGAGTTGATCGTGAAAAGACTCATCAACTGCAGTGACTTCGGTTTCCCCTTAATACAAATGGATCTCTGTGTCATCATCAAAAGCTACCTGGATGCAATAGGCAAGACACCCCCAGATTTCTCTATGAACCTTCCAGGGCCAGATTGGGCTTTAGGTTTTTTGAAGCACCACCGCAGTCTTTCAACCCGAATCACAAATAACATAAAGAGAAGTAGATCTGCTGTCAGCAAAGAGATCCTCACTGAGTATCATGCCAGTCTTGCAAAAGAACTTGAAGGTGTTCCTCCTCAAAATATATTCAATTATGATGAGACTAATCTGGCTGACAATACATCAGCAGAGAAATTCTTATTCCACTGAGGAGTGAAATACCCTGACAGGGTTATCAATATGACTAAGAGCTGCATCACATTGAAGATGTGTGGAACAGCAGATGGAACCCTTTTGCCACCATTTATAATTTATAAGAGTGGCAATCTTTATACATCATGGATGCAAGGAGGCCCAAAAGGAGTTCCTTTCTGCCAGAAAAGATGTTGCAAAAATGGAACAATGTACCACAACACCAGTATTGGGTGGACGGACATCCATGCCTTTGAAAAGTGGTTCATCGAAGTGCTCTTACCTCACTGAAACGAACTCGAGGGCACCAAAGTTGTCATTGGAGACAACCTAAGCTCTCACTTCTCAGAAGTTGTCCTGCAAGCTGGGAAACGATATGATATTAAATTCATTTCCCTGCCTCCGAATTCCACAGATAAAACACAGCCACTAGACATTGCCTTCTTCAGGCCGATGAAGGCGGCCTGGAAGAAAGTTCTGATCGATTTCAAGACTAAATATCACCAAATGTTACTAAACTGTTAAATCATCCAACCTTCAAGCCTAAAATTTCTGACAACCACAAGAGTGGCTTCAGAGCCACATCTATATATCGGATAAACCTCCAAAACTTAGTGAAACATTTGCCGAGTAAATGCGAGGAACCACAAACATCTTCCAGCAGCAACAAGTCTAAATCAGGGAGAACCGGTATCAATCTTTCCATTTGGAATCTCCTGATGATGTCACAACAACTATGTTTGGAAAGTTTTTGTATGAACAATGCTTCAAAACAAGTACCGGTACTTGAGGCTGAGGGGCTAAAGTGATTCCTGGCCAAGCAGTAAATGAAGCAACTTTTGCAGAAGAAACAGCAGACCCCACCAAGAGACCCCCTTCAAAAAGGCGGCTAGAGCTTGGCAGTTCTCCTTCTTCTACATACGATGACTCTGAATATGGCCTCCTTAGCACTCCAGAAAAAATCCCTGTTAACTTCTGACACAAATGAGGATGACCCACCCCTCATGTTATGGCCTAAACTGATACTGGTAAAAGAATTAAAGTGAATGATCTTGTTATCCTGCAGGTTTAATATGGCAAAAGGCTGATACTACCTTCAAAAGGTCCATTGCAAAAATAGACATGGTTAGTGATGAGGGATACTTCATTTCACTCTTCAAAGCTACTAATGAGAATTACACTACATTCACTCATAACCCAGATGATAATTCACCTGATGATGTTGTGGAAGTGATAAAAGTGAAATACCAAATCAATACAAGGGGACAGTATCTGTTTCCCACTGCCCTTAATGTGTCTGCATAAGTGGCAATGCAAAAGTAATGTACCTTATACGTAGTAGTGTAAGTTAAAAAATTGAAATTTTTTTAGTTAAAAACAAACCGGTACCTAAGTTAAAAAATTGAACAAATCTTGAGTTAAAAATATGCCTTAAGTAAAAATTTTTAACAAACTTTAAGGTCAAAAATTATATATATTATTTTAAAAACATAGTGCAGAAGTTGGAGGGACATTGACTGGTAAAGGGGCAACTTTTACTGGGTAGTCAAAGAAACCCTCGGATCAGTGAAAGTTTGACCGCTTTGTTTTTTGGTTGCTGCAATGAAACTTCAAGATATATCGGATCAACACCTTTGGTGAGGTAAACCAAGTACAAGAGCTATTATATTAATACTTAACATTTGGTTTTGCTTTAATATTTTAATTATGATTAATTTTCAAAGTTGAAAAGTAGTCAATGTTACCCCAGGTTACGGGAGTAGGAGGGATTTTTATAATAATGGTCCAGTTATATTTGATTTAGTTATTAAGTTTTTCTGAGATTTTTACAATTGAGCCAATGGTTATAGAGAGCATTGAATAGTTATCTTTATCATAAGGTCATTGGGGCGGAAATTTATTACAAATGAGCCAGGTGGGGGATCCATTGCATTATAGTCACCCAGGAGCCAAAACTCCTATAGTGTTGTCCTCCTTTCAGGAGGCAGCTTTAGAAAGCCCGGAAGATGGCCTCACAACCAACTTCAGGGGTGTTGCCTCTTGTGAGTCTAATGACTCAGTAGAGGCGTGCGGCTGTTTTGCCTTAAAAGAAATGGTCAAACTGGGGGGAGGGGGGACTCCTGGTATTAGCCAGTGCTGAATGTGAATGGGTGTGGAAATGACCGTGCTTGTAGGCTTGGATGGACCAGGACCAGATGGTCTGTTTCTTAACAGTGAGGCATAAGATGTCCCAGGCAGCACTAGGTGCTGTGGCGGCACAGATTGGGTCAGTGGAACAGAAGATGATAGGTTGAGTTTTTCAAATGGTTTCTTGACTGGAGCATAAATCCAGCCCAAATAACAACTCAAGGAAGGAGTATTCAGAAAGGAAATAGGAAAAGAGAGAGTAGAAGAGTGGAAAGGAAAAAGGCTTGAACAGTTCAATATTAAAGGTTAGGCAGAACTGGAGAAATCAGGGAGCAAAGGACAGACTTAAGAGAAGGCAACCAAGAGGCAGGAGCTTAAGATTTCTTCTTATTTTTTAGCCATTGGGTTACTAATAACAACAGGGTTGTTAGAATAGATTAAATTAAAGAATTAATTACTATACAAAAGAATATTTACAATTGGAGCAACACCAGAGATTTGTTGGTCTTTAGACAAAATAGACCAAAGACTGGAATGAACTTTTGTGTCCAAGACTGGCACAATTGGAGGCTTTTCAGTCCAAGACTAGAACTATTTCTTTGATCCTAGACTAGAACCTAAAAAATGCAGTTTTTATTAACATATGACACTGGAATTCTTCTAAAGAAAATTTAATAATGAAATGGAGGCAAAGATTATAGATTTAGTAATATAATAATGTAAATCTATTGCAATAAATTATAATAAATTTAAGTTGGACTTAAGCTTATTAATTTACAACAGAAAACTTTATGAAGAGGTGAAGAAACCTTCGTCTTGCACAGAAACAGTCAACAAAATTTAACTAAATTAAGAATTATCACAAATTTAAATAATCTAATTTTTCTAACAGGTAAATAATAAAATAGATAAGTTCAAAATTAGCAAATAACTTACCACTTTTTGGGGTTCTTACAGATTTAAATGTTAATTCAGAGCATTTAACTTATAAAGTTGATTACCAAATATTTCTAGTTTGGGATGCTTTAATACAATCAAAGGTAATTATCAGATATCTTCTCTGAAACTAAAGGAACTTATTTAATTAAAAATATTCTACCAATAATCTAATCTAAATATTTAAAGGAAAAAATTAAGAGAAATGAATAGGTAATTACATAGAACAAAAGAAGGGGAATATATTACAGCATACCAGGACCAAGTCCTTAGCCTTGTGAAATGAGACGTAATGAAATCCTGGGACTGGACAGCCAGGATTTTATTCTCAAGCTGATAAGCACCACATTGTTTTGAAGAAGCAGGTTGTGGCTCTCCCAATTGACATACTTGGCCATACATGATTTGGACTTATTGTGTGCAGCCTTGGAGCAGTGGCACAAATGCCTTAATGCAGTATCGATACCAACCAACACACAGACTCAGGCAGCTTACCCCAGCCGAATGTGACGAAGAGTGTAGAGTTGAATTTCGAGGCCCTTCCCTGTTTTCTCAACACATTTGCCAGAAGGTTCCTCTCTGGGAAACGGGTCACCTTCAGCTTTCTACCAATCACACTAGCTAGAGCTCTCCTCTAGGGGAACATGTTGCCCTTAGCCAACATGCTCCCTTCAGTGGAACAAATAATGGGAAATCTTTGAAGCCAGCGGGCTCAAAAATTCCCAGGTCCCCTCTGAATGAGGGGCCCAATGTAATCGAGGCTCCACTCCGCACAGGGTCCCTATGCATCCCTGTAGCTCCTGTGGACTGAGTGGAGCCTTCCTTCCCACTTTTTTTGTTTTATCCCATTTCGCCTGTCTGCTCCACTGCAGGAGCCCCCAGGCCAGATTGACCGGCCTCAGCAAGATCTTTCTCTGAAATGGAGGTCTTGGGTGTCATAGGGGTACCAGCCTGGGGAGGAGATCCCTCCTCTCATTGTAAGTCCTCCAGTGCCTGCGCCATCAGAGGTAAAGCTTTCACAGGGGTGGACTCGGGTTCTGTGTTTGTGTTCTAGCCACCATGTCAGTCTGTTTTGTACTATGTGTTTTCCCAAGGTTGGAGAGGAGGCTAATGGGCCTGTAGGAGGAAGCCTTTGAGGGGTCCTTGCTAGGTTTGGGGATAGGAAGTGTGACTGCTTATTGCCGCACTGAAGGAAATTACCCTGACAGCCAGCTGTCAATAAAGACATTCAGGAGGAGGTGACCCAGAGGGTCTGGGAGTCATCGGACGAATTGATTGGGGACATTGCCCACCCCGGTGGCCTTCCGCACAGACAGTAGGTGTAAAGCTGAGGAAAGCTCCTGTGGTGTGATAGCTGTGCTGATTGTGTGGTCCATGTGTGATGGAGGTATGCTGGGGGGCAGGTACAGCTTGTGGTGAGGAAGGCACTGTTATTAATTAGCGGGAAGGTGAGTGGGGGTTGAGGGTGGACCATTTTTTGTGATGAATGATCAGGCCAAGGAGACTGAGGAAGTAGAGGATAGGGAGGTACAAAATGAAGCCCAGGAGACAGGAAGTAAAGGATAGGGAGGTACAAAATGAAGCCCAGGAGACAGGAAGTAAAGGATAGGGAGGTACAAAATGAAGCCAGGCAGAACATTTCTCATCAAGGATAACACGCAAGAGAAGGGGGAGGATGGGGTTATTACGCCAGGCTTTAAAGGCATGGCATTTGGCCTGAAGGGCTGCCTCGGACCTCTGGGACCACCAGAGGACACTGAAGGTACAGGTTGGGGGAGGGGGACAAAGTGAAAGTGATGGGATCCCACATCCAGCAGGGTATCTGTGATATACTGAATTTGGCCTTGTGACAAGAGGGAAGTGGGTGGGGTAACTGATTCTAAGTGAAAGGTGCCCCAGTCTCCTTTTTTAAAAGACCAACGAGGTCTGCATGAGGAGGGGGAAGAACTGATGGGAAGGAAATGACAACAGGAAGATGCTTATTTTCCATGTAAGGACAAGTAGTGATAGTGGTGTGGAGGAGGGGGCCATTTCCCAGGCATAGGTCCAAGGTAGAGGGGTTCCCTGAAACTAGATCAATCCTGGTAGGGAGGCCAGGGGGGTGATAAGAGAGTAGGAGTCACTGTCTGCTAAGAAGTCTCAGAGGGAGCAGCCCAAATGGTTCCTCCGGCACCAGGGAAGGGCTGGTTCCTAGAAGTCATGATGGGTATTAAAATTGCGCATTATTAGTGATGGGGAGGAGAGCTGAGATCAGAATTGAAGCTCATGAAGGGAGATATCCAAACATGGATTATATATTAATAGGATCTGAAGAGGCCCAGAATCAAAGGTAATAGTCATTCCCAGATGCTCTAATCCGCCCCTGTGGAAAGAAGTTATAGTGAGAGGGCTAGAAGGGAGGGATTGGTGGAGCAGCAGCAGCAGGCCGCTCCTGTTCTGCAAGCCCTCCTGTCCACCCTGTATGAAACATAGTCAGGAAAGGAGCAGGAGAATGCATCAGTAAGCCACATCTCACAGATGCTGACAACTAGAGGTGAATAGGAAAAATGTGTGTTTTTAAAATTGGAAGTTTCCAGTATAAAGATAGGGCATGCCAGAGTATGAAGTGGGGAGATGGAGAGGTCTGAGAGGTGTTTGTAGGTCCAAGGCATGCTCTACCAATCATGGGCAGGGGCTACTGGGCTGTATGAGGGGAAGCCGAGGTGGGGGACGTGGAAATGAAGCGGACTGGGGTGTGAGGTGAGGTGTAGGTAATATAAGCTGGGAGACAGCCCCCTTGGGGCTCTTATCCCGTTGATTTTTAGGCCGTGGAACAAGGTATGAAGAGGTACTATTTGGGGGGGATTTAAGAGAGCAGTGTTGATTTGGAGGTCTGGGAGTTTGTAGGGGAGAGGCAGTGATTGGGTGAGAAAGGGTGGATTCAGCAGTCTTCTGAATAACACTAATTTGTGGACTTAGGGGATATGGTGGAGCTGTAGAGTAAGCTTGTATAGGGTTGGGGGAGGCTTGGACAGTAGCAGAGTGTGGTGCCTTAGATGACATAGGGTAGAAAGCCCCAGGCTTTATGGTTCTTAATTTAGTTTTAATGTCTTTGAGGGAGTGATTGGCTTCATGTTGCAGCTGCTGGATTTGGGTTGCCTGGAGGTATGCTAGGCACTGCCTGGAAGTTGGGTGGTCACCCCCACAGAAAATGCAGAAAGCAAACCATGTTCACCCATCTGCATCATGGAAGCCACTACATCTCCCACAGTGGGTTTTTCCATTGCAGGAGATGTTTCTGTGGCTGAACAGAAGGCAGCAAGTGCACCAGGTGACAGGGAGGGTATGTGGTCTCCCCCGGTAGGCAGCCGAGTGCATAGCAACCCTTTCAGGGAGGGGTAATTGAATTTGAGACAAATGTGCCATGTTGGTCATTGTTTTCCCATCCCTAACTAATTCATGAAGGCAGAAGGCATCTACTACTTGAGTCGAGTGTCCGTCCAGGACAGTCAGTTTGTCTAAGATGTCCCGGTTAGTCATGTCTGGAGAGACAGGGAAAATCCTTCCAAAAGTGTAGGTTGGGTCATTGTCTGTTGCTGCCTAGCACTTCACAGACCACTTCCCAAACCTGATAACTGACTCAGGAGGCTGAGACAGGTTTTTAAGGTTGGCCACCTTGAACTTGATTCCCCGTCCCCCTCCAGTGATGGTAAGGGTTTGTTGTATTAATCTTTTGGCAAATATAGGGGCGTAAAGGGCTTTTGCCACCTTATCTGGGTGGATGAAGCATCGGTTGCACTCTTGTGATCTGATGAGTATCAGTTGTCGGTCTGAGGACTGGTGGGGCTAAAAGCGGGAAGGAGGGCAGCTCCAGCATAGGGTGAGGGAGTGGAATCAGCTATCAAGGCGTAAGAGAGAGGCATGTAGGGTTTTGCTGGATTTGGCCAGTGGAATTAGTACCTCACCAGTGGATGGCGAGGAGAATGAGACCTCTTGGAGGCAGCTGAAGAGCATTCCACATTTTCAGCGGTGCATGTAGCAGAGGCAGCCAGCTGGTGGCTTTCTTTTCCCGGTGGCATTTTTGAAGTAAATTTAAGAGAAAGGCTCATGTGGGGGTAAACACAATGCAGAGACCACACAATGATGATCCTGAGTTTCATTAAATTGGGGGTGTCTGGGGGGCACAGCCCCACAGTATATAATCCTAATTGTTTATAGAATAATGTTCTGACGTTTACAGAGGTGAATGCTTTAACTACATCATGTCAGCGCCTTTAATCATTTTGCTAATTATAATAGGGGTGGGGGTGGGGTTTAATGTCAGAAATGACTGATTTTAATTTTTATTTTGTTTTTCACTTAATATCTTTTTATTATCGTCAATTGGTCATTTTTATCTGTCAATATATTTTTCCTCCATTTTACTATTTTTATTACCTTTTTTTCTAGATTTAAATCTAATTAGCTAGCTCGTTTAAAAGAACTACTTTTTTTTTAGCCGTTTGCGTATCATAGAGACATTTATTACTTAGTTTCAAAATGGAATAGGTTTGCGAAGTTTGTCCATCGTCTAATTCCGAATTATTAACTCTAGTTTCTGATAGAGAAAAATTGGGAACCTTTTTAGACGTTCATAATTTAGTTAAAATTAAAAGCGATTGCAAGATTTGTGACCGGGCATTAGATGTGACCCCTTGGTTTGAATTTAGATGCTCTAAAACAAAACATGATTCAAGTGAGCGCCATTATTTAAAAAAAACAGCATTGAAGGGCACATTTTTCTCAAAGGCCCGGATCTCTGTAGAAACTATTCTGCAAATTATTTACTGATAAAAAGAAAGATTCCACGCTTTCCTCAGCGCTATTTCTGAAATAAAGTAAGTAAACAGCCTTTTTCGTTCTTTAGTTTTGTATAACAAAAATGGCGCCAGCTATATTTCAGAACAAAATAGGCTTTCCTCATTCGCTATTTCTTTTTTACCCACTGCAATAAAGTAAATAAACGGCATTTTTCGTTTGGTTATTTTCAGGGATTTTTTTAAAACAATGGCCTAAGTAAACAGCATTTTCCATTTGTTTACTTTCGGGTATTTTTTTTATAACAAAAATGGCACCAGCTATATTTTGAAAAGAACTCAAACGTGCATGAATATTCCGACACGGGTGAATGAAAATATTCACACAAATAAAATTTTGTCAGGATGGTCACTAATCTTCATATTTACCAAATTTTGGTCAGGAAAGACTCACAGTGGCAGTTTTGGTAAACATGAGGATGGTTTATCACTGCAAGAGATCCCCCTACGATGACCTAAGTTTCAATCAGTTGGAAGGGGGGTCTAGGGAGCACATCCCCCCAGTATATAATAATTGATTATAGAATAATGTTCCAATACACGTGAATATGCATGCTCGGGTGAACGAAACATACAAGCCCAAAATTTTCTTCCAGGTGCACCCCCGATCTTCATGTTTACTGTAGTTTTTGGTAACATTTCAGATTCGGGGTGCAGGGTAGATGGCGCTGTTAGTCGGCTACAATTCTGGGCTACAGCATATCTCTTATGACGTCAGACGGTAGCGTCAGATGTGAACAATATCGGCGTAATATTTTTGGGGTATATGGGTATATACTAGGCGGCTGTGCCCCCCAAGACCCCCCACAATTGATTGAAACTCAGGATCATTGCAGGGTGGTCCCCCTGCAGTGATATCTCCCCCACGAGCAGTCCCCTTGAATTTACTGGGGGGGTTTTCTCCCCAACAGCTTTTTACTGGCAGAAAAACCTAACTTAATAACAAACAATTCTTACTTTTATAGGTTTCTTGATTAGTTTATACGCCTCTAAATAATCTAAAAGTTTTTCACGATCATACAAAGTAAAGCCGAATTCGAATAACAAAGAAGCACATGGAAAGCACAAAAAGACAATAACAAAAGAAAAACATTTGCAAAACGGGTCCTATTTAGGTAAGCATGTAGATTATCGGCTCGGCCTGAGAAAAAAAATTTGTGTAAATATTATCGTTCACCCGTGTTTGAATCTTCGTTCGCGTTATCATTCACCCGTGTTTGAATATTCATGCGCGTTTGAGTTTTGTTCGAATGCTAGGTGCCATTTTTTTTTTAAATCTCGAAATTAAACCCACCGAAAATGCTGTTAACGTAGGACATTTTAGTTACCAAATTTCCCGAAAATAACCAAACGAAACACTTTGTTTCCCGTACTTAAATTCAGTGGTTATAATTCCAATATTTTGCGCGTCTGCGTCCTATTCGAAATCTAGCTGACTTGAATCACATTTTATTTTCGATCATCTAAATTCGAAGTTAGGGTTCCCATCTAATGCTTGGCCACAAATGTCGCATTCACTTTTAATTCGCACTAAATTATACACATCCAAAAAGCTGTTTAATTTATCTTTATCAGAAACTAGGGTTAATAATTCCGCAATAGCCGACGGACAAAATTCAGAATTTGATGATTATTTTCAAACTGCGTAAAAGGGGAATATTTGACACCCAAAGTGCTAAAAAACAAGTAGTTCCTTGAAATGATCTAGCCAATTACATTTAAATGTATAAAAGAAGGTAACAAAAATAGTAAAATGGGGAAAAATATATTGAAAAATAAAAATGACTCCGAATGAGGATAATAAAAAGCTATTTAGTAGGAAAGAAAAATTGATATCAAGCATTTCTGACGTCATACTCCCCCCACCCCTATTATAATTCGCAAAACGATTACAGACGCTGACATGATGTAGTTAAAGCATTCACCTCTGTAAACGTCAGAATATTATTCTATAAACAATTAGGATTATATACTGTGCCCCCCAGACACCCCCAATTTAATGAAACTCAGGATCATCGTAGTGTGGTCCCCCCCCCCTTGTGCTTACCCCCACACGAGCCGTCCCCTTAAATGTACTACAAAAACGTGAAACATTTTGGAACACGGACAAAAAAACTATGGTTTATCGGCCAGGCCGATAATCTAAATATTTACCCCTATTTATAAGCTACGATGTTGCCAGTAAGAAGCTGTTATCGTTCGCAGTAAACAAACAAAAAACAATAAAAGACATAAAGAAACCTTACCTAACTTAGAAAAATACTATAAATGAGCAGAGCGCAGATATTAGTAAATAATAGACTAAAAGTTACAAATCCCCAAAACAACAAAAAAATATAATGCAGTGATTGTCACATCTGACGCTACCGTCTCTCGTCATAAGAGATATGCTGTAGCCCAAAATTGTAGCCGACTAACAGCGCCATCTACCGTGCGCCTCGAATCTGAAGTATTACCTAGTTTTTAAGGTAATTGTGTTGAGTATGGGCAGATCCGAGTCTTAGCTTATTTCGAGCTATTTTTCCTAGCTACTTTTTCTGAGCTTAAATCTATGTGGACGAAGTTTATGGCGATTTCCTCTTATATAGTGGAGGGCTGTGCCACCCAGAGCCGCCAAATGATTGAAATCTCAGGATCATCGTAGGCATATCCACCCGACGAGCAGTCTCCAACAACGAGCCGACCCTCAAAATAAGCTAGATCGCATCAGCCCATACTCGCAACAATCAGAACCGCTTAGGTCAGCAGTTCTTTGTTTCGAAACAGAGGGTAAATATCGTTTGGCCTCTAGTTTTTCTACCTCCATCTTTCACATTAGACACTTAGGGCTCACCCTTGAATGCTATTTAAAGCAATAATATTTTCGGTAATACTTCAGATTTGGAGCGCACGGTAGATGAAGCTGTTAGTAGGCTACAATTTTGAGCTACAACATATCTCTTATGACGTCAGACGGTAGCTTCAGATGTGACCAATTGCAGCGTTATATTTTTTTGTGGTTTGGGGCTTTTTCATGCTCTAGTTGTGCTTTTTCTTTATTTGAATTGAGGTTTATTTTGCATGACCGCGGAGAACTTTTAGATTATTTAGGGGCGCATAAACTTATCAAGAAACCTATAAAAGTAAGTATTGTTTGCCATTAGGATTAGTTTTTCTGCCAGTAAAAAGCTGTTGGACCCCCACCCCCCCAGTAAATTCAAAGGGACTGCTCGTGAGGGAGATACTGCGGGTGGACCACCCTGCGATGATCCTGAGTTTCAATCAATTAGGGCGAGGGGTCTGGGGGGCGCAACCCCCCAGTATATACTCATATACAAAAAAATATATAACGCCGTAATTGTTCACATCTGATGCTACCGTCTGAGGTCATAAGACATATATTGTAGCCCAAAATTGTAGCATATAAACAGCGCCACCTACTGTGCGCCGCGAAACTGAAGTGTTACCATTCTTTCTTTCAAAAATAATTGATATGAATTGTCTATATCATATTTCAATTCAGAAAACGATTCTCTTTAAAATAATGCATAATATGATACATGATACATTAAATGCTGTGCAAGTCTAATTCAATTGAACGGAAAGGCCTTATAAATAAACCTGCAGAAGTAAGAAGTAAGTAAGAAATATAATATGATGCGATTCAGTAGCGTATATATAGGCTTTTATATCATGAATGAGATGAAAACAAATATTCCTGCAATTTTTTTATGCACTCTGGTATGTCTGATAGTGTGTCAAATAAAACAATATAATAATTAAGACACTTTAATAGGAAATACTTATATATTACATATTGGACAAATATACTAGTCAAAATTCATATTGATACATTCCATCAGTCTG
The DNA here is from genome assembly GCA_963969495.1 of Ceratothoa steindachneri. Classification (NCBI taxonomy): domain Eukaryota; kingdom Metazoa; phylum Arthropoda; class Malacostraca; order Isopoda; family Cymothoidae; genus Ceratothoa; species Ceratothoa steindachneri. The sequence goes on from OZ018333.1 coordinate 104,773,964, forward strand.
ATAC